>JBANSL010000003.1:22622979-23351313 GCA_037127255.1 Persicaria tinctoria | reverse complement strand
GTAGGGTTTGCTTATATACACACACACATACATATGTATATATGTATACAGAGATGGAGCCAGAAAAAATCGAGGAGGGGGGGGGGGGGGGGGGGGAGCTCAACTAAATTTTTGGGATTCTTAGCTATAAGGATTCGAACTCAAGACTTTATCATTCTATTCCTCAAGCCATACCAACTGAGCTAAGCAAACTTATTGATTCAATAATCTTTTTAACCGTTTTTAACCCTTAAATTGTCAAAAATTACAATAAAAAAAACAATTTTTTTTTTACGTTTTCCCCCGACCCGGGGGGGGGGGGGTCGAGCCACCTCAAGCCCCCCCTCCCTCCGCCCCTGTATGTATATATGTCATTTGGATTAATTTTTATCGATGTATGTTCACATCTTGGAGTATTGGGCACTATACATCATAATCCTACTCGCAGGGCTCCTTAAAAATCCATAACTCGAAACCTCTGTCCTTGCATTGTGGTATGCATTTTGATTCAATTTTCCAAAATAATTCAAGCATATGTACATAGTTGTCATCATATTAATCACATGATTTGGTTTCCTTTTCTTATTCTTGTATGTATATACCATTTCAATCACAGTGGCGTTATATACCATTCTTTATGGCCTTGGGTATGGCGCATGGTAAACTTGCACGAACATAAGTATCTTAATTAAAATTTGCTTTTCTTTTACTGGTATTGTGTCGTTTCTTGTTCTTATATATTGATAGGCCATTTTTATTTGTCCAGTATGAGGGTTTCAAATGAATTAGGAGCAGGAAATGTTGAAAGGGTAAACGTATTGATATGGACACTCTTGTTCATGTCGGGCGTTGAGGTGATAATAGTGGCCTCTACTCTATTCGCAATAAGACACGTTTTCGGGTACGTTTTTAGTAAGTACAATCAAGTGGTGGAGTATTCAACTACTGGAAACGTACCCGAAAACGTGTCTTGTTGCAAATAGAGTAGAGGCCACTATTATCACATCAACACCCGACATGAACAAGAGTCACCATATCACTATGTTTACCCTTTTAACATTTCTTGCTCCTAATTCATTTGAAACCCTCGTACTTGACAAATAAAAATGGCAGATCAATATATAAGAACAAGAAACGACACAATACCAATCAAAGACAAGCAAATTTTAATTAAGATACTTATGTTCGTGCAAGCTTACCATGCGCCACACACAAGGCCATAAGGAATGGTATATAACACCACTTTGATTGAAAGGCTAATACATACAAGAATAAGAAAAGGAAACCAAATAATGTGATTAATATGATGACCAACTGTGTACATATGCTTGAATTATTTTGGAAAATTTAATCAAAATACATACCACAATGCAAGGACAGAGGTTTCGAGTTCTGGATTTTTAAGGAGCCCAACGAGTAGGATTATGATGTCTCGTGCCAATACTCCAAGCTGTGAACATACATCGATCAAGATTACTCCAAGTTGTATATCCAATATACTATATTATTTTTACTTATATTATCGAGATCCACCAAACATTCCACTATTTTAACTGGGGTTAATCTCATCTAGCCCCTTCTTTTTCTCATGGTTGCTGGGTTTGCCATCCATATTCCCCTTTGTTGGGTATTGGTTTACAAGACCAGCTTCGCTAGTGACAGAGTTGCTGTTGCATATAACATATCTATTTGGCTCTTCGTCGTCTTTCTTGCATGGTTCATGATGTGTTCATCCAAGTGTGCCCAAACACGCACTCCATTGTCGCCCGCGATTTTTAGCTTCATGTTATCGGAGATCGGCCCCTTCATTGTGTTAGCAACTTTCTCTTCCCTAATGGTTTGGTAAGTACTTGTTCTTCAATGGTTGAGGATTTAATTTTTTAAATTTGTGGTAGGGTTTGCTTATACACACACACACATATGTATATATGTATATATATGTATATATGTATATATGTCATTTGGATTAATTTTTATCGATGTATGTTCACATCTTAAAGTATTGGGCACTATACATCATAATCCTACCCGCAGGGCTGCTTAAAAATCCAAAACTCGAAACTCTGTCCATGCATTGTGGTATGCATTTTGATTCAATTTTCTAAAATATTTCAAGTGTATGTACACAGTTGGTCATCATATTAATCACATTATTTGGTTTCCTTTTCTTATTCTTGTATGTATATAGCATTTAAATCACATTGGTGTTATATACCATTCCTTATGGCCTTGGGTATGGCGCATGGTAAACTTGCACGAACATAAGTATCTTAATTAAAATTTCCTTTTCTTTTATTGGTATTGTGTTGTTTCTTGTTCTTATATATTGATGGGCCGTTTTTCTTTCTCAAGTATGAGGGTTTCAAATGAATTAGGAGCAGGGAATGTTGAAAGGGTAAACGTATTGATATGGACACTCTTGGTCATGTCGGGCGTTGAGGTGATAATAGTGGCCTCTACTCTATTTGCAACAAGACACGTTTTCGGGTACGCTTTTGGTAAGAACAATCAAGTGGTGGAGTATTCAACTACCGGAAATGTACTCGAAAGCGTTTCTTGTTGCAAATAGAGTAGAGGCCACTGTTATCATATCAACACCCGACATGAACAAGAGTGACCATATCACTATGTTTACCTTTTTAACATTCCTTGCTCCTAATTCATTTGAAACCCTCGTACTTGACAAATAAAAATGGCAGATCAATATATAAGAACAATAAACAACACAATACCAATCAAAGACAAGAAAATTTTAATTAAGATACTTATGTTCGTGCAAGCTTGCCATGCGCCACACCTAAGGCCATAAGGCATAGTATATAACACCATTGTGACTGAAAGGCTATATACATATACAAGAATAAGAAAAGAAAACCAAATAATGTGATTAATATGATGACCAACTGTGTACATATGCTTGAATTATTTTGGAAACTTGAGTCAAAATGCATACCACAATGGAAGGACAGAGGTTTCGAGTTCTTGATTTGTAAGGATCCCAGCTAGTAGGATTATGATGTCTAGTGCCAATAGTCCAAGCTCTGAACGTAAATCGATCAAGATTACTCCAAATGACATATATACATATATACATATACATATATATGTATAAGTACACATATATATATGTACATGCACACATATATATGTACATGTACACACACATATATAGATATACATATGTGTGTGTATATGTGTTTAAGCAAACCCTACCACGAATTTAAAAAATTATGTCCTCAAACGTTTAAGAACAAGTACTTACCAAACCACTAGGGCAGGTGTGTGTGTGTGTGTGTGTGTGTGTGTATAAGCAAACCCTACCACGAATTTAAAAAATTATGTCCTCAAAGGTTTAAGAACAAGTACTTACCAAACCACTAGGGCAGAGAAAGTTGCTAACACGTTGAAGAGGCCGATCTCCGAAAACATTAAGCTAAAATTGCGGGTGATGATGGAGTGCGTGTTTGGGCACACTTGGATGAACACATCATGAACCATGCAAGAAAGACGACGAAGAGCCAAATAGATATGTCATGTGCAACAGCAGCTCCTTCACTAGCGAGGCTGGTCTTGTAAACCAATACCCAACAAAGGGCAATGTGGATGGCAAACCCATCAACCATGAGAACAAGAAGGGGCCAGATGAGGCATTGCATTTGGAAATACCTGGCCAAAGGGTTGAATAAGGCATTGATAAACAACTATGGGATGAGGAGCCTGGTGAATTTGCTTGCCTTACGGGCGATGTCAGGGTTTTGGCCGAGGAGGAGGAGAGCTTTCTCCGTGAAGACCCACAACAATGACATAGGAAAGGAAGATAGGAATTGAGTAAACATGGCAGAGTAAGTTGGGATCCCAAGTTTTTGATACTGTTAGGCGTCGTAGGCTTGGCCTCCTAGCGTTTCCAGCCCACTAGACATTCCTACCTATTGAGAGTTCTAAATCTTGATATCAAGTATAATCAAAAGGATACATAGTAAGTCCTATATTTACTCATTCAAGCACGGGATTTCAAGAGGCCAAGGGGCTTACTTGAATATTGATGCCGGAGAGGTTGGCTAACGAGAAGGTGAGGGTGGCAGCGGAGAGCGAGAGCTGAGTGCCGGTGCGATCCACCATCATTATACTTATTGTCTGTAACAAGTACTCCATTAGTGTTACTCCCACCAATCGCCCCGCTATCATCCCAACCTTCTTCAACTCCTCCGTCACCATTCTCATCCTTCCGCTTCTTTCATCTGATGCCCGGATTGATGTGTTATCCATATAATTCCTTCGATCAAAAATAAAATTGACGGTATGAAATCGATCTGTTTAGGACGGTGTTGCAGTGCACGGTGGTGGCGATTATCAATTTAATGTGGTGCTCTCCTCCATACCTGCTCTGCACCAATACCAAATACCCACCCACCCAATCTGTTCTTTTTCTTAAATCGTATTCTTATCTATAGTTGGCATGTATATCCAAGATACTAGATTATTTTTACTTATATTATCGAGATCCACCAAACATTCCACTATTTTAACTGGGGTTAATCTTATCTGGCCCCTTCTTGTTCTCATGGTTGTTGGGTTTGCCATCTACATTCCCCTTTGTTGGGTATTGGTTTACAAGACCAGCCTCGCTAGTGACGGAGTTGCTGTTGCATATGACATATCTATTTTGCTCTTCGTCGTCTTTCTTGCATGGTTCATGATGTGTTCATCCAAGTGCGCCCAAACACGCACTCCATTCTCGCCCGCGATTTTTAGCTTAATGTTATCGGAGATCGTCCCCTTCATTGTGCTTGCAACTTTCTCTTCCCTAATGGTTTGGTAAGTACTTGTTCTTCAATGGTTCAAGACTTAATTTTTTAAATTCGTGGTAGGTTTTGCTTACACACGCACGCACGCACGCACGCACGCACGCACGCACGCACGCACGCACGCACACACACACACATATGTATATATGTCATTTGGATTAATCTTGATCGATGTATGTTCACATCTTGGAGTATTGGGCATTATACATCATAATCCTACTCGCAGGGCTGCTTAAAAATCCAGAACTCGAAACCTCTGTCCTTGCATTGTGGTATGCATTTTGATTCAATTTTTCAAAATAATTCAAGCATATGTACACAGTTGGTCATCATATTAATCACATGATTTGGTTTCCTTTTCTTATTATTGTATGTACATAGCATTTTAATCACAGTGGTGTTATATACCATTCCTTATGGCTTTGGGTGTGGCGCATGGTAATCTTGCACGAACATAAGTATCTTAATTAAAATTTGCTTTTCTTTGATTGGTATTGTGTCGTTTCTTGTTCTTATATTATGATATGCCATTTTTGTTTGTCAAGCCCGAAGGTTTCAAATGAATTAGGAGAAGGGAATGTTGAAAGGGTAAACATAGTGATATGGCCACTCTTGTTCATGTCGGGCGTTGAGGTGATAATAGTGGTCTCTACTCTATTTGCAACAAGACACGTTTTCGGGTACGTTTTTAGTAAGAACAATCAAGTGGTAGAGTATTCAACTACCCGAAACGGTTGAACAATGAAAATGACGGTAACATTCAAGAAATATCTGTAAAGCAGCAATGAAGCCTTAGTAAAAACTTACTGCGCGCTATACTTGCAGGAATTTTAATCTTTGAAGCCTAAAATCGTGGATATTTGGAGCCTGCGTTCTCTTGAGACAGTGTAGATGCTTTATGCATATGCTTAGCATACATTTAATTGCATCATCTTTCACAACGTGTCAACATCAAACCAAATGAAGTTATTGATTCAATTTGCTTTATAAATGAAATAATAATTTTCATTCTCATCATCTTCATTCTTCCCAATCTTTCACTCCTCCAAAATTACTTTCCATTAGTAAGATTAAGAACCCATAACTACTACCACAAGACCCCATGATCCATCTATATCCCCAGGCCTAATATATATATACCAGAATAAATATAGTATGTATAGTTTTTATTTTGTAAGATACCATGGCCTCCAATCAGATAAACTGAACATCTTAAGGCAGTACAACAGCAGTACGTAACAAATCAGAACATCAAAAAATAAACCAAAAAATTGAAAGAACGAATTACATTAGTGGCTAACATAAACAGGACTTCAGACTAACCACATTCGTCAACAAAAAATCAACACCACTGAGTTATTCCCTGGAATTCTAGCAATACGTGAATTCAGTTTTAACATCTATTATTATTATTATTATTATTATTTTATTTTTTTTATAATAAAACAACCTCTATTATTATTATTATTATTATTATTATTATTATTATTATTATTATTATTATTATTATTATTATTATTATTATTATTATTATTATTATTATTATTATTATTATTATTATTATTATTATTGGCCAATAATAATAATAATAATAATAATAATAATATTAATGAAATAATGATATAAAGGACAACACGGAATGATAATATCCAAAATTGTGGTCCGACGTATCAATGTACATAATCTTTTCTATGAAAAAAGAAAACAAATATATTTAAAATAGATAAAAAAAAATTGATATAATTAGCATATAAATTTAAATAATATTCGTATGAAAAATAGGAAACAAATATATGTCAAATAGGAAACAAATAATTTCAACAATAATATTGGCCAATAAGAAAATACCATTTGAATAAAAAATTCAACTTTAATTGTGGGCGTGACACGTCAGCCAACAATATTATTATTATTATTATTTATTTATTTTATTTTTATTATTATTATTATTATTATTATTATTATTATCTAAAAAAAAATTTACATGAAATTAGTGGGCAGCCGAGATACTATCTGGGCACCCACTCCCTTAGCGATAACAAAGCTTAGTCTAGTAAAAATATAAGTGGAAGCGCGAGCCCCAGCATCATGAGATACCGAGAATTTCTGAATCCGTTTCAGCAAAGCTACAACATCTGTATCTAACTCCCCCAACGAAGAGAATGAGAAGGGTAGGAAACCATACCCAGCTTTCGTGCACAACTCACGATACTTGGCACACTTACGTCGGGCAGCATCAACAACAACACGGCCGGGCACAAAATCAGACAATGCAGACTGAGTTAAGGGGGAGGATCCCGTCAGATCAACACACACGTCACACCCCCTGTCCCAGGAATAAAGGAGCAGATCCGCCGGACGAAGGGGCTTATCATGCCCATCAATCAAACCAATATCAACCTCCTTACCAGCTGAAATCCCAGCTCTATAGCAGATATCTAATAAAGTGTCGCGAACGAGGTTGTGTCGATGTTTAATGCCCACAATACCAGCACATGACACAACATGATCGCCATAAACATCACCCTCAAAGACCCGAGAACAAGCTGGGCAGGGCCTAGGCACCGTGAACAATGGAACACCCAATCGATAGCTAAGCACACTACGATATGTCCTTCCATTCATAACCTGCCCCAGCCCAGAAATAGGTACTGCACGCAGCCAATCAGAGGAGTGAGCACCCTGCTGAGACTTCCATAATGCCACTTGTCGCGGAGTCAAAGAGAAAACAGATTCCGATGTAGCAGCAACCTTCGCGAAATATATATCTGCCAATTTGTTCATAAGTTTAGGGGCAGCGATTTCACTAGGATTGCGTAGAAAGTCAGAACTCGTGATCTCATTAAAAGCACGCCAAGCGCCATCAAAAGTAGGGCCAGCATCAGTGATACCAGAAGGATGTAAGAGCTTAGCCTGCAATTCAGCAGACTGCAAACGAGACGCCACAAATGCATAATGTAGAACATCCCCAACAGCATACACTCCAAGCCCACCAAATTGAAAAGGGAAGGTGGCAAAGCGCCACTGCCAATCCCCAAACCCAGGCCCAAACGCAGAGACAATACGCTCCAAGCTAGAATGGAGTGCCACATCAAAAGAAAGCTGGGCCGATCGAAAGACATACGGAGAACAAGTACGCAAGGCAAAGTAGAGTTTAGAAATACCCGTACAAGCCCGAAGCAAAAGCAACTCGCACTGGGGGTCATCAATCCTCGCGACAGAATCCATAAGCTCTATGGTCCTATTCACTCTCTTTGCCACAAGGTCGCTGCTGAAAACAGGACATACGCTGACAGGCCCACCCAGAACTTTGACATCGCGCGATGGTCGAGCAATAGAGGGGGGGAAAGCACCAGGGAGCCGACTCCTAGGGTCTTCTGTAGGCCAAAAAACCTCGGTCTTATCCACATTAAGATGAAGGCCAAAGCGGGGACCATCCTCCATAATCAGATCTAAGACCTTCCCCACAACCAAAGTGTCCCCAACAATAGTGCCATCATCCAAGTACCAAGCCTGCAAACTCAGTTCAAAGGAGTCTCTGATCTTGCATACCAAAGGATACAATACTAAGGCAAAAAGCAAAGGTCCGAGAGGATCTCCTTGCTGAACCCCTCGACAAGACCATAAACTATGCTCCCCATAATATAGCCGGGCAGGACTAGAGTAACAAAACTCTACCCATCAGGATAGAGCCGGGCAATGACGGCGAACTTCCTGTAACATAGTCACACGATCAACTAAGTTGAAAGCATTCTGAAAGTCGACCATCAACATAGAAAGACCCTCCTCGCTACCACGAGCCTCAACAAACCGATTCAAAGCATGCAGAATGGCCTCTCCTCCACCGGATACCCCGACCCCAAACTGAAGTCCTGCAAAATAACCAGACAAAGAAGGACCGGCCAAACAAGCACCAACCTTAGAGACAAGGCGTCTCCAAATTGTGCCAACAGCAATAGGACGTATACCACCACCCGATTTAACAAGCGGTGTGAGAGGAGCACTAGCAACGTACTCACCCAGATCCTGCGGACAACGACCCTCAAGGAAAAGATTAACCACCCGAGCAATAGAGGAGATCAACTCATCTGAAATAGCAACAGCAGCTCCGCCCAAACAATCCACCAGATGATGAGCACGCAACCCATCCCTCCCACATGATGTGCCACGCGGAAAACTCCGAATCATATCCAAAACAACGGCTGAAGATGCAAAAAGGGGATGGTGATCAACAGGCAAAGGCGACAAATTGGGAGATGGGGCAGTTGGGTGCTTATCCTGCAAAGCCTCCAGAGTGGCATCGGAAAAAGGAGCAATACCTGATGAAGAAAGCACCCGAACAGCGGCAGTGTAGTGACCATCACAAATCTTCCTCCGACATTGTCGAAGGTTAAGCTCACACAAATCAAGGTCCTCCTCGACATCAAAAGAAGGGGGAACCTCAGCCAAGGTCTCCTCTAGAAGCTGCAAACTGCCGCCAGGCACACCCCAAGCCTGAATAGCACTAGAAATACTCTCCTCTTGACGCTGACGCTTGACAGCAGTCCTACACTCAAGATTACTCCGCGGGGAAAATGTCGTAAGTATACAAAGAGGCATCACAAGCAAGCGAATCCAACAGGAGAGGTCTCTAGGTGAGTCAGCCACACTATCTAATGCCGCTTTTAAAACCCGTGAAAAACCTAGGCGACATTTAGGAGGGATGGATCTCACGGTGCGTAACCCCATAGAGAACAAACAGTCAAGCAAAGATATAGACAAACCAACAGGCACAACCCCAACATCAGACAAGGGAACCGAGAGAGACGGAGCTAGAGGTCTGGGAATATCGTAAAAAATAAAACTAACAAGACCATCACCACAGTCCGGCGGTGCCACAGAATCAACCTGGTTATGCCGACACCGAGCACGAAAGGTATGGGTCTTAAGGCATACCCCACATAACCAAACTCCCATACGCTTTAACAGGGCCGGTCCTAACATTTTATAGACCCGGGGCGAAAAAAAATGAAGGGCCTTATTAATATGAAAATATTTTTTCAACTTAGATTAATTTTTTTTAATTATATACTACGATTTATGTGCATTAAATATAATGCATTATTTTTACCTCGATTTATGTGCATGTTTGGTTGCACAATTTAAAAGTCGCAAATATCGAGGTGAAATATGTAATGTAAACAAATGAGCACATAAACCGAGGTAAAAATAATGCATTATATTTAATGCATTTTGGAATCCAAACACACCCTTTGTTTGACAAAACATGGTGTTTACTATTAACACATGTTTTTGAGAATAATAAAAAAATATCAAAATTTTAAGTATTTTTTTTTAATATGTATTTTCATATGTATTACTAATAATGAGTTAATTATATATATAAAAAAGTAACAAAAAAAATTGGTATTTTATATAATTTTTTTATCATCATAAGAAAACGTACATAAATAATAAATGACATGTTTTTTCAAATGGAAGGAGTAACAAAATAAAAATATATAAAATCCTACTATTATTACACAAAAAAAAACTACATGGCTAATTAAATTAAAAAAATATATACAAGAGAAACTACGTAACTCAAGTGAAGATACATGGACTGAATAATCTAAGAAACAGATTATAGATTGATTTAAAATATATTGGGCTTAACATTATTATGGAGATACAATAACCTAACTTCTTCTGGGCCTTACTTTTAATTATACCAGAGTTGAATCTTGGCTCAATGGATCTGAATTTTAGTCATTTAATAAACCAAGTTTTGAGGGTATTTGGGCTGATAGCCTATTAGAAAATTTGGGCTTAAGGTATATTGGTATATATATATATATATATATATATGTGTGTGTGTATATGTAAAATAATAGTTGGGCCCCTTTAGGAAGTTGGGCCCAGGGCAGGTGCACTTGCTGCCCTGCCTTGTGGGCCGGGCCTGCGCTTTAAAGTTATCTCAGCCTCAGAATAAATAGTCAAACTATCACAAAGAGTTTGACGAGTAAGTGCCTGAACGTCACCACTACAATGTCGGTCACGAAGGTGCCTGAGCATGAAGGTTTTAACAAGGCCTCTACCACCGCCATCAAGGCACCCACAAAGACCCACAAAAGAACAATGATACCGAACAAGATTGGGGATAACGGGATGAAAAAAAAAACAAAAACGAAGCAAAGTAATATTGTCACCACAACATCAATAACTTCAACGTGGTATGGAATTAAATAAAAAGCAGCCCCACTTTAAGAGAGCAACCGCAATATCACAACCCCATCACAATACGAAGTGCCTTCTATGCAATGAGTACAAAGTGTATATAGGCGCTACAACCGACCCAAACAGCAATCAATCGAATCCAACGTCGGCCAACACCAGCAAAGCCGCAGGCAACAGCAAACAACAACACTATGAACTGAACCCAGAGGGCAACCCAAATCGAATTCACAGTCGGATCGGCCAAAATCAGACCCGGCAGACAAAGAAGGGAAACGCAAAATAGGAAGACGACGGACAAACGCAACCCGATTGACACCGTTCAGAACAAGAAGAAGAAACACGAACCTGGAGAGATCGAACACAACCCGGGATGAAGAAGGGCCATCGATGGGGCCTCAGAAGAGACGACTCCGGGCGCTGGGATCCGCCTGAGAAGCTTGCATCGGCGAATCGCCAATCGTCGTTGTAATAATAATAATAATAATAATAATAATAATAATAATAATAATAATAATAATAATAATTATTATTATTATTATTATTATTATTATTATTTTCTCCTTTATATTCTTATCGTATTCTTATATTCTTATAATTGTTATAATAATATTTGTAGATTTGTAGATATCATCTATTATCTATCTATCTATTAATATTACTAATTCTGCTAGCATTTTGCTGACGTGTCACGCCCACAATTAAAGTTGAATTTTTTATTCAAATGGTATTTTCTTATTGGCCAATATTATTGTTGAAATCATTTGTTTCCTATTTGACATATATTTGTTTCCTATTTTTCATACGAACATTATTTAAATTTATATGCTAATTATATCAATTTTTTTTATCTATTTTAAATATATTTGTTTTCTTTTTTCATATAAAAGATTATGTACATTGATGCGTCGGACCACAATTTTGGATATTATCATTCCGTGTTGTCCTTTATATCATTATTTCATTAATATCATGACTTTCTTTATACATTTCATTCATCAATAATATTATATATTTCTTTTTGAAATTTACATTTATTATACAATATAGACATCTTAAATTTTTATTGAATTTATTTAAATATTTTTAGAGATAGAAGCAAAACATCATTAATTTTAAGAAGAAATTATTTTTGCACCTGTTAACCTTCAAAAATTGAGAAAAATAATTATCCAAAATGAATATTTTAAATCCATACTTACTCTGCACATTCTACATGACATCTATATAAAATTTTAACAAAAGACAGACTGATCATGCTCAAAATTGAAATTGAAAATGTCGTCTTAGCTGTGATGTTTGTCTATGCCCCAAACAATGAGAACGAAAAAACTAGATTCTGGGATCACATTTTCCTCCTGGCAAACAAGCATATGTTACCTCTAATGATAATAGGCGACCTCAATGATATAGAGAATGACACAAAAACTATGAGGTATAATCCCATCCATAAGTAGATTCAGAAGACAGCAAGGAGTCAAGAATGAACTCAATCTTCAAACAATTCCTTTTTTAGGTTCCCCTTTCACATGGAGAAAGAGTACTAACCCCATGGATAATACTTATGAACGGTTGGACAGAGGTCTAATTCATTAGGACATCCTCAATGTATTAAAACATATAAAAATGCAACATCATCCATTTTTTTCTTCTGATCACTGCCTCATCACAACTGTGATAGGTAGCCGATCAAATGAAAAGGGATTACCATTCAGATTTGAAATGGCATGGACAACAAATAACAATTACCAACAAATGGTTGAGCAAGTATGGTGAAACAAGCTCATAGGCTCTTTTGCTTATAAACTAATCCAAAAACAAAAACTTCTTAAAAGAAACACAAAAGAATGGTGCAAAACTCACTACACCAGCAACAATATGGCTAGGCAACTCTCTCAGGTGGAAAATCAGATTAAAATATTGCAAACTGCCCTTCCTTGGGGTTCCCTTTCGACAGCCGAAATTCAAAGATTACACAGACTAGAAAACAAGCGAAAACATATGCTGGATTATAGCCATAAGTTCTGGAAACAGAGGGCAAAAACTAGGCATACTCAACTGGCTGATAAAAATACGAAATACTGCCAATCATATGTTAAAGTAGGAAACTTCAGATCAAATATGACGAGTTTCACCACACAAAGTGGTCAGGTAGTGACTAACATTGAACAAATAAGAGAACAAATAACCAGCGAAATGGCAAAGAGGTTCCTTACGACATCCTCAGGGAGAATTGAGCACAATGCCATTCCATATATCAAACAAGAAATAACCCAAGAACAAAATGAACATCTAATAAGACAACCCACAAATAAAGAGATCAAAGATACTGTATTTGGCATGGCTGATGATAAAACTCTTGGACCTGACGGATACCCACCAGAATTCTATAAAAAATACTGGGTCGTCGTGGGAGACTCAGTATGTAAAGCAGTCAAAGCTTTCTTTCACTCAGGATCCTTACTATCTGAAATTAATCAAACTTTCATAGCTCTAATACCCAAGATCGAGAACCCAACATCCATCAATCACTACAGACCAATTAGCCTGTGCAATACTATTTATAAAATAATAGCAAAAATCCTAGCAAACACACTCAAGAACATACTCTCATTAATCATCAACCCGTTCCAAGGTGCGTTTGTAGAAGGCAGATCCATACAAGACAACACGCTAATTGCTCATGAAGTCTTCCACACATTTCATAGACAGAAAGGAAAAAAGGGATGGATTGCTCTAAAATTAGATATGGAAAAGGCATATGATAAAATCAACTGGAATTTTATTCATACTGTATTAAGTACATTCGGATTTCATCCCCAATGGATAGGCCGGGTGATGAAATGCGTCAAATCCACCACCTTCTCTGTACTTGTTGGTAACGCACCAGGAGATAAATTCAAACCAGAAAGAGGAATTCGCCAAGGGGATCCGTTAGCACCTTACCTTTTTGTAATCATCATGGAAAGTATAGCAAGAGAACTTCAAGCTGAAGCCAATCTAAACGATGGTTTGGTGGGGATAAAACTTAGCCCTCGAGGAACACCGATGCCCATGCTGACATTTGCAGATGACACTTTAACTTTTGCAAATGCGGCTCACACGAGTCTTGACACCATTAAAAATACTTTAAATCATTTCTCAAACATATCAGGTCTAACAATAAATTACCAAAAGAGTTCAATCCAATTCTCTAAGAATGTCAATCCCAATCTAGCAAGATCTTTAGCCAAAGTATGCATATTCCTATTGCCCAAGGAATGGAAAAATATTTAGGTATTCCCATTATCAATGGCAGGGTTAAAAACTGCGTCTTTAATGATGCGATCAATAATTTACAAAAGCAACTGTCAAAATGGAAAGCATCGACCCTCTCCCAGGCTGGGAGAATGACTCTCATACAAGCAAACCTAAGCTCGAAAACGAACTATTTAATGCAGAATTTCTTACTACCAAAAGGAGTTTTGCAGCAGATAGATCGTATCCAAAGGAATTTTTTTTGGAATAAAATGGCAACTGAAAGATACACACCGGTGACCAGCTGGGAAAAAATATGTTCACCAAGGAAAAATGGTGGGCTCGGCCTCATCTCAGCTTAAGCAAGAAACATTAGCCTCCAATGGAAACTTCTATGGAAAATTAAAACCGAACCAGAAAATATATGGGTCAAGATAGTACAAGAAAAGTATTTTAACAATAACAATATTACAGATCTAAACATCCACAACACTTCATGGCAATTCGGCAGACTCATAAATCTATATGAACATTTCCAAAAAGGACTACTATGGATGATAGGAGATGGATAAAAAATAAACGTATGGACTGACAATTGGATTGGAAACGGTTCTCTCAACAGTTACAGAAGAAATAACGACATAAGAATGACTGTTGCACAACTATTGGATCCAAACAAAAAGTGGAACAAACAGCTATTAAACCAATTATTCCCATCCAACATTGTTCAACAGATCCTAAGCATCCAAATCCCTGACTGGGATGCGGAAGATAAATTAATTTGGAAGCACAATTCAGACGGAAAGTTCACAACCAAATCTGCGTCCCAATCATTAAGAGGCATTGATAATCCTACGGAGGACCTTGGATGGATTTGGAAACTTAATGTTCCCCCTAAAACAAAAAATTTCATCTGGAAAATAATGGTAGATGGCTTGCCAACTAAAGTCAGACTAAACAAGTACATCAATAGAGTACCTAGTCAATGCATCTTCTGTGACATTGAAGAGGAGGATTCCACTCACCTATTCTCGAAATGCCCAACCACGAGATCCATCATCACTACATATGAACAAAACCTCAATACACAATTTATAGGACTTGATTGCACTGATGGCCAACATATAGATCTTAACCGAATTAGAAAAAACAATCCTAATTTTGATGAATTATGTATAATATGGCATAAGACATGGGAAGCTCGGAATGATTTGATCTTCAAAAACAAACAACTAGAGAGCACAGCGGGGATTATCCTACAAATAAGAACAGCAATTAAAGAATGGAAACAAGACAAAACAAAACCGGAAAACAAAGGTAAGAAAAGACAAGGTAAAAATATAAGATGGGAAAAACCGAAACAAGGACAGATTAAAATCAATGTAGATGGAGCTATTAACAATAGAGGAGAATGCAAAGTGGGAGGGATAGTGAGAAATCACAACGAAGACGTAATTGAAATCTTTCAACATCAGGTTGAACAGGGATCGGTAACACTAACCGAATCCCTTGCGTTTTGTGCGGGATTAGACTTATCCAGAAGAAGAGGTTGGAAGAATATTGTCATTGAAGGGGATAGTTTGAGTGTAGTCTCTGCTATCTCTAACAAAGCAGCAGTGCCATGGGAAATTGCCCGAGTAATCGAAAAGATCAGAAGACTCAGAGAAGACTGCTCACCAGTACAAGTCAGACACTGTTTCAGAGAAGCAAACACAGCAGCAGACTCCATAGTTAAGAGTAGTCTGAATTGTAGTCCTAGTACATTCCCTTTTAACAGGGATCTATGTAACATCATCCATAGTGATGATCAAGGATGATCTTTACTTGTAAGGACATTCTAATTTTCGCATACTGTAAAAAAAAACAAAAGAAAAACAAAAAAAAACAAAAGATTTTTTAGAGATAAACTACATTTATTTTAAACATCTTAAATGACTATTTGGAATACAAAGAATAACATTTTAAGATCTACAAACAAAAATTGAAGAATTTTGAGAAAAGAAAATGTGAAATTTGCATATATTATCATCTAAAAAAAAATAAACACTCTTTTATGATTAATTTTGGGTGTTTGGCTTCAAATTTCAATAATTTAAGACTTGCAATTTTTTTTTGTAAAGTTAGTAAAAATAATTAATTTGTGAATATTCGATTTCAAAAGTTAATTATAAAAATCAATTAGAGCCAAAAAAGTTTTTTTTACAATTTACATATTTTAAAAGTTAGTTAAGACTTACAAGCATTACTTATTTTACATCTTAGATGACACGACTTAGATCACTTTTTTTCTACCATCTTACCTTTATTTTCTCTATTTATTTCTCCCTCTTTCTAGTCATATTTCTCATTAAAATAATGAATAATTTATGTATATCTACATAACTTCAAAAGTATTCGTACAATCACGTGCTTATGATTTTTTAATCATTATATGACAGCTTATATTTTTCTTTTTAGTTTTATCCTAATGATAATAATTATATATGTATTTCAAATTATAATAGGTGGTGTGTTTGAGTTTTATTACTACTTTACCTTATTAAATCATTTAAAAACTATATTGTATCGCTTTCCAGCTAATTTATAAATTAAAAAAATACTTTATACATATTATTTTTGTTGTAAACAAGTATATATTAATATAGTATTATATATATATAGAACAATATTCAATTTAAAATGAATCAAAATCCCATGCCTTCAAGGCACGGGTATTACACTAGTTATAACTATAATACATACTTCTAATACACAATATTATACAATGTATCTATTAATATATTAATTTGCTTTTTCGTATTTCCAATTTTTTAATGTAAGCACGGAGATATGACTAGTTTCAAATTATTCTCCTTCCTTCTCCTCACATCAAGGTGATTTCTTGCCTTATTTACGAGCAGGGATGGAATTAGGAATATATGTCGGGGTGTGCTAGATTGTCTTATGTCACGAAGAAAAATTATTGTGGAAAAAAATTAAATGAAAATAAAGAAATATAGTAATAAAATTGATAGAATTAAATTTACTATCTCGTATATAATTTATTGGGTACATAGTCAAAAATAATTTTGTGATTTTTTTGCACTAAAATAGAGATTTATAGTCATAAAATAGGTAGAATTTATAAAAGGAAAAAATGCAAGGAGGGGATTCGAACCTAGAAAGGGTGGGATTAGAGTGCAAGGTGTATACCAGTGTGCCAATTTTTACCTTGTGTTCTATACTTAAGCTATATATTACATATTCTATATAAAAATGGGGTGGGCTGCAGCAAAGCTTATCCCACCCCTCCATCCGTCTCTGTTTACGAGCACACAATCGCGTAATCATGGGATTTGATTGTCAAAATCCGAAGATCATATATTCATATTGCAGCCTACTCTTTTACATCTCCGCACCTAACGATCTCTCAGTCATCCTCTTCATCAGCCCCAAAGAACCCATCGACACACACGATCTCATTTAGTTCCGATTGTGCTCGATCACGATTCCGGCGACAACAGAGCCCACGACAACAACCACAGGTCTCCTACAACACCCAAGAGACGACCTTGAACGCCCCGACACAGCAGCTCGTCGGGAAGTTGCCGGAATCGCCGCCGGAAGTTGCTGCAGAACAGTGTTCGACAACCCTGTAGAATAGCGGAATTGATGTAAAGTCCTCCTCGAGGGTTTCCATTCATTGATATAACATATATATAGGTTACACAGGTATTGGGCCTTAACGGGCTTTTAGCCCACTATACAATATGAAACCTATGTAATCTATCAAACCCCCGCAGTCGAAACGGGAGGTGTCCGTACAGTGAGACTGGAACGAAAATCAATGAACAATTGTCTAGGTAAACCCTTGGTGAATATATCAGCGTACTGATAGGAGGACGGGACATGTAGAACGCGGACATGTCCAATGGCAACCTTGTCCCGGACGAAGTGGAGATCAAGCTCAATGTGCTTCGTGCGTTGATGCTGGACTGGGTTGCTAGCCAGGTAGACGGCGGAGACGTTATCAGTGTAGACCAGAGTGGCCTTCTGCAAGGGGCATCGTAGCTCAAGCAGGAGATTGCGGAGCCAAGAGCACTCGGAGACGACGTTGGCAATGCCCCTGTACTCGGCTTCAGCGCTGGAGCGAGACACGACGGACTGACGCTTAGCTGACCAGGACACAAGAGTGTCATTGAGGAAGACACAGTAACCAGACGTGGAGCGACGGGTGTCCGGACAACCACCCCAATCCGCATCCGTGTAAGCCACAAGGTCAAGCTTAAAGGAAGGAGTGATGGTGGTGCCGAGCTCAAGTGTGCCGCTGATGTACCGAATGATCCGCTTCAAAGCCTGAAAGTGAGGTTCCCTAGGGGCATGCATGAACAAGCAGATCTGCTGAACGGCATAACTGATATCAGGCCTGGTGAAAGTGAGATACTGAAGAGCACCAGCGAGGCTCCTATACAATGTCGGATCGTCAACCAGAGGACCAGAATGAGCACTGAGCTTGTTGGATGTATCGACTGGGGTGGCGACGGGATTACAGTTGACCATCTTAGCCCGAGCAACAATCTCAGCAGCATACTTACTCTGTGAGAGAAAGAGACTAGACGCATGCCGCTGAACAGCAACTCCCAAGAAGTAAGACAGCGGACCTAGATCAGACATGGCGAATTCCGCACTCAGCCTCGAGATGATGGACGTTCGAAGAGCATCAGAAGAGGCGGTGAGAATGATGTCGTCGACATAGAGCAGCAGGAAAGCCAAGTCCGAGCCTCTGCGATAGATAAACAGAGACGTATCCGATCGGCTGCCAGTGAAACCCAAGCGGAGCAGATGAGAGGCAAACCGCTGGAACCATGCCCGTGGAGCCTGTTTCAGACCATACAGAGAGCGCTTGAGGAGACAGACATGCTTTGGACGCTCAGCATCAGCAAACCCCGGAGGCTGAAACATATAAACCGTCTCATTCAGATGACCATGCAGGAAGGCGTTCTTGACATCCAGCTGATGGATGCCCCAGTTGCGTGACAGCGCCAGACTCAGGACCACTCGGATAGTGGCAGGCTTGACCACAGGGCTGAAGGTCTCATCACAATCAATACCGGCCTGTTGAGATCTACCGTTAACCACCAGATGGGCCTTGTAGCGCTCCAATGTCCCATCAGAGCGGAACTTGTGACGGAAGAGCCACATACAGCGAATGACGTTCGCCTCAGGAGGGCGAGGCACAAGAACCCAAGTACCATTCTTCGTAAGGGCCCTGTATTCGTCGAGCATAGCCGCCTGCCAATTCGGGTCTAGGAGGGCTGTTTTGTGGGAGGTGGGAACGGGGGAGAGGGAGGTCTGGGTGGAGGCAGAGGGTGAAAGGGAGTCGGGAAAGACGGGGGTAGGAGAGGCTAAGGGCGCGGGCGCGCTAACACGGGACGCGGGTGCGCCAACCTGGGGCGCGGGCGCGCCAGCACGGGACGCGGGCGCGCCAACGTGTGGCGCGGGCGCGCCAACCTGTGGCGCGGGTGCGCGTAGGGGAGCCGCTAGGGGCGAGGTTATTGCGGCGGGTGCTGCAAAGTGGGTTGCGGCGGGCGCCGGGCGTAGGGGAGGCGCCGATGGTGGTGGAGGGGAGGTGGGGTGTATAGCGGGGTGATGGGCGGCGGTCATGGAGACGATATGGCGGGGTCTAAAGACACCGGAGACGCTGCGGGTGTGAGGTCTGGTGATGGATGGTGGCGGGGGAGGTGGGGGAGGGGGAGACGCAGGAGCACCGGGAGAGCTCTGGGGAAGAATGAAGTGAGGGAAAGGCGACTCAGACTCTGTGGACGACACAGGGGGTGTGGGAGACGCGAAGGGAAATCGCGACTCATCAAAGGTGACATGACGAGAGAGAATGATCTTGTGAGTCTTGATATCGAGGCAAATGTAACCGCGATGATCAGACGGGTAGCCAAGAAAGACACAAGGGGTACCCTGCATTAGCCCCTATCTATCCAAACTCTTACCTTTCTCAGAAACACTTCTAGTCGCTCAGTCCACAACCCCGAAGTCGACTGGTGAGCAATTTCTCTTATGTGCAGAAAAGCATGGTTTTTAGTGTGTTTTTCTTCATTCCTTCGATCCAAGGCCTGTTGACTCATAAAAATCATTCTTTTCAGATCTATATCATAGCAAGGGATAGTAGATTCAAAATTTGGTTGCTTTCAAATCTCGTTTGGGTAAGATCCGCTCCATTTCCCGCATTTTCTCGAGTTTTGATTAAGTAGTTGACCTTACACTAATCTATATGTCATATTGAATCAGTTAGAATTCATTTAGGCTCATGAGATTACTTGGTTACAGATTTGGGTGTCTTTCAGAAGAAACCAAGGGCAAGTTTTCACTTTTTAAAAGTTACTAGGACATTTCTGTAATTTATGAAAAGTTATTAATATAATAATCTGTATATATAGACCTCAAAACCCTCATAATTACAATTATTCGTTTAGGACAAAGAGAAACTATGCCAAATTTTGGGACATTTACTGCAGTTTATTCTTTGATTAATTTAAATTATACTAATTTTTAATGATTGAGAGTTATTTTTCTAGAGTAATACCATTTTGCACTATAAAAGAAAATTTATTTGACATGCCTAATAAATTGAGAGATTGGAAAAAAAATCTAAATTTACCTTCTTCTTTTCTTAATTTTTCATTGAACAGTTTTTGACAAATATTTATAAAAAAGATATATAGTTATTAAATTTTAAATTACATATTTATATATATCCGTGCAAAAGCATGGGTAGTAAACTAGTATTTTTTTTTAAAAAAAAATTAAAAGGTGATTTGTAACAAATAAAAATTTAAATTGTTTGGGTTATTACAAATAAATTCTAAATACGTTTTTTTTGTCGAAATGATAATTGGAATAAATTCTAAATACGTAGTTACTAAATAAATTAAGGATATTTTAGTCAACAAATATAGCATTTCTCTTAAAAAAGGGCCAGTGGTGGCATAATATCACGATTACTATCTTAAAAGGTGTTTAAAAAAACAAAGGGTGATTTGTAACAAATAAAATTTTAAATTATTTTGGTTGTTAGAAATAAATTCTTAAATACGTTCTTTTGTCGGAAGGGGAGTCAGAATAAAGTATAAATACGTAGTTACTAAATAAAATATGACAAAACCTAGAATTGACTATGAGAATATTGACAATTATTATTAAAAAAATAAAAGAAATTAGATTAAGAAGATATTTTAGTCAACAAATATAGGATCTTGACGCGCTTTTATTGAAATAGAAATAGACTAAGTAGTCATTAAAAGATAAAGAAGATTTTTAATCAACTATTAAATATCAATTGCACCGGAAAATAAAATAACAATAAAATAAAAGCTAGATTGCTAGATATGACGGTAGATATATCTTTTTAAATTTGATCCTTACCAAATTTATATATGTCAAATCTTTTTAGGAAAATACAAAAAGAAATAAATATGTGGCATATATATTCAACCACTTCATATAATTAGCCAAAAATCGCAGGAGGGAAAACTTTACCGCCAAATATTGAAATAACGCAAAAAATAAATAAATTAGCATAGTATATAAAATAAAGAAAAAATTTGCAAAACAGGCACTTTATTTGGACATATTTGCAAAATAGCCACGGGTTTGGACAAATTTGCGAAATAACCGCTATATAACCCTAATTAATTGTGTCTCTCTCCTTTCCCTCGTTATTTCTCTCGCTCCCACAGATCTCTCGCTCTCTCAATCTCTCCGTCTCCATCGCTCTCCTCCCCTCCAACTGCTCCGGTTCGAAACGGAACTCCGGGATGCGCTCCGACTTCGTCGAAATTTCAGATCTACAGCCATGGTTGTGTGCATCGCCACTGGAAGACGAGGTCGAGCAGCCAGATGGATCGAGGAGCACGAGACAGCTCTGAATATGAGATTTCCGGCCATCTTCCTCCCCTGAGCTCAATCGATATAGTTTTTCGCATCAGATCTGTCCAATTCACTGTCAATTTCACAAATTTCGTTTTTTATTCCCCAATTTGACAAATTAGGGTTTTTATTCCTTTTTCCATTGGAGAGTCGCCATGGACGGAGGAGGAGCAAACTTGGAGGTCGAGCGAGCAGCCGAAGGCGGAGAGCGCGCGAGCGAGCGAGGGGAGTGAGGTCGAGTGGCCGGAGCGAGGCCGGAGCCGAGGCCAAAGCAAGCGAGCGAGCGCGAATCTAGTGCTCAGATCCGGATCTGGTCAACCTCGCTCCGGAGGCGGTGGCAGAAGCGAAGAGCGAGCGAGGGAGCGAGGGAGCGAGGTCGAGCGAGCGAGGGAGCGAGGTCGAGTGGCCGGAGCCAGCGCCGGAGCGAGGGATTGACGGAGCCCTCGGGCGATGCGTGCGGCCTGTGTTGATCGTCTTTCAATAGGTTGAAGATGAAATTTTGATTAAATTACAAAACTGACCCCATAAATATGGGAATTACAAAACATATCTATATATTATTGAAAAAGGAAAACATTTGCCAAACATACACTTTTTTTGGGACAAATTGGTTAAATGTCTACCATTTTGGACAAATTAGCAAAATGTCCTCTATATATACTAATTCAATTAGATCCCAATACATATTAAAACAAACAGATCCCCAATTCTCTCTCGATATCTTGACTCTCTCGATAAGTTCTCGCACAACATGTTCTTATTTTTTGCTCATCAATACTTTATTTTTGCACAAAATTTGAGACTTGTGAAATTGTGTCTCAAGATGATCTTACTTTTTATAAATATAATTTTATACTGTTTTTATAAATTATTGCACGAAATGTTCTTATTTTTGCTCATCAATAGACAATAATTGCACAACATGTTCTTATTTTTGCTCATCAATAGGCGCAGATTTTCTCATATTATAATTGCACAACATAAACTTAAATTTGTACAACGTATTCTTATATTTCCACGACAAAATGTTAAAATAAATAAATAAATAATAAATAAATAAATAAATAAAACCAAACTTTGGTCATATTTGCACAACATACGGTTATATTTGCTCAACATGATCTTATATTTGCACAACTTATGGGTAAATTTGCACAACGTACTCTTAAATTTGCACAACTTACTCTTATTTTTGCTCACCAATAGGTTATTTTTTGCACAACAATCGAGACTTGTAAAATTGTTCTCAAAATGATTTTATTTTCTCTCAATATTATTTTATGAGTTGCACGACTATATTGTAAGAGTTGCACGATTATGTTGCAAGAGTTGCACGACTCTGTTTTAATAATTGCACGACTCTGTTGTAAGAGTTGCACGACTCTGTTTTAATAATTGCACGACTCTGTTGTAAGAGTTGCACGACTCCGTTGTAAGAGTTGCACGCATTTGTTTTAAGAGTTGCACGACTCTGTTTTAAGAGTTGCACGACTCTGTTTTTAAGAGTTACACGACTCTGTTTTGCTCTACACGAAACTAAAAGCTACTATATAATATAAACTTTTTTTATAGGATTTCATACTTATTGCTGATAAGCATGAAATTATATATATAAAAAATTAATTAAAAAATTGATATTGTTTTATAGTTTTTATCGTCATAAAATAATCCAACCTAATAATAAATGAAATATTTTTGCACAACATGCTCTTATTTTTGCTCAACAATTCTTTATTTTTACACAACAATCGAGACTTGTGAAATTGTGTCTCCACATAATCTTATTTTTTGTAAATATAATTTTATACTTTCTCAATAAATTATTGCACAACATCATCTTATTTTTGCTCAACAATAGGTTATTTTTGCACAATAATCGAGACTTGTGAATTTGTTCTCAACATGATTTTATTTTCTCTCAATATAATTTCATACTTTCTCAATAAATTATTGCACAACATGCTCTTATTTTTGCTCATCAATACTTTATTTTTGCACAACTAGTGATGAAAATTAGTGCTGACACTGATATTTGTTACGATTAGTGCTGACACTGATACTAGGTACAATTAGTGTTGACACTGATATTAGTTACAATTAGTGCTGACACTGATATTAGTTACAATCGAGTCATCTTCCTAAGTAATAACTTTGTAGTTCGGTATGTATTTTTTTCGTGTCAGCACTTTTTTTTTCTTCATGTCAGCACATTTTTTAGGGTTGCACAACTGTATTTTAGAGTCGCACAACTTTAGTTTAGAGTTGCACAACTTTAGTTTAGAGTTGCACAGCTTTAGTTTAGATTTTCACAACCGTATTTTATTTCTGTCAGCACCTCTAAGAAACACTTTTCATTATATATTTCATTATTTTAAGAGTTGCACGACTCTGTTGTAAGAGCTGCACGACTCTGTTGTAAGAGTTGCACGACTCCGTTTTAAGAGTTGCACGACTCTGTTTTAAGAGTTGCACGACTCTGTTGTACGAGTTGCACGAGTCTGTTTTAAGATTTGCACGACAATCGAGACTTGTGAATTTATTCTCAACGTGATCTTATTTTAAAAAAGTGCTGACGTGAAAAAAAAAATTATTTGAAAAAATGCTGACACAAATAGAATAAAAAGTGCACAAATTAGAATCAAATGCGCACGAATAATATTATAAATTAAAATAAAATGCGCACGAATAATATTATTTTAAGAATTGCACGACTCTGTTGTAAGAGTTGCACGACTATGTTGGAAGAGTTGCACGACTATGTTGCAAGAGTTGCACGACGCTGTTTTAAGAGTTGCACGACTCTTGTAAGAGTTGCACGACTCTGTTTTAAGAATTGGGCGACTCTGTTGTAAGAATTGGACGACTCTGTTTTAAGAGTTGCACGGCTCTTAAAACTAGATTTGGATCATATTTGTGAAATTGTTATCCAGGCTTGATGGAATTGTTCAACATCATTTGATCGGCTTATGATTCATTTGTCATGTGCTTCTTCGATTCTTTGTGAAATTATTATCCATGCTTGTGCACCTCTAAAATAGGTGCTGACATGGGAAAAAAAGTGCTGACACGGAAAAAAGTGTAACTCTAAACCCTACTTGGATCATATTTGCACAATTTATGGTTATATTTGCACAAAGTACTCTTATATTTGCACGATAAAAAGTTTAAAAAATAAAATAAATAAAAATTAGACTAGGATCATATTTGCACAACTTATGATTAAATTTGCACAACGTCCTCTTATATTTGCACAACTTACTCCTATTTTTGCTCAACAATAGGTTATTTTTTGCAAAACAATCGGGATTTCTGAAATTGTTCTCAAAATGATTTTATGTTCTCTCAATATTATTTTAGGAATTGCACGACTATGTTGTAAGAGTTGCACGACTATGTTGCAAGAGTTGCACGACCATGTTTTAAGAGTTGCACGACTCTATTTTAATAGTTGCACGACTCTGTTGTAACAGTTGCACGACTCTTTTTTTAAGAGTTGTGCGACTCTCTTGTAAGAGTTGCACGCCTCTGTTTTAAGAGGTGCACAACTCTGTTTTAAGAGTTGCACGACTCGGTTTTAAGAGTTGTATAACTCTTGTTTTAAGAGTTACACGACTCTGTTGTAAGAATTGGACGACTCTGTTTTAAGAGTTGCACAACAATCGAGACTTGTGAATTTATTCTCAACACAATCTTATTTTATCTCAATATAATTTCATACTTTCTCAATAAACTGTAAACGATTCAAAATAAATTGAAGCAAGTCTAGTTTTAATTTTTATTTTTTTTAACATTTTGTCGTGCAAATATAACCGTAAATTGTGTAAATATAATCGTATGTTGTGCAAATATAACATTTTCTGTGCAAAAATAAAAATAAAAATATAGATTATGAATCACATAATAAAATATAGATATTTTTTTTAATTTATCATATTTCCAGGGTGATTTTGTAATTTCATCAAATTTCTTTCTCCTTCCTCCGATTTCTACAAAGAAGAACCAGAGAGCCGCGCTCGCGCGCCACCGCCGGCGGTTCGCTTCGCCCTCGCTCGATCCGGCCTCCTTCGCTCCGGTGAGGCTCGCTCCGACGATCGCTCACCTCCGGCTCCGGCGCCAGATCCAGCGTTCAGGAATTTCCAGATCCAGCGTTCAGGCCTCCGCTCCGCCTCCGGCTCGCTCGACCTCGCTCGGCCGTTGCTCGACTTCGCTCCGGCATTCTCGCTCTCCGGCGCTCTCGATCTCCATCAATTCGACATATATGGCGAATCTGAATCTCGCTCGGATCTGAATCTCGGATCTCGATCGGACCTCCGGATCTCGGATCTCGGACCTCGCCGCTGCGCTTCGACGGATCTCGAATCTCGGATCTTGGAGATCTCGGATCGAGGAGAGGGGAGATCCCGCGCGAACTCCGGTTTGTCCACCTCCGGCGTCAGAGACGGAAGAGAGCGAGATAGGAGAGACGTCCGGGGAGCGGGGAGAGAGGAGAGAGAATTAGGAGGGGAGAGAGAGAAAATTGTTTATATTACGTCTATTTCCCTAATTTGTCCCAAAATGCGGCTATTTCGCAAATTAGGTCCAATTTGGTGGCCATTTTGCAAAACGCCCCTAAAATAAAATTAATGAAGATCAAGAGTAATAATTATTATCAGTTAATTAGGAAAGAATCAATGATATAAAAAACAAAATAAAAAACTTATTGTATATAAAATAAAAACCTGAATGAAGTGCAATAAATTAATAATAATCTAGAAACTTTAGATCGAGGGTAAATATTTTATCCATGGATAATATAAAATTCTGTCCTTTAATTTTCCCTGTTGAAATATAATATTAAAGGAAATGGATGATATAAAATATTTGTAAAATTAGAAAGTGCACAAAATAGATTTTTTAGCTTAAGAAAAATATCCATGCAATTTATCTTTTTTCCTAAAATGTGTTCGAGTAATGATAATATAATATATTTTTATAATAAAATTCAAATAATATTATAGGAAAATTATGTGGCATGACAACTTACATGGCCGAAAATTAGTGGTTTAAAATTTGAGCGGAAAAAAACTTCACTAGAAATTGACATGTGGCAGTTTAAGCAAATGTTTTAGTATTGTTTAGGATTAGGATACGATTTATGAAAACGAACATATTGGGTTTGGGTGGGTGGGTATTTGATGTTGGTGTAGAGCAGGTAAGGAGGAGAGCGTCGCATTAAATTGGCAATCGCCACTAGACACGGCCACGGGTCACGGGTCAGGCGGGTCGACCCGTGACCTGCCGGGTCGATGACCCGCCGGGTCAGGGTCCACGGGTCCGAGGGTCGGGAAGGGTTAGGGTCGACTAAATCTGAACCCGTGACCCGGCGGGTCGTCCCGGCGGGTCCGACCCGGATCGACCCGCCGGGTCAACCCGCCATTTTAAAATATTTTTTTTTTGAAAAAATTTATTTTTAATAAAATAAATTTATAATTATTATGTAAATTATATAAATTATTCTTAGAATAATTCATAATATTACATAATGTAACATGCAATGGCAATGTGAGACTTAGCACCCCCATGCTTCTCCTTTTATAGACTTATCACCCCCCATTTCCTCTAGTTTTCAATGTGGGACAAGAACAAGGGTAGAAACTAGAAACTACACCATGTCTTCAATCTCTACCATTCGGTTTTTAATGTCAATCCATACTTATAAATTTTTATCATATACAAACACTAGTACTATACTTTATATAAATATTATTTAAAAAAAAAATTACTTATCAATTATGAAAGAAATAACGAACGGGTAACAAGAAAGTGTGAAGTTCAACAATATACCTTAAACATTTGTGTTATTTGGTGGATCCACTATAAAATCATTCTATATCATTCTATATGATACTAAGTTAGGAGTCTTTATGATATAATTTCAAATGATACAAATATTGTTATTGATACAATTATACTTGTATAGTATCCTTAATGTCGAGTTTTCGTTTATTTTCAAAATGATATAGAACTTCGGATTTTCAAACACAAGAATGAAATATAATATTGACAATACTTTTTCAATGTGTCTTTTCATGTACGTCATAACAAGCAACCCAAGTATGTAATTCTAATAACATCATCATTAAGTGTATATACAACATGTGGCTAATTCAACTTTAAACGAGAAAGTTTAACATATCTATATGAAGAAGAACCTAGATTTGAAATCATTGATCAAGAAATTAACATAATAATGCAAGTAAAATAAAATACTTATGATTGATTAATGGATCAACACAACTATCAATTAAATTAAATAGAAAGATTAATCCAACATAACTTGATATATTGTATCATGATGTTTCATCACCATGTGTTATTCATTTCATTAAATCCTAAGAGGTAAACACTTTAATTATATTATTATATGTTACATCATATAATCCAAATACTTAAATTACATTATATTCCACCATATAATCCAAAGACTTTAATTACATTACATTTTACATAATTCCCATACACCGTTTAAACCCGTTTATTTTTTTAACAGCTAATAATTTCACACTTTTTAACTTGTTTATATGGCAGCCATACACACTCAAAGTCTTTGAAACTACGACATTAATATTGGTTGTATACGTAAAAACACCTATTATAACATGTCATCAACTAAAAAAAATGCATCAATGTAAGTAATATAATGCGGAATCAATAAAATCAATACAAGGTGTCATAACAATCCAAGAATTATATACAACATTTCTAAAGATTCCACCTTCTCAAAAGTGGCATCAAAGTAGTTGCTAACAACATAACTCTTCTTCATTTCCATCTCTTCATTTCCATATTAATTCTACTTTTATTCATTGATGACAAGTTTGTGATTACACTTCATTGATGCAAACACTTGTGGTGACATGTTTATTACATTTTTATTTATTGATGACATTTGTGATTACACTTTGTTGATTTTGACCATTTGGGATGACATTGTTTGTTGATGACATTTTTATTGATAATATTTTTTATTTACTATGATGCCCCTTTGCTAAGTGGTTTAATCGAGTCGATTGTATATCCTGAAAAGGTAAATATATAGATGATGGCGAAGCCAAAGAGTAACATAAAGTAAGACCAAACCAAGGGTCTTACCGAAAAAGACGATACTATCCACAAAAGTCCAAGCACATGGGACTACCACAATTAGCCCATAATATCACAATTTCTACCACTAATTAATACCACCATTCTCGCCTAAACACACAAAGGTAAATCAATCCGGTTGAAGCTCACTAAAACCGGAAACCACCTGACGGAGGGAAAACCTGTCGTTGATTCCGCCAAAGAAACTCAAACCTATAACTAGTATAGTAATAAGTAAGAGGTCGATCCCACAGGGAAATTTATACTCAAGTGCGATTTTAACGTTGATTAAGTAACCAGAGAGGGTGTTTTAGTGTGAAAGTTTTAAAGCGAAATAACGGAAGCAGAATAAGTGAATTTGGTTTAGACAGATGAGAGAAGCAATTCCACCTACAATTTTCCACTTTATCGGATTGAAGCGATCCTTGTAACTTCTTCTCGTCCTATTACGTTTCCTATGAATGCCCTTGTCCCGACCTAATATAGTTACTAGTCCAATCAGTCCTAGAAACCCTTATCAATCGAACAGTCCCTAAAGAAGGATTTAACCCAATTGATAGCCTTAAGTTCAGAGATTAGCCAAGGTATTTGCAGTCCCTAAAGAAGGATTTAACAACACATTCAACTTCCTACTCATTCAATTAGTTCAATCAGCCCTAAAGGGATAAGTTTGCCACTTGGGTTAAGGTTCACAATCAGGAATCTACAAAACCTTAGCGATTGAATTGATCTAACGAGTTGGCCAGACGAGATAGAACAAATCAATAATTAATTAAGCACAAAGAAGTTGAAGCATTCACAAATAGGAAACTAGGAAACAAGATTCAGAAACTCACAATCAATCCAAATAAAGCTTCAAATTGCAAGTAGAACGAAGAGAGTTTAGTCGCCCATGGCGAACATCGCTCTCTCTCTAATTGTGTGATGAAAAGTAGAATGGAATAGAAGTTAATGAAAAATAACATAAAAGTGGCCTAATAAAACATCCAAGTCGGCCTCAAACCAACATAATAGAAACTAGGGTTTTTTTCCTCAAAACGGCGCGCCGACTGTCCGTGCGGCGGGCGCAGCAAACCATGCGGCGGGCGCAGCATGAATACCGCCCCTGGCGGCGGGCGCAGCAAACTATGCGGCGGGCGCAGCAAACCATGCGGCGGGCGCTGCATTGGGTTTTCCCGAAAATTCCGTCTCGAATTAGCTCTCGACGTCAACATGAAAGTTGTAGCTCTCTGAAAGAGCTTTCCAACGCATGGTCATAATAGTCAATCGGACAACCGAGGCCTCCAGAAAGTGCAAAACAAGTTCAGCATGTCTGGCGACAACTTCTGCAGACTTGTTCTTCGTTTAGGTTCGCTTCTTCTTCTCAGGACCTCTTGAGATCTTCATGTAAGCTTCTTCGATCAACTAGACATTCTCATCCAATGCGTTATCAACCCATGTCTCCTCCTCGGATCCACGATTACCTGAAATAATCAATAAAAGCATGTAGATTTCGACTCCACCAACATAGAGAGCAAATATGCAAATTGCACTTAATCCATGCATGATATGCATCTTAACTAAGCTAAATGCAACCTATTATGCCTACCTATATGCATGCTATCAAACTCCCCCACACTTAAGCTTTTGCTTGTCCTCAAGCAATGAAAACTAAATATAGAATTAATCATCCCACAAATAAGATCTTCATGCTATAGTTTTAGAAAATCAACCTCAAACAATAGGAGCCATGAATAAGAGAACAAATATCCTAGCAAATATATGAGCGATCCAATAGTAAAAGCAAATTTAGTCCAACCTCACCGGGATGATGTGTTTCACTCAAGCTCTCATGTGTTTAGGCTTTAAAGTTCAACTCTCAACTCAATCCAAAATGCTCCATACACCGTGAAAGTTATCACTTGCAAACAACATCATGAGGACTTTTATAGGGTTGTAATGGGGCTTTGGTAGGAACATAAGGCATGAGAAATATTTAGGCTTGTGGTGCTAAAAATCCGGGAAAAAGGAACAACAACCAACTAGAACAACACCAAAACTCTCATACTTCGCAAACCATTCCAATAACATAAACTCCAATACATAACAATAAACTCTTCGATTTCAATAGCCATACAACTCATGCATTTTTTATTTGGATGATGACTTTTTTTTTCTTTTATGCTTACTTTTGCCCCTAAGTGAATTTTATCCTCCTTAGGTCCAAGCTTACTAGACTTTTACTCCTAAGTGAATTTTATCCTCCTTAGGCTCCTAGTAATAAGTCATCTCTATTATGCAAGAAGGGTTACCTTATTTTGGCTATGCCTCTCGCAATGCACAACCATACATACATCATCTCCACTCAAAGCAACTCCAACATAAAGATTTTTCACCAATTCTCCTCCTAATTCCCGGATAGGGTTAGGCTAATCATTGGCTATGATATATTTTTGTGGAGCTATCAAAAATAATAGGCTTTAAGGTTCAGACTGGCTTCAAGCACAGGATAATATGTAAGGTGGATAGGGTATAATATGGCTAAAGAAAACATGCCTCAATCATTTGAAATTCACAAGCAACAAACATGTGCAATACGGTATTGAAATAAGAAGCATATGGAGAGTATAATCACACAATAAAAGCAAAAGGGAAATAATTATGAATAGTCCCTATAAGGCCTAAACAAACTCACAAGGGTTATGTTTTTTTTTTAGATTTCAATTAAACCTCAACTATGAATCATACTTGCTCAATTATATTCTCAATTCATGCTCCAAAATCATTTTCAAGCAATTCAACCAAATCATGGGATTTATGCAATTAAGATCATAAAAATAAATTAGAGGACAAACTAAACCAAGATGGGTATCGTTGATAACACTTAAATGCAATGCATGATATTTTTGGATTTTTTTTTTCAAATGCAGTATATGAATAAAAATAAATATGACAACATAAATAAACATGATAACATAAGTAAACATGATATGCAAATTCTATCTATATGCAATGCAATCCCTCCCCCACACTTAAACCTTTCATTGTCCTCAATGAAACATAAAAGACAACAAAAAAATTAAAACATAGAGAAAGAGATGAATGAAATACTCACAATGTGGTGGAAGGGGCGATATAGGTCGGATCTGAGCATTGCGCGCGGCGGGTTAAAGAAAACTAGCTAACTAGGAATTGAAATAACTAAAACTTACCTCGGGTTGCCTCCCGAGAAGCGCCTTTCTTTAATGTCATTGGCTTGACTTATTCTCAATCTCAAGACCTTATTTCTCAGACATTGTCAAGGCCCTCAGTAGCCTATCATATTCCTGTGCACATATCTTACACAGAACATCATAGTATAATAAATTGAAAGTATAAAATATAGAAGTTAAAGACCCTTTCAATTTATCAAAGAGTCTAGCATGACTCTCTACCGAAGGGATATGATACCACCAACACAGTTCCGTTGGTGGCTTCTCAAAGTAATGCTCCCAAGGGTCTGTATATTCACCAAAATTCACAAAAGTGCAAGAAATATCAATACCTTCTTCGAGAGCCACAGAAATCGGCTCGGTAAATGATTCCTTGATAGGCAAGTCAAGGATGATTTCTTCAGATGAAATAGGAGCCAAAACACATGGATCCTCATGCGTGCACTCATGAGACTCCATGTAAGGGCGCATCAGGCTCTCATCGATCAAACCATCATTGTTTGTGTCTTGGCGTTCATCAACTTGAGGAATAAAGTATTGCTCTACTACCAACTCACTCACCGGTTGATTAAGTTGGTTCAATTGTTCCTCAATTCGCTCCATCCTTTTAAGCACCTGTTCCAACATAACCTGGCGTGTGAAAGCTTCTTCCTGCTCCACCTGGTGACCCATGTAACAGAAAAAATCCCACATCTCTGATAAGTTGAAACTCGCAAAGCCTCCGTTACTCATAGACTCGGCAAGTTCTTTGGTCTCAGGAGTCATGCCCTCAAGTACACAAATAACCATATCTTGCAAACTATCTTGGTAACCCCTTGCATAACGGGCATCCAATAAATTATGCACTCTTGTGAAATAATGGTGAAAATTTTCGCCTTGATACTGCATTAATCTCATCTTAAGATGTTAGTAGTAAGGGTGTCGTGAACCGTAAGATAGGTTCACAACAAAGTTAATTTATATACAATAATCGGCAAACACACAAAACAAAGAAATAAACTTTGATTCCCCGGCAACGGCGCCAAATTGACGGAGGGAAAACCTGTCGTTGATTCCGCCAAAGAAACTCAAACCTATAACTAGTATAGTAATAAGTAAGAGGTCGATCCCACAGGGAAATTTATACTCAAGTGCGATTTTAACGTTGATTAAGTAACCAGAGAGGGTGTTTTAGTGTGAAAGTTTTAAAGCGAAATAACGGAAGCAGAATAAGTGAATTTGGTTTAGACAGATGAGAGAAGCAATTCCACCTACAATTTTCCACTTTATCGGATTGAAGCGATCCTTGTAACTTCTTCTCGTCCTATTACGTTTCCTATGAATGCCCTTGTCCCGACCTAATATAGTTACTAGTCCAATCAGTCCTAGAAACCCTTATCAATCGAACAGTCCCTAAAGAAGGATTTAACCCAATTGATAGCCTTAAGTTCAGAGATTAGCCAAGGTATTTGCAGTCCCTAAAGAAGGATTTAACAACACATTCAACTTCCTACTCATTCAATTAGTTCAATCAGCCCTAAAGGGATAAGTTTGCCACTTGGGTTAAGGTTCACAATCAGGAATCTACAAAACCTTAGCGATTGAATTGATCTAACGAGTTGGCCAGACGAGATAGAACAAATCAATAATTAATTAAGCACAAAGAAGTTGAAGCATTCACAAATAGGAAACTAGGAAACAAGATTCAGAAACTCACAATCAATCCAAATAAAGCTTCAAATTGCAAGTAGAACGAAGAGAGTTTAGTCGCCCATGGCGAACATCGCTCTCTCTCTAATTGTGTGATGAAAAGTAGAATGGAATAGAAGTTAATGAAAAATAACATAAAAGTGGCCTAATAAAACATCCAAGTCGGCCTCAAACCAACATAATAGAAACTAGGGTTTTTTTCCTCAAAACGGCGCGCCGACTGTCCGTGCGGCGGGCGCAGCAAACCATGCGGCGGGCGCAGCAAACCATGCGGCGGGCGCAGCATGAATACCGCCCCTGGCGGCGGGCGCAGCAAACTATGCGGCGGGCGCAGCAAACCATGCGGCGGGCGCTGCATTGGGTTTTCCCGAAAATTCCGTCTCGAATTAGCTCTCGACGTCAACATGAAAGTTGTAGCTCTCTGAAAGAGCTTTCCAACGCATGGTCATAATAGTCGATCGGACAACCGAGGCCTCCAGAAAGTGCAAAACAAGTTCAGCATGTCTGGCGACAACTTCTGCAGACTTGTTCTTCGTTTAGGTTCGCTTCTTCTTCTCAGGACCTCTTGAGATCTTCATGTAAGCTTCTTCGATCAACTAGACATTCTCATCCAATGCGTTATCAACCCATGTCTCCTCCTCGGATCCACGATTACCTGAAATAATCAATAAAAGCATGTAGATTTCGACTCCACCAACATAGAGAGCAAATATGCAAATTGCACTTAATCCATGCATGATATGCATCTTAACTAAGCTAAATGCAACCTATTATGCCTACCTATATGCATGCTATCACCACCTCAGCAAAACAACTACCCATTGCCCACAGAATCCTAACCTGCTCAACACCTACTCCCAGAAAAAGCTGAACAAAAGAGACTAAAATAATAGCCCTTCCAACAGCTTTTTTACAAGCAAAAGTAGCACACGTGTGCCCAGCCCCAGTGTATTCCACAAATGGAGTCCCAATCCCCGCCATGCCTCCAGCCTGCTGAAGTGCTCGTCGGAGTTGCTGGTGAATAGCGCCACTGTCATCGTCGTCGCATAGGCTATCATTTTCGATTCCGTCGCCAGGGAACCAGTCCTCGTCGACTGGTAATCCTTTCTCGATGAAGAGGCACGGAGGAGACTGTCGACAAAGCCGGTCTCGGAGGCTGGGCAGAGGATGCGGAAGACGGCCTGTTGATGCCGTACTGGAGGCGGTGGGGGAGGTTGTGGTCCGTCGAGGTGGATGAATGGTGGAGGACGATGGCTCTTGGGAGGAGAAGGGAACGGTCCGAACGGAGACTATCGGAGGCGAGAGAGGGGAATCGCCATGGACAAGAGCTCCGATCAGATCTGAGAAAGCCTAATTAAATTTCAAAGGGGGTTTTTACGGCTAATAAAACATTGTAAGAGGCTAGTTACTTAATCATAAGGTCTAAAACACCACATTCCCTCCATCTTTGATCTTTGGCCGATTTGCAAAATTAGAAATTTTTTTTGCAAAACTAGACCACCACATTTAAAATTGTCAAAAATAGCATATGGTTTAGTTTTGTAATTTTTTTGGGTTACTGGGTGGATAGTTCCAGCCTTCCAGGTGAAAATAAAGGAAGAGAAAGAGGGGGAAAGGAAAGAAAGGGGGAGAGAGGTCGTTGCTCATCTCCGCCTTACTCCCACCCACGCCGTCGCCGTCATCGTCGTGGTTGAGGATCGAGAGCACTGAGAAATCGTCAATCGTCGAAGCCGTCGACCGTGACAGTCACTGGTTGTTGGGCAAAGGTTGCTTAGGGATCCAAATTCGTCTGCACCGCTGAGAAAATTGATCCCTCCACCTGCGTCGACGAACTCCAGGAGTATGGCGTTGCCTTGGGAGCGAGTCCTGGAACCCTGCAATTCGCAAATCGCAAGCACTACACCCTCCCATCCTCGTCGCTGTTGCCGAAATCCTCCAATTTTGTCACCAGATTCGGCCGAGAGTTTCAAATCTCAAAAGTCTGAAGGAGCCTACGATGAAGGAGAAAGAGGGTGACCTAGCGTTGTTTCTGGAAATGTGAAAGAGAGAGAAGGAGAAGAACGATCTTCTTCTCTAACAGTCCGAGGAGTTGGATGATTCTGGTATTTTTCTTCATTTTCCAATTTGAAACTGGCGCTCTCGAAATTTCCAATGCCCTTTTCTGTTCCCGATCTCGTTGTTCATTGCAAGGAATTTCTTTACTGTTGAGCTAGTGTTTTTATGTCCTTCAATTTCGAATGAGAAACCAGTGACTTCCTCAGAATATTTAAGCCGAATTTGTTGCTATATTGAATAAATGTGATTTTTCTTTTTCTTATATTGATTTTCTCTATCTTGGATGCGATTATGCTGCCTTGAAGTGTGTGTTGCTTGTCTAGATTATCTCTTTGATTAAAATGTACAAGTTTTCAATATTGCAGTCCGGGACCTCGCCGTTGTTTAGCATTCCTTCGGCTGCATCGGCTAGAAAAAGTGGTGCAGATGAATTCTTGAACTCTGAAAACGATAAGAACGATTATGACTGGTAAGGTGTCTACATTCAAGCTAGATTTTGTAGCATGAGATAGGTTTTCCCAGCAGTTCAGCCGTTGTAGCATGAGGAAACCTATAGAACATCATAATGCACAAAATAGTTGGCATTTTCTCTATCAAAAATATTTTCGTGAAATGGTAGGATAAATGGAAACTAATGGTAGGATAAAACAACATTATTGGTAGTATCAAAATGGAAACCCCGTGATTCATGTATAACTTGACACTAATGGTAAGATAGATGCACACTAATGGTAAGAACGTTTCTTTTTTATGCATGCATGGGCCTATAATCTGTTTCAATTTCTGGTTTATTGTGGAGTAAAATCACTTTCACCATGTTCCACGGTGTCATGATCTACAAACCTTGCAAGAGGTGATTTTACCATACTTTGGAAACACCTCTTTTAGTTTTTCATCGTCAATGGTATTATCCAAATTTTTTACATAGAGGTTAACACCCTAAAACTTGTCAGCTGCCTCCTTCATGCTCTGCTCAAATTTATTTTTCAGCTCTTGCTACCTTTCAAACTTCTTTTGAGCTCTACCGACGTACCACTCTTGTCATCAATTTTCTTCACATTTAAACCATCTACAGCTTTCACAGTATCATCTGCATTATCAAAGTTAACAAATCCAAAACATTTTGATTTCCCATCTCCGTCTCTCATCACTGTAGAACTAATGATGCTACCAAATTCACCAAATATGTTTTTCAGGTCCTCTTTTATAGTACTTTCAACAAGATTCTTTACAAAAACATTGTTGAATTTGGTTTTGAGTGCTGCATTATCCCTCTCTTGCTTACTAAGGAAAGGCTCAACCAATACTTGTTTATCATTGATTAGCATGCCATTCAGTTTATCAATAGCGGTCTGCGCAACCTCTTCATTTTCAAATTGAACAAATCCATACCCCTTGGACTCCTCATTAGCATCTGTAGCAATCTTGCATGAGAGTATGTTCCCGAAAGAAGAAAAAGTATCATGCAGTGCTTTGTGATCAATAGACTTGTCCAAATTCTGCAAAGGTTAAACTAGGAAATAAACATGCATATATCTCAAAGGATGCAAAAAGAAAATTCAGCACAGTATTCACAAAAACAGATGGATCAAACAAATCCCACCTCATCACTCAGCTCAGGTTGCACTCAATGCTTTGCATAGTGAATATACTTCTTAAGGAAATTGATTGTGAGAGTGTCACGTTTACGACCCCTATATGTCATCTTTCCATGTAGCATTATGTTATACTTTACAAAGACAAAGGCACTTGCGTCAGCTTCCTCCTCTTTTCCATACTGTGAACTTGAATCAACTAATCCATCACCTGAAATTTCAATCGCAATTATTTCATGTGGCCTAAATTGTGAACCTTACAAGTAATCAAATGTTCTTGCGGGAAGATTACCTCCATCTTTCGCAGAGCGGTAGCGATGCATCCGTAATACATGCTTAGAAATTTGGCCATCAATCTCAGGATCCATTTGATCCAATACAATAAATAGTAAATCAAAACGAGAAAGAAGGGAGTCTGGGAGTCCAATATTTTTCGTTGGAGTAATTGATTGATCGTACATGTGAAAGAAAAGTCCATCAGTAAAATAAAATAAAATCTTTCGAAGTGGTTATGACAGGAAAAAGTGTGAACTTCTAACTTCAGACGAGCATAAAACTTACAAATCCATAGATGGGATTCGTAGCAGCCACCACATTGCATCGAGCATTTAATGAAGCATGGATACCAACCTTAGCAATAGCCACGGTTTGGTGCTCCATAACTTCATGAATGGCAACACGGTCTTGATCATTCATCTTGTCAAATTCATCAATGCAAACAACCCCACGGTCAGCAAGAACCATAGCTCCAGCTTCCAGCCTTCTTTCTCCTGTTGAAACAATAATAATTAATGCAGGCTGTCTAGAGGGAAAGGGAAGAGAGGCTAGGCAAATTCTTGAATACTTTTCTTAATCAATATTTTCATGGTGACAAGGAAGGGTTCTTAAATTGTGCCGAGTCCGAAGCTAAACGACTTTCTGATGCAGGTTAGTTATGCTTCTTCTATCAAATTGATCCCTTTATTTTTTTAGTTTTTGATAGTTTATATTTGTAGAATTTGCTGGGTTGACTCCATACTATAAAATAGAGCACGGAGCTCTTGATTTACTTGGAACCTTTTATCACTTCTTAATGCCTAGATGATCATAAGGAGCACCCATTGAAAATAGCCTATTAGCTCAATAAGTAGAGTGTTGTGTTTGTACACAGATATGTGAGTTTGACTCTCACATAGGCTAATACGGAGTGTGTGTTCATGAGTCTCTGATATATTGTGGTTTGGTAAAGTCAATTATGCATTTACATATTTCCAATAGTATAAATATATCTTACCATTAGTGTGCATCTATCTTAACATTAGTGTCAAGTTATACAAGAATTACTAGGTTTTCATTCTGATTCTATCAATATCATTGTTTTCTCCTACCATTATTTTCCATCTATCCCACCATTCTGATCCTACCATTATAGTTGTTTTCTCATATCATTAGTTTCCATCTATCCTACCATTTTTGTGCATCTATGGTACTAATTTAAATAGCTTTCAAGGAAAATCAAGCTAGAAGTCGTTGCAAATTATGTTCCACATTTTTCAGTGTAAACTAGATCATCAAACCATTTTGAGTGTAAACTAGATCATCAAACCATTTTTTCTTTCATTTCGTGTAACATAAACAAATTTATGAACCTACGCATACTCCGTATTAGCCTATGTGAGAGTCGAACTCACATCTTTGTGTGCAAACACAATGCTCTACCAATTGAGCTAAAAGGCTATTTTCCATCATATAGATTAGTAAACAAGTTCAATGGAAACAATATCGTACCCTTAGTGGGCATCTATCCTATCATTAGTGTCAACTTATATAGGAATTACTGGGTTTCCGTTTTTTATCCTACTAATATCGTTGTTTTTATCCTACCATTAGTTTCCATTTATCCTACCATTGTTGTGCATCTATTCTACCATGAATGTCAAGTTTCTGTAGCATGAACCTACGCATACTCCGTATTAGCCTATGTGAGAGTCGAACTCACATCTTTGTGTGCAAACACAACGCTCTACCAATTGAGCTAAAAGGCTATTTTCCATCATATAGATTAGTAAACAAGTTCAATGGAAACAATATCATACCCTTAGTGGGCATCTATCCTATCATTAGTGTCAAGTTATATAGGAATTACTGGGCTTCCGTTTTTTATCCTACTAATATCGTTGTTTTTATCCTACCATTAGTTTCCATTTATCCTACCATTGTTGTGCATCTATTCTACCATGAATGTCAAGTTTCTGTACTTTCTTAGTTCTACACTTGGGAGTTTCGGTGATTACATTATCATCCTACCAATAGCGTTTATTTATCCTACCATCACTGTGAAACTATCCTACCATTAGGATGCATCTCTTCTACCAATTATTATCCTACGGACAGTGTCACAAAGTACCTCTGTCTACCATCATCCTAACCAATGTAACGTCGTTGAAAAATACTTTGTTTATGTTGAGAAGTAATTTCTACATAACCATATATGATATAGGAGTTCACTGTCTACCTTAGAACACTTTACCAAACAAATGGAAATTGCTTTACAACTGAACCCTAGTGACATTGTCGGTAAAAAAAACAGATATGGCATCATAAACTACTCTCAATTACAAATTCACAACTTTACAACTGAACCCTAGTGACACTTTAGAGGTCCTAATCTCTTTCAAATCCAAAAATATTTTTCTCACATTTAAATAAAAGCTTAGCTCCAAGAAGCAAATATTCATAACTCATATGCATTTTTAAGGGAAAAGTAGATGAATATGATCTGGATAGGCCAAGAAATGAAGTGCAAAAGTAATGGGAGGAACAAAGATAGTTATAGTTCCAGTAGCAATAGATAAGCAAACTGAACCTGACAAATTACAAAAAATCAATAGATACTACTCTATCCTAGATCTCCACATATTGCCTTGAAGACATCAAATTAAATCCCACAAGTCGTCCTCTGTAGCTTTCATGATTGTGTAGACATATGGTTTGTTTGGCACACATTTATAATTCATCACCAATTCTTTATCAGCACACATCATAAGTTCTTCATTTCCACAAATAAGCTAAGACATGGAGCTAAATTAAACCATAATCATCAGCAAATTGAAGCACTACTAGAATACTGCAATTTGACATCATATGATTTAAGTCTGTAAAAAAAAACAACAGATGCTAAATTCATCTATTATATAAATAATTTTTTTTATGATGTTGAAAAATATTTAGACATCTGTCAAATTTTCTGACAGATGTAAAATTGTTTGTTCTTAAAAAAATTAAAACGCGCAGGTTTAAAATTTTTAAGGAAAAATGAGCGGGATTTAAACAACGAAAAAAAAAATGGAAGACTTTCAAATTTTGGGGAAAAATTTTAACACTTAGAAAATTTTCATCTCTCTTCAAGAACAAAATTGGAGGGCTTTCAATATTTAGGGAAAAATTATAACACTTGGAAAATTTTCTCTCTCCCCCCATTCACTAGACCCCATTGCAAGGAGCTTTTATTACTAACAGAGCAATTCAAGACAATGTGATAATCGCTCACGAGATTTTTCATACCTTTCGAAGAAGGAAAGGCCGAGAATGATGAATTGCAATTAAATTAGACATGGAGAAAGCTTATGATAGAGTAGATTGGGAGTTTCTCATTGCTACTATGGAGAGATTTAGGTTCTGCATCAAATTCTGGGACTGGATTAAGGAATGCATCCAAACTGTATCGTTCTCCATTCTGGTAAACGATAAACCGACTAAAACATTTCGACCACTTAGAGGCTTGAGACAAGGTGACCCAATATCCCCGTACTTATTCATCATAGGTGCAGAAATGCTATCCAGGAAAATCCAAAATCAATGTGACCAAACTAGAAACTCTATTGGCTTCAAGATATCTAGAAATGGTGATCATATTCCATTCCTCTCCTTTGTCGACGACATAATGATATTTGCAAAAGCGACACCGGAAGCATGCTCGATAGTAAAAAGGATTCTGAATGAGTATTGTGAGATCTCTGGCCAAAAAATAAATTTTCAAAAATTAGTTTTTCGATCAGGTAACCAGTGGGATCTCAAATGAACGAAAACAACAACTTCAGAACTACCTGCAAATTTTAAACTAAGCATCTCTAGAAAAATACCTTGGTTGCCCTATTATAAATGGCAGAGTAACTAAGAAGACATTTGGTGAGGTTCTGGAGAAAATAAAAAACCAATTAACAAAATGGAGAGCAAACAAACTATCCCAACAAGGAAGAGCGATTCTAGTCAAGTCGAATTTAGCCGCCAAACCGAATTACTTGATGCAAAATTTCATGCTTCCTGCAAGCATACATTCAGAGCTTGATCAAATTAATAGATGTTTTTTTTGGAATAAGGACTCAACATACAAACCTTTAATTGGTTGGGACAAAGTAGGGCTGGGCAAAATTTGGACCGGACAGGAATCGGACCGGGACCAGACCAGAAATTACGGTCTTGGATCGGACCGGAAGTATTACGGTCTGGTCCCCTGTCCAAAGAATTTTGGATTCCGGGTTTCGGTCCAAACCCGAGACCAGACCGGAATTTCCGGTCCGAACCGGAATTGGACCGGATTCCCCGTCAATTAAAAAAAAAGGAGAAAGAAAGAATTGTAAATATAGAGGCGTGTTCTGACTTCAATTCTTAATTAATGTTCATTCGGCCTCTCAAATTCTCAATGCTCTCAGTCTCAGCCCTTCCCTAATCCCTCGTGCCCTCACTCTCTCAGCCCTCTCGCTTTCTTAGTCTCTCCCTCTCTCAGCCCTCTCGCTCTCTCAACCTCTTGCTCTCTCAGTCTCTCCTCTCTCGCCCCTTCACTCGCTCTCTCAGTCGCTCGCTCTCTTAGTCTCTCGCTCTCTCGGCCTTCTCGCTCTCTTTGTTGCGTCTCTCAGAGGCTCAGCCCTCGTGCTCACCGGATGCAATTACCGCCGGGGCCAGTAGGCCACCAACGACAAGCCCTCTCTCTGTTCACCGCCAGTAGGTCGTACTCCGTGTCGTTAAAAACTAGATCTAGGGTTTTTAGGTTTATTTTCACAAATTATCTAGTTTAAATTTTAGATCTAGGTTTATTTGGTTTTTTTAGATCTAGGTTTATTTGGTTTTTTGAAAAAAAAAAATAGATCTTTGCTGGAAAAAAAAAACAGGGTTGAGGCATCAAACCGGTCTAACCGGTCTTTCTGCTCAGCGGACCGGAAAACCCGGGACCATATTTCTCGGTCCCAGTCCGATCCACGGTCCATGTCTCTGAAAATTTCGGTCCAGACCGGATACCTAGCCCTAGGACAAAGTGTGTAGACCAGAAAAGGAAGGTGGACTAGGCATAAACATAACAAAAGATATGAACAAGGCCCTTCAAATGAAATTATTATGGAAAATTCTAGCTGAGCCTCAGAATGGATGGGTGAAAATTATTAGAGAAAAATACCTTAAAGAAGACAACATTTGGGATTACAAAAAGAAGAAAAACACTTCAAGGCAATGGATCAAATTGATGGAATTAAAAGACAAATTCTGCCAAGGGCTGATATGGCAAATTGGCAACGGGAAAACGATTATATTTTGGAAGGACAAATGGCTATACAATGAGAATTGCCTTCAAGAAATTTGACTACAAGGCCAAATAGAAGAATTCGAAACAATTGACAAGTTTATAAAACCAGACAAAACTTGGAATGCAGAAAGATTGAAACCAAACCTCCCAATGAATATTCTAGACGAGATCCTAAGAATTCATATCCCTAAAACAGAGATTGAAGATAGATTATATTGGAAAGTTAGCAGAAACGGCTGGTTTTCCACGGCTAGCGCTTTGGACCATATCACAAAAGCAAGAAGAGCTAGCCGCGACCCATTAGAGTGGATATGGAAGATTGATTGTCCGCCAAAAATTAAAACATTTCTCTAGAAAAATATCCTTAATGGAACCCCAACGAAAATCAGACTTAGGAACAAAGGAATTGATGTCCCCCTTGGTTGCCCCCTCTGCAACCATTGCGAAGAAGACGCAACCCACTTATTCACGGCATGCCAGACATCTCTGACACTAATAGGAAGAATGAACAAGAAGATTGAAAAAATAATACGAAACGCTGACAAAAATAACAAGACCTACAAGATGATAAGTATTGAAATCTTCTCACTGCTATCAGCTACTCAGAAATCAATACTAGCATTTTAGGATCAGTTGCCACTCCTAAGCTTGAAATGATATGTCCCAAATATTCCACACTGGATTTTGCAAATTCACGTTTTGATCTCTTTGCATACAAAGAGTGTTGCCTAAGTGTTGCCAACACACTCTCCAAGTGACTCGCATGGTGTTTAATATCAGTGATGTACACAAGTATGTCATCAAACAAAACTAAAACATACTTGTTTGGCAGTAAATTTTCGTGTTTTATTAAAAGTTATCATATGTGTTCATGAAGTCATTCTCGTGAAGGCTTTAATGGATACTTAAAATTGGTTTGTAATAATTACGAACAAGCGAGGCATGTGTGGAGTATGCTACATATCAAATACATATATCTAACAAACTCGTAAACTGAAGCTATGCATTCAGTACAATAACCAGTTGAGTTTGTAAGGTACAGTGGCGATTCATTCCGTTCTCGCTAGACCCTAGAGCCCATAGCTTTGCCAGTCACTCTGCTCAAAATGCGACAAATGACTCAAGCTTCCTCGAGCTCTCATGGGCGAACTGTTTAGCTGCAAAATTAGCCAATTCAAGCATTCCGTGAGATGTCAAATACACGTAAGGAAAAAAAAATTTAATATATGCTATTTGCATTGCCAGGATAACTAAATGAGCTTAGAATTTGTATGATGGGCTCAAAATTAGCATCCATGGGCTGAAAGTGGCCCAACATAGCAAATTGATGGAAAAGGAATAAAATAAAGGACAAGAAGTAGAAAGGTACTCAGTGAAAAAGTCCTCATACGTGAGTTCTAGAATGAAATCATATGGGAATGAGGTAAATAAAAATATGTCCTTATCTGCTAAAAAAATAATCGGCAGTTAGAGAAAAAAAAAGATAGAAGATCAGCCAGATCAGGAAAGAAAATATATCTTAAAAGGAAACAAGATATATCTTTAGCTGCCCCTTCTCCCTATAAAAGGTGGCCAAGTCTAGGGTTAGAGAGGAGAACAGACAGACGACTGCACAAAGCACACAAAGAAAGAAAAAAGTTGCTGCAGAGAAAAATAAGCAAAGCCATCACCACAAAGAAGGGCAACAAGGTAGTTCTATCAGCATTGGTTCCTACCGACTCTCGGAACCCCGCCCTTGCAAAGTCACTGGCTTTCGCTTGTGGCCTGGGTTTCGGAGTCGACAAATACCTCCAAATAAAGACAAAGATCTGTCAAAATAGACTCTCGAAACCCCGCCCTTGTAAAGTCACTGGCTTTCGCTTGCGGCCTGGGTTCCGGAGTCAGCAAGTTACCTCAAACAAAGTCGAGATGCTGCTGAAATCGATCCACGAAATCCCGCCCTTGCAAAGTCACTGGCTTTCGCTGGCGGCCTGGGTTTCGGGATCAGCAAACAACCCTAAAAGAGGGCACATGCCAACAAGTTCACACAAATGGCAAACAAGTCTCAAGCAAACAAAAGGAGACAAATTCAACGCAGCAGATCGAGTCAGTTCAATTGCACACAAGGCGAACTCATCAAATCAAAATCGATTCACGAAACCCCGCCCTTGCAAAGTCACTGGCTTTCGCTTGCGGCCTGGGTTTCGGAATCAGGTTGAAACGCTGCTGGATTTTTCCCTAAACTAGAAGGTTAATTCAGGATGGAATTTATGCTGGATTTTCCCTAAACTAGGCGGCCAAATCAAGCAAACAAATTGCAAGCAAATTCAGTTTCACAGAACAAAGTCCTCAAGGCAATCATTTTCCTAAGCAAATCAGGGGTTTACCCTAAAACAAGGGTGAATTTCTGTCAAAATTTATGCAGAGACGCAAAGCCTCATTCCAAGGCTAAGTCTACAAGCTTTCAAGGAAAAAAAACAGCAACAAAGCTCACAAAACTCACGTAGATTTTCTGTTCAAACTGAATCTGTGCAAATTGGCTAGCAAAGCCCCAAATCAAATAAAAAAAAGAGAGGGAAAGAAGCTAATTGCTGAAAAGTATTAGCAACGCAAACCAGTCAAGCCAACAAACCATCAGTTACATATATCGAGCAACATCTGATGAGATTGGCCTAAATCAAGGGGGCTAATAGAGCTCATGTAAATTTGAGTGGTGTTCGTCAAAACAGAACAACAAGCCAAACCTTCTCAATGCTCTAATCCCACGAACAGCAGAACCCTAAAACAAATTATGTCAATCAAGGCAAGCACACAAGTTCACGTTGTGAAAGAAACTAAAAAAAATCAGCAAGCAGGACATTCTTTCTCCGGGCTATCTCCAACAAAGCATATCATGTGGGGTAAAATAATTGCTCTAAAGGGTAGTCCGAATCAAACAAATCCCAAATCCCTAGTTGCTACCAAATTGCAACTAACCTTGAGAAACCCCAAAATAAAATACCTAAATCGAAATATGTCTATCACAAGGCACAAAATTGAGATTCAAATTCAGTAAAAAGAAACAGGTTGGAATGACATACCCAAGCCGAGAAGCCAAAACAGCGGTTGTTTCCAGCACTGTAGGGTCACACTCGAGCTGGTGCACTGCCCTTCTCAACCCCTTGAACTCTGACTTTGATTCTTCTGATGGCCTTCCTAAATCGAAAAAACCCCTGTTGTATTGTGAAATCAAGCTGAGATTTGATTGAGATTTGGTCGAAATCCGAAGGTTGAAGGAGAAGAGAGTTTGGAGGGAAAATTTCACAAACTTTCTCTTTCAATTGAATGAATCTGAATACAGATGTTGGTATTTATACAAAGCCCAAAACAACAGGCCCAAATATGCAATATTGAAGCCCAAAGGAAAACCCCGTCTTCTGAACCCGAACCCGAATACAGATCCTAACACCCCCCTCAAGATGGAGGTGGGGAAGCAACTCCAATCTTGGACAAAAGGGGACGAAGATGGCAACCTGGAACATTCTTCGTAAGAAAATCAGCGAGCTGATCACGAGTGGGAATGTGATGCAACGAAATCAAGCCTTCCATGAGTTTCACTCGCGCGTAGTGACAATCAAGTTCAATGTGTTTGGTACGCTCGTGGTAGACGGGGTTACGGGCAATGTAGATGGCAGCCTGGTTGTCGCATCTAACCGGCACCGGTGTGAGACCAGGAACATCTAGCTCCCTCAACAACCTGGTGAGCCAAGCTATTTCAGTGCAGACACGGCAGAGAGACCGATATTCAGCCTCCGCCGAAGAGAGTGAAACACTTTGCTGTTTCTTTGATTTCCAGGAAATCAAACATGAGCCCAAAAATATAACAAAACCACTAACCGAGCGGCGTGTGAGGGGGCAGCTAGCCCAGTCAACGTCGCAATAAGCTCGGAGAGTAAAGCTCGAACTTTTGGTAAACCCCGTCTTCTGAACCCGAACCCGAATACAGATCCTAACAACCCCATACAAAAAATACCAAATTAACCGATCAACAAATTCAATCCTAACGATTGTTTCCCAAGCCCAAATCGGTTCAAATCAAAGGGCCAATCGCAAAGGAAGGAGGAAAGCAAACCTGTTGCACATTCTCTCTGCAAAGACTCTCGACGCCTTCAATTGGCAGAAGGTCGTGCTGGGGTGTCAAAGCTCGAGCCGCTCCGCCCTCACTTCGCCTGCGGCCACCTTCCCCTTCAAGCACTCGAGGTCGAACGCACGAAGCCAATGACGACCTCCAGGCGTTTCCTCCTCCCTTGTCGATTAACCCCAATAAAAAAAAAACCTAAAATCGCAGATTCTAGAAAAGAATCAGCCGAGCCGAAAATAGAGTACCCAATTAGAAATTGGTGGAAGACGAGATTCAAATTTCTCAAGCTAAACATTAAATCAAAACGTGAAATTGGGGATTGGGGATTTTTGAACAAGAGCCCTATAACATACCGAAATCGGGGGAGCTCAGTCTGAAATTAGCCAAGGCGGCATTGCGTGCCCCTTCTCGGTCGACACAAGTGCCCGAATTGAAACTCTCCAAAATCGGGCGTCGACAGAGCCGGAAGTGTCGGTGAATGTGTGCGCTGGTGGTCTGCTTCTTCTCCTAGCTGTCTGAAGAGGGATCGATTGAGGCGCTGGGTCTTCAGCACCCAAAGAGCTCCAAGCTGCTACGAAAAGAATGCAGAACATGGGTCAGATTGTTTGCTAAAAAAAATGGGCCTCAATGAATTTAAAACTGAACTGGGCTAGAGCCCACTGGCTTGCGGCAAACAAAAAAAAAAAGATGATTTTTTTTAACGTGGCATTAAGCTTTTCAAGGGAAAAGTTTTCGATTAATTACTAAACTTACCCATTTAAATATAAGAATTATAATCGGCATAAATTAGAAATTGAGTTTAACAAAATCATAAAGTTAAACTCGCAAAATTTCATTGCCGGTTTACTCTAGTGGGTTAGTCACAAAATTGACCTCTAAACGAGGAAGAAGAAAACGGAGTCAAAACTCTAAATTAAATTTCTCTCAAATTCAAACGGTTCTTAAAAAGAGAACTACGTAAAGACTTGACGCCTCTTACTGGCTACGTAGGTAACCCGATATTAAATTATAATAATATATTGGGTACAGTCGTCAACCTCTAAATTCACTTTTAAATGAATACGAGGTCAAAGTCCAACCAAATTAAATCATTGGTTCTTAAAGAGAACTACGCCTGATTTGATTCGGAGTTGTCGGATACGTAGGCCACCAGACATAAAGCTAAAGCTCGTCTGGTTCCATCGTCAAACAAAAACAAATCAAATTAGTTCTAAAAAGAACTACGTCAAGACTTGATACTCTTTTATGAGTTACGTAGGAAATCCGATGTCAAAATTCAAATATACATTGGATTCAGTCGACCATCTCAAATCAAATTAAATTTGTTCTTAAAAGAACTATATAAGATTTGATTCCTGACACAAAGCTAAAGCTCGTCAGGTTCAATCGCCAAATTCAAAATAAATTGGTTCGTTTAGAACTACAAGTGATGTGATTCTCTTTCAAGAGACAAGGAGGACACTCGGTGTCAAGCCAAAGCCAATCGAGTTCAATCACCACCTTCAAACGATCTTATGATCAAATTCAAATACAAAACCCATTTTTGTCCCGAACTACGATGACTTGATTCCACCGTATAAGTGGATACGTAGGAAACTCAGTGTAAATCAAATTCTCACTGAGTCCAGTCACACCCAAACATTTCATCAAATCTCTTAAAATTCATTTGTCGACTCTAGTCGTCACAAGTATCAAATTTTCATCAAAGCCAAAGTGCCTACTCTCACTCGATACAAAGCTTTCGCTCGTCGAGTTTAGCCACATCCAAAAAAACCAAAAATCAAATTCCACAATCCTCAAATTGACCTCTAAGCCAAAGCTCAAGTCAAAACAAGTCAAATTTAAAATCCCACTGCACCTCAAAGTGAAACCGTTTTCTATGCAAATGATAGGCGGGTTACTTGAGTTACCCTTCCGAAAAGGTGGGCTCAGGTTACTCGGGTGGAGTGTTGTTCGAGCTACCCTTCCTAGAAGGTGGGTTTGAACTTCATCCTCTGATGCATACAAGAAAACAGAACAAAAGCCAAATCCAAATTTATCCAAACAAACCAAATCCAAACCGAACCAAACATAAATTTCAAAACACTCGAAACTACGTAAGGCTTGATTCTCTTCCAAGAGATACGTAGGCAACCCGTTAAAATTCCGGTGCAGCCCAAATCACCAAGACTTGAATGCAAGACTTGATTCGAGAAGGCTTTCATAATTGCAATAATTATGTGTGGATACTTAAATAAAATATGTTCGTGAGATGTATTTGATATGTATTCAATATGCTTGGAATCAAGAGGATAACCAAAAGGGGTCTAGCGAGAACGGAGAGGTCCCGTCTTGCCATATATCAAAATGGCAAGACGGGACCTCTCCGTGTCCTAGCTCATTCATCAATTCGAAAGCAGGTCAATGCAACCCTTTGAAAAGCGGCAAAAGATCTTCTTGGTTCACGAGGGGCAAAAGAGGAGTGGTCTCTCCAAGAGTGATCCTCGTTGTTTCTATGCTTATCTATCTCAGAGAGGTTGTACAAGTCAATATGACCTTATATTCAGAAGAGATGGAACCTAGGGGCACAAAGGTTAGGCCTTCAAGATCCAAGAAGGGTAAGGAGGTTCAACAAATATGTCAAGTTTCTAAAGATGATGCAGGAGAAAGAGACCGATTGAAGTTAATAATTTCTAACACTTCAACAGTTGAATCTCAAGAAAACATCTCACAAGATGAACCAGATGCGATGCCGATATTGACTACCAGCACACCAAGCGTCAAAGAGCAACTCCAAGAGTTGCAAAGAAAGCTTGATAAGAAGAATGCTCAAATTGTAGCACTTCTTGCTGAAGTCAATATTCAATCTCAAAAAAAATATATAAACAAAAGCAAACCAGGCCAAATGGTGAAGGTTCAGGCGGTAGCACATCGATCTCTCCACAAGAAATCAAAGAGATGATCACTCAAGGGGTAAGAGAATACTATGCATTAGAAAATCCAATTGTGCTCGGATACAAAAAGCCATATCCAGCAGACTATGATTCGATGTCATTTCCGTCGGGCTACCAAAGACCGAGCTTTGAGAAGTTCGATGGCCTTCATGGTTCACCCCATGAGCTGATGAGCACCTAGCTCACTTTTATTCTACTTGTGGTGAGATTGCCTTTAACAACGCCTTGTTAATTAGGCAATTTGTCCAATCTTTGAAAGAATCGGCATTCATTTGGTATTCTCAACTCCAACCAGGGTCGATTCAAACACGGGAAGATCTGCAAAGAGAATTCCTAGCTCAATTTGTGAGCTCAAAGGCAAAAGTTTCCATTTTGGATCTTGCAAACGCCTATCATAGGCCTAACGAGCTCGCCAACAACTGCATCGCCAGGTGGAGGTGCTTAAGATTCCAATGCCATGAAAAGTTACGTGAGCAAGCATGTGTTCAAATGTGCATGAAAAACCTAATACCGGAATTAGCGGTACATTTTGGAAGTGCCGAACCTCGTTCATTTAATGAATTCGTGTCAAAAGCGTGCAATGTTGAAAAACAACTCGCGCGAAGATCCAATTGGTCTCAAGATAATGAGACTAACGAAGATGATGGCGATGAGATACAAGATGGAGAAGAGTCCATGACCATTTTCGCCAAATATAATCAAGAGTTCGTCAATGGAAACGATTCCAAAGCTCAAAGAAAACAGAGGGCTAAGGAGCCAACCAAGGGACTCACCCTTCATGAAAGAAGGGAAAAGAAATAACATTTTGATGATGATGATGATGTACAAGGGATTTTTGATGAATTGATGAGCGTGAAAATTTTAACACTTCCAGGGCTAAAAAGGCCTAAGAGGGTTGGCAAGACAAGCAATCTAAAATATTACTCGCACCAGCTCATTAGTCATCTCATAAAAGATTGTTATGTCCCCAAGGACATGATAGAGGAGATGATTAACAAAGGAGAAATTGAAATCGATGGGGCAACATCCATGACTCAAGCAGCTTCATCAAACACCATATCGATGGTAGACATTGCAGAGTCTACCCCCTCACTCCATGTGTCTCCTCAAACACAAAAAAAAAACATCTTCCGTCGCTATAGAAGCTAGGGGCATACCCACAGTTTCATGGCCTCCTATGACGATACCCGTAAAAGTTATTACGGAAGGTAAAATTCAAATTGTATGGGCACACCCCGACATGTCACAAGATGGGTCGGGGCAATCGACCTCGTACGAGTCAATGTTGTGCGCTTGCAATGACGATACTGTTGCAAATGAAAGTGACTTCGAGTGGCAAACTCATACAAGTCACAAAAAGCCTCAACAAGCGATGATTCACATCTCAAGAGCTCTAGGGTTACAAAAGCCCAACAACAACAAGAAGAGAAAGAAAGAAAGAAACTCCAAGACTTATTCCGACGAAGAGTATGCCCAACCAAATGGGGCATCGATTACCTTAAAGGATTTTATTCCTAAGGCGTTGGTGAAGGTTGAGTCCTTGGAAGACAAAGAAAATGCTCAATGTTATATGGTCTCGTAGACCGATGACATATGCAAAGAAGAAGCAAAAGCCAATAAGCTTTCTCTTCGCTCCAAGCGTCAACTTCTCGCCTCAAAAGCAAAAGGGAAATTAAGGGGAAAGAAGTCAGGTTCGGAGGGAAGCTTCAAAAACGCACAGGAAGCATAAAGCTCAGGTGAAAAAGTTAAAACCCTCTTCCAAGGGTAAAGCTTCGCAAAAATTTATCGGCGAGGCTTGTGTCAAAAAATTTCAAATCTCTTGCGAAAAGGGTGTTCGAGCCGCAAGCGCAGTAGAGCCTAAAGTGTCAGCATTTGAAAGGCTTGAGAGGGCTTCAGGTAGAACTTCTAAATCTTCGGTGTTCAAAAGGCTTAATCTAGCCTCTACAGATGAAACACCAAAATTTTCAGCATTCAAAAGACTCGAGCTAGCCTCCACAAATGAAGTATCTAATTCTTCAGTGTTTCAAAGGCTTTATATGGCCTTGTCAGATGAATAATATAAACCTTCGGTGTTTAAAAGGCTTAATTTAGCCTTAATAAATGGAGAGTCCAAAGCTCCAATATTTGAAAGGCTCGGAAAAGTTGATGAGCCTAGAAACAAAAAAAAAAGTCCAAGTAAAAAGGACTAAAAAGCAAGAGCTTCAGAAGAGGCAGCCAAAAGTTCTCCTTCACAAGCTTAAGCAAGTCATGGGCACCTGAAAACATGTAACGGTGTCAAAATGATCAAGTACCATCCAGGCGGAAATTCAAATTAGTTCTGCCTAGAATTACGTCATGACTTGATCTCCAGCAAGAAATACGTAGGACGTTTGACAATCAAAGTATGTCGAATTCAGTCGCACAAAAAAAAAAGGTTCACAAATGATATTCGAAGCGTTTGGGAAACCCTTCCTAGAAGGTAGGCCCAAACAATTTGAGGGATGCGGTAAAAAAAAAGATCTCAGTTTAATGAAAAGAGAAGCATGGACTTGAAGTTAGTCCGAAACTGAAGCCCCTTGTAGTATATGTGAAGGAAAGGGTACCCGACCATCCCTCCTCTTCAAGGATGCCTAAAATGAACTACGAACGGCTTGATCCCTCATAAAGAGGGTACGTAGGCAATCTAGCTAGTCAATAATGCTAGATGCAGGCCCAAAAACAAAAACAACATCAATCTCCCCCTTTCCATGGGGATACAAGTGCAATGTCTTGAGATTGGTCAACGATGATCAAACTTCCATTGGTCGTCGCGTGAAAATTAGGCTTATTCGGGATAAAACGCCCCATATGCGAGCTCCATATTGTCCCGTTTCAAAGGCCAAAGCAAATGAGGTCAAAAGATCAATGCGAACTTTGAATCTGTTCAACAAACTTCTCACAAATTCAAAGTTCGAGGGCATCTGTTTGGGAGTAAATTTTCGTGTTTTATTAAAAGTTATCATATGTGTTCATGAAGTCATTCTCGTGAAGGCTTTCATGGATACTTAAAATTGGTTTGTAATAATTACGAACAAGCGAGGCATGTGTGGAGTATGCTACATATGAAATACATATATCTAACAAACTCGTAAACTGAAGCTATACATTCAGTACAATAACCAGTTGAGTTTGTAAGGTACATTGGCGATTCATTCCGTTCTCGCTAGACCCTAGAGCCCATAGCTTTGCCAGTCACTCTGCTCGAAATGCGACAAATGACTCAAGCTTCCTCGAGCTCTCATGGGCGAACTGTTTAGCTGCAAAATTAGCCAATTCAAGCATTCCGTGAGATGTCAAATACACGTAAGGAAAAAAAAAATTTAATATATGCTATTTGCATTGCCAGGATAACTAAATGAGCTTAGAATTTGTATGATGGGCTCAAAATTAGCATCCATGGGCTGAAAGTGGCCCAACATAGCAAATTGATGGAAAAGGAATAAAATAAAGGACAAGAAGTAGAAAGGTACTCAGTGAAAAAGTCCTCATACGTGAGCTCTAGAATGAAATCATATGGGAATGAGGTAAATAAAAATATGTCCTTATCTGCTAAAAAAATAATCGGCAGTTAGAGAAAAAAAAGATAGAAGATCAGCCAGATCAGGAAAGAAAATATATCTTAAAAGGAAACAAGATATATCTTTAGCTGCCCCTTCTCCCTATAAAAGGTGGCCAAGTCTAGGGTTAGAGAGGAGAACAGACAGACGGCTGCACAAAGCACACAAAGAAAGAAAAAAGCTGCTACAGAGAAAAATAAGCAAAGCCATCACCACAAAGAAGAGCAACAAGGTAGTTCTATCAACATTGGTTCCTACCGACTCTCGGAACCCCGCCCTTGCAAAGTCACTGGCTTTCGCTTGTGGCCTGGGTTTCGGAGTCGAAATATATCTCCAAATGAAGACGAAGATCTGTCAAAATAGACTCTCGAAACCCCGCCCTTGCAAAGTCACTGGCTTTCGCTTGCGGCCTGGGTTCCGGAGTCAGCAAATTGCCTCAAACAAAGTCGAGATGCTGCCGAAATCGATCCACGAAACCCCGCCCTTGCAAAGTCACTAGCTTTCGCTTGCGGCCTGGGTTTCGGGATCAGCAAACAACCCTAAAAGAGGGCACATGCCAACAAGTTCACACAAATGGCAAACAAGTCTCAAGCAAACAAAAGGAGACAAATTCAACGCAGCAGATCGAGTCAGTTCAATTGCACACAAGGCGAACTCATCAAATCAAAATCGATTCACGAAACCCCGCCCTTGCTAAGTCACTGGCTTTCGCTTGCGGCCTGGGTTTCGGAATCAGGGTGAAACGCTGCTGGATTTTTCCCTAAACTAGAAGATTAATTCAGGCTGGAATTTATGCTGGATTTTCCCTAAACTAGGCGGCCAAATCAAGCAAACAAATTGCAAGCAAATTCAGTTTCACACAACAAAGTCCTCAAGGCAATAATTTTCCTAAGCAAATCAGGGGTTTACTCTAAAACAAGGGTGAATTTCTGTCAAAATTTATGCAGAGACGCAAAGCCTCATTCCAAGGCTAAGTCTACAAGCTTTCAAGGAAAAAAAAACAGCAACAAAGCTCACAAAACTCACGCAGATTTTCTATTCAAACTGAATCTGTGCAAATTGGCTAGCAAAGCCCCAAATCAAATAAAAAAAAGAGAGGGAAAGAAGTTAATTGCTGAAAAGTATTAGCAAAGCAAACCAGTCAAGCCAACAAACCATCAGTTACATATATCGAGCAACATCTGATGAGATTGGCCTAAATCAAGGGGGCTAATAGAGCTCATGTAAATTTGAGTGGTGTTCGTCAAAACAGACCAACAAGCCAAACCTTCTCAATGCTCTAATCCCACGAACAACAGAACCCTAAAACAAATTATGTCAATCAAGGCAAGCACACAAGTTCACGTTGTGACAGAAACTAAAAAAAATCAGCAAGCAGGACATTCTTTCTCCGGGCTATCTCCAACAAAGCATATCATGTGGGGTAAAATAATTGCTCTAAAGGGTAGTCCGAATCAAACAAATCCCAAATCCCTAGTTGCTACCAAATTGCAACTAACCTTGAGAAACCCCAAAATAAAATACCTAAATCGAAATATGTCTTTCACAAGGCACAAAATTGAGATTCAAATTCAGTAAAAAGAAACAGGTTGGAATGACATACCCAAGCCGAGAAGCCAAAACAGCGGTTGTTTCCAGCATTGTAGGGTCACACTCGAGCTGGTGCACTACCCTTCTCAACCCCTTGAACTCTGACTTTGATTCTTCTGATGGCCGTCCTAAATCCAAAAAACCCCATACAAAAAATACCAAATTAACCGATCAACAAATTCAATCCTAGCGATTGTTTCCCAAGCCCAGATCGGTTCAAATCAAAGGGCAAATCGCAAAGGAAGGAGGAAAGCAAACCTGTTGCACATTCTCTCTGCAAAGACTCTCGACGCCTTCAATTGGCAGAAGGTCGTTCTGGGGTGTCAAAGCTCGAGCCGCTCCGCCCTCACTTCGCCTGCGGCCACCTTCTCCTTCAAGCACTCGAGGTCGAACGCACGAAGCCAATGACGACCTCCAGGCGTTTCCTCCTCCTTTGTCGATTAACCCCAATAAAAAAAAACCTAAAATCGTAGATTCTAGAAAAGAATCAGCCGAGCCGAAAATAGAGTACCCAATTAGAAATTGGTGGAAGACGAGATTCAAATTTCTCAAGCTAAACATTAAATCAAAACGTGAAATTGGGGATTGGGGATTTTTGAACAAGAGCCCTATAACATACCGAAATCGGGGGAGCTCAGTCTGAAATTAGCCAAGGCGGCATTGCGTGCCCCTTCTCGGTCGACACAAGTGCCCGAATTGAAACTCTCCAAAACCGGGCGTCGACAGAGCCGGAAGTGTCGGTGAATGTGTGCGTTGGTGGTCTGCTTCTTCTCCTAGCTGTCTGAAGAGGGATCGATTGAGGCGCTGGGTCTTCAGCACCCAAAGAGCTCCAAGCTGCTACGAAAAGAATGCAGAACATGGGTCAGATTGTTTGCTAAAAAAAATGGGCCTCAATGAATTTAAAACTGAACTGGGCTAGAGCCCACTGGCTTACGGCAAACAAAAAAAAAAAGATGATTTTTTTTAACGTGGCATTAAGCTTTTCAAGGGAAAAGTTTTCGATTAATTACTAAACTTACCCATTTAAATATAAGAATTATAATCGGCATAAATTAGAAATTGAGTTTAACAAAATCATAAAGTTAAACTCGCAAAATTTCATTGCCGGTTTACTCTAGTGGGTTAGTCACAAAATTGACCTCTAAACGAGGAAGAAGAAAACGGAGTCAAAACTCTAAATTAAATTTCTCTCAAATTCAAACGGTTCTTAAAAAGAGAACTACGTAAAGACTTGACGCCTCTTACTGGCTACGTAGGTAACCCGATATTAAATTATAATAATATATCGGGTACAGTCGTCAACCTCTAAATTCACTTTTAAATGAATACGAGGTCAAAGTCCAACCAAATTAAATCATTGGTTCTTAAAGAGAACTACGCCTGATTTGATTCCGAGTTGTCGGATACGTAGGCCACCAGACATAAAGCTAAAGCTCGTCTGGTTCCATCGTCAAACAAAAACAAATCAAATTAGTTCTAAAAAGAACTACGTCAAGACTTGATACTCTTTTATGAGTTACGTAGGAAATCCGATGTCAAAATTCAAATATACATTGGATTCAGTCGACCATCTCAAATCAAATTAAATTTGTTCTTAAAAGAACTATATAAGATTTGATTCCTAACACAAAGCTAAAGCTCGTCAGGTTCAATCGCCAAATTCAAAATAAATTGGTTCGTTTAGAACTACAAGTGATGTGATTCTCTTTCAAGAGACAATGAGGACACTCGGTGTCAAGCCAAAGCCAATCGAGTTCAATCACCACCTTCAAACGATCTTATGATCAAATTCAAATACAAAACCCATTTTTGTCCCGAACTACGATGACTTGATTCCACCGTATAAGTGGATACGTAGGAAACTCAGTGTAAATCAAATTCTCACTAAGTCCAGTCACACCCAAACATTTCATCAAATCTCTTCAAATTCATTTGTCGACTCTAGTCGTCACAAGTATCAAATTTTCATCAAAGCCAAAGTGCCTACTATCACTCGATACAAAGCTTTCGCTCGTCTAGTTTAGCCACATCCAAAAAAACCAAAAATCAAATTCCACAATCCTCAAATTGACCTCTAAGCCAAAGCTCAAGTCAAAACAAGTCAAATTTAAAATCCAACTCCACCTCAAAGTCAAACCGTTTTCTATGCAAATAATAGGCGGGTTACTTGAGTTACCCTTCCGAGAAGGTGGGCTCAGGTTACTCGGGTGGAGTGTTGTTCGAGCTACCCTTCCTAGAAGGTGGGTTTGAACTTCATCCTCTAATGCATACAAGAAAACAGAACAAAAGCCAAATCCAAATTTATCCAAACAAACCAAATCCAAACCGAACCAAACATAAATTTCAAAACACTAGGAACTACGTAAGGCTTGATTCTCTTCCAAGAGATACGTAGGCAACCCATTAAAATTCGGGTGCAGCCCAAATCACCAAAACCATTCAAGTCTTGGTGTCAATATGACTTCGAATCAAGAGGATAACCAAAAGGGATCGAACTCAAATTCTAAAAATTAAATAACACGAAATTCATAACGCCCATGATGTGTTCGAAAGGCAGTCTTAGCCACACCATTTTCCACCATTTTGACTTGGCGATAACCGGCTGTGAAATCCAATTTAGAGAACACAGATGCACCTGTCAATTCATCAAGCAAATCATCAATATGAGGTATAGGGAACTTGTCTTTCACAGTGATCTTATTCAACTTTCTATAATCGATACAAAAACGCCAGGAGCCATCCTTTTTCTTAACCAACAAAGTTGGCAAAGCAAAAGGGCTATGGCTTGGTTTGATAATCCCATTTAACAGCATGTCAGATACTTGTTTTTTCAATTTTTGCCTTTTCAAAATAAGGATACCTGTATGGCTGAGAAGCAACTGGATGAGCACCATCTTTCAGTACAATAGCATGTTCATGACGTCTCATAGGGGGCAACTCTTTAGGCTCCTATAACACATCTTCAAAGGCTTGCAAAACCTCCTTTATCATTGCAGGACACTGATGTGAAGAGGAACTGAAACTACAAACTTGGCTAATTTGTGCACCCTAATCCACCTCTTGTCTAGCAGATAGTTTCTGAATCTGCCTCTCTATCAGCATTTTAACAAAAGCCACACCCTGCTCCTTATCTTCTTTAATGCCTTTCAAGATCACCTGCTTCCCATTCTTCTCGAATGAGATTTGAACCTTTACAAAGTCAAACAGTACCGGATTGAAGCCTACTAACCAGTCCGTTCCCAAGATTATGTCACTCCCCTCCATCTTCAACAACCTGATGTTGTACTCATAACTGGATTCTTTCATTTCCCATACAAAGTTTTCACACACCTTGTTGCTGAACATGGTACCATTAATGGTGTTGACTTGCATCAGTCCAACCTTGCCAATACGAAACCCAGATTCTACTACAAGATTGGTGTCCAAAAAACTTTGAGTATCTCCACTATCGATCAAGATAGTAATATCTCTGCCCTTGACAGTCCCTTTCACTCTGATAGTGCTACCCGAGTCACCACTATTCAAGGCATGAACATAGACTTCAGTCTCTACTCTTTCAATTTCATCATTCCAAACTAAACAAGGATTGGGCTTTACACTTATTCCCAAAGAAAAACTTATCCCCACATTTGTAGCATAACCCTTTCTTGGGGTCCCCAGATAGGCCTGTTGACACTTCCGACCCTAAAGAAGATGTTGATGATCTTGGAGCACTTGCTACTGTCTTGGAATCACTGCGAGCTCCTGCATCTTTCGACCATCTAGAACTCCGAGATGTAAAACTATAGTTTCGTGAGGAGTTGGACCACCCAAAACTAGATTTCCAAGTTGTCTTGGTCACTCTAATGAGTGCCTAGACAACCATGTAGTAAAGAAGCGCCTATGCAATAACTGCCGCCATGGTTGTCGGCCTTCCCAACAACACCAATGAACGAATCTCTTCTATCAAGCCACTAATGTAGTTGGAAACGAATTAAGATTCCGGAAGATGATTGTTGAAAGACAACATGTTAGCTCGCAAATCCTCAAAAGCTTCGTTATATGCTTCAAGATCATACGATTACACAAATTTGTTGAATTCTGCAACGATCTCCGATTCACGTCTATCCCCAAAGCACACACAGATCATCGCAAAACTCGTCCTATTTCACCAGAGGGTTCTACATCGCGTAGCCCTACAACCATGTATCTGCCTTGTCATTGAGATACATCGCAGTGATTTCTACCTTCCGCTCCTCAGCAATTGCGAAAATATTAAAGTATTTTTTTGCATTTTCTGATGCAATGCCTCGGTTTCTTGCCATCAAATGAGGGAAAATCAAGCTTTGGCAACCTGATTCCCTTACTGTAATCCGATGACCATCCCCCTCAGTTTCTACTCGATCCACCTTGCGCTTCTGCAAATCTTCTTACACCTGGAAGTTCTCGATTCGCTGGACCCAATCCCATCAAAGAATTATTGTTCCCAAAATAATGGTGGTTTTCTGGATCCAGATCCTCCGTAACTTGATCTCGTCGAGGAGGATTTTGGATGTACTCCGTCAACTGCTCCAGTTGCTGCTTAGTCATTTTCTTGAATTCCTCCAGCTGCTTCTCGTGTTCTATTTGCCTGTGTTGTGAAGCCTTCATTAATTTTCCAGTTGACGCCATGAATGCACACGTGTCATCTTTGAGTTCTTGAAATTTCGCCTCTGATGTCTTCGATCTGTGATAGCATGCATTTAGGTATGCATAATAGGTTGCATTTAGCTTAGTTAAGATGCATTTTATGCATGGATTAAGCACGATTTGCATATTTGCTCTCTAAGTTAGTGGAGTCAGAATCTACACACTTTTATTGATTATTTCAGGTAATCGTGGATGCGATGATGAGACAGGAGTTGATAACGCATTATGTGAGAATGTCTAGTTGATCGGAGAAGCTTACATGAAGATCTCAAGAGGTCCTGAGAAGAAGAAGCGGACCTAAACGAAAAACAAGTCTGCAGAAGTTGTCGCCGGACATGCTGAACTTGTTTTGCACTTTCTGGAGGCTTCGGTTGTCCGATTGACTATTATGACCATCGTCTTCATTAAGGATCATCTCATGCGTGATCAGCTTCCCAAGGAGATCATCAAGGGGTAGAGTGGTGAGGTCCTGAGCTTCTTCTATAGCTGTTACTTTTGGACCCCATTTCTCCTTTGGAAGGCACCTCAGTATCTTCCTCACTTTCTCAACGTTGGTAAAGCTCTTGCCGAGAGAGTCAAGGTTGTTGGTGATTTCTGTGAATCGTGTGAACATGGCTTTGATTGACTCATCGGACTTCATCTTGAAGAGCTCATACTTTCGAAGGAAGATGCTGATCTTGGTGTCTTTTACTTGGCTCGTTCCTTCATAGGTGACGACCAACTTGTCCCAAATCTCTTTAGCTGACCTACAAGAGGAAATACGGTTAAACTCATCAGTGCTAAGACCACAATAAAGTAAGTTGATAGACCTGTAGTTTTTGGAGATGGTTTCAAGGTCAGCTTGGTTGTAATCAGACTACTTCTTTGCCACTTTGGTATCGTTTGGTCCTTCCTTCTCTGGAATCTTCGGACCATTCTCTATAATGTTCCAAAGCTCTAGATCTTGGTCTATGATGAACATCTTCATCAAAGATCTCCAGTGGACAAAGTTGTTTCCTACAAAGAGTGGCGGTCTACTTGTGGACCTTCCCTGTGCAAATCCTCCGCTTGCTTCACCAGACATGATCGAAAACTCACAAGATTGTTAGATCAAAAGCAGTGAGTAAAGCTCTGATACCAATTGAAGTTTCGATAATGTAAAAACAATGTAATAAGAAATACTCTAGAAGGGGGGTTGAATAGAGTATGCCCGTTTTTCGCAGAAAGTCTCAAGACTTTTGAAGCTTGAATCAAAACTCTTGAGATTAAACCTGAATCACAAAGTTAGACAATCGAACCAAGTGCGGAAATAAGGTAAAGCAAATAAGTAAAGGACACGAGTAATTGTTTACGAGGTTCAGCACAACTGGCCTACGTCCCCGCCTAGGGTTCTTCCACAACCCTAGGATTCAAAGGCTTTATTGAATGCTTAGCTTAGGATCCTAATAGCTCACCGAGAAGCCTCTCTCCTATACAATTGCAATCTAGTCAACTCACGTTCCCTTGGAGTCCTAGACCAATCTAGAAGAGCCCCACCTCTCTCAGCTATCTAGTACAATCCTCTAACTCTCGCAAATCAATAGCCTAGTGCAACTTCCCGAGTTATAAACTCTCGAGTAACACTTGAAATAAATATATCCTATAAGCTCACAGTGACTCTCAAAGGCTTTGAAATAAACAACAAACTATTTGAGCGCTTTGCAGAGAGACACTTGGAAGACAGATCGCTTGAATGAATGAAGCTCGTGTGTAGCAGTTGTACGTTCTTGTTATCTCTGTCTTCTTCTTTCTTTCCTTTATATAAGAGTGGAATGGCGCCTGAGGATCTTCACCAATGCTCCATGAATCAGGCTTGATTCTTCAATCTTCTATATATGGACACTTTGAAGCCATGATCCATTTTGAAATAGATCTCCTCAATAACTCTATAAAGGAAGGTTATAATCTCGAAAATACTTCCTGAAACAGTTAGTCCAACGAATATATATATAATATAAAGGAAGTATATAATAAGATAAATAATATACGAATAATAAGATAGGTTTTTTATTTCATCAACTGTTAACGCTCCAAGGCCTTTGACACAACCATCCTGTCAAAGCCTTTGAAACATCTATTCCGATTTTCATCAAGGGAGGGAGTTATCAATCTCCCCCTTGATGAAAGACAAAACCTGTGCATCCCTGCAACTTAGTCAAACAAATATATCATAATCAAAAACAGACTAAGTACCTGCAAGGGTTAGATAAATGTTGGATCAAATAATTTTAAAGTAAGAAAACATCCAACCGAAAACCAGAAATAAAAAAGGCAAGGTCTTCCAAGACCTTTAATCAGAGGTTTTCAAGGTCTAACGATCATCTCCCCCTTTTTGTCTTTCAACAAAGGGCGGAGGTAAAACAGTCACCAAAAGTTTACCAAATGTTTTGAAAATGTTTCCAAAAACCAGCAAAGTAACAAGTTTCAGGGTGGGATAGGGTGGGTTAAGGTTTAGGCTTGGTCAATCCAGAGCATCATCAGTGAGCCTCGTCCATAGTCCTTCCAGCAACGTTGAGATCCCGCTCATCTTCGTCATCACCTCCCTCTGCAGCTCCTTAATATCCAGGCGAACTTCCTCCAAGCCCAACTCTAGGTTGTCCATGCGTTCATCGAAAGCTGGAGCAATGGGAAAGGCTTTTGAAGGAGTGGCAAGACTCAAGGTCCCTTGGGGAGACCGAGTGATGCCAATCTTTTCAAGGCCTTTAGAGTCGAACATACCCGTATGACGCAGCTGTTCTTCATTTTTTAGATCAATTCCAAAAGCTTTGAAGATAGGGGTCAAAAGGGTAGCAAAGGGGAGGGGAGAGCCTTTTCGAGCTTTTCTGGCATGGGCCATGGTTCCAAGGATAGTGTTGGCCAGATCAAGATCAAGGCCATTAAGAATGCGGTAGAGCAGGACCATGGCATTGTCGGTTAGGAGTGAGCCAGAGTTGAGACGGGGTAGGAGGCATCTAACAATGATGTTGAAGATTATTTTTGCCTCAAGGGTTAGGGATGAGTGGGTGAGTTGCTTTGAGGTGCTGTTGGCCACTTCGGGTAGAAGATATTTGGCTCGGGATAGGATGATGCAGTTCTCTTTTGAGGGGTGGATTTCAGATGGTGGAACAGGGGTAGGTAAGCCTAGGAGATCTGCAAAATCATTGGGGTTGAGAGAGATTCTAACCCCTTTGACAACAGTCTCCAAAGACCAACCATTAGTGTCGTTCTTGGCTTTGAGGTTAATGTAGAAGAGTCGGGTAAGCTCAGGGTAGTAGACAGTTTCTCGGTTAAGAAGAGTCCAGGCTGGGGAATTTTTGAGGAGCTCAATGCAGGGCATCTTCAAAGCTTCAAAGAAATTGAAATCTAAAAAATCTGAACAGCTAAGCTTACGAGTACGAAACTCGTCTACCCACTTACCATCAGTCTCAGCATCTAAAAACCAAGAGAAGGGCAAGGATTGATTTACCTGGATATAGGCCGGGGGTTCAGCGTTCTTCCTGCGTGCAACAGTTGGAGCAGCTTTCTTGGCAGGCGCTACAAGCCTCTTGACAGGGCCCTTCCTGGTACGCTTAGGGGAGGGAGGCTTGACTGGAGTAGGGGCTTTCCGCTTCTTCGGAGACGGGGGAGGAGGAGGAGAAGGAGAGGGAGTTTCTTCTTCCTCTTCCTCAGACCCCGAGTCCTCACCGGACCCCGCTTCGTCACCTTCTGGTTCCTCATCCCCTTCAGAACCCTCGTGCTCTTCCTCTTCCTCTTCTTCTTCCTCAGGCTCCACCTCGGATGGAACCTCTTCGGCTTCAGATTCCTTCCGAATCCGCTCAGCTTCCTCCTCGGCCAGTCTCTTAGCACGCTCAGCCTCCTCATCGGCCTTTTTCTGTCTCAAGGCCTCCTCCTCGGCTTCCCTGGCAGCATCTCTTTCCAGGGCAGCATCGAGGTCGTCTTCCTCTTCTTCCTCATCCTCTTCCTCAGCCAGGATCTTTCTCTTCCCCTTTTGTTTAGCACTCAGGGGTTTCTTAGAAGCACGTTTCTGAGAGCCTTTGGGGGATGTGGTCGAGCTCGCCTTAATGGTGCTCTGGACAATTGCTGGGATGATGGCTTGAGTAGCAGGTTCGGGTGTGGGAGACGTAGCAGTGGCTTGGCGTCCCTTGGGGGTGGCGCCAAGTCTTTTGGGAGTGACGACTTTCTTGGTTTTGGGTGCCATGGAGGTAATCGGTTAGGGTTTCTTTGAGAGGTTGAAGATGAAGGAGTGGAAAGGTTATGGGAAAAATCTGAGTGTGGGTTGTAATCGGGTACAGAATGGGTTTAAGTAGAGAGAGAGGGTGACGGATTGATGGGATGGGTTTAGGGTTCCAAGGAAAGAAATCATTACCTTGCCAAGTTGAAGGATTTTCAAATTCAAATTCAAATTCAAATTACCATAAAAATCGGACTAAACACAAACCAATTTAGTTCCATAAATAAAATATCTTAACGGTTAAGGAAATCATGAAAATAGGCAATTTTTGAAATTCGATTAAAACAAATATAATTGATTAAATATCTAAAAAGATATTGACCAAAAATATATGATCCGATATATGTACTCCACTGTTCAGTTAGCAGACCTTGACATAACTCTCAAAGGTCTTGACACTGAGAGGAGTTTATCTTTCGTAAAGGGAAAGCTCCCCCTACGAAAGTGCATCCTTGTCAAGCATCCCAATCTCTCGTCTAATGAAGGTGGACCTGTCCTCTGCTAAAGGCTTAGTAAAAATGTCAGCCCATTGATAATCAGTAAAAGATATGGACACATCACCTTTTTCAACATGATCTCTAATGAAATGATGTCTTACATCAATATGCTTGGTCCTTGAATGCTGAACAGGATTCTTAGTGATGGATATGGCACTTGTATTGTCACACTTAATTGGGATACCCTTGAGGTTGATGCCAAGATCTCGCATTTGTTGAGCTATCCAAAGGATTTGGGAGCAACAAGCTCCAGCTGCAATGTATTCGGCTTCTACAGTGGATAGAGCGACTGAATTTTGCTTCTTTGAGTGCCAACTGATCAAGGATGCTCCTAAGAATTGGCAACATCCTGATGTGCTCTTTCTATCCACCTTGTAGCCTGCAAAATCTGCATCAGAATATCCAATTAAAGTAAAATCTTTTTGCTTTGGGTACCATAGTCCAAGTTCCTTAGTGCCATTGAGATATCGAAAGATCCTCTTCACAACCACGAGGTGAGATTCTTTGGGATCAGCTTGAAACCTAGCACACATGCAAACACTAAACATAATGTCAGGTCTACTAGCCGTGAGATATAACAAAGATCCAATCATTCCTCGATACTCCTTTTGATTGACACTAGTTCCAGTCTTGTCTTGATCTAGAGACAATGTTGAGCTCATGGGAGTCTTGGCTGCTTTGGATTGATCCATCTTGAACTTCTTCAAGAGATCCTTAGTGTATTTGCTTTGGTTGACTAAGATCCCTTTCTTGGATTGATGAACTTGTAACCCCAAAAAGAAGTTTAGTTCACCCATTAAGCTCATCTCAAATTCACTGCACATAATGTCAGAAAATTCCTTGCACAAAGATGTGTTAGTAGCACCAAATAATATATCATCAACATAAATTTGGATAACCAAAATGTCCTTTCCTTTGGTCTTGATAAAAAGAGTCTTGTCGATCAACCCTCTTTTAAAATCATTTTCTAAAAGATATTTTGACAAGCGCTCGTACCAAGCTCTTGGGGCTTGTTTCAAACCATAAAGCGCCTTGTCAAGTTTGTAAACATGATTGGGAAATTCTGAGCTTTCAAAACCTGGGGGTTGAGCAACATAAACTTCTTCTTCTAAAAAACCATTAAGAAAAGCACACTTGACATCCATTTGATATAACTTTATGCTCATGAAAGATGCAAATGCTAATAAAATGCGAATGACTTCAAGCCTGGCTACGGGAGCAAAGGTCTCCTCGTAGTCAATACCTTCCTCTTGATTGTAGCCTTGAGCAACAAGCCGTGCCTTGTTCCTCACAATCTTGCCATTCTCATCTAGCTTGTTTCGAAACACCCATCGAGTGCCAATGACTGATTGATGCTTTGGTCTAGGCTTCAAAGTCCAGACTTTGTTCCTCTCAAATTCATTGAGTTCACTTTGCATAGCTATAATCCAGTCTGGCTCCTGAAGTGCCTCATTTACCTTCTTTGGCTCAATAAGAGAAACAAACGCGTTAAAAGCACAAAGATCTTTAAGTTTAGAACGAGTTTGAACATTAGAAGTAGGGTCAGAAATTATATCCTTTAATGAGTGTGATGAGGAGTATTTGAATTTCCTTTTGCTAGTCTCAGCTCCTTGATTCGTCACACCATCAGGATTGATTTGAGGTACATCTGACTCCGTGGTCCTGTTAGGTTCAGATACAGCAGTTTCTGACGTCTCAACACTGTTGGATTGGACACCAAGGGCTTTGGACGCATCTTCAACACCTTGGGCCAATTCTTCAGTGTTAAGAATCGGTTCCTGCATGTTCTTCTTCTCTGTGTTCTTGGTGGCAGTAACATCACCTTCCTCGTTCTCTTCATGGATATTAAGATCTATATCTGCAACACTTTCACTCAAAGCACCATCATTGCATTCATCAAAAATAACATGTATACTTTCTTCAACTACCTGGGTCGTTCTATTGAAGATTCTATATGCTTTGCTACTCATGGAATAGCCAAGAAATATACCTTCATCACTATGCGCATCAAATTTCCCAACGTTATCTTTTCCATTGTTATGAACAAAACAAGTACAACCAAAGGGTTTAAATAAGATATAAGTGGTTTGCGGCCTTTGAAAAGTTCATAAGGAGTTTTCTTTAAGATAGAACGTATAAGACAACGATTTAAAATGTAGTTAGTTGTGTTAACAGCTTCAGCCCAATAGGTTTCAGGTAATGCATTTTCTAAAAGCATAGTCCTGGCCATATCCTCTAAGGTGCGGTTCTTGCGTTCCACAACCCCGTTTTGTTGAGGTGTCCTAGGAGCAGAAAAGTTATGGGAGATGCCATATTTAGCACAAAACAAATCAAATTGAAGTTGATCAAACTCCCTACCATGATCACTCCGAATAGACACTATGGGCTCATTTCTTAAAGTTTGCAACTCCTTACAAAGTTTTGAAAACTCAAATAAGGCCTCTGATTTTTCTTTCAAAAATGCAACCCAAGTATATCTTGAAAAATCATCGACAACAACTAGCATGTACTTTTTACCATTGGGAGATTTGACTCGCATAGGACCACATAAATCCATATGTAAAAGTTCAAGGGGTCTAGAAGAACTTACAACCTTTTTGGGTTTGAAGGAGCTACGTGTTTGTTTACCTCGTGTGCAAGCATTGCACATGTCAATACCTTTGAAGTCCATCTCAGGTAGCCCTCTTACAAGCCCTTTGGACACAAGCTTCTGTAGTGTATGTGGACTCACATGACCGAGTCTCCTGTGCCAAAGCTTTGGATCGTCCGTCAAGGCCTTTAAACAGGTTAAGCTTCCTTGTGCCACTTGATCAACATTTACAGCGTATATGTTGTTGTAGCGATATGCAGTTAGAATAACTTCACCTGTATCATCTCTGCACACTATACATCTTTTCTTGTTAAATCTGACATTGTTACCACTATCACATAATTGAGAAACGCTAAGCAAATTATACTTTAAACCATTGACGAGATAGACATTTTTAATACTATGACTGGAATCACTTCCAACACTACCAATACCAACAATGTCGCATTTCCCTTTGTCACCAAGAGTGATTGTTCCCGTGGATTGCTCCTTTAGATCATGAAAGAGAGAACTCTTCCCACTCATATGCCTCGAGCAACCACTATCAATAATCCATTTGTGTTCTTTCACCTTGGTGATCTCCTGCAAAACAAACATCAACCTTTGTGGCTAGACCAATAAGCAAATTTGGATCCATTGTTGGGATAAACCATATTAGGTAAAATAGTGCCTTTTGGGACCCAAACTTGTGTTATCCGTTCTTTTCTCAAATGAACAGGAAATGTATTGCGAATAATATAAGGATCCTTTCTTCTATAAGGGCAGGTCTCTTTTACATGTCCCTTTCTGGCACAATGGTGACATATAGGAGAGGTTCTGCTTCCTTTAGCCTTTACAAAAGTGGTAATGTGTTGCTTCTTTAAAAACTGTGGATTGTAACCAATACCACTTTTGTTTAGAGAGCTTTGTTGTTCACCTAACATCTTATCGAGAGTGCCTTTGGACTTGGTAAAACTTATGAGGGTTGTCTGTTGGTCTAGAATCTTATTATTCAGGGAGATCTTCTCGTTCTCTAAGTCATGATGCTCATTTCTTAGAGAGGAGAGATCTTGCTTGAGTTCAGATTTCTCCGAGTCAAGCGTCTTGACTTTAATGTCAAGACCTGAATAAGAAGCTTCAAGACCTTTGACCCTCATAGACAGATCCTCAATAGTTCTTTCCTGGTCCATAGTTCTCTTAATAAGAATGTTAGTTTGGGCAATAAGCTTCTCTTCATTGGCAATCATATTTGAAAGGAATTCCGATAATACCTCTTTTGGACTTTCCATAAGTTCTCTTACAGTAGCTTCAAGCTTTTCATCGTGAGATTCATCTCCAGAAGCCATCAGACAAATGTTGGCCTTCTCATCATCGGAGTCAGAGTCGGAATCACTCCAAGTAGCTACCATAGCTTTCTTCTTCCATTTGTCACCTTTCTTGGGCTGGCTCTTTGTCTTTTGAGGGCAGTCCTTCACAAGATGATCTTTGCCACTTTGGTATCGTTTGGTCCTTCCTTCTCTGGAATCTTCGGACCATTCTCTATAATGTTCCAAAGCTCTAGATCTTGGTCTATGATGAACATCTTCATCAAAGATCTCCAGTGGACAAAGTTGTTTCCTACAAAGAGTGGCGGTCTGCTTGTGGACCTTCCCTGTGTAAATCCTCCGCTTGCTTCACCAGACATGATCGAAAACTAACAAGATTGTTAGATCAAAAGCAGTGAGTAAAGCTCTGATACCAATTGAAGGTTCGATAATGTAAAAACAATGTAATAAGAAATACTCTAGAAGGGGGGTTGAATAGAGTATGCCCGTTTTTCGCAGAAAGTCTCAAAACTTTTGAAGCTTGAATCAAAACTCTTGAGATTAAACCTGAATCACAAAGTTAGACAATCGAACCAAGTGCGGAAATAAGGTAAAGCAAATAAGTAAAGGACACGAGTAATTGTTTACGAGGTTCAGCACAACTGGCCTACGTCCCCGCCTAGGGTTCTTCCACAACCCTAGGATTCAAAGGCTTTATTGAATGCTGAGCTTGGGATCCTAATAGCTCACCGAGAAGCCTCTCTCCTATACAATTGCAATCTAGTCAACTCACGTTCCCTTGGAGTCCTAGACCAATCTAGAAGAGCCCCACCTCTCTCAGCTATCTAGTACAATCCTCTAACTCTCGCAAATCAATAGCCTAGTGCAACTTCCCGAGTTATAAACTCTCGAGTAACACTTGAAATAAATATATCCTATAAGATCACAGTGACTCTCAAAGGCTTTGAAATAAACAACAAACTATTTGAGCGCTTTGCAGAGAGACACTTGGAAGACAGATCGCTTGAATAAATGAAGCTCGTGTGTAGCACTTGTACGTTCTTGTTATCTCTGTCTTCTTCTTTCTTTCCTTTATATAAGAGTGGAATGGCGCCTGAGGATCTTCACCAACGCTCCATGAATCAGGCTTGATTCTTCAATCTTCTATATATGGACACTTTGAAGCCATGATCCATTTTGAAATAGATCTCCTCAATAACTCTATAAAGGAAGGTTATAATCTCGAAAATACTTCCTGAAACAGTTAGTCCAACGAATATATATATATATAATATAAAGGAAGTATATAATAAGATAAATAATATACGAATAATAAGATAGGTTTTTTATTTCATCAACTGTTAACGCTCCAAGGCCTTTGACACAACCATCCTGTCAAAGCCTTTGAAACATCTATTCCGATTTTCATCAAGGGAGGGAGTTATCATTTTCTTTCTTATTTCAATCAACCAAAACCCCCCTTTCTACTAATTGGTAAATACACTTTGTTGAGAAATACTTGATTCTCTGTGGGATCGACCTCTTACTTACTTGCTATACTAGTTTGTAGGTTTGAGTTTTATTTTGATACGGTTTACGCGACTAAAAAACGTCCATCAAATTGGTGTTGTTGCCGAGGAATCAAGTTTATTTCTTTGTTTTGTGTAGTTATTCATTTTTGTTTATATATCTAACTTTGTTGTGAACCTATCTTACGATTCACAACACCCTTGCTACTAACTTTTTCAAGATGTTGAGATTAGCGCAATTTGAAGGTGAGAACTTTCACCAATACTTCAGTAGATTGCATGAGTATGTTGACGACCTTTGTTCATGGGGTTATCAATTCAGCATCCGAGATATGATTTTGTGCATAATTGATGGGATGACTGTTGAGACACGAGCGCTTGCTGAGCACCTGAGTAACGGAGGCCTGAAGCGGTTACGAGGATTGTCGGGGTTGCGGGATTTTTTCTGTTATATGGATTACCATGTTGCACAAGAAGAATTGATCACCACGTCTCCTCCGCCAATGGAGAACTCTATCACATACCTGGAGGATCCATTCCATAGCCTTACACAAGTGTTGCAAGAGCAAGCTGAGAGCAGTAAGAACTTGGAGAATCAGATGAACAAACTCATTCAAATCTTAAGTGCAAAAGGTGAGAAGGAAAGAGGCTTAGAAGAAGGAGTTGAAGTCGTAACGGAGGGTGAAAATTCTGAGGAGCGGCAACCGCTGCAGGAGGGTGGCGATCGCCGCACTGCTACTAATGAGCCCCCATCGACGTCTTCCTCCCTTGATTTTGAGAAACCCACCCCACCACCCCTTGAGTCTTTAAAGGATGCAAGAATGGAAGATCCTATTGAAGTCATTACACTTAGTTCATTCCCTCCTATGTGGTTTCAACATGACAATGACATGCCGAATGAGGAGGAATTGGTTGCAGACAACGATAGTTTCTTAGATGATGGAGGAGATGGTCTAGTGCTTCCTGACTAGGACTCTCATGAGTCGACGCATAAGGTTACATGTGATGTGTCTCCTACTCCATCTGCAACATCCATTCTGAGCTTGTCCATTGATGAACCAAGTCTAGAGCCAGCAGTTGAGGTGCAAGAGGTAATAAAGGTAAACTTTCGCAATTTTGAAGTTAATGGTGTATATGTTGATCCTTTTGATTGCTATTTTGAAAAGTCACCAGCGGAACTGTGTTGGTGGTATTATATTCCTTCTGCAGAGAGTCTTTGATCCTTTTTAATGGTGTATATGTTGATCCTTTTTAATGGTGTATATGTTGATCCTTTTGATTGCTAGACTCTTTGATAGATTGAAAGGGTTCTTGAGTTCCACATTTTATGCTTTCAATTTATTGTGCTATGATGTGCCTTGTAAGATGTGTGCACATGAATATGATAGGCTACTGAGGGCCTTGATGATGTCTGAGAGAGAAGGTCTTGAGATTGAGAATAAGTCAAGCTAACGACATTAAAGAAAGGCACTTCTCGGGAGGCAACCCAAGGTCAGTTTTAGTTATTTCAATTCCTAGTTAGCTAGTTTTCTTTTCAATAAATTAGGTTTTCCATTAGGCATTAGATAATTGTTTTTAGTTTTTGGATAGACTAACCTTTCAGGAAAGGTCGCCGCCTTTAACCCGTTGTCCATCAATCTGGTCCCGTCCGCCATTGATCCAGCTTTAGTTGAGCTCCCGATCGTGGCACAACTCTGATACCAATCTTGTTGTGACCTATGCACCACAACAGAGTAACAGTAACTGATTAGCTTGTCTAATCAATCTGTCGACAATGAAAGAAAAGGAAGGGAATGGAGATGAGGAAGTAGAGTTGTAGAGTTGTAAAGGAGAGATTACAAAGAAGGGGAAGGAGATAAGAAAAGAGGGAATTTGGCTTATCATATATTCATCATGCCATACAAGGTTCCCCTCGGGTCCTTTTATAGACCCAGAAGGTGAGGTTCACAACCGATACAAGGCCGGTGTAACTACTGAAAAAACTTATATTTATTGTGGCATGTGTGAGGAAAAGGATTGTGTTAGTAATGAGCTATTCCAGTTGCATATGTGATGGGAAAAGGTGTAACTAGATGTACTAGATATAAGTGATGGGCTCCTAGCTACTAAAAAAAAGGTGATTGGTACTATAGCGGGCAAAATTGGACCGGACCGGGCTCACATGAATCCCGACCTAACAAAAACCCCAATATCTAGTATCATGCGCAACCTAAACCCCAACCCGACTCTGACCCATTTTGACTTGATACTTGAATGAACCCGAGTTCGAATTCGAGCTAACCCATACCTGACTCGTCCTTGACCAAAATCGAACAACACCTGACTCATCCTTATAATTACTTTAATAATTATCTTATTTTTAAATATTTAAATATAGTGAATTACATATAATGAGACCTAATATAACTAAATAAATGATGTTTAATAGTAGGGGTGATATTCGAGTTGAACGAGCCGAGCTTGTCTTATTCAAGCTTGGTTCGAACGGGAAACGATTTGAGCCGAGCTCAAGTCAAAAATTTATTCGAGCTTTTTTTGGAGCTCAAGCTCGGCTCGCAAGCTCAGCCTTAAACTCGAGCTCGGGTTGTTAGTCTCAAACAAGTCGAATGAGTGAGCTTTGGCTCGTCCGAGCTTGGTTCGTAGTTGGAAAATATATAGTTTCACATAAGCATAATGCATCAAATTTCAATCTGTACAAATTTCTAATCACCATAATTAAGCCATACAAATTTCTAATCAAGGTAAAATCTTAAATTTCAAGCTATATGAATTTCTAAGATTATCTACACGATAGGAAAGAAAGAACATCAATAACATAGTTATGGGCAAATTAAGAACCTACTTGAACTCTCCAAAATATAATTGGAGCTTGTAAAACTAGTTTTCCAAGTAGCAGGAATATAACACTGCACCAAAAAATGTCCAAGTCTTTCCAAGTAGCAGGAATATATAGAAGCAAATCAATGCGAAGGAAGTACATAGAAGTTCTTGCAACAAACTCCACAGCCGAGGCTATGACAACAGTAAATAGAGATAAAGGAATGCAAAATTAGATAGTCAAAAGTAAAATTGAGGCACACAATCACAATAAAACTAGCACCTCATCAACCATTCTTCAAAATCTAGAGTGAATTTCACAAACACCACTACAAAAACAAAGGAACGTTACCCCGAAGTTTGGAAAAATCGGAGGATTCTTATCAAATCGAGTGACTAAGAGGAAGATGAGCAAGGAGGGAGTAAGAGGAAGACGAACTTGGTGTTGCTGAAGGAAAGATGAACAACAAAGAGGGAGTAATGCATACGATGCAGAGGAATAGAGGAGGGAGTAAGGTTGGAGAGTAGAACATTCGAACAGGAAGCGACGTGGCCGACGCCACACAAGTCGTGGTGTGGTACGCATTAGAATGTTATGTTGTGAATTCTAACACCCCAAATATTCATTTCTATACCTCCAACTAATAGTGAGTATTAGCAGTAAATACAGGTCGATCCCACAGAGAGAGTGTGCGACTTTAGGTAGGCGTAGTAAGTAAGCAAGCAAATCGTAACAAAGGCAATAGAAATAAGAGAAAAGAGAAATAGTAGCCATGATTTTAAATAAGATCGAGATAATAATGAGATGAGAATATAACTTTACTTATAATTGCAACATTGGTAATATCATGATCATCGGGTTGTTTGGTTATACTTGGCTATCTTAGTGTCAGTTTGTGCACAAAGTACGTTGTATAGCTTCCTGATTCAATCACTATCAACTCCTTAAACTCTTGCATGGGTTTTGAGAAACAATAAGTCCCTAATCACAAAAGCATATAATTTATAAAGTCCCACATATTCAACTTGTCACCTGGTTATCAACCCATTTATCGCTTCCGCTAAGAATAACATCCATTTACATGTCATTACTCTCTCATATGCATGAATTTCAATCTATTCATCAATATATGTTTACTACTATTTTCATATAATTAATATAATAAAATATAATTTATTGAGAGATCGAACGCTTATGAATTTTATTGTTTTCCGGAGGTCGATTTGGATCCGCAATAACACTTTGTGTGTTACACTAGGTGTGTTACCCTCTGACAGGACGAAATCATTGTGTTTCCTGTCAAAATAAAAATCAAACCTACAAACTAGTATAGTGAGCAAGTAAGAGGTTGATCCCACAGAGAATCAAGTATTTCTATGTAGTGTGTATTTACCAATTTGTAGAAAAGATGGGTTTTGAGTGATTGAGAATGAGAAATATTAACAAGTTAGGAGAATCAATAATTCAGAGATAGTTTCACCTATAATTCTCAACCCTCTTTGGTGAATTCGATCCTTGTTTCCTACTCAAGTTCTTTTCCTTTTCCAATCACATGTTCTTATCTTGATTTAAATATATTATTAGCCCAAAGAGTTCTAATAATCCCTTACTCCTAGATAATCTTAACACGAATTAAGGTTTAATCCTAGGAATAGCAATAAATCTCAAGACGTATAAAGCTTATAAGCAAATATCAATCCCCTAAAGAACTAATGTTTAACCTATAGTCAACTTCCTACACATTCAAGCTTTCTAATGAAGTCCACTAGAACATGTTTGCTACGAAAGATTAAGAATCATAATGAACAATTCAAAACCACAACGATGATCGATGAGATCCTAGCAAGTTGATCAATCAATTAACACCATAAAGCATTCAAGCACAAAGAAGATGAAACATATGATGGAAATAAGAACAAGAATAGAAAACTCACAATTCAACCAAACGGAGTCTCAAATCGTATGCGAAACAAAAGTTTAGCACTCCATTGTCAAACGTTAATTTGTCAAGGAGATAAGATGCGATCCCTAAAACAAACCTTTAAATAGCCCTCAATACCGGCATAAAACCCTTGAAAGCGTTTTCCAAACATAGGAAAGATATAAAATCGGCGCTGAATCGGCCCAGAAAAACCGCGACCAGGCCGCGGGCACGACTACTACAGTGTGCCGTGAAATCCTGGCAGCGGATGTGGCCTCTTGAGTCGCGGGCGTGGCCTTTTCAGCCTATAGCAATTTTTCTGTTATGAATTTGGTCTCGACATCAACATAAAAGTTGTATCTCTTGAAAAGAGCTTTCAAAGGCATGCTTATAATAGTCAATCGGACCACCGAGGCATCCAGAAAGTGCGATACAAGTTCAGCTTGTTGGGCGAAAACTTTTGATGACTTGTTCTTCACTTAGGCTCTCGAACTTCAATTCCACTCCCGTGCTCTTCACTTTTCCTCCTCCTCTTCACTCTTCCTTAATCCATGAGCTTTCTCACTTTTCGTCGGATCCACATATACCTGAAATAATCCATAAAAGCATATAGATTCCGACTACACCAACATAGCGAGTAAATATGCAAATTCTACTTAATTTATGCATGTTATGTATCTTAAATATGCTAAATGCAACCTATTGTGCCTACCTAAATGGGCTCTATCAAATCCCTCACACTTGAACCTTTACTTGTCCTCAAATAAACAAAAACAAATCAAACCACTTATCCCACAAACAAATTATTGACATATTCACCTCATAAACCACAAGGTTTGAAAATATAGGGATATAAAATAATGCATATAATATCATAGCATGTATTTTGAAACTCAAAGAACAAAGTAATATCTACATCCACCCTCATCAGGAAGTGTTTCTCTCTCGCTCATGTGTTTAGGGTAAATCCATATCACTCAAACTCAAATCCATGAAGCTATGCTACATAAAAATTGAAATTAACATCACCAATCTCCACCGTGAATGACATTACAAGTAATAAACATCATGAGGTCTTGTAAAGGGTTGTAATGGGGCTTGGTAAGAACATCAACGTAGGGAAACATTTAGGCTTGTGGTGCTAAAAATCCGGAAAAAAGAGTTAGTACTTTACACAACCGGAAGAACACTAAAATCAAACACTTCTTATAATGCTAATGACATCAAACTCAACTCCATAAACTCATAACAAGATTAAACACAACTCTTATTAACCACATCACACTTTCTTTCTTCTTTTTCTCTTTTGATTTTTCAATGATTTTTTTTTCTTTTTCTTCTTTTATTTCTATGAATTTTCCTCGACTTTTACTCCTAAGTGAATTTTATCCTCCTTAGGCCCCGAGTATTAAGCACAATAATCATCCATATGAAGTACAAAAAGAAATAAAACCCAACATCATACCCAAAATGCTCAAGACACTCCACTAATATACATTTTCACCAATCTTTTCCCTGATTCACGGATAGGGTAAGGCTAAAATTGGCTAGGAAATATTTTTGTGGAGCTACAAAAGATGGGCTAAAAGGCTCAACATGGCTTCAAGCAAAGGATAATATGTAAGGTGGAAAGGAAATAACATGGCTAAGAAAAAGTAGTGCCTCAATCACGTGAAAATCACAAGTAATGATCAATATAACACGGCCTCAACAGAGATGTCAATCACAATTTTAAGAGGTAGTAACATGGACGAGTATCACACACAACAAAACAAGAGGACGAGAATATGAAGACCGTCCCAATAAGGCCAAAAATACTCACAAGGGTATATTTTGTTGGATTTCAACATTACAAAGTCTAAGAGTTATACATGCTCAATTAATATCATCAAATCATGCTCCATCAAAGAATCAAGGCTTAAACATCTCAAACAAGTTATGGGATTTCATGACAAGACTATACATAACACTTAATGAGGACAAGTGGTCTACATGAGAGGAGATGAAACCTAAACTCATGATATTTTTGGATTTTTTTTTTCATTTTTCCATTTTTTTCTTCTTTTAGATGCAATATAAGAACGAAAATTGAACATGAATGCATGAACTACATGAATGCAACCCCCCCCCCCCCCCCTACACTTTTCATTGCCCTCAATAAAAATCAAAGACAAGAAAACGAAAAAACATGAGAGAAAAGGTGATACGAAGACTCACAATGTGGTGTATAGCAAAGAAAAAGAAGATGCGAACAACGAAGACGACGAATGATCCAAGAGAAGAAACGAACCAAGCATATGGAGCTGTCTGGGCAGGTGGTCGTGGGTGCAGCCTAATAGCCGCGGGTGTGGCTTTGTCAAGATGTCTTGGCCGCGGGTGCGGCTTCACCGGTGGCTTTTTCAGTAACTCTAACTACTGACCTCGGGTTGCCTCCCGAGAAGCGCCTTTCTTTAATGTCATTGGCCTGACTTATTCTCAATCTCAAGATCTTATCTACAAGACATCGTCAAGGCCCTCAAAAGCCTGTCATATTCATGTGCACACATCTTACAAAACACATCATAGCACAATAAATTGAAAGTATGAAATATGGAATTCAAAAACACTTTCAATCTATCAAAGAGTCTAGCATGACTCTCTCTTAAATGAATATGATACCACCAAAACATTTCATCTGGTGGCTTCTCAAAATAGCATTAAAAAAGATCAACATATTCACCATTACCTTCCAAATTGCAAAAGTTTACCTTTATTACCTCTTGAGCCTCAACATATTGCTCTAGACCTGGTCCATCAATTGCCGAGCTCAAAATGGTTGATGCAGATGGAGTATGAGACACATCACATGTAACCTCATGTGTTGACTCATGAGATTTCAAGTCAGGAAGCACTAGATCCTTTCCTCCATCGCCAAAGAAACTATCGTTGTTTTCAAACGTGGTGAGCCATTCTTCCTAAGCAACATGACAATCCATATAATAGAAAAAATCCCAAATCCCAGAGAGTCCCATATCCAATAGGCCTCCATCACTCATGTGCTCAGCAAGGATTCGTGTTTCAGCAGTCATCCCATCAAATATACATACACACATTTCCCGCATTCCATATAGGTTACCCAATGAACTAAGGTCGTAAACATACTTCTTCAATCTAGTCAAATATTGGTGAAAGTCCTCACCTTCAAACTGCGATGATCTCAACATCGTAAAAAGTTAGTAGAAAGGGCATCGTGAACCGTAAGATAGGTTCACAACGGGTTAGATATATGCACAAAAATCAATAAATACACAAAACAAAGAAATAAACTTGATTCCCCGGCAACGGCGCCAAAATTTGACAGGATGAAATCATTGTGTTTTCTATCAAAATAAAACTCAAACCTACAAACTAGTATAGTGAGCAAGTAAGAGGTTGATTCCACAGAGAATCAAGTATTCCTATGTAGTGTGTAATTACCAATTTGTAGAAAAGATGGGTTTTGAGTGATTGAGAATGAGAAATATTAACAAGTTAGGAGAATCAATAATTAAGAGATAGTTTCACCTATAATTCTCAATCCTATTTGGTGAATTCGATCCTTGTTTCCTACACAAGTTCTTTTCCTTTTCCAATCAAATGTTCTTATCTTGATTTAATTAAGTAGATTATTAGCCCAAAGAGTTCTAATAATCCCTTACTCCTAGGCAATCTTAACACGGATTAAGGTTTAGTCTTAGGAATAGCAATAAGTCTCAAGAGGTATAAAGCTTATATGCAATATCAATCCCCTAAAGAACTAATATTTAACCTATAGCTAGTCAACTTCCTACACATTCAATCTTTCTAATGAAGTCCACTAGAACATGTTTGCTCCAAAAGATTAAGAATCATAATGAACAATTCAAAACCCTAGCGATGATGAGATCCTAGCAAGTTGATCAATCAAGATAGAATCAAACACCACAAAGCATTCAATCACAAAGAAGATGAAACATATGATGGAAATAAGAACAAGAATAGAAAACTCACAATTCAACCAAACGGAGTCTCAAATCGTAGGCGAAACAAAAGTTTAGCACTCCATTGTCAAACGTTTGTCAAGGAGATCTCGAAAAGAGATCCTGGTAGCGGGTGCTGCCTCTTGAGCCGTGGGCGCGGCCTTTTTAGCCAATAGCAATTTTTTTGTTATGAATTTGGTCTCGACATCAACATGAAAGTTGTAGCTCTCGAAAAGAGATTTGGAACGCATGCTTATAATAGTCAATCGGACCACCGAGGCCTCTAGAAAGTGCAATACAAGTTCAGCTTGTAGGGCGACAACTTTTGATGACATGTTCTTCACTTAGACTCTCGAACTTCAATTCCGCTCCCGTACTCTTCACTTTTCCTCCTCCTCTTCACTCTTCCTTAATACATGAGCTTTCTCACTCCTTGTCGGATCCACATATACCAGAAATAATTCATAAAAGCGTGTAGATTCCGACTCCACCAACATAACGAGTAAATATGCAAATTCTACTTAATTTATGCATGCTATGCATCTTAACTAAGCTAAATGAAACCTATTATGCCTACCTAAATCGGCTCTATCACCCTCATCACATGCCAAAGATTACAGTCTCAACCTCCTCTCCTCGTAATACTCCAGCATATCAAGTTCTAATACCTTCTATTTGAAGATCTCGTCGATTTGCCGAAGCACCCGCCTTTCCCCTGTTCGAATGGAAATGGATATCTTTAACCTTTGATCTAGATCTTCTCTCTCCAGTTTCTCATCCAGCTTATACAAATAAAAATGTAATGCTCGATTAAATATTGTCGGTTCCCTGGTACGTCAATATACATGCCTAAAATATGTTCAAATTCACAAATTGATGTTTTTTCGTTTTTGTGGGGGATCTTACCTCTTCAACTGTAGAGCGATACGTAGAAATCGGCCTTTTTCAGGCAACACGGACTACGCGGCATATGAGCTCCTCGTTGGCTTGACTAACGGGAAGTTCCAAATTGTCCCAAATGGCATTTCTAAATAAGCCTTCAAGCATGAAGACATCGGTTCCTCCAAGTGCCAAAAGTCGAAGATAAGGAATCATTTTTTTCGGGTAGATGTTGACCTAAAGTGATGTCAAAGTATCCAATCTTTCCCAGACCATTTGACTCGACAATGACTAACTTTTCCCCAAAGAACGGATCTGAATCACGTATCTCTAATGTTAGGGTGTAAGTGTTGCGCTCTAGGCGTCGTTCTATGAAACCATAGTCCAGAGCCATCTCCATATTGCTATGATCTACGTTATATTCGATCATAACCTGCAAAAAAGGGAAACATTACTTGTTGAAGTCATATTGGATCGATTAAAACCTAAGCTATCCATTTTAACATATACAAATAAAACATAGTCAACTCGTATAGTACAATTTAATTAAAGAAATTATTAAAAAAGATCAACTGCACCTGTTCACCAGCCTTAATAGGAATACACGTCCGAAAAGAGAATAGGTGTTCTCTTGAGAAGAGGTTGGCTCCTTTGATCTCTCATCCATAATCTTGCGGGGTTATGTTAGGACTTTGGTTGAACTGATCCAATACTGCCGGTTAGTAATTTAGTACTACTTAATTTTGCTCTTACTAAAATTTGAAAAGCGGTGACACGTGGATGGGGTCAGAATATATAATTTATTGTTCGTTTTTTATCTTTTAAAAATATCAGCATTTGTTCACGGAGTTTAAACAAGAGAGAAGAAGTTACCATATCAGCCAGAGGTATCATAACAGCACTCATGCTACTAAGGTGGGCAAAAGCTCTGGAAGAAAGCATATCGAATGCCCAAAAGTCATGCGATAGTATGGACTTGTTGGGGCGTAGCACTTCCTCATCTGTATAACATCAGGAGCGAAGCATTCCGCTTGCCAAGATTGGGAATAAGTCATCCAATGTTATAAGAGAAGGGAAAAGATTTTTGTTTAGGATCAACACTTCCTCTTCTGCTTTTAAGAATTCATTTCGAACTTGCTCCTTCACTCTTAAGGTTGTACTTAATAGCCAAGATCCTGCAAGCTCACCATTTAATTTTAACACAATTTCTTAGTTAATTCTGATCAAAATCAGTTTATACATGTAACTTCAAATGAGCTGAATTAATTAATGACCCCTCTCATATAAGCCGATTAACCTAAAACTACAACCGCAAAAATGAACAAAAGTAATTTAGACATGTAACCTAAAACTCGTACTTAACAAGGCCAATTTGTCTGACCCAAATCTGTTAGATCGAGTAAGAATAGAGTACCTTTCAACTCATAACTCAAAATTTTCTTCCAAATGTTAATGACCTATCCGAAACTAATCAACCCAAACCACAATAATTTAGTAACCAGCTAAACTTAAATAAATAAGGCCACGTTTAGTTTTAATTAGCTAGGGGTTGGGTTGGAAAGGGTACGTATCAGCTCGAGAATCACAACCCAATACTTCAATTTGTGTTTGGAGCAAGCTGGAATGATATTCCAACCTGCTACATGGCGTTTCCAAATAAGAATGAAGTTCATTTCAACCAGATCTTCGTACCCTCACCCACCCCGGCCAAGATACAGAGTTGGACCAGTCCAACAACCACTTTGTTGACAAACGCCGGAGAAGTTTTGATTTACTCATTCATCGTTCTGATGTCCTCATAGTTGTACCTATACGGAGTGTATAACTTCGATCATACACATTCCTCGTAAGGATAACCTATCCCAAGGCGTACCAAACCGGCCCTAATGTGGTTATTCATATGTTCATGGTCATTGCAAGGAAGTAGAGAAACTAACCCTGAAGCTCAGAGAGCTCTTCTTCTGACCTGTAATGAAAAGCACCAACAAACCAATATTTCATTTTTAGTGATTTTGGCTCATCCCTCATTAAATTAAAAATAGCTACACAAGTTCAATTTTACTGTCAAAATGAATTATATCATATGCACATATCGAAGCAATTTGAATCAAAATCCAAGTACGTAACGCACCAAAATATGGTTGAATTGGTGAAATCAGGAAGAATATCGATATAAGTCTTCCAAATAGAGTCTCCCTTCTTCTGCTTCTCTCTGATGATAAATAGAGCCAGTGACACCCATGGCTTCAGCCCACTGCAAACAAATCCTATTTCAGAAGCTGCAACTGAATCTATGCTGATCCAAAGCCTATCGGGTAACTAAAAAATGACCTCGTTTTTAGCTATGTCTTTCACGGAAACCAGCCCAGTCCCTTCCTGCACAATCGCGAGCTTCACCGGGGTCTGTACTGAAACAACACCGTTTTCTGAGAGCCAACTCCAGAAGCTCTCCAACCTCGGAGTTATGGTTTCCATTGGTAGTAAAAGGTTTCTGTATGTGTACGTACTCTTTTTTTGTCTGATGAGGGAGATTGCTGAGGTTTTTTTAGCCTATTCTGTGGGTAAGAACTAAAGGGATGGTACATTGTTTATAGTTTCGGCTTGTTGATTGTTATCAGGATCGTCAAACTTATGTATGGTTGATGATAAATCCCAGCTACGGATCAACATAAGAGAAAGAAAAATGATGAACGAGAACTCAGTAATCTGTATATCTAAACTTGTGTTCAACACTGTTACAAGATGTTTTATATATAGAGGACGGTAGGAGCTTTACATATTTACAATTGATAGTCCAACTTCCTCTAATTTACACAACATATCTATCCCCCTTCAAGATTGATCTGGGTTTGGGAAAACCAATCCCAACTTGAGAGATAAACTCCTATGCAAATGCTCCCCAAGCAGCTTGGTCATGATGTCTGCCAACTGGAGTGAGGAAGGAACATAGTAATTGTGCAGATCCAACTTGAGATATATAGACAGAGGGATATGTTGTGTAAATTAGAGGAAGTTGGACTATCAAATGTAAATATGTATAAAGCTCCTACCGTCCTCTATATATACAACATCTTGTAACAGTGTTGAACACAAGTTTAGATACACATATTATAGAGTTCTCGTTCATTATCTTTCTTTCTCTTATCTTGATCCCTATCTGGGATTGGTCATCAACCATATGTAGGTTTGCCGATCCTAATAACAATTTACGAGCCGGAACTATAAACAACGTATCATCCCTTTAGTTCTTACCCACAGAATAGGCTAAAAAAAACCTAAGCAATCTCCCTCATCAGACACAAAAGAGTACGTACACGTACAGAAACCCTTTACTGCCAATGGAAACCATCACTCCGAGGTTGGAGAGCTTTTGGAGTTGGCTCTCAGAAAACGGTGTTGTTTCAGTAAAGACCCCGGTGAAGCTCGGGATTGTGCAAGAAGGGACTCGGCTGGTTCCCGTGAAAGACATAGCTAAAAAACGAGGTCATTTTTTAGGTACCCGACAGGCTTTGGATCAGCACAGATTCAGTTGCAGCTTCTGAAATAGGATATGTTTGCAGTGGGCTGAAGCCATGAGTGTCACTGGCTCTATTTCTCATCAGAGAGAAGCAGAAGAAGGGAGACTCTATTTGGAAGGCTTATATCGATATTCTTCTTGATTTCACCAATTCAACCATATTTTAGTGCGTTACGTACTTGAATTTTGATTCATATTGCTTCACTATGAGCATATGATATAATTCATTTTGACAGTAAAATTGAACTTGTGTAGCTATTTTTAATTTAATGAGGGATGAGCCAAAACCACTAAAAATGAAATATTGGTTTGTTGGTGCTTTTCATTACAGGTCAGAAGAAGAGCTCTATGAGCTTCAAGGTTAGTTTCTCTACTTCCTTGCAATGACCATGAACATATGCATAACCACCTTAGGGCCGGTTTAGTACGCCTTGGTATAAATTATCCTTACGAGGAATGTGTATGATCGAAGTTATACACTCCATATAGGTACAACTATGAGGACATCAGAACGATGAATGAGTAAATCAAAACTTCTCCGGCGTTTGTCAACAAAGTGGTTGTTGGACTGGTCCAACTCTGTATCTTGGCCAGGGTGGGTGAGGGTACAGAGATCTGGTTGAAATGAACTTCATTCTTATTTGGAAACGCTCTGTAGCAGGTTGGAATATCATTCAATCTTGCTCCAAACACATATTGAAGTATTCGGTTGTGATTCTCCCGCTGATACGTACCCTTTCCAACCCAATCCCTATCTAAATAAAACTAAACGCGGCCTTATTTATTAAAGTTTAGCGGGTTACTTAATTAGTGTGGTTTGGGTTGGTTAGTTTCGGATAGGTCATTAACATTTGGAAGAAAATTTCGAGTTATGAGTTGAAAGGTACTCTATGCTTACTCGATCTAACAGATTTGGGTCAAACAGATTGGGCTGGTTAAGTACGAGTTTTAGGTTACATGTCCAAATTGCTTTTGTTAATTTTTGTGGTTGTAGTTTTAGGTTAATCGGCTTATATGAGAGGGGTCATTAATTAATTTAGCTCATTTGAGGTTACTCAGAATTAACTAAGAAATTGTGGTAAAATTAAATGGTGAGCTTGCAGGATCTCAGCTGTTAAGTACAACCTTAAGAGTGAATGAGCAAGTTCGAAATGAATTCTTAAAAGCATAAGAGGAAGTGTTGATCCTAAACAAAAGTCTTTTCCCTTCTCCTATAGCATTGGATGACTTCTTCTAGGCATTTGGCATGCTTTGTTCCCGATGTTATACAGGTGAGGAAGTGCTACGCCCCAACAAGTCCATACCATCGGATGACTTCTAGGCATTCGGCATGCTTCCTTCTGGAGCTTTTGCCCGCCTTAGTGGCAGGAGTGTTGTTATGATACCTCTGCCTGATATGGTAACTTCTTCTCTCTTGTTTAAACTATGTGAACAAATGCTACTTTTTGTAAAAGATCCAAAACGAACAATAGATTCTATATTCTGACCCCATCCACATTTCGCTGCTTTTCAAATTTTAGTAGGAGCAAAATTAAGTAGTACTAAATTACTAACCAGCAGTATTGGATCAGTTCAACCAAAGTCCTAACATAACCCCGCAAGATTATGGATGGGAGATCAAAGGAGCCGACCTCTTCTCAAGAAACACCTATTCTCTTTTCGGACGTTTATTCCTATTAAGGCTGGTGAACAAATGCAGTTGATCTTGTAATAATGAATTTAATTAAATTATATTATTCGAGCTGACTATATTTTATTTGTATATGTTAAAATGGATAGCTCGGGTTTTGATCGATCCAATATGACTTCAATAAGTAATGTTTCCTTTTTTGCAGGTTTTGATCCAATATGACGTAGATCATAACAATATGGAGATGGCTCTAGACTATGGTTTCATAGAACGACGCCTAGAGCGCAACACTTACGCCCTAACATTAGAGATACCTGATTCGGATCCGTTCTTTGGGGACAAGTTAGTCATTGTCGAGTCAAATGGTCTAGGAAAGATTGGATACTTTGACATCACTTTAGGTCAACATCTACCCGAAAAAATGATTCCTTATCTTCGGCTTTTGGCACTTGGAGGAACCGATGTCTTCATGCTTGAAGGATTATTCAGAAATGCCATTTGGGACAATTTGGAACTTCCCGTTAGTCAAGCCAACGAGGAGCTCATATGTCGTGTAGTCCGTGATGCCTGTCAAAGGGCAATTTTTGTGTATCGCTCCACAGTTGAAGAGGTAAGATCCCCCACAAAAACAGAAAAACATCAATTTGTGAATTTTAACATATTTTAGGCATGTATATTGACGTACCAGGGAACCGACAATATTTAACCTAGCATTACATTTTTATTTGTATAAGCAGGATGAGAAACTGGAGAAAGAAGATCTAGATCAAAGGTTAAAGATATCCATTGCCATTCGAACGGGGGAAAGGCGGGTGCTTCAGCAAATCGACGAGATCTTCAAACAGAAGGAATTAGAACTGGATATGCTGGAGTATTACGAGGAGGGGAGGCTAAGACTGTAATCTTTGGCATGTATTGGGTTAAATTGTTTGCCAGTTGTATTATTAACTAATACAGAGAAAGTTGTAGTTGTTATGCATTTCATGACCCAGTTAACCCATGTTAGATGAAAGCCCATTTTAATCAGGGTAGCTTCTATAAATGACCAGTTAATTTTATCATATGTTTTTTCCATATCTAATTTTAAGGTCATCGAACCTTTTTTTCCTTTTTGTTTATTGAAGGTATGAAAGAATTCATGTGCTATTAGAGTGTTATCTTGAATGGATATTCCTTCAACAAAGACTCTTTGGAAAGGCTTAATTAGTTTCGGGAGAATCGGTTTTAACTTATTTGCTATGATTTTTGCTATTACTTTGTAAATTGTCTTACAAAGACTAACTGGTCTATAGTTATTAATATTTTTTGGATCTTCCACTTTTGGGATAAGGGTTGTATATGAAGGTTTGATTGATGTGCTTTAGAATATTTCCAGAGTGAAAGAAGGCTTTAATCATTTTGCAGAAAGATGGTCCAATTATGTGCCTGTGTTTTAGGTAAAATTCTGGTGGAAATACATCTGGACCAATAGGGCTGGAAATTACCCGCGCGGGTAACTACTCCACCCACTCCACCCGCATTAATTTTGCGGGTGAAAACCCGCAAAAAATTGGGTGACGGATGGAGCGGATGCGGGTGAAGCGGGTGATGGATGGATTATGGGTGACGATTTTTCACCCATCACCCGCCCCAATAGTCCACCTATTAACCCGCACCATTCACCCGCACCGCATACCCGCATAAAACCTTAAAAATATATCTATATGTGTGTGTGATTGTACTATTTTACCCTTTTCAATTAAAAATGTAAGTTATTTTTCTCTAATTGCAGTTGTCTATCTTTTTTTTTTTACAGGTTTAATAGAGAACATATAATTTTACATGCTCATGTGCATGCTAGGATATTGTGGTGGATCGGCTTAATTATTGAAAAGGGAAAACATGCGATTATGCTACAATCTACTCTTCCAGTTCCATTCTCATATATTTTAGTTTCATTTTGTAAGTTTAGGTAACACGTTATTGTGATGTATGAGTGTATAACACATATTTTAATTCCACGAACTTATATTTGTAGTATTTATAAATTAAAATTTAAGTTTTTATTCATCTTTCAAAGTTACTCAAAAAATCATCACTACACCCATTGGGTACCCGCTTCACCCACACGGGGCGGATGTGGGTGAAGAAGTTTGCGGGTGATGGGTGGAGCGGGTGAGATTATTTACCCGTGGGGCGGGTGATGGAGTGGCTTCATCCACCCATAACCCGCCCCATTTCCACCCCTAGGACCAACGGAATTGTCTTCTTCCATATTGCTTAAGGTTTGTTTAATTTCTAAATTTTTTGGGTTCTTGATTAATTATAATTACCACATATCTTACTAACTTATAACATAAATCTATTAGTTTGATTTCATATTAACATCTATATTATATATATATATATATATATATATATATATATATATATATATATATATATATATATATATATATATATATATATATATATATAACCTATCAGTTTTAACTAACTAAAAATAAATATACAGCCTTCAAAAAATAAGTATGTTTTATAATGTATTTAAAATAACTTAAATTTAAAATAAAATATCTTATACCTTGTGTTATTTAATTATTAATTTTAAAATGTAATTATAAACTTTAAAAAATAGTTCAAATTGGATTAATATACAATTTATATAGCATTTAATTTAAAATTCAAGCTATTTTAATACGGTATAAATAATTCTAAACAAACACTTTTAAAGTGTTTATAATTATAAGTGCATTATAAATATAATCAATTGGAATCCAAACATATCTTTTTTTGGTGGGCAAGAATCCAAACATATCGAAGTATAGTGATGATGCCCCGCAGATCGATGTCATAGGAATGAGAAAAGTGTTACTACCTCGATCCGTCTCATAATTTAAATCGTTTGACTATTGATACTTTTGAAATCATCAAAAAATATTTTTAAAAAAAATTTAATATTTTATAAAAAATTTAACACATTAAAAACGTGTTAAAAATAAAACAATCTAAATTATGAGACAGGGTAGTAATTTAGTCACTTGAAATATTCAAATAGTTTATGCCATAAATAATTCTGGATGTTTGGATGTAGTTTATGACATAAATAATTCCGTACATTGGATATTTGGATGTATTGGGCAAAGTACGTACTCCGTATTTTATAAGGTCAGTGCATTTTAAAATGAATGAACCAAAAAAAGAAATCAATTAATAAATGAAAAGTTTCATGGTCGATGTTTTTGTTTTTCTGTGAATAGGAAGTAAATCCCTATTTTATTTAATTTAATAATGTATGTAAGTGAATCAGAATAATCAGTTGTTAATTACCTAACTTTGGCGATGATTGCACATCTCCCTCCCCAGGCGCCTGCTTTGGAACGGAGAAAGAAGAGAGTCGCCGGAGACCTGGGCTCCCAAGTCCCACCCCGGCCATCATCAGCAGCTCTCTCTCCCCGACTACCACTGACCAAGGAAGGAGTGAAGAAGGAAGCTCACCGGCGAGTTGGAAGTCGGATTTGTGTGCAGTTTGTGTGTGGGGTGTGGTAGGTGTACGTGTGCTTCAATTCAAAAGGAGGATGGTGAGGGAGAGGGCTTATGGAGTTATGGTGGATGGAAATTAGGGTTTGAGAAGCAATCAGATTTATAAGGGATCGAGTAAAGAGAGGAAGAGGGTAATGATTGTGTCATTGTGTGAGCTTGTATGTGAATTATTGTACGTTGAACGTACAACATGAAGAGAAGGTATAGCTAGATGGATCGATATGATTGAGGTCTTAGACGACGTGGCCGGCAATGATGAATGAATAATGATGGTACGTAGATCTATCACACACTCTTTAATAGAAGAGACATATGCTGCTGTATGAGTGCAGTACAGTTCAACAAAAAATTAATGAGCTTGAATCGCTTGATAATAGTAGGAAGGTTTGTTAGGGGTTGGTTTTTTATGCATGAATCATTTATGCAACCAATTTTCTGATCACACCAAACGTAACATACACCAACCATACATACATGATACATGCGCACTAAATATACATGATACATGTGCATCTACTTTAAAATCATCCAACTTATATGGTCCAGAACAATAATAAATAAAAATCAACTATTGATCATCCAAGTTATGTGGATGCTCAGAGCAAGGCAAAGTATCAGCTTTATTACAACGTACTCTCTTATTCATTGCTTCACTCAGTAGGCAGTAGCATTATGATCGAGAGTACGTAACCGATGTACTTGGTATACTTAAGTACGTTCAGAGGTGGGATACAAGACCGGTATAACTATCTCAACAACTTATATTTATTGTGGCATCTGTGGGGAAAAGGATTGTGTAATTAATCAACTACTCCACTTGCATTTGTGGCCATCTGATGGGAAGAGATGTACTGTAACTTCCTCAGTTGTACTAGTCTACTAGATATAGGTGATGAGCTCCTCGCCAAAATAAATAAATAATATGGGTCTTTTTTAAATATCCAATTAATCACCTAGCTCATAAATCAATTTAATTAGTTTACCCTAGCCCCTTTCCCAATTGGGTGGGTTGGTCAATGGTCAACCGTTTGACCATTGACCGGTCAACGTTGACCGTTGACCGGTCAACGTTGACCAACCCATTTTGATGCCAACTTTTTTTTTTAGTGATGCCATATTTTACCGTTTTGATGCCAAAATTTTACTATATTTTATTTTCACTTTGATGCCACTTTTTTATGTCAATTTTTTTATAATATTTTTTTTACCGTGATGCCATATTTTTGATGATATTTTTTCAAAGTAGTATTTTTTATGACATTTTTTTCTTTAATGTGATACAAATTTTTCAAAATGGCATCAATGGTCAACGTGACATTAGAGTAAACAAAAAATGTCATCAAAGTTTAAAAAAAGTGTCATCCAATAATTTAATTAGAAAAGTGGCATCAGATTGAAAATAAAATGTAATAAAATTTTGGCATCAAAACGGTAAAATATGACATCAGAAAAAATGTCATCAATGTTTTAAAAAAGTGGCATTAAAAAAAAGTCATCCAATCATTTCATTAGAAAAGTGACAATAAGGTGACAATATTTTGATTCCACGTTTTAAGCTCTTATGCCATCAATTATATAAAATTGTCACCACAAAATGTTGGCATCAAAACGGTAAAATATGGCATCACAAAAAAAAAAGAAAAAAAAAAGTTGGCATCAAAAGAGAAAAAAAAAGTTGGCATCAAAAAAAAAAAAAAAAGTTGGCATTAAAATGGGTTGACCGGTCAACGGTCAACGTTGACCGTTGACCGGTAAAGAGGGCTAAGCAAGCTAAAAAAACAATTAATGGGCTAAGCATACTAAAAAAACAATTAATGGGCCTATCTAGCTAACCAAATATACTAAAAGGGCTTTTTCACCAAATTCCCTCTAAATAATATATAGGTGATATATTGGTAGTAGAGCGGGTAAAATTCAACCCTACCCATCCGAATTCAGACCTAAGAATTAAAAGTCCAAAATCTAGTATAACGCACAACCCGAACCCGAGCCATTTTGACTCGATAATCGAATGAACTCGAATTCGAATTCGAGCTAACCCATACATGACTTGTTCTTGACCAAAATTGAACAAGACGTACTCGACTCATCCTTATAATTATTATAATGAGAAAATTTTAGCCTAAGGCACAAATTTTTGTCTTAATTACAGGAGTATCTTAGCTTTTGTAAAATTTACTAGAGTGTCCACTTTTCTAATTTCGGATGATTATTTGACCATATTGCCCTTCCCTCTTCTTCTACCGTTGTTCAACCCCGTTCTCGGGCAAATTTCGTTCACAGATAGCTCATATCCATCCGTTCTCAGATCCCCCGTCTAACCTTCATCACCGCCTCCCTGACCACCACCTCCACCACCGCTCCGTCGCCCGGCTCTCACCTCCGTCACCGCCTCCCTCATCACCACCGCCACCTCCTCCCGGCCGCAGCAGTCGCCCCAATTGCAGACGATTGGAGCCTTCTGGCGCCGAATCGAACACTGGGCGATTGGAGATCCCAATCGCAGACGAATCGGACACCTCCTTCCTCGCCACCATCACCGGACGCCTCCTCCTCTCTCCGACCTCCTCTCTCTCCGACCTCCATCGACATCGCTGTCTCTCTGCGACGGTGAGCGACGGCAATTGAAGGCGGTTCTGGCAGGAAGTTCGACCGCGAGTGGAGATTGATTTGGATCGGAGATTATGAGAGCAAATTCAGTGGAAGACGAGTTGGTGTGCCGGCGAAGTCAATCCGGCGGCGCTGCTTCAGATTTGCGCCGGGAAGCGTTGCCTGCTGGTCCAGCTCCTCCAAATCTACGACATCCCCTCCCTGAGGCGCGCAACAGTGAGATTTTCCGATCACTCGACTCGACCATCACCATTTCTAGCCCTTTCATATTTGGGGCTTTTTCAATTGTGTCTCAATTGTGCATCGGCTTGATGCTGCTATGCATTTTGCTGCTCAAAGACCAGTGTCGCCACCTTCTTGCTGCTAAGCAGGTACTCTCTCTCTCTCTGTTAATCATGTGTTTAGTTTGCATTTCTTTCATTTGTAAACCTTGGAAGTGGTCTATGAAATTGGGATCAAACTGATAAAAAAAATATGTCTCAATTTCTAGGGATTGTAATGCACTCACGAATAGATTTTGACAGATCAAACTGATGAAAAAATATGTCTGTCTCAATCTGTTGTTAATGTACAGATTGGTGAAAAAGTTTAAAACTAAAGGATGAAAGAAAAACTGATGAAGAAGTTTACTCTTTGGCTTCTAGATTAGATTTGGAGTTTAGATTGCACAATTTGTTTCTAAAATTGCATTAAAATATCTTATATGGATTAAGTACATGTCATTTAAGCTTTCTTTGGCGGACATGAATCCTTCAGTTGCTTTATATGAGCCCATCAAATCCTTTGAACTACCCTCATGTTCTTTGAATCTTATGATATAGATGTTGACATGCTGTGAATATAGATGCTGACATGTTGTGAATATATATATGCTGATATGTTGTTAATATATATGTTGACATGCTGTGAATATAGATGATGACATGCTGATTTGGAAACATAGAGCTGTTTTGGTTCATTCACAAGCAAAGAACAAATCAAGACGGAATAGAGAACTTAGACTTTACAGCTATCTTCCATTTCTTCCATGATTTATAGCTGCATTTATGTTTATAGCTTCATGTGAATGAATGAAGTTCTGAATGTTAATGATACTTTATGGCCTTTCTCTTTGTTCAAACCATCCCTTCCTCCTCTCCTTTCTATCTCTTCTTCTCTACATAAAATCCTCATACTTCCTTATACTTCTGAAGAACAATGAAATTAATATTAATTCGTAGATTTCATTGTGAAATCACACAATTTTGCAATGAAATTGCACATCCACATATCTGTGAAATAAATATCAGTGCTGACATCTGGGAAATCAATATCAGTGCTGACATTTGTGAAATCAATATGAGTGCTGACATCTTTGAAATCAATATGAGTGTTGACATCTGTGAAATCAATGCTGACATCTACATATCTCTTATATGCTGACATGTGCTGACATGTTCTCATTGGGCTTGCAAGTGATTGTCTTTCTGTTTTCCGAATCGGTAATGTTCCCTCACATCATAGTTGCAGACTTCCAGAGTTTGAATGTAAGTTTGTTTTCCTCCAATTTGATCTCAACCTACCCAAAATGCACACCATTGTCATTCAAATGAACTTTTTAACTTATTATCAGGTTGTGTCCTTCATGAAAGCTTTCTTGTTTATATATATTGAATAGGTTAATAGGGATCCTGCATCTAGTGAAATGATTAAAATGTGTCAGCAGTTCGAGTGCTTGCAAATAGAAGTGATGATGCAACAACTATAATTTATTTCTATTATTGACACAGCTTCATTGGTTTATTAGATTTTGTAACGAGCTCCCGGATCCAACTGCACAACCAAAGCTTATGACTGTTAAAAGAGACAAGGATAGGTATGCAATCTTGCTTCTGTCAATGCTTATAATTTAGGCTATTCATTTGAGAAAATAAGAAAACCTTGCTTCCTTTGGATTTAAGTACATTTGTAATATTATGTTTGAATCCTCTCCTTGGTGATCTTGCTTTCTTATTCTTGTATTCACACATGAACCAGTAGTAATATTATATTTCAAGCCTCTCCGAGAATGCTGACACCCCTAATTCTGCTGGCACTTTGTTTGGTCCTAATCTTGTTACATATTGATATTTTTGAATCCTATGATTATGCAAATACTACGCTAATATTTTTGAAGATTGGTAGCCCATCTTTAAAACTATTCAATTATTGGTTCCCTTGGAGATATCTAGTGCTAACCCTTAAAAGTAATTCTACATAAATTAGGACCTTTTATTTTTATGTTATAAAGGGATGCCAGTTTTTTGGATAGTGGTGACCCATATGCTAAGACTTGCTAGTGCTAACCCTTAAAAGTTATCCCGAAGCTAACCTGTAATCTCGTTCCATCAGTGGCCTTAGATCATGGCTAGAACTCTTTGACCTTGATGGTCCTTTCAATTTGACCTTGATGGTCTAATTACAGAGACACAGGGGTCAAATAGGCTACAAGATCTTGGCCCTACTACTTTAGAGGATGGAGAGCGAAGTCCAGGGGTTGGAAAATCCTCATATCAAAGGTCCAAATTTGGGCTTTACTTTTCATTTGTCTGGGTTATTATATTCTTCTGAATCTCTTGAGAGAAACATTCCCCTCCCCTTATTTTCTGCCTCATCTGAATTTTGTTACTCCACTTTCCACCGTTACGCTTGGATTTTATTGTTACTCCTTTACTCTGTGCCCTTTTGTCAGTCTGTACTCTGTAGTTCATCTTTCCTCTGTTGTACTGATTCATAAAAAATACGAACAACATGAGTAATCCTTTTCAGCAATATGAATATCATAATAACTTGGAAAAAAGAAACACTAATAGGTGAATCTTATGTTGCTTTACTTGTTTATAATCATGTTTGCAGTGTGGGGAGCTTTGTTCTCTACGGTATGATTTGACTGTTCCATTTGCTCGGTATGTGGCAATGAATGGACTTACATCGTATAAAAGATACCAAATTTCTAAGGTCTACAGAAGAGATAATCCATCAAAGGGAAGGCATCGTGAATTCTATCAATGTGATTTTGACATTGCTGGTCAAACTGAGAAGATGGCTGCTGATTTTGAGATCGTCAAAATCATGACTGAGCTTCTTGATGAGTTGAAAATAGGTGATTATGAGGTACCACCTTCTTTAAATTTTGCCTCCTAATGTAATGTCAATTTTTTACAATCCAAATTTGCATATATTTATGTTGTCCTCAAATGCAACATTGAGAAGCTACATTTTGTGTATTTTAAAAACACAGAGCAGGATAACAAGTATGATGTTGACTCATTGAATGTTATCATCAGCACACTATTTCTAGCTGTAATGCATGTGCTGAGACTGAGTGAGAGGCATGCGAAACGTTCTTGGTTTGATTGCCTAACGTGCTTTTATTTATTTATTTATCCCCTTCCCTATATCGTTACCTTGTTCACAGAGATGCTGCGTGGATTTATTATCTGTATAGTTTTCCTCGACTTTTAAAAAGATACTAGTCCTAAGGGTGTGTTTGGTAATGATATCTAGATATCAGATATCAGATATCAGCTCCCGATATCTGATATCTAGTGTTTGGTAGGGCTAGATATCGATATCAGTTGATATCTAGATATCAAATTTAGCCTATTTTGATATACTCCGTTTTTGGGAGGTATCACTTGATATCGATATCGCCTGATATCGATATCTTGATACTGATACCGATATCTTGATATCAAGATATCAAAGATATCACCCGGTATCGATATCGATATCTTGATATCTAGATATCATTACCAAACACACCCTAAAGGTATTTGATTTATGCTTACTAAATATTTCTGCAGGTAAAACTGAATCATCGGAAGTTGCTTGATGGCATGCTGGATATTTGTGGTGTTCCTCTTGAAAAATTTAGAACAATTTCTTCCAGTATTGACAAGTTGGACAAGCTACCACTGGATCAAGTGAAAAATGAGATGGTATGATATATCCGTCACAGGTTCACTCTCTTAATTCTTGTTTGTAAATAATTGGGAATTTTCTTTGTTCTTGGCTTTAATATTTTGTGTTGGATAGTAATTCCCATGCATTCCCTCTCTCCGATTTTAATCGTTTTTATTATTGGTGAAGATTCATACTAGACATTGCAATGTATGGACTTATTCAGTGCAATGCAAATCTTGTTTCTATTGGGGGGAAGAAACAATTTCCACATTCTATGTTCATCGAAATATCTTTGTGCTATCATATGCAGGTCTATGAGAAGGGACTAACCAAGGAGACTGCTGATAAGATTGGTGAATTTGTTATAGAAAATGGACGCCCTCTTGAGCTTCTATCTAAGCTTAAGTTTGGTTCACCATCTTTGTCGTTGCCGGTAACACCCCTAATTCTGTTTTTTTAAGCCAAATGTCAGCAGTGTGACAGATTGTTATATATTACTTCAATTCATCACAGGAGACACACACCATCTCAGTGCATTTTAGCATTAAAATTCACATATCTAATACCTTAGATGTGGTGGAGTCGTTATATATATCACATGTCAGCAGAGTAGCATATTGTTATATTAGTTCAATCCATTTAAAGGTGGGAAAGGAAACTTTTGATGTGTATCATCATTACAATCTTTTAGGACATCACCTTGCATTTAAGCATTAAAAATCAGTAACTTAATATGTTAGATTTAGCTAAGTCTCTATATGTCATCAACATCAACTTATGCATATAATAATCTTAATTTTGCATATCAGTCATATGGGGTTGCATATCAGTAAAATGTAGTTGCATATCATAATTTTACACTTGTAAAAAATTAATTTAAGTTAGTTGCACATCACCCTATGCATATTTTGGATGTGTATACTCATATCAAGCCAGTAGCAAAAATATTCACTGCATTTTAGCATCAAATTTCACAAACCCAATACCTTAGATTTAACGTAGTCTCTATATGTCAACATTATCAATTTTTTTGCATAAGTGACATAGGTTCTAGATTGATCCGTTTTAATTTCTTTTAATATTGGTTTTAAACAGCAGTAACTTTATTAAATTGGATTTAAATTTTTGGCTTTTTTGGCACTAATTATTAATTTTAAATTAAAATGTCAACAGAGTAACAGATCCTTATACTAATTTAATTCATTATTAGAGACAAAGCAAGGCTTTGATGTCCATAAACATGACAACTTATAAGCACACCATCTCAGTGTATCTTAGCATTAAAATTAACAAATATAATACCTTAGGGGTAGTGCAGTGCATATATGTCAGCAGCATCAAAGTTTTGCATAAGTGCTACAGGTTTTAGTAGCATACCTACTTTTTTTTTTATGTTGATCACTTTTAAATTTTTTTTTATTTTGGTTTTAAAGAGCAGTAAGTTTATTAGATTGTGTCTAAATTCGCATCTTTGGCAGTAATTATTATTTTTAAGGTAAGATGTCAGCAGAGTAACGGATTGTTACAAAATTTCAATTCATTATTGGAGAGAAAGCAAGGATTTCATGTCCATAATCATTAAAATCTATCAGCACAACATCTAAGTGCATTGTAGCACTAATATTCACAAATCTAATATCTTATATGTTGTGCAGTCTTTATTTGTCAGCAGCGTAAATTTTTTATCTAGTTATACAGGTTTTCGTAGCATATCTGTGGTTTATTTCTGATTTGTCTCTTTTAATTTTCTTTTGAAGATTGGTTTCCAAGAGAAATGACTTTATTATTTTGAATCTACATTCGTGCTTTTGGCACAAATTCAGTGTGACAGATTGTTATATTACTTCAATTCATCACAATAGACACACACCATCTCAGTGCATTTTAGCATTAAAATTCACATATCTGATACCTTAGATGTGGTGGAGTCGTTATATATATCACATGTCAGCAGAGTAGCATATTGTTATATTAATTCAATCCATTTAAAGGTGGGAAAGGAAACTTTTGATGTGTATCATCATTACAATCTTTTAGGACATTACCTTGCATTTAAGCATTAAAAATCAGTAACTTAATATGTTAGATTTAGCTAAGTCTCTATATGTCATCAGCATCAACTTATGCATATAATAATCTTAATTTTGCATATCAGTCATATGAGGTTGCATATCAGTATAATGTAGTTGCATATCATAATTTTACACTTGTAGAAAATTAATTTAAGTTAGTTGCACATCACCCTATGCATATTTTGGATGTGTATACTCATATCAATCCAGTAGCAAAAATATTCACTGCATTTGAGCATCAAATTTCACAAACCCAATACCTTAGATTTAACGTAATCTTTATATGTCAACATCATCAATTTTTTGCATAAGTGATATAGGTTCTAGATTGATCCGTTTTAATTTTTTTAATATTGGTTTTAAACAGCAGTAACTTTATTAAATTGGATTTAAATTTTTGGCTTTTGGCACTAATTATTAAGTTTAAATTAAAATGTCAACAGAGTAACAGATCCTTATACTAATTTAATTCATTATTAGAGACAAAGCAAGGCTTTGATGTCCATAAACATGACAACTTATAAGCACACCATCTCAGTGCATCTTAGCATTAAAATTCACAAATATAATACCTTAGGTGTAGTGCAGTGTATATATGGCAGCAACATCAAACTTTTGCATATTGGATCTAAATTCTGATTTTCGCTTGCATCTTGCTTCTGCTGATTTCGGGTCTTTTTTCGGGGCTGCTGTAGCTTCTGAATTTCGTCTTCTGTTGTTGTATTTGATGTAACTTAAATGTTGACGTTTAGCTTCAATGTTGACATTTAGCTTCAATGTTGACATTTAGCCTAAATGTTGAAATTTAGCCTAAATGTTGACATTTAGCTTCAATGTTGGTTATGTTAGAACATACCATGGTTTTTTACGAGCAGCTGCTGATGCTTGTGTGGTGACATGCTTGTGTAACAAAAAATATGTAAACAGAAGCTGTAAATCTGTCATCAATCATGCAGAAGCTGTAAATCTATAATCAGGAAAAAAAAATCTGTACAAGCTTTAAAAAATCTGTGAAATCTGTGTAATCTGTGAAATCTGTAATCTGTAAAAAAAATTTGTAATCTGTACTATCTGAAAATCTGTAATCTGTAAAAAAAATCTGTAATCTGTGAAAATCTGTAATCTGTGAAAATTTGTAAAAAATCTGTAATCTGTGAAAAACTGTAATATGTGCAAATCTGTAATCTGTAAAAAATCTATAATCTGTGAAAAACTGTAATCTGTTCAAATCTGTAATCTGTAAAAAATATGTAATTTGTGAAAATCTGTAATCTGCAAAAAATCTATAATTTGTAATCTGTGAAATTCTGTAATCTGTAATCTCTGAAAATCTGTAAAGAAATCTGTAATCTGTGAAAATCTGTATACAAATTTGTAATCTGTGAAAATATGTAATCTGTAAAAAATCTGTAATCTGTGAAAATATGTAATCTTCAAAAAATTAAGTTTTAAAATATTTATATTCACATTTTAATATGTAATTCCAGCCATTCAAGTTGATTTATATGTTTTTTTTTTAATTTCTAAATGTGTGCTAACATGACCTCTTTTTGTGAAAATTCAGATTTTTGTGTGGGGTTTGTGTTGTAGGGTGAATGATTTGTGCAAGGAATCTGGAAGGAAGACTATCACCTACTCATGTCAGCAGGAGCATATCAATTCATTATTCTTATAGATGTTTTTTTATTCCTTAATCCTCGTGTCAACAGCTTATGTTAGCACTAGTTTATTTCATGTCAGCACCTTATGGCATCATCTTATCGCTTCCGCAATCATTATAAATTATAAAATTATAAGTCATATCTCTCATAAAAGTAACGCTATACCATCAGTTTTAATGTGCAATACACCCTTGCTCGCCTGCTGCATTGCAAGTGTGGGGGTCTTAGGCTGTCTACCTTTTGACCCTTGACTTGGAACCCAGGCTTTCAAAATTCGATTTTGGTTGTGCATAATCATTACAAGCTAGTAACACAATATCTCACTGCATTTTAGCATTAGAATTCATTCAACCAACACATTAAAACGAGCTCACCTATCACTTGTCAACAACACTAGATTTTTGCATAAGTATTAATTAGTAGTAGCACAACTATTCTTTTTTTTTAAACTTATCACTACTAATTTATTTTTAGTTTCAATACAAAGAGTAGTAACTTCATAAATTTCAATCTAAATTTGTGCCTTCGGCACAAATTTTATTTCATTATATCAAACGTCAGCAGTGTAACAGATTTTTACAGTAATTCAATTAGTTCGGACATCAAAATCAGATTTTGGTTGTGCATAATCATTACAAGCTAGTAACATAATATCTCACTGCGTGTTAGCATTATAAGCCATTCAACCAACACATTAGACCGAACTCAACTATCACTTGTCAACAGCACCAGATTTTTGCATAGGTACTACATAATAGTAGCACAACTATTCTTTCTTTTAGACTTATCACTACTAATTTATTTTTAGTTTCAATACAAAGAGTACTAACTTCATAAATTTCAATCTATATTTGTGCCGAAGGCACAAATTTTACTTCATTATATCAAACGTCAGCAGTGTAACAGATTTTTACAGTAATTCAATTCGTTCTGACATCAAAATCAGATTTTTGTTGTGCGTAAACATTACAAGCTACTAACACAACATCTCACTGCATTTTAGCATTAAAAGTTATTCAACCAACACATTAGAACGAGTTCAACTATCACTTGTCAACAACACTAGATTTTTGCATAAGTATTAATTAGTAGTAGCACAACTATTCTTTCTTTTAGACTGATCACTATTAATTTCTCTTTAGTTTCAATACAAAGAGTAGTAACTTCATAAATTTCAATCTAAATTTGTGCCGAAGGCACAAATTTTACTTCATTACATCAAATGTCAGCACTATAACAGATTTTTACATTATTTCAATTCATTCTAAAATCAAAAATCAGATTTTGGTTGTGCATAATCATTACAAGCTAGTAACACAATATCTCACTGCATTTTAGCATTAGAAGCGATTCAACCAACACATTAGACCGAGCTCAATTATCACTTGTCAACAACAACAGATTTTTTGCATAATCATTAATTAGTAGTACCACAACTATTCTTTCTTTTAGACTTATCACTACTAATTTATTTTTAGTTTCAATACAAAGAGAAGTAACTTCATAAATTTCAATCTAAATTTGTGCCGAAGGCACAAATTTTACTTCATTATATCAAACGTCAGCACTGTAACAAATTTTTACAGTAATTCAATTAATTCTAAAATCAAAATCAGATTTTAGTTGTGCATAATCATTACAAGCTAATAACACAACATCTCACTTCATTTTACATTAGAAGTCATTCAACCAACACCTTATATTGAACTCAACTAATACTTGTCAACAACATCCGAGGTTTGCATATGTACTACATAATAGTAGCACAACTGGTATTTCTTTTATCCTGATCACTATTAATTTCTTTTTAGTTTCAATACAAAGATTAGTAACTTCATAAATTTCAATCTACATTTGTGCCGAAGGCACAAATTTTACTTCATTATATCAAACGTCAGCAGTGTAACGGATTTTTATAGTAATTCAATTCATTCTGAAATCAAAATCAGATTTGGGTTGTGCATAATCATTACAAGATACTAACACAACATCTCACTGCATTTTACATTAGAAGTCATTCAACCAACACCTTATATTTAGCTCAACTAATACTTGTCAGCAGAATCCGAGGTTTGCATATGTACTACATAATAGTAGCACAACTGGTATTTCTTTTATATGGATCACTATTAATTTATTTTTAGTTTCAATACAAAGAGTGGTAACTTTATAAATTTCAATCTAAATTTGTGCCGAAGGCACAAATTTTACTTCATTATATCAAACGTCAGCAGTGTAACAGATTTTTACAGTAATTCAATTCGTTCTGACATCAAAATCAGATTTTGGTTGTGCATAATCATTACAAGCTACTAACACAACATCTCACTGCATTTTACATTATAAGCCATTCAACCAACACATTAGACCGAGCTCAACTATCACTTGTCAACAACACCAGATTTTTGCATAAGTATTAATTAGTAGTAGCACAACTATTCTTTCTTTTAAACTTATCACTACTAATTTATATTTAGTTTCAATACAAAGAGTAGTAACTTCATAAATTTCAATCTAAATTTGTGCCGAAGGCACAAATTTTACTTCATTATATCAAACGTCAGCAGTGTAACAGATTTTTACAGTAATTCAATTCATTCTGAAATCAAAATTAGATTTTTGTTGTGAATAATCATTAGAAGCTACTAACACAACATCTCACTGCATTTTACATTAGAAGACATTCAACTAACTCCTTATAGTGAGCTCAACTAAAACTTGTTAGCAGCATCCGAGGTTTGTATATGTACTACATAATAGTACCACAACTGGTATTTCTTTCATACTGATCACTATTAATTTCTTTTTAGTTTCAATACAGAGAGTAGTAACTTCATAAATTTCAATCTAAATTGGTGCCTTTGGCACAAATTTTACTTCATTACATCAATTGTCAACACTATAACAGATTTTTACATTAATTCAATTCATTATAAAATCAAAAATCAGATTTTGGTGGTGCATAATCATTACAAGCTAGTAACACAATATCTCACTGCATTTTAGCATTAGAAGCGATTCAACCAACACATTAGACAGAGCTCAACTATCACTTGTCAACAACACCAGATTTTTGCATAAGTATTAATTAGTAGTAGCACAACTATTCTTTCTTTTAGACTTATCTTTACTAATTTATTTTTGGTTTCAATACAAAGAGTAGTAACTTCATAAATTTCAATCTAAATTTGTGCCGAAGGCACAAATTTTACTTCATTATATCAAACGTCAGCAGTGTAACATATTTTTACAGTAATTCAATTCATTCTGAAATCAAAATCAGATTTTTGTCGTGAATAATCATTACAAGCTACTAACACAACATCTCACTGCATTTTACATTAGAAGACATTCAACCAACTCCTTATAGTGAGCTCAACTAATACATGTTAGCAGCATCCGAGGTTTGTATATGTACTACATAATAGTACCACAACTGGTATTTCTTTCATATTGATCACTATTAATTTCTTTTTAGTTTCAATACAAAGAGTAGTAACTTCATAAATTTCAATCTAAATTTGTGCCGAAGGCACAAATTTTACTTCATTACATCAAATGTCAACACTATAACAGATTTTTACATTAATTCAATTCATTATAAAATCAAAAATCAGATTTTGGTGGTGCATAATCATTGCAAGCTAGTAACACAATATGTAACTGCATTTTAGCATTAGAAGCGATTCAACCAACACATTAGACCGAGCTCAACTATCACTTGTCAACAGCACCAGATTTTTGCATAAGTATTAATTAGTAGTAGAACAACTATTCTTTCTTTTAGACTTATCTTTACTAATTTATTTTTAGTTTCAATACAAAGAGTAGTAACTTCATAAATTTCAATCTAAATTTGTGTCGAAGGCACAAATTTTACTTCATTATATCAAACGTCAGCAGTGTAACATATTTTTACAGTAATTCAATTCATTCTGAAATCAAAATCAGATTTTTGTTGTGAATAATCATTACAAGCTACTAACACAACATCTCACTGCATTTTACATTAGAAGACATTCAACCAACTCCTTATAGTGAGCTCAACTAATACTTGTTAGCAGCATCCGAGGTTTGTATATGTACTACATAATAGTACCACAACTGGTATTTCTTTCATATTGATCACTATTAATTTCTTTTTAGTTTCAATACAAAGAGTAGTAACTTCATAAATTTCAATCTAAATTTGTGCCGAAGGCACAAATTTTACTTCATTACATCAAATGTCAACACTATAACAGATTTTTACATTAATTCAATTCATTATAAAATCAAAAATCAGATTTTGGTGGTGCATAATCATTGCAAGCTAGTAACACAATATGTAACTGCATTTTAGCATTAGAAGCGATTCAACCAACACATTAGACCGAGCTCAACTATCACTTGTCAACAGCACCAGATTTTTGCATAAGTATTAATTAGTAGTAGCACAACTATTCTTTCTTTTAGACTTATCTTTACTAATTTATTTTTAGTTTCAATACAAAGAGTAGTAACTTCATAAATTTCAATCTAAATTTGTGTCGAAGGCACAAATTTTACTTCATTATATCAAACGTCAGCAGTGTAACATATTTTTACAGTAATTCAATTCATTCTGAAATCAAAATCAGATTTTTGTTGTGAATAATCATTACAAGCTACTAACACAACATCTCACTGCATTTTACATTAGAAGACATTCAACCAACTCCTTATAGTGAGCTCAACTAATACTTGTTAGCAGCATCCGAGGTTTGTATATGTACTACATAATAGTACCACAACTGGTATTTCTTTCATATTGATCACTATTAATTTCTTTTTAGTTTCAATACAAAGAGTAGTAACTTCATAAATTTCAATCTAAATTTGTGCCGAAGGCACAAATTTTACTTCATTACATCAAATGTCAACACTATAACAGATTTTTACATTAATTCAATTCATTATAAAATCAAAAATCAGATTTTGGTGGTGCATAATCATTGCAAGCTAGTAACACAATATGTAACTGCATTTTAGCATTAGAAGCGATTCAACCAACACATTAGACCGAGCTCAACTATCACTTGTCAACAGCACCAGATTTTTGCATAAGTATTAATTAGTAGTAGCACAACTATTCTTTCTTTTAGACTTATCTTTACTAATTTATTTTTAGTTTCAATACAAAGAGTAGTAACTTCATAAATTTCAACCTAAATTTGTGCCGAAGGCACAAATTTTATTTCATTATATTAAACGTCAGCAGTGTAACAGATTTTTATAGTAATTCAATTCGTTCTGACATCAAAATCAGATTTTGGTTGTGCATAATCATTACAAGCTACTAACACAACATCTCAGTGCATTTTACATTAGAAGACATTCAACCAACACCTTATATTGAGCTCAAATAATACTTGTCAGCAGCATCCGAGGTTTGCATATGTACTACATAATAGTAGCACAACTGGTATTTATTTTATACTGATCAATATTAATTTCTTCTTAGTTTCAATACAAAGAGTAGTAACTTCATAAATTTCAATCTAAATTTGTGCCAAATGCACAAATTTTACTTCATTATATCAAACGTCAGCAGTGTAACAAATTTTTATAGTAATTCAATTCATTATGAAATCAAAATCAGATTTTGGTTGTGCATAATCATTACAAGCTACTAACACAAAATCTCATTGCATTTTACATTAGAAGCCATTCAACCAACACCTTATATTGAGCTCAACTAATACTTGTCAGCAGCATCCGAGGTTTGCATTTGTACTACATAATTGTAGCACAACTGGTATTTCTTTTATACTGATCACTATTAATTTATTTTTAGTTTCAATACAAAGAGTAGTAACTTCATAAATTTCAATCTAAATTTGTGTCGAAGGCACAAATTTTACTTTATTATATCAAACGTCAGCAGTGTAATAGATTTTTACAGTAATTCAATTCATTCTGACATCAAAATTAGATTTTGGTTGTGCATAATCATTACAAGCTACTAACACAACATCTCACCGCATTTTACATTAGAAGCCATTCAACCAACACCTTAGATTGAGCTCAGCTAATACTTGTCAGCAGCATCCGAGGTTTGCATAGGTACTACATAATAGTAGCACAATTGTTCTTTCTTTTATACTGATTAGTATTAATGGCAGCAACGTCAGCATCTCCGATGTCGGCGTCAGCCGACATAAGTGTAAGCGCTGACACGGAAAATGTTAGTGGTGTTCGCAATGTTAATGGTGACAGTGTCAGCAGTGTCAACAATATTAGTGCTTACAAGAAAAAAAAAGTGTTGGCACAAAAAAAAAAGCATATTCGACGTCGGCGTCAGCCGACATCTCCGATGTCAGCGTCAGCAGCGTCAACATCTCCGATGTCAGCGTCAGCTGACATTAACGTAAACGCTAATACGGAAAATGTTGGTGGTGTTCGCAATTTTAGTGGTGACAGTGTCAGCAGTGCCAGCAATGTCAACAATGTCAGTGTCAACGGTGTCAGAAATATTGGTGTTAGCAACATCGGGTTTGACATTAATGCAATTTTAAAGCCTCTTATGTCAATAAATGGTAGAGCGATGTGCTTATGTGAAAATAAGATATATTAATGCAATTTTAAAATACATATGGATTTGCATATTCTTCTCATAAGGTTTTTTAAGCTTGCATAACATAGTATTATATTTGCATATCATAATATTCTATTTGCATAACATCGGGTTATAGTTGCATATCTGAAAGTGCTGACATGAATTTTTTTTTTTAAAAAAAATAAAATAAAAAATAAAAATAAAAAATAAAAAATCAAAATCCGAAATACTTGGTCAACGTTGACCGGTCAACGGTCCGTTGACCGGTCAATGGTAAACGTTGACCGGTCAATGGTCCAGCGAGGGGGGCAGAGGGGGGCAAGGGGGATGGACACTTTTGTAATATATTCAAACATGTGGATACTCCTTTAATTTAGGTAATTTTTTTGGATATTTTTGTAAACGTCCCTATTATAATTGTCTTATTTTTAAACATTCAAATATTGTGAAGTGTATATAATGAGACATATTATAACTAAATAAATGATGTTAATAGTCAATAATTGAGATAAACAAAAAAATAATTATCATTTTATAATAAAACTAAATGTGATCGATTTGACCCGAACCCGACTTAACATATATACAATATCTCACCCAACATATTACCCATTCGGTGTTAGGTTTAGGAAATCCCCCCTTAGGGTTTGCCTTTCATTAGATAGAATATATATATACTACAAAGGACATTGGGCTCCAAGGAAACTAAAGATATGTACATGCATAACAATCTAGGATTCTATCTATATCTATTAACCCTGAATGGGTATACCCGAACCCGACCTGAACGACTCGACTGCCACCTCTAATTCCAATTGTTAACTATATACTCCATCCGTTACTTAAAACATGTCGTTTTAGACATTTGGACTTTTTTTAAGAAAGTAAATAAAAGCAAACAAAAATACACTTATGCCCCTAATTATTATTTTATTTTTTCACTTTATTGATAATTACAACTAACAAATCTCTAATCATTACAGGAGTAATTTTGAAAAGTGAACACCAAAATACCTAAAACAACATGTTTTTCTTAATGAAGGAGTATAAATTTTTTGAATAGGGTTGTAAATCTAAATCACTTGTGGTTGACCAACTCATCCGATCCAATTATATGGGAAAAACTTGAAAAAAATAGGTGATGACGAGTCAGCGCTAATCCTTTTTTTAATTTGCACTTTTTTTTATATTTGTTTCAACTGCACTACTGGAAACAAGTTATCTCCGAATTGAGCATTTGGGCTATTGGAAATGGGCTCCTCTTGATAGGCCCCTATTTCATTTGAATAATGGGTTAAGTGATAACCATTAGTCCAATTTATGAGCTCAAGCTTCTAGACTTAATTTCACCAATTAAACTAATCACACTTAGTTTTATGATTAATTTAATTTTATGAAGAGAAAGTTAATTAAAATATCCCACTTTTGGGGATATGGTAAAAATATATCCTTAACTTTCAAATGTAATAAAAATATCCCGACATTTGAGGGTGGTGATAATATATTACCTTGTGTTTTCTCGCGGGTCAAAAATGTTTACAAGACAGCCTACGTGGATTTTTTTTTTGACAAGACAACATAAGTGGAAGATTTTTTTTTACAAATTAGCACTAAAATTGGGTTTTCTTGATCGGTTTCCTTACGAAAAAAATAAAACAATAACAAATTAAACCCAAAAAACGAAATTGATTCAACCAAGCAACTAATCTGGTCAAAATTGTCTCAAATTAACACAACACTACTATTCCTAACACTAAACCGACAACAAAACTAAACCAACAACGACAACAACGAAGAGGGAAAAAAAACTTAATTACCCACCCAAATCCGTGAACGGATCAAAGGGGAAGAAGATGTGAGAGAGACAACTCAAGATAGTCGACCACGAGGGAGCTAGGAAGACTGCCATTGAAGATGAACCATGAGCTACTTGGAAGACCTGGAAGACAATTCAAGAGGCGACCACGGTCCATGGAAGAAGATATGAGGGAGGAAATGACGTTGGGTATGAACCCGGTCCAACTCTTTATGTTTTTTCCTAAGGACACTGTTCAAGAAAACCCTTGTAAAAAATCCGCGTAGGCTGCCTTGTCAGCATTTTGACTCGTGAAAAAACTAGTAGTAATATATTACCACTGCCCTCAAAGGTCGAGGTATTTTTATTACATTTGAAAGTTGAGGATATATTTTTACCATACCCCCAAAAGTGGGAGTATTTTAATTAGTTTTCCCTTTTATGAAATTATGGGTATGATAAATTTGTAAAAATTAACCCTTCAACAGGGTGATTATGTAGAAACTCGCCTTATACAAATCTCAAAATTAAACAAAGCAAATGAGATTAAACTAATTAATTAACAGAACTAGGGGTGGAATTGGTACAATACCAATTAGTTTTTGTCGTTACCACGTACCAACCAATTATAATTGGTAATCTTAAAATCCAAACCATTACCAACCACCGAAGGGCTTGTACCAACTTAATTGGCAACCAATTAAATTGGTTGGTACATGTTGGTAATGGTAATTTACCATGTTTTTTGTGTTAAAGAAAAAACATACAAATAATCAAAGGCAATACAACTTAATTAAAATTTAAAATTCATAAGTAGCAACATAAATATTTAAATGGTTCATACATTTAAGCACGAGTTAGCATTCCTCCCTTGATTAAAAGCATTTTCTGAAAATAACAAATATAAAAAGAAATCAAGTTAATAGATAATACTTATTAGTGATTACTTAATATCAAAAACAAAATAATAAATAAAAAGGAAATAGGTATTAGTAGTTTAGTACTAATTAACTTGAATAAAAAGGAAATAGGAGTGGAGGGTCAGTAATGAACAAATATAAAAAAGGTTGAACAACAGCAATATTAGACAGCAATAACGACAAATAGGTTGAACAACAGCAAAAAACTAATTGAAATAGGTTGAACAACATGTTGAACAACGTTACTAATGAAATAGGTTGAACAACAGCAAAACTACAAACTCCCTATAACAAACAGCAATATCAAAGAGTAATAACAGACAACAATAACAACAAGCTAACTAGCTATAACGAACAGCAATATCAAAGAGTAATAACAGACAGCAATAACAGACAGCAATAATGAAATAGGTTGAACAACAGCAATAACAGACAACAATAATGAAATAAGTAATAGATTTCTAAGTTAGCAAAAAAAAAAAACTTATTAGATTTCTAAGTTACAAACAATAGAAATAATAGAAATAAGCGGAAGTGTCGATGTGCAGAAGGGTTAAAAATTAAAATTGAAAACCTAGATCTGACTTGTTGAAATCTTAAAAAAATAGAAATAAGCTTTTAAAAATAATTTAAAAAACCCCAAATTTATATTGATAATATTTGGTTGGTAATTACCGTACCAACCAATTGAAAGTCGGTTGGTAATGGTAATCCCAACTTTTCTGTTTTGATTACCATTACCATGCCAACTTCTGGAAGTTGGTACGGTATACCGTACCAATTAAATTGGTAACCAATTATATTGGTTACCAATTTAATTGGTTCGGGTGGTACGTCTTGGTACGGTTTTCATGGGAAATTTTCCCCAGCCCTAAACAGAACTGAACTGTTAAACAAATGAAACATAGTAACACACATGGCATGTAGAACAAATGAAGCCAAATTGGAAATCGTCATTCCAGAACAGAAATTTCGCCTGGCACCCATGAGGTAAGAGCTTTTTCACACGGTGTACAAAAGTTTGACATATTTCGCCGGGTACCCCTTAAGTTTTAATTTTTTTCGCCGCGTGCCCCTACATTAAAATCCTTAACGTTTTCCGGTAAAATAATTAAAAATAAAAATAAAATAAAAATACAAAACTCTGTAATTGAAAGACAGGAGCGAGATTTTCCTCTTCGCTCGTGGAGAGAACTTCGCTCATGAAGAGAACGACCTGCCTCTTCGCGACGCCGACGAAGGGAGACACCGACGAGGTGTAACAAGAATACCAGCTTGTAGTCCTCAATGGGGCTTGGACAATAGGTCCATCCGTTGTTAGCATTATGAGTCCCGGTTTAAGTGAACCGGTTCATTAGTTGTTTTATTTCTAAGAAAACCCATCGTCTTCTCTATATGTAGATGTCTTGTGCAGCAGTGCAAATCAATCAAATACAAAACAAATTTCCAAACCTCTAAAAAGGATGCAGGTTTGTCATGAGCTGGCTTAGTGGTTGTTGATCTAGAAAGTGTAATTCTAATTCTGAAAGCTTGCAGCTGTAGATTACTTCAACTTTCACTTATCAACTTATTTGCTACTTGCATTTGAAAGCTTGGAGGGTTGAAATTGCGACTATCAACTATTGAAACTTATGTGAAATCAAAACTTAGAAGGCAAAATTCAGCTTTCAACAAACACAGCTTGCAATGTATTAACACCATGACAGATAGTTAAACAGTAAACACAACAACAAGCAAACAATGATTGTGATCATAAGAACTACGTACACCTCAAAATTGGTAAATGATGAAACACGATAGTATATTAGGCCAAGCATTCATCCAAAAAACAAAGAAAACTAGGAAAGCAATGTAAAATAAGAGCATCTACTGATTTAGACATACTAGAGACATTTAAGTAACCATACATATCATATCTTCGTATTAGCCTATGCGGGAGTCGAACCCACGTTCTTGTGCATAAGCACATGCTCTACCATTGAGCTAATAGGCTTAAACTTAAAATAAATTCTGTCTACCAAAAATTAAAACGAATTTTGTACTCAAGCAACACATATTTTTTCTTCAGTAAACTATATATACAAAGTATTCAATTTTCGTATTGCTCCACACAATAACAAAACTATTTTGATATCTCCAAAGCCGTCATTGCTTCTTCTAGCAACGTTGGATCCACTGCGATGCCCAGCTACTATAGAAAGTATCTATTATGACCGACGCAGAAATTTCCCCATAAAAATTGCATTTCCTGATAAAAAACATACATACAGGCAAAGCAGTGGTCAAGAATCAAGATAGTACCTTCGGTGCCACGAGCCATCAAAGCGAAGAAAATATTATTCAGATTCTCCATTTTCTTAGCATCTTGCGCCTGGTCAGTCTTGAATTTGAGGCACTGAACACATCGGATACATCACTACATCAAATCAGTTCAAGATGCTGAATTTTGATTCTTTAACATTGCACATAGTTTGACTAATAACCTAATACATGAATCCAGCTCCAACCACTATAATTCATGAACAATAGTTTTTCTTATACATAAATACAGGCATAATACCTAAAACTCGCTGAAATCCAGAATTCATGTAAAAGACATACAAGTATAAAACCACTATCCTAAAACTAGCAACCGATTGACACTATTCAACTTTGGAAGGTGGAAATTGAAGTTGGAAGAAGGTAGAAGATGGAGAATTAAAGGTATATTGTATCAATACCTCCTTGTTATCAGTGACCTTGAGAACCAATTTCCCATCAGTGTCTGTACTTCATCACATAACGAGTCTGTCATCAACAACACAAGCGAATAAGTTGAAGAAAGATGCAAATGTTCAAAACAATCCAGTGATCCACATCATTCATCCACCGTTAGCCTGTAAGGAAAGTCCCGCGAGAGATAATCTGCAATTGCCCTAGTTTTTCCCCCAAATGTGAGTCCAGATTCAAATTGAGTCAATAAAACGACACAAGATCGGAAAAAAAAAAACGAAGCTTTGGGAGAGTTTTAGGCTTACTCGCCAGCTTGCGGGAGGTCGGCGGTGGGGGCATACCCATTGAAAAGGGAGGAAGAGAGGGAATCGGAGTCGGCGAGCTCGGCGGCGGGGTGGGATCGCCAATCCCGTGTTTTGAACAACCTACCACAAACATAAAGGTCTTCTCTCGTTGGGCAACATCGGGCACTTGGAACCGTCCTTTTTCCGGCAATCATCGAGCACCGAGAACCTCTCGTCTCTGTCCTCCTCAAGCTGCGGACGAGGCGCTCACTCTCTTTCTTTTCTTTTCTGAAATTTCCGAAGTAAAAAAGAGAAAGTTAACGTTTAACAAACGGAGGGGCACGACGCGGATTTTTCGAAAAACTTAGGGGCACCTGGCGAAATAAACCAAACTGTTGTACACCTCATGAATTACCTTATACTTGAAGGGTACCTGGCGAAAAACCCCTTCCAGAAATAACACCAAAAGACGCTGACAGATAAAGAAATCAAGTGAATTGCTAAACAATCTGTCACGTACTCCATAAACTCACATAACGTACGTTAAATATATTCTATCTATTAGTTTTAATACAATTTATATTGTCTCATTTAGATAACTAGAGATGAGGTGGTGGTGGTGGGGGGTGGGGGGAAATCTTTCTCACATATTCCCCAAGACTAGCAAAAATAAGGATTTGGGCAAAAAGAATTATTCATTATTTATTCAAATCTATGTCAAGACAAACTCAAGGATGAAATCACTGTCTGTATTTGTTGCATCCGTACTCATAACAATTGCGCTAGCTGAATCTGTATCGCATTATGGTAGATATTAACGAACATATGAATATTAGTTCACAAATTCGTAATAGCAAGCATATTAGCAGTCTTTTACTTAAAGAGATTCATTTCCACCAGATTATTTTATCTAGATCTAGTCCATGAACTGGTTTAACAAAATGGGCCTGGAACTACAGCGACTGACTTCAACAGATGCGGATGAATTAGCTGCCTATTTTCTGATTATATACTTGATAAACCTCGATTACACCCCACCCAAGGGAGTGCAGCTCTAAAGCTAGTGAGTGAAGAGGAGGGGCGTAGCGAAAGCAAGAAATCCGTTAACACAAGAAGAGCATAAGCGTGAACAAGAGAAGTTCCTATTCATTTAGGACTTTCTAAGTCTAAGACTGAGTTCGGGTCTTTAGGCTTTTTAACCTTGCTATCAAGGGAGTCTCGCCCAGTAAGGATTAAGATAGTATTATTTATTCAAATCTATGTTACTTCTTCACATCCTTATTGTTGATTTTCATAAATTTCAATTAAAGGCAAAATCCAAAACTGAAATCATCATATACCTTTGATTCAATTGATGGATTCAATTTGATAATGGGATGGTAACCCCAACTCGTGAAGAGAATAAAGTGAAACAAGCGATACCCTCTCATGATAAATGAAAGTCCATAAATTTCTATACTCAATTTTTTTCATCCATAGGTATTTATTTATATATTTTTATGGGGCTTTTAACCTATATTATAAGGGTATAACTAAGGGCCGGGGTTCAAATCCTTTGTTGTAGGAGAAAATCGAGGTTCAAAATATAGAAATATAAATCAAACCAGACTCTGTCTACGCAAATAATTACAAGACTCCCTCCCGATATAGCAAAAGGAAGTCAGGTTCGATCCTCGAGGAAGTTGGTCAGCGGATCTCAGGTAGCAGTCAAATCTCACGTCGGATTTCGACCTCAAGAGATCTACTCGATATCGACCAAATCCAATCGATTTCTGTAAGCTATCAAGAAGGTAGTCAATATCGACCAAACTCACTCAATATCGACCTGTATGCTCGATATCGACCAGTTCCTGCAGAAACACAAACAAGCAGCGATCTTTGCTGGATCGAGTATTAGAAGTCGATATCGACTAGTGTTGGTCGAAATCGAGTAGGTAACAATGCGTAAATAAAAGCCAAAGTTTACGAATTTCGAAATAAACTATGTAAAAGAAAACTTCCAAGACCGGGGTTTGCAACAACGATAACCAAACATGCATAAGGCAAGATAAAGAGGAATAATCATGCAATCACATCAAAGGCCTTTGCCTTTTCCAACAATTAGACAACTCTTTCAAGAAACTCTAATTGTATCTACCAATTTTATGTTTATAATCCAAGTGATTAACCTGAATCTCTATTAAATAGGTAATAAACATATAAAAGGCGGTGGACGATCAAAACACGATAAAAGTCGAATCTTTACCTCAAGCATGCATGGCTATCGTAGGTGGAGTACTCGCTCTTCATCGTAGGAAAACTCATCAATAATAAAAGGGAAATAAATTGCATTAATAAACTAAAATAGAGCTTACAACCGAACGAAACCAATTTGCTCTCGCTCTTCTACTCCTCTCGGCCTCCACTCTCTCTCTCTCTCTCTCTCTCTCTCTCTCTCTCTCTCTCTACTTGTGTTCTCTCTAGCTTGGAATGAATGAAAAACTAGCCCTATGGGCTTTATTTATAGGCTTTAATCCTTGCTAGTTAAGGTAAGGAATATTTATCTTCTATCTAAGGATATAATTCTAATTGGAAACAAATAAATCTAAATTGGTAAAACAAGATAAATCCTAAAGGGTAATTAAATGTTCCACCCTTATTATAGATAAAAAGATAAAATATATAAAGTCTCCATGTGCAAGGAATCCTCCACTCGGAATCTGGAAATGACTCGGAATCGACTCGTATCCGTCACTAGAAATTGGTCGATATCGACCAAAGTTGGTCGATATTGAGTGCTTTGCTCGGCTTGACTCTGCTCGGCTTCCGCTTCTGTTCACTCGATTTCGGCTCTGGCAGGAATTTCGACTTGATTCTGGTCGATATCGACCAATATAGGTCGAAATCGACCTGTCTTTGTGTCCTCTTGCAATGTAGAGTCGATCCGAGAAATTTCGACTGGAATTAGGTCGATATCGACCAAGTCTGGTCGAAATCGACCACTCTTCAGTTCTCAGCATCCTGCTCTGTTCTTGAAACGCACTTTTCCAAGTCCTCGTTCGTTCGATTGACGCATATGAGTATGCGTTGGAAAGCTCTTTGCGAGAAGACATCAGAACTTGATTCAGAATGACATTAAGAACTACCTTCCAATACTCACTCAGATAACCTTCATATACATACATGAGTTTCTGACGCAATGTGTTTACCAACCCGATTCCCATGAAGGATACTGACATTCAGGAGAAAAACTTAATAGAACCATCACAGGGTTAACAAACATTGTGGAAGAGGCTGTTTCACACAAGCTGGGTTGACCACACCGAATTAAGGGTACTCCCACTATCCCGTTTGCACAAATCAGTCGATACACATTTAATTGTTAGGCATATCAATCACACTTTAGCATATCAAACACTCAGCATAGAATCAGTCAATGACAATTATAATTACCTCATTCGAGGGAGATCATACTCAGTCTCAATATATAAAGCACATCAAGCTATCTAATGTCGCTCTTCGAGGAGCGACTGACCGGAGGGGCAAAAACCTCGCGATCCTACCTAACTCGCCAATCCAACCACCTTGGTGCAATCTCCTTGGAGTCTTCCGGACCCTCTGTAAAGAGCAAGCTAGTATTTTGCCTACCGTTCCCAACTACACCCAATAGGGGTGGTCTAGCGCATTTACTACCCACTCGTGTCCCCGTTTGGTCGATTTTCCTCATTTATTACAAGTCGAGTTAATTACTTAGTCCAATTTTGGTTAGGCATCTTAAGTTCATTTTGCCCCTTTAAATCCTTTTCAAAAAGTCCTTAAAACTCGTGGGCAGTTTTCAAAACATACACTCGACCCTTGTGTACCCGAATTGCACAACCTGAGCTCTGATACCATCTTTGTAACGGCCCAGAATTATGATTTCCGGGTTACGTTTCAAGGGATAAAACCCCTTGTTCGGATCTTGCAATCCAGGTACGGGTTGAGTTTTAAAACAAAATATCTGTACTAAAAGAAGGGATTTCGAACCCTTAAACATCGCGGATCCATTGGGGACCAAATACCTGCCTTAGTCTAATCGCGAAATCGAGCGAAAGCAAAAATAAAGTTGAGTTTAAATACAATCCGAAAGGGAGTATAGAAGAGAGGAAGTGTGGTGGTCTCTCAACCTCTCGATCTAACGCCAAAAGTCTGAACCCGCCAAGCATCCACATAAGCAACGATAGCGGCTAACGGTTACCTGAATCTAAAAAAAATGAGGGGGATCTGGGTCAATCATCAGGTCACTCATGCGCGTATGTAAACACACTCTGAGAGGCATATAATAAGCACCCTATTCTTAAGATGAAATGCGTAATGCCATACGTAAATTAAATCACATATATATATACTGACAGATTAATATAATGCAAAAAACGATAAATGGATCCACACAGAATGCCAAATGGCATGTCCCTCTCGTACCTCTACCCCCTTTCAATAGGGCGGAGACTGGCCAGTTCGGTGCTATAGCATAGCAAATTCCTCGTGGTGGTGCACGACCCACGGCATCATCATATCATATCATCTCATCGCTTGCCCGATGGTGCTGGGCTATCATATCATGCTCATATAGACTCGATTGACTCAGGGTACCCGATGAGGCCGGGCTACCCTATGACCATAGCAAAGACTCTAGGACTATCACAGATAACGACCGTTCTCTTGCAAGGACATATAGCAATCATATGATTTTCATTTTAGTTCCTAAGCATGATTCTAAGTCGTATGGTGCATGGACACTAGCCTACTATATAACACCCAGTGCATAGAGCGCCCATCATGAGTAAGTTCAAAGAACTTACTTGGAGTAGCAGATCAGCAAGATGAAAAGCAGCAAGATATAAGCAAGCAGGTTACAGATCGCCTAACAATTATTAATAAATATGCATAAGTAAACTGCACACAACGGGATCCATTTACCACTACGAAACATGCTCATCAATCCCTTAATCATAGCATCATCAGCATCCTTTATCTCAACTTATCTCAACATCTTATATCATCTTATTCCATTGTCATTTCCATAACTGGCTCAATCATATTTCAATCCATATAATCTCACTAGCTAGTCCGGTTGTTAGTCAAACAATTACTTCAAAATTTATACTTAGCCATTTCTAATTCATAAAATATTTAATCTTTAAAAATACTTCCAAAAATCCAATTAAATAATCCCGACATACATTACGTTAATTGAAATCATCATTTTAGGGACTTAACTAACCTTCAACCGTTACTAGAATTCAATTTATATACTTTAAAACCGGCCCTCTTTAAATACCGACACACAAATCGATTTCTAAATATCAATTATCGGAAAACGGTTAAATAATTAATTAATAAGTCAAATAAATAATTAAATAATTAAATAACGAATAAACCTGAACCGAACCAACGCTTTTAACCCGAACCGAACCAAACCCGCTAAACCTCAAACCAACCCGGTTAAACAATTAAAATAAAGCAAGGGAGGTGGGCCATGCTGACGGGACATGGGTCCCGCGCTGACTGGGCAAGAGGAGGGGGCCACGGCTCATCTTCCTCCTCCGACTCCCGCCTGCTCGCCTGCAGGGTTCGACGCCTGCCTCCGCGGCCTTGGCTCCGCCCAGAGCGACGCCGCGTTAGCCTCGACTCTCCCGCATCACCCGGACATGGGTGAGCGCGAGGGTAGGGCTCGAGAGTTGTTTGGATCGGAAACGAAGGGGAACGGCTTACCGGAAGGTTGTTTTGCGTTTGAATGGGCGGTGGATCTTCGGTGGCTCGTCGATGGCGTCGAGTGCTCCGGGGGCAGCCTTTGTTGCTCTTCAATGAAAGAGGAGGAGGCGAGGATGACAACGACGATGAAGGAGCTCCAAGGCGTGGTGTGTGGCGATGGTGCCGAGAGGAGGAAGTGACGGTGATGGAGGAGGGATGATTGATGATGAAAATGAAAATGAAAATGAGAGGAGGAGGGAGTACAGGTGAAGAGAGATTGGTGATGGACAGCGGAGTGGTGATGGTGAGGGATGAATGACGGGGAGGGGTGTGGATTTGAAGAGGTATGGTGAGGGTGGAGTATGAATTTGGTTAAAATCTTGGTCAAATAAATACCCGAAAGAAATCCCGAATACGCGAATTTGAATCCCGTAATTAGTGTTCGAATGTTAGTTACCCGACTCTCGCTTTCTCGATCGATTAGATTTTTTTTTAAAAAAGAAGGGGATATCACCATTCAATAATTATTTTGAATTTTCGAGATAAAACGACAGAAATTGTTCGTTAAATCTATACTCCGGTCGGAATCCACTAAACAAGTTTTAAAACCGATTTAATTTCATTTTTAATTCTCTTATTCCAGAAAATTAGGATTTGAAAATCCGAGCCTTTACAATACGCATGATGCAGGTTCGAATCCTGCATTGGCTAATCTCCAATAAAATTTAAGACTATACCCCTATTCTGTTGATTAGTATTGAAAGATTTAAAGATTACCAAAACTCATTTGTAAATGTATTGAAAGATTTAAAGATTACCAAAACTCATTTGTAAATGTATAATGTGTGCAATAAAATTAGTCATTCGACTTGATTTATATTCTTAGGTTGTTGTGAGACTGAATTGAACCTATCATTTATAATTAATTAATATTTTTCAACTAAGATCAATGTTCTAAAAAACGTTTGGCGGATGCTTGGCGGTAGGGTAGGGTCAAGGGTCTACGCAGGTAGATGGGGTCTAGACGGATTTCATGACGGGTCTTTGCAGCCTAGGGGGGTTTTGACGACCTTGACGGCCTTGGCAGAGAGGCAATTTCAAGGGTTTAGATGGGGGTCTAGGCGGGTCTTGAATGGTTTTTTTAGAACAGTGACTAAGATAGCAAGTAACAATGCAATGCAATGTCTAGATAGCCTATGTGGGATTCGAACTCACATCTTCGTGCCTAAGCACGTTGCTCTACCTATTGAGCTAATAGGCCAAAATATTCAATAAATAAACTACAATTTTAACAAACATCTTTTCTATAAATCCAAATACCAATATTAACAATTACTTACACTAACCTAAATTAAACAAAGCCACATGCTTTTAGCATATAGGCATCTAGCGCTCATCAACTGCATAAACACGACAATTATAAAACAAGGTATTCTGTGCACACCCAGAAGGGTAATTTCAATAAGTAGTTAGCCACATCACCATAGATTTTGGCATACGACATTTGAGCTTGGATATGATCTTGAAGAGAAGTATGCCATCCATGCAGCTACTTGTCCGGCAAAAGATCATTCAAATGTGTTCCCAAAGCATAAGGTCCTGCCTTCATAATTGCAAGCCCTCAAAGCTGCAGCAACATGAAAAATAATAAGACAATATCTTGATCAAACTAACTTGTTGATTTTGTCTTAACATTATTTTTTTACGTGTAGATCTGTGAAAATCTATGAAGGATGCGAGTATAAGACCATCAGCAACCATGGGTAAACCTCTTTCCCCCTTTTTTTCTCATCTTCCTATCACAACTTTATAACTCATTTATTTTTTTGTTTAAAATAATTAACACTTTTTCTACCTCTTTCTAAAAGGTTTCCTCTACCACCATGGGAAACCTCTTTTACCTCTTTTCAAATTTATTTTCACATTTTCTTTTCATTTATATCTTTCCCTTTATTATATGTGTATCATCATATATTATTGTGAATTATTTTTATTTATAATTTTATAAATAAATAAAAATAGCAAGTAGTTAATATAAATATATTTTATTAAATCAAGATTAAAATAAAAAAAAGTTAAAAACATTATAACATACGTAAATACTAATCGAAGTACCTATAAATTCGGATCATAGCCTTGGAATTGGTTCCACAAGTGCTCAACCAAATCATTCGGATCATAGCCTTGAACACTCGGAGAATGCTAAAAATGTTGTTGATTTGGAAAAAAAAAAGAGGATTGTACACATTGGTAGGAATATGTGGGATATAATTTAGATATCCGGGTGTTGGAGAATTGTTAAGCATATGTAACAACACTTGAAATTGAGGATTTTTGAGAAGATTTTGATCAAAAGGCATATTTGGAATGGGTGGAGTAATTGGATTATTGTGGTTAAGAAAATAGGTGCAACTACAATAAATCAAGATGGGGTATATATAGGGTAAAATTAGGCTCAAATTATAGAAAAAAAAATAAAATTAAACCAATGAGATATTTTATTTTTAAAAATAATAAAATATAAATATATTTTTATTTCATTTTAAATCCTATTACAACTAATAAATCTAAATGAAAAATATACCTTCCTACTTTATCATAAAAAAAAAGAAAAAGAAAATTACAAAAGGGAAGAGGTTACCTCTCTCTACCAAGGTAATCCCTTCCCACCTCTTACCTTAAGGTAAAAACCACAACCATGGACTTATCTTTTAGCAAACTTAAGTTAACTAAAACCCATGGTTGCTCATGCTCTAAAGTGGTGATAAACAATGTTACAAAGAGAACTCTCTCAATGGATTTCTACGTTTGGAAGAAGCACGACTCGGAAATTCATCATGACTTGCCGCAAGAGCTCATTTCAAAGAAGAAGACCTTCATACTTGCATTTTGCTTGAAATGGAAAAAAAATATAAAATACGAAAGACCATCTTCTCCTAAAGTTGAACAAGGCTACAAAGATGAAGCGAGCTCTAGTAGCAGTGGGGATGGCGATAAAACAACCTCTAGGGGTGGCAGGGATGAACTGAGATCCAATTTTCAGCCCATAAATAAAATCAAATAAAGATTTTACACTCATTAGATCATACATTCATCGCCTGAATGTCTCAGCGACCAAATCCCTCTATCAGGACCATCACCAAATGAAGATACCACTTTATCCAAGATATGCTTTCGTAGTTGTGAAATTCTCGTATCAACTGGTGCTTCGCCATGTTTGTCCCAAATGGTATAACTAGGCCACATCCCAATGTGAGCCAAATGGATATGAATCTCATATATAGTATTAGTAACCCACTCATTGTTGCGGCAAGTTCTACACAAATAAACCCATTCGCATTTGAAGACTCCATCTTTATTGTAAGACCTTGAGATGCTAACCTGCAGGTTGAAATTAAAGGATGATAAAAGACAAAACATGACTTTCAAGGTCTTGAAACCAAGGCCAAAATGTTTGGTCTCGATATTTTGGATTCTATAGTCTATATATTGATATTTCATATTGCAGGAAATGGTGTTGGATCACGTATTTTGGGCCATATGAGTTTAAGCATATGGGCCTCAATATTGGGCCTTAATGTTCGGTGACTTGGAATATTGATCGAATATATATATTTATCTATCTCTCCTAACTTGTTTTGTAGAAAGTTTTGGATATTGAAATATTTCAGGTTTGGGCTCAAAATCTATATAAGGACTCTCGATTATATATTGGCTTCATCAGATCTTCTAGAAGCATGCGTGTTTGGCTATTTGAAGATATTTTGAACATTGTGTGACGGTGTTATGGTAAGAACTTATTTGGAGAAGTTCAAAATTCAAACGGCTCTCAATCCATGAAGTGGTGAAAGGCTATAAATAGATGAATGCAAGAAGAAGATCGATATACAACAATTTACGAATACCAACTTTGAGGAATTGATTCGTCAATAACGTACCAATAAAATTGATAATCAATTTACGCATACCAATTTAAATTGGTTAAAGATAAGCAATTAGTGGATTTGTCATGGTATGTTTTAGACAACCCTACACTACTAGAATTGTGTTCATAGACGTCGGTTAAAAACCGATGTAAAACAAAAATATTTTGAACATGTTAGTGGGTGGTGTTAAAGATCCAAACTTTACCACATCGGTTTTTACCCGATGTCTATAATAATTTATAACATTGTTTTTATATTTGATAACGATTTAAGTGCGTTGATATAATTACGTTTTGGTTGATAAACCTAATGTTCAACCATATTTATTTGGCATTTCTAAATGCTTGAAACAATGTAGGGTAATACAAAATTGACATTAACATCGCTATATTTTTAATAAGAGATGTTTTACGTTGATATACACATCAGTTATACGTTATTCATTTTGTGTGCATTCTTTATTCATTTATAAGTTTATGATATTAATTTATATTAAATATAATGTATCATACTGAATATTTTGAATTCGATGTTATTAGTATATTTTAAAATCATTTTTCAGTTGGAGAACAATGTTTTTACATTGTAAAACATCGGTTTATACTGATCAATAAACATTGTTTTTTTTTTTATGTAAAAACATCGGTTTATACTTTATACTGATCAATAAACATCGTTTTTTTAATCGCAAATACGATGTTGTTTTCCATGTACAGATCTATGTTTTAAAACAACTTGTTTTGGCTAATTGAAAAGTAAGCATTATAAAATACAATAACACACAATACCAAATATATCAAAGAGTAAAGATTCACTAACACAACAAGAACAATAAAACGACAGATTCATGAAACAAAACCATAAACTAGAATAGATATAAAAACCCTAAACCAAGTGGCTGATGACAGTTTTGACTTTTGGCTCTTGAGACCATTTCTCAATTATCTGACAAAACAATAAAACGATAGAGATTCATAAAAACAAAACCAAAAGCCGGAATATATTGTATCTACGTAAAGCCTCTCCTCACCATGAACCATCCTAAACATGTTGTATACTGTCAGTTTGAGTTTTGCCTCTTGAGACCATTTCTCAATTCTTTGCCCTGTCAGTTGAATTGATTGAAGATACTGGCCTGTGAAATGAAATCAAATAAACGTATGATGGCATGATAGGAGGGAATATATACCATATGCTTAAATAGAAAAAAAATCAAGGGAAGGCTTAGAAGTGAAAAACAATACATAAAAATATATAATGATGATTGATACATCAGGTCATATCGAATTATAAATTTGGTTATGTAAATAGATTAAAGAATATTCAATACACGGGGATGTTAATTATCATTATTTCAGTTTGTCTAGAATATAGTTTGTCTAGACTTTGGATCTTTGTTGGCATTCCTTTCGAAAATTCTTAATAAGCACTGAAATATGGTTGAATAATATTTTTATAGTCATTATTAAACGAAAAAAATTTGATGCAAGAAAGACTGAAAGAGGTATATCTCACAATCCTCAACACAATTTCCATAAGTTGGGCTTCACATTAGTAGTAGTAAATAACTAAATATTTCCATCCAAAACTAACTTCCACGAGCTCATCCAATAACTTGAGATACAAAACGAACAAAGACGGGCAACATACCATTCAAATAATGTTTTTGATGTTGATTATTCATGTAATGCATGTAAATTAAAGTAAATCTGCACAGCAGTAGTGTACAATAATAAGAAATGCTTACCAGGCCTTGTGGATCGGAGTCTCTTCTCAAGCTCTATGTTCCAGTCCATTGCACAAGCTGCAGAAGCTTTCACCATAGTTTTTTTGTCTTCTATCCTTGCAGAAATAAACACAACTGAGACAAATGTCCTACAAAATGTAAGACGAATCAAGATAATATGCCATATTTGATTATTAACACACGCTACTAGGAAGAGGCTTGCAATTTAAACATGTTTAATTGGAAAGTTGATCATTTTCTAGCCCTAGAAAAAAAAACTCAATCAGCGTTCCCTTAGGGGCACAATGAAGAAGGGGAGAAGGAAACAGAGAAGAATTAAGGAGATGGAGAGGAACGACTTATAGAAAGAAGAATATTCAGCAACATATTATATACCTTAAGAGTCTTTTACCCATACATATTGCAATCAAAAGCCAGCTTTGTCAAAACTAATCTGAATGAAGAGTCAAGATAGGGAAAAACACATTGTGTACACATAATTCTTATACATATTGAATATCATGTGCATCATACACCGTAGGAAGCCAAGGATCCATTTCTCAGTATCAAAGTCCCAACATAGAGGCAAGTGGAAAGTAAGTTCATTGCAAAATAAAAACATTTAAATATAGAAACTGGAGGAAGGCTAAAGAAGATAAATGCAATCAAGTAAAGCTCTAAGAGGATTATTACACAAATCGATCCATCAAGATAATATCAAGGACCTGAACATCTGCAATTTTGCTCAACTAATTAAAACAATATTCTAAAGGAGAAAAATTGGCAATAAAAAACTAAACAACATATACTCAATATTAGTTTCACTGCAAGCATCAAAAAGTAATGCAGTAGAACTGTATCCTATTGTTCTATTTTTCATGGTTGTTAGGCCTCCACCGAGGACCATTAATTCTTTGAACCGTCTTCCAGTAAGTTGTTAGCCCATAGAAGCTGAAAGTAACTCAAGAAACATAGCATGGCAGTAATTACTATGATAGAAGTTGCAAACAAAATTGAGTTGATTGATTAGTATTGTCTTTAGTTGTAGGAAATAGAAACAAGAAAACACACAAAAAGAAACCAAAGTCGGCAATCAAAGGCAAATTCAATACCTCTCCAGCACTAGGGAACATAGTTGGCAATCAGGGGCAATTCAATCCCACTTAATTTCTTGCATTTTTTCATACCAGCAATTGCATTTTACTTTCAGTAACTCATCAAGACAGGACCTGCATAAATCAGTAAATCTACAAAAAAAAAAAAAACAGCTCCACGGCGAGCAATGAATTAAAGAGCAATGAATTAAAAGAGAAAAGTACGAAAAACAAACCCTATTGAAATCGCAAGTAGCCAAGTCGGGGAGGTAGAAGGAATGAGACGGAGATAAAAAGAGGACGGCGAGAGAGCAGATCCACGGCGAGCAGCTCTTCCCCATCTTCGATCTGTAGATGAAAACTCCGAGAACGGAGAGAGAGTGGTAAGGTTTAGGGTTTCGGGAGAACATCGGGAGAAAGAGAAGATCTCATATCTGGAGGGAGAGGAGTTGAACGGAAGGGCCTTCAGAGATCTCATATCCGGTGAGAGAGTAGTAAGATTTGGGGTTTTGGGAGAACATCGGGAAAAAGAGATCTCAGATCTAGAGGGAGAGGGGGAGGAGAAGTTGAGGAAGCTATCCAAAACCATGCCAACCTTAGATAAGTTAATTAGGATTTGTTAAGATATTACTCTATCCGTTAAAAAATATAAATCTTTTTAGGGTTAAATTTTGTTTGAAAATATAAGTAATTTTAAGGTTTTTAGATATTGTGATATGAGAATGGTTACTTTTTGACTTTTTACTCAGATTTTATTGCTTGATGAGAGTTGTAGATAATTAATGAGGGGTATAAATGAAATAAGTTTATGATTTTCTTAATTTGTGTGCAAATGTCTAAAATGACTTATATTTTTGAACGAATGTAGTATTTGATTTTAACATAACTTTGTATTCTGTGTGTATAAGAAGAGATTAGTAACAAAGCTATCAATTGTTCACTGCCACCAATCTTAATAATTTTGTCATTAAAAAAACTACTCCCTCCGTTCCAAAATAAAAGTCGTTTGACTTTTCTACACGCATTTTAAGGATTAAAAACTATATACAATATTATTATTTTAATAAATTTGTTTTTATAAGTATACTTATGAATACCGACTATGAAATTATTAAAAAAAATTGATTAAAAAATTAATATTTTATAGTGTTTTTACCTCTTTAAAAAGCGTGCAGAAAAATACAAACGTCACTTATTTTGGAACGGATGGATTAGCTAGGAAGAAACAAACCATATATGGTCACAACACCAAGGTTAGGGAATAGGGGACACCTTTGATACTAGGGTTGCTACATGATATGAGTATTTCAAGTTTGTTTCGGGATTAGCTTAAAAAAAGCTCAACTTGAGCTCAAATATTTGTAAGTATGAACATATTTTTATGATCGATTTAAATTGACATTTGCCTCAATTCAAACTCGAATAGCTTGAATTCAATATTGTAGAATTTACTATGTTACTATGTTATTGGTGAGCAAAATTGCTTTATGCTTGAATAAAATGTCGGCTCATGCTCATTCATTTACTAAACGAGTCAAGCATGAACATATTTTAAAGTTTGAGTCAAATTTAAGCTTAACTCGTTTCAAAACGAATTGAATATGAACAACAACTACTCGATTAGTTCAACTCAAATACCACACTAACAAATTCCAAAAGTCTGGTACGTGGACTCGTGACTATGTAAACCCAAACCCAACCCATAAACCAATTAACCAAATGAGATTTTATATCCTAAAATCATAGACAAGTGTTAAAGTCGGCTGGGCCCAGTGGGTCATAGACAAGTGTTAAAGTCGGCTGGGCCCAGTGGGGTCAAAGACAAGGTGGAGGGAGGTCGTGTGTGTGGGCCCACATACGGGAGACTCGAACAACACATAAACCCAACGGGGTTCCATCTCAAAACCAGTTGGCAATGAGAGGAGTAGCCCTTCAACCTTATATGTTGTTCAAGTATTCTCTATATAACTGATGTGGGACAACCACATTCCAACACGCCCCCTCAAGTGCAACGACATTTTTAGCCAACAAGTTGCACTTGCCACATGCGCTTAAATGGGAACCAATGCCCGCGACATGTCAACAAGGCCAGCAACCCCACTAATCCGAAGCCCAGACCGCAACTAGCCGAACCTGGCTCTGATACCATGTTAAATTCGGCTGGGCCCGGTGGGGTCAAAGACAAGCTGGAGGGAGGTCGTGTGTACGGGCTCACATACGGGAGACTCGAACAACACATAAACCCAACGGGGTTCCATCTCAAAACAAATTGGCAATGAGAGGAGTAGCCCTTCAACCTTACATGTTGTTCAAGTATTCTTTATATAACCGATGTGGGACAACCACATTCCAACAACAAGTACACGCGGAAACTGTATACACCGTAAATGATCGTTGGATCGAGCAACACTGGGATGGACGTTGCACTTTTCAAGTATGGAAAATTGGTAAAAAAAAAAAAAAGAAGGCAACATAGTAAATGTTCAATTGTAAATTGCTAGCAACATCCAATTGAAAGTTGGTCAAGAAGAGCAACTTCCCTCGTGGTAAGTAACTTCGAATTGAATGTTTCTCAAAAAATCTCCTCATCTCCCCGCTTGTTATCTAGCAATGTCGAAAACATTTTTATTCAAAGTTCAATTCAATGTGGTGCAACATCTATTTCAAATTTTCAATATCCATGGCAATAAGAGCAACAACTCACATATCTCGAACACATACCCTTGTTTTGACTTGGTAAGTCGTTACTCGGATATATATAAATGCTCCGTCTTTCACTTTTCGGCCTCGAAATTTTCACAGCTCTCTCTCTCCCGTTCTTTCACACCCCGCGCTTCCATTTCCCAAATATTCCCACTCTGAAGTTCTCTTTCACCATTTGGCCTCACAATGAAGACTCCGGCGATGGCTACCTTCACCTGTATTTATAGTTTTATTGTGATTGCAGTTACTTAATTGATCCTTCTTTTTCATGTCGCAAAATTCCGGTTTTGGTTCCTACATTTCGTGCCGCAGAAGAAATTAGTCCGCTGATAGAGAAGGTACGTTATTGAAGGTAAGAGGAGTTGTAAAGTCGAATCGCAACTTTTTACTGGTTTCTCTTGGTTAAAAATCCCCAAATCCAGCGCCATTTCAGTTCGTGTACTGCTTGCCATCTTTTCAGATGCGCTTATTTTTGTTTCCTCCATCAGCGATCACAAACTCGATCGCATCTGGAAATATGTAGATCGGATCGGATTGTCTTTTTTAACGATTTTGAGAACAACGGTTAGATTTTGATTATTGTTATAATAACAGTTGTTAAGAGTTCAAAATTGACACAGGGAGTTGACGAAGATGAAGAATAAGAAGACGTCGACATCGCGGAGAGATGAAGAGGGAGAAGGATCAGCGCCGTCGACGTCGTCCAACTGCAAGGAGTTCGTGGTGGATGAGCCGCCGAGGGACCGGCTAACGCCGTCGAGAGGGAGCCGATTCAACTTGCTCGCGAATGAGCCGATCAGGCTTTGGTGCACATTTTTGTCGATATCGAGAAACTTTCTTCGACATCGAGTAAAAGTCAGCTCCCGTCTTCTCTTCTTGGTTTTGTCCCGGAACGGCTCCAAATTCTGTAATATTAAACCAAAACTTATGTAGACCTCTATTTCTTGCAAATAAGCATATACTACATAAATTTGATATATTCTCATCCCCGAAATATGCAAAGTATATAGAATAAGTAGCTAAAATGTGCATTTCAACATATCTATTTTAGTGGACATCAGTTTCACACAACTTCCAGTTATGAATCCTTACTTTGCCTTAGCACCTAGCGCCATTTTTACACTTCTACTCCAACTTGTAAAATTGGCACCATTAAAGGGATTGGACACCAATACCATTCCAGGATTATTAGAATTCGATAAGAATAGAGGATTAACATGAGTGTTAGACATACCTTGGATCATATCCCCAAATTGAATCCCTTGATTAGCGAAATTCCATCCTCTCCCTGCACCTGGTCCTAGCGGTGTCATAGAGACCAAACTGCCTTGTCTTTGTCCTTGTTTATCACCTCCGACTCCAGACGTTTGGCCTTGCGAATTCGTTGTTCCTCTCCCAACCATTTCAGTCAACAAAAAAACCAGATCTCGCAGAAATCAGCAACACCAACCATTTCCGACAAATGATCGGAAAACCAAAACAATTCACAAACGAAATTGCAGATCGTCACTCACGAGCTCTGATACCATTTGAATTCAACAGAAATCATGAACAATTTGGAACAAATTGATACTTCAAGAATCGAAAAACTCCATTAGAGGAGGAAGGTTCTACAGTGCATGTGTTTCAATCAGTTAGTTGCAACTGATTTCCCGCCTTATAAAGGCTCAAATGTGTGCCAACAGATCAAACACGAAATTACAGAAATGCCCCTCCGGTTGTTCACCTACTAACGTCACATATACAGTTAACAGTTATACAGGTCTGGGACTTGGTTCAGGAGGGCTTCCTTTCAACGGTTCATGTGGCCTCACACCTTCTGTTAGCCTTGGGGGGGGGGGGGTAGAGTATATTAGCTTGCTTTAATTAAGTATAGGTTGATATTGGTAAATAGAAAGAATAAAGTGGAGCTGAGTTGAAAATGTATGAATTCCTCTTAGAATTCCACACAAGACTCCATGGAAGATCAAGGAAGAAGAAGAGAGAAAGAAGAACCTGTTTTTGGTTATGGAAATCTGTTACCACTAACAGAAAGGGTTGTGGCTTATATAGCTAAGCTACCTTACAGCCAATTACCAAAATGCCCTTGCTACATCATCCATATTACATTCATCTATACATTCATCTATATACTTCTATATCCCCCCTTCAAGTTGGACTAGGAATGGACACTAGTCCTAACTTGGAAGCAAGAAAATTGTGTTGAACTTCACCCAAAGGCTTAGTGAACAAGTCTGCCAATTGATGTTGTGAACGCACATAAACAGGAGTAAGGAAACCTGCCTTCAGCTGCTCCGTAACATAGTGGCAATCAAGCTTAAGGTGCTTGGTTCTTTCATGAAAAACAGGGTTCTCAGCAATGTGGATTGCAGCCTTGTTATCACAGTGTAAGGCAATTGGTTTGGGGATCTCACATTGCAAGTCCGAAGCCAGTGAATCCAACCAAACCAACTCACTGGATGTCTTGGACATGCTCCTATACTCAGCCTCTGCAGATGACTTAGAGATGGTGGCTTGTTTCTTTGTCTTCCAAGAAATCAAGGCATTGCCCAAAAATACACAGAAACCGGTTACAGATCAACCACTGAAGACACAGTTGCCCCAATCTGCATCACAAAAGGCAGTGTATGATACCTCATTATGCAATGGATATAGCAATCCCAAATCAGAGGACCCATGAAGGTATCTCACAACATGAAGAGTTGCATTCCAATGAGGGACACGAGGGGAAGCCATGTATTGACTCAACTGTTGGACAGCAAAAGAGATATCTGGTCTAGTCATGTTTAGGAACAACAATCTACCAACCAATCTCCTATACTTCTCAGCATCCGTCAGCTCATCACCCTCATCAATTGACAGCTTCAGACTCCTTTGCATAGGAAAGGAGGCACTCTTACAGCTGACCATTTGAGTGTCCTCAAGTATGTCTTGCACATACTTTCTCTGGTTGAGCAGTGTCCCATGAGCAGATCTTGATATTTCCAATCCCAAAAAGTACCTGGCCTCTCCCAGGTCCTTAATTGTATATGCATTATGAAGAGCAAGCTTAAGAGCTTCAATCTCTGTCAAGCTATCCCCTGTAACCAACAGATCATCAACATATACCAAGACCACAAGTAGCCCTTCAGAAATGGACTTGGTGAATAAACTGTAATCATAAGAACTTTGAACAAATCCCAACTCCTGTAAGAATCTGCAAAGCTCAGTGTTCCATTCTCTAGATGCTTGTTTTAATCCATATAGGGATCTTTTAAGTCTACAAACCTGAGAAGGAGAGCCCTTATCATAACCCTCAGGAATCTTCATGTAGACTTCTTCATTCAAAAAACCATGCAGGAAAGCATTATTTACATCTAATTGATGTATTAGCCATGCTTTTAAAGTAGCATATGCAAACAACAGAGGAACTGTGGTGAATTTTGCAACTGGAGAGAATGTATGATGATAATCCTTACCCTTCACTTGATTGTATCCCTTGGTAACAAGGCGGGCCTTGTATCTCTCTACAGCCCCATCAGGTCTAAATTTGACCTTATAAACTCATCTGCAACCAATGGCCACATGACCAGGAGGCAATGTGGTTAGTTCCCAAGTGTTGTTAGTATCAAGAGCATCAAGCTCCTTTCCCATAGCTTCTACCCATAAAGGGTCAGCAGCAGCTTGCTTGTATGTCTGAGGTTCAGAAGTAGCCATGACATGTGCTAAAGAAGCAGGGTAAGCAGTGGAATAAAATCCCTGATCAGATAACTGTGTGGCTACAAAGAACTGAGACTGAGATGAGTTGATATGTAGTTGTGGGCCAATAAAATCCACAAACTTAGCAGGCAATTGATGCTGCCTATTAGATCTTCTAAGGACAACACTGGGAGCTGGCATCTGAGATTGAGATTCAGGCATCTCAACTAACTGTACTGGAGACTGAGAAACAATTGGCTCATCTGGTTGTATTGAAGACTGAGAGCTCGATGTATTGGGAACATTATCAAAGTTCTGATATGTGTTCTCTGGTATATCAAAAACCACTTGAGGAATGTCACAATCTGTAGCAGGATTAACCAGTGGTAAGGTTGGAGAAATGCAATCCTCATTTACTGTCCTTTTATCTGCTACTTGAAAGGGAAAAATATTCTCTTTGAATATTACATCCCTACTGATAATCACTTTGTGATTCACCGAGTCATATAACCTGTATGCCTTTTGCCCAACTGGATATCCTAGTAAGATGCATTTGTGAGCCTTAGCACCAAATTAATCTTTAGGAATATCCCTAGCCAAAGCATAAGCTAGACATCCAATAACTCTCAGATGATCATAAGCTGCAGGTTTACCATAAAACCTCTGAAAGGGTGTCTCCCATCTTAAAATAGCATCAGGAAGGAGATTGATGAGGTGAGTTGCTGCCAATACACAATCACCCCAGAACTTTAGAGGCAAATTTGCATGAAGTCTAAGGGCTCTAGCAGTCTCTATGAGATGTCTATGTTTCCTCTCAACTCTACCATTTTGCTGAGGTACATAAGGAGCAGAAAGCTGATGAACAATACCCTTTTCTTTAAAAAATGTCTGACAATTGAAGAACTCAGTCCCATTATCACTTCTGACTTTCTTAACCTTAGTGTTAAACTGGTTTTCAACCATCAACACAAAGGTCCTTACAGCAGAGCTAGCTTGCCCTTTGCTGTTGATCAACTGTGTCCAAACAGCCATACTGTGATCATCAAGAAAAGTAACAAAGTATCTAGCTCCAGTTCTACAAGGTACTTTGTAAGGTCCCCATAGATCAACATGCAACAGTTCAAAACAAGCACTGGCCATTGAATTACTTGAATCAAAAGGTAAGGCATGATGTTTAGCCAAAATACATGACTCACAACTGAAATCACCAATAATGGTGCCTTTACAACCTGGGACATGAACCATCTTAGCTACTGAAGCATGTCCCAACCTAGCATGCAATACTGACTTACTAGGTATGGATATAGCATTATTTGAAGATGCTTCATTATTTGATTTATACACAGTTCCCTGGGCTTCACAGTTGCTTGCCAATCCTTTGTAAACTTCAACTTCAACATCTATAGGTTCAAGAGTAGCTCTAAACAATCTTCTATGGATTCTGTCCCCAGTGAGAACTGCATGACCCTTCCTAAGGTCCTGTAAAACACAAGTTTTCTTGTGAAATTTGACATCTACTCCAGAATCATCAATTACTTTCCCAACAGACAGCAAGTTGATCTTGAATTCAGGAATGGAAAACACATCATATAACACCAATCCTGATGCTAAATGTATATCCCCAACCTCTGTAACCAGCTTAATAGATCCATCAGGTAAGGAAACTTTGATAGGCAACATCAATTTCCTCTTAAATTGCAACAATTGATCATCAAAGACCATGTGATATGTGGCTCCACTATCTATGATCCATACATTCCTATTCTCACAATGCTTTCTAGCAATACTTAGAGCATAAGCATTACTGAAAGTTTTGAAGGTTAGAGGTTTACCAGCAAAATGTGCTTCTGATCCTGCAATTCCCTTTCCTTTCATTGCTTTGATCACTTGCTGGACCACTTGCTGGACCTCTCATTCTTGAGATGGCCTGTCATCCCACAGTGAGAACACTTCTTGTTTGCCTTCTCTGCAGCTCTCTCTTTCTTGTAGTCTCTCTTGACATCGGTTGGTTTGTTAGCAAAGAATGCCTTTGAGTCATTGCTGCTTTCTCCAATAGCCCCTGTACCTTTCTTGTCCACTTGTTGAACAAGATACAAGGCTCTATTGAGTGTTGGCAATGGATCCATAGCAAGGATCTGATTTCTGGTACTCTCATATCCTCCATCCAGTCCCATAAGAAACTGGATTAGCTTATCCCTATCCTCCTTTTCAGCTACCTTCTTAGTCAGATTACATGTGCAATTCTTATATGCACCACACGAACACTGCAATTTTCCATCCAAACTGAAAATTTCCTCCCACAGTTTCTTCAATTGGCCAAAGTAATCACCGACACTCATGTTTCCCTGATCTAAATTGCTCAAGCTTTTCTTTAACTGGTACAGTAAAGGACCATTCGAAGGAGCATACCTCTCAACAATCTCGTCCCAGAGTTGCTTTGCTGTTTCTGCATACATGAAGCTTTCGGATACATTTGGCGCCATGGAATTCACGATCCAGCATCGGACCATGAAATCACACCTGTTCCACTTCTGCAAATCCGTCGAATTCAGACCTTCTTGCCGAGTGCTCCCATCGATAAATCCAAGCTTGAGTTTGGCTCCCAACGCCATCTTGATTCCTCGACTCCAACTCAAGAAATTCGTTCCATTGAATGTGCTTGCCACCAGCTGTGCTCCTGGATGATCGGAGCCTGATAGGCTCAATGGATCGTTCAAATTGTTGTTGATGCCTCCGATTTCCCGCTGAATCGCTGCACTCAGTTCTGCACTTAGTTCTTCCATCTTTCTTCACGAATTCCTTCAGATCTCGTCTCCACAGAGCCTTAATCGATCGGATCGACTCCCTGTTGCTCTGATACCATGAAAATGTATGAATTCCTCTTAGAATTCCACACAAGACTCCAGGGAAGATCAAGGAAGAAGAAGAGAGAAAGAAGAACCTGTTTTTGGTTATGGAAATCTGTTACCACTAACAGAAAGGGTTGTGGCTTATATAGCCGAGCTACCTTACAGCCAATTACCAAAATGCCCTTGCTACATCATCGATATTACATTCATCTATACATTCATCTATATACTTCTATATGAGTTGTTTTATATATATATATATATACACACACAAACATTTAATATATGTAGATAGAGAATAAGTGAAGACCAATACAGAACATTCCGGGAGGAGCTCCCACAACAAACTCTCTTGTTCTCATGCTCTCTAATTTCACCAGGTAACAGATCTTGATCTACAACATAATCAATCATCAAATTGACGTACCGATTACTGTTTAATAGAACATGTTTAATAGAACAGCGGGTAGATATTTTCGATTAGGTTTTAGACTGATGTACACCCTATTTAATTAGATTTTGGATTATCGTTATAAAAACAGTTGTTAAGAGTTCAAAATTGACACAGCGAGTTGACGAAGATGAAGAATAAGAAAATGTCGACAGCGCGGAGAGATGAAGAGGGAGAAGGATCAACTCCGTCGTCTTCGTCCAACTGCAAGGAGTTCATGGTGGATGAGCCGCCAAGGGACCGGCTCACGTCGTCGAGAGGGAGCCGTTTCAACTTGCTCGCGAATGAGTTCGGTTTACAGACCAGCAATAGTCGGATCAAGATGAGCATGAGCCGGGAAGGTCTCGTCAATGGGATCAAAGATCTCTCCAAAGCTTCCGTCATTGGTCCTGATTGCAGGTACTTGATTGCATTCTCTAGACTCTCTCCAAACACTTAACAGATCATCCGTTAATGTTCATCTGTTTCAGTTTCTCATTGTCTTGATCGATTAATTTACTTTAAATGTCCTCCATCTTCAGAAACCAGCAAGTTCTCTCTAAACTAGTCATAATATTTAATTTGTCTTATTAGAAGTAATGTAGGAAATAATTTACGGCTCCATTGGTAAATTAATTTACTAGTTTTTTTTTTTATTACAGATTATAGTTTTAATAATACTACTTCCGTCCAAAAATACATTATCTTTACTATTCACGCACGTTTTTTTAAGAAGGTAAAAACTATATAAAATATTAACTTTTTTATTTATTTTTTTAATAATTACAAACTTATTGATAATAAGTTTGTAATTATTAAAAAAATTTAATAAAAAAGTTAATATTTTATATAGTTTTTAACTCATAAAAAAACGTACATAAATAGTAAAAGTCCATGTATTTTTGGACGGAGGGAGTATTATATAGTTTTAAACTTTAATGAAGTTATAACTTATAAATGAGAAAAGTGTTACTCCGTAATTTAGTCACTTGAAACAATCAAATAGTTATGAGATAAATAATTCCGTACATTGGGTATTTGGATGTATTGCGTAAAGTACGGATTTTATAAGCTCAGTGCATTTTAAAATGAATGAACCTCAACCAAAAAAAAATTAATTAAGGAAAAGTTTCATTGTCGATGTATTTTCATTTTCTATTTATAGGAGGTAAATCCGTTTTTTATTCAATATAATAATGTATACAATAAGTCAATAAGAGGATATTCCAGATTCTCTTCGTAAACTTTGAATTGGTAGTGGGTACCCACCTTAACTGCACACAATATGTTGATTCAATCTATGACGGGTATCAAGTCTTACTAGTTTAGTTGAGAAAAATGACATACATAGAGTAATCTATAAGTCACGAGTTCGAAGCTCTTATCTCCCTGTTATAATAGTTTAGGTGTCTTCCAATTTTTTCAAAATCTTACGTGTTTAATTTTAATATGTTTAGTTTTCTATTTTTAAGAAAAATTGCCTAAAAGCCATACTAACTATTATCCATTTGCCGTTTGGAAATTACCAAAAGATATACAAATTATTCAGCATTAAACAAATTTTGATACAAGACAATTTTTTGGCTAATTTTTTTACATGTCAACCATGATGCCATATCATTAAATGATCAATATTTTGATTTTTCATTTGTAAAAAAAATTGATTTTGAGTATATATTAGATTTTAGAGTTAATTTAATTATCTAATTTGTACTCAATATTCATCTAATTTTTATATAAAAAATATATATATAGTCGGGTATTTAACAACATGATGTAACGCCATTTTTTTCAATTTTTAATACCAAGTTAAAGGTGTTACATTTTATTTTAACGATGCATAGATGTTGTCAAGCCTTACTAATTTAGCTGGTAAGAATGACATGTAAGTTCGAATCCCCCTCCCCACCTTTGAACCCAAAAAAAAGAATTGGAAGATGTTATTCTCCCCAAAGATATTCTACATTTGGTTAATTTAGAGTTACATTACATTGGATTTTAAATTTCTTAGATTTGAAACTAGCTCATGGAGTGAACTCAAAAAAAAAAAAAAAAAAAAACTCATGGAGTTGGACAAGCTGCCTTGTCCATGCCTTTGTTTTGCCTTCTCCATGAACTGAGAGCTAATTGAAAGCAATACATTTCCTCTGGCGATAAACTGCAATTGCAGATGGTACAGAATATGGGTGCAAATGATAGTAGTATGGGCGCTCTACTCTTCATTCTTCACGCCCATGGAGTTCGGATTCTTCCGAGGACTATCGGAGAAACTTTTCATTTTAGACATGGCTGGCCAAGCTGCCTTCCTTGTCGACATTGTGCTCCAGTTCTTCGTTGCCTACCGTGACACTGTCACTTATCGAATGGTTCACAAGCGTCGACTTATTGCTCTTCGGTAATTTTTCAAAAACTCATTTTATCTTTTCTCAGTACTTCTCCTAATTTCTTTGATGGTTGAGCAGTTTGTACTCTATCATTCAATGGCTAGGTATTTGAAATCAAGCTTTGCAGTGGACCTTCTCGCCTGTATGCCCTGGGATTTAGTTTACAAGGTGGTGATCGATGTGCTTACTTATTAATACTTCAAAAGCATTTACACATTATACAAAGACTAGTATATAAGTCAGTGGGCTACTCATCCAAACCTCAATTGGTTTTAGGCTGAAACATAGATCATTCGGCTTATTTACTAAGCTTAGGCTGAATCTTCCTACTCCAATGGTACTTTTGTAGCTGGCAGGAAGAAGGGAGCTAGTCAGAAGTCTTTTATGGATCAGGTTGATTCGGGTGGGCAAAGTGATTGCATTCTTTCGAAACATGGAGAAGGATATAAGGATCAACTACCAGTTTACCAGGATTATCAAGCTCATTTTTGTCGAACTGTACTGCACTCATACAGCAGCATGTATCTTCTATTATTTGGCAACTACTCTACCAAAAGAACAAGAAGGGTACACTTGGATAGGAAGTTTAAAGCTGGGAGACTATAGTTATGCAAACTTTCGAGAGATTGATCTATGGAAACGGTATACAACATCTCTGTACTTTGCAATTGTCACCATGGCAACTGTTGGTAAGCTTGTTTAACTGAAGTTATATTCTCTAATGTCTAAAATTTTGCATCGGTCCTTTAATAAGAAGTTGTAATTTGATGTTTCCCGGTGCAGGTTATGGAGATATCCATGCTGTGAACATGAGGGAAATGATATTCATAATCATATATGTTTCATTTGATATGGTTCTCGGCGCTTACCTTATTGGCAATATGACAGCAATGATTGTGAAAGGATCCAAGACTGAGAAATTTAGAGATAAGATGACAGATGTGATGAAATATATGAACAGGAATCGGCTTGAAAGAGACCTTCGCAATCAGATCAAAGGTCACCTACGCTTACAATACGAAAGCAGCTATACTCAAGCTTCTGTTTTAAAGGATATTCCCATTTCTCTACGAGCAAAGGTAAAGAGCAAGAATATGATCCATATGATTGCTAGTTATTATATTTTCCGATGTCTTCAGCTATCTTCGCTGTCATAGCAATTGGCTGATCTTCTTATGTTTCTCTAGATTGCCCAATCCTTGTACACATCTTATATGCAAAATGTTCCACTTTTCAAAGGCTGTTCTACCGAGTTCATCAATCAAATTGTAAGTTTTTGTAAAGCATAAATCCTTTCAGGCTTCCTACACAGATTGTTTCTGTTATTTTGGTTTGAGTAGTTGTCAGCTGAATGACTTCTTATTACTTTAGTACTTAACTTAGACCTACTTCACGAGATGAACGAATCTCTGCCTTGGAAAACTTACCTTAGATGATAAGCTCCTTAGAGTGATTTTGGTCTGATTATTGCAGGTAATCAGATTACATGAAGAATTTTTCCTGCCAGGAGAAGTGATCCTTGAACAAGGAAATGTTGTTGATCAACTTTATTTTGTCTGTGATGGTATGCTGGTAAGCTGACAAATCTTTCATTTCAGCAATACGATTTCTTTTGTTCGGTTATTCCAATGAGTTTCACATCTACTATGCAGGAAGAGGTCGGTATGTTGAAAGACGGATTAGAGGAGACAATTTCACTTCTTGAAACTTATAGCTGTTTTGGGGAAATTTCTATACTTTGCAACATTCCTCAGCCTTACACAATTCGGGTCTGTGAATTGTGCCGACTTCTACGTATTGAGAAACAAACATTTACAAGTGTTCTTGAGATATACATTTCCGATGGAAGAAAAATCTTTAACAATCTTCTTGAGGTAATTTTGCACTTTGACATAATGTATAATATAGGAAACAAGAAGCATTACTTGTGCTCTTTAAGAAGTAGATTCTTTCTTTACCGCAGCATTTAGGAGCATCAAGAGGTTACGAAGACATTGTAGCTCTCATCAATCAAGAGGGTGTAGGCGACAATGTTGCAGGTAAAGATCTTTATATTCAGGTCCATACCTTTCAATAGCTCAATTTTCACATGTATGGTTGTAAGTGCTGATGATGATCCTCACTTTCTTCAGATTGTTATGGAAACACTCGGTTAATAGAAGCCATCAGAAATGGGGATGGCCGAGTGGCTCAATTACTATGCCGAAAGGAGGCAACTTTGAGCAGTAAAGATGCTGGCAATATCCTATGTTCAGCAGTTGCAAGGGGGGACTATAAGTTGATCAAGAGGTTATTATCAAATGGGATTGACCCTAACTGCAAAAACTATGACCAGCGAACTCCACTTCATGTGGCCGCCTCTCAAGGACTATTGTTGATGGCTAAGGAGCTTGTTGAGGCTGGAGCTACTGTGTTCCCCAAAGATAGGTAACAAATTCAATCCCATGAACTCTTTATGTGTACCAGAAGCCCAGAACATAAGCACGGTAAGGTTTCATTCTAAAATTAATTAGAACATCTTTCTAAATTATGGTTAGAATGGGGTCAGCTGTGTGACATGATCTTCACTTGAAGGATTCAAATAAGCTCTAAACTAAAAAATCCGATTGAGCACCGATGAAATTTGCCTACTAAAGATACCAAAACTAACATCTATATATTGTTTGAGAAGACTTTCATCAGTTTTTTAAATTGGGCAGATGGGGAAACACTCCGCTAGATGAAGCCCGGATGTCTGGCAACAAGAAACTGATAACGCTGCTCGAAGATGCAAAAATCGTGCAACCCTTGGAGAGCGACGAAGAACAGAAAGGTGACATAGGAAGTGACTCTGATCTTCCTCAGATAAAATGAGGTTAAAATTGTTTGAGCATTATGCTCTAGATAGCATTGAACATGGCTGGTTCTTTTGCAGACGAATCACACCCAAGAAAGTGCACGGTGTTCCCTTCGGACTCATCAGAATCAGGAGAACAAGAAGCATGGTGTAGTAGTGCTATGGGTACCACGCGCTATCAACGAGCTCATTCAGCTCGCAACCGACAAGTTTAAGGTTGATTCTGCATCTGGTCTGTTGAAATCCTTGATGCAGACATGATTCAGAATGGCCAAAAGCTATATATATTTGATCAGCGAAACTTTGTAGAATTAATCTTCATGGAAAAATGCCTTCATTTTTCCTTCAATCCTCGGAAGAACTTGGTGTATTCACATCTCTAACACGGTCAGTGAATCAAGCTAAAGGATAACTAAAAGGCAAGCAAAGACTCATATTTGGCTGCCATCGACTGTTTGGCTGTTGCATTCACTTTTTTCTCGTCGGTGCACAATGTCACTTGGTAAAATCAAATTCATTGGCATACACATGCATCTCTTAGTTAAGATGGTTGCTATTACCTTTTAGGTGGTTGGATTCGGTTATGTTTGTATTGTGTTTTATTAGGTAGTAACTCCTATGTATGATCAAATGCGGGCCGGACTTTAGTTTTTAATGGACGAGGCGAAATTTAAAACTGGGCCCCTCTACTATACAGTAGACATGAGCACGGGTCCGGCTGGGTCAAGAGTCAGGATATCCCTGACCCTGACCCTTCCAAGTCACGGGTCGACGGGTTGTGGTGACCCGTCGGATGAAGGGTCGGGTCAAGACATGTCATTTAATTTTTTTTTAAAGTTTTTTTAGTTTAAAAAAAATAAAAAGAAAAAGGAAGAATGGCTTGGACCGGTAGTTCTTTACATTTGTTCTGATTCTTACTTACCTTATTCCATGTTAGGACTCTTAGTCTTGCTTTGCATTTGAGCTTCTGACCATTGTGCAATCATTGAGTTCCTCATCTGAGTCTGACTCAATTAAGTGGTCATTCTTTTGAATCCGTATCTCCTCCCTCTTCCAATCGTTTAGGCAAACTTGACCTTTCAGCACGTCAAGCAAGAGTCATCATCTCTTCTCGCTTAATATTTGACCACATTAGCTAAAACATTGAGCAAGGAGCGGTGAGTATTTGACAAGCGATTGCCTACATAGTAGAGTAGGAAATTGGGATATATCTAGATGGCTCTATCATTCAATAATGTTGAATTTCTCTTCCTCTTCACCTCGATTTTTTGAAGAAAATAGATGACACGACCCTAACCCTAACCCTTGACCCGCCTAGACCCTGACCCTTGTCGACCCTAACTCGCTGGATCGTCGGCCCTTCAGGTTCCTACCGGGTCAAAACCTGTCGGGTCCGGATCGACCCTTGACCCTTACTCATGTCTACTATATAGTATGTATATACATAAATTATGGTAGAATTCTAACCAAAAAAAATTATAGTAGCATAAATGGTTTTTGAAATAATTTTGTCATATAAAATCCCATTTAAGTGAAAGTTCAAATTAAAAAAATCAACTGGGCATAGCCTAACAACTAGGGAAAGTCAAATAAAAAAAATCAAATGCACAAAAAAAAAAATTACGGGAATTTAAATTTAAAAAATCAACAAAAGTTAAAATTAAAAAACACAAACTTTGAGCAATGGTGTCTATCTTCTTAAGCAACTTGGCTACCTTACTTTTTTGCAATAATAAGGATTGTATAATTCTAATATAACAAACACAAATTTAATGAGTCCTCTGTCTGAATTCGGCATGTTGGACCTCGCCTCAGGTACAGCTCTGATGAAATGGCACACTAAAATGAATGATCTCTCGTTGTCATGTGTTGAGAAATGTAAATGAGACCAAATTTTTTTCGGATTCGGTTATGCATGCAAATAATTCGGATAATATGGTTATATTTGCAAATTGCCCTATATATAGAGGATATATCATATGTACTCAACCCTTAACATGTATCATGTGAACAAATCTGGGCCATTGAATTAAGAAGATCAATGGATTAGATTAAAAATAACTTCTGATTATTCGATGGCACTAGTAGAAAAAGAGTAATATACCCCAGGCGTTTTTTAAATATACCCCGGATCTGACAATATAGTGCTCCGGGGTAGAACTAGGGTGGGGTTAATACATGGTCCGACTTTATACCACGGATATATTTTTTTAAAATCCGGGGTATAAAACCTAGCCAAAATTGAAAAAAAAAAGTGCTCTGAAAGACACGCCCGGGGTGTATTCTGGTAATATCCGGGGTATATTATGATAATATCCGGGGTATATTTATTTAATATCCGGGGTATATATTATATCGATTCCGGATTGTAATTTTCTTTTAGCCGGGGTATTAAATTGAAATGATCTGGGGTGTATAGTAGTATTATTTGGTCATATGTTTCTTGGTATATATACAGGATAAATATGATCTGGGGTATATAACTATTTTATATATAAAAAATTAATACTAATTCATATATTACCATATTCAACCTGTTATTTAACCTACAAATACGTACATACACGAATCATGTTCAACATCAACACTAAAACATTCATATATTACCATTTTCAAGCTAAATCATGTTCAACATCAACACTAAAACAACGTTTCACATCCATTAGTTATGTTTCAAATACGTACATACACGAATCATACCCTTCCAATATACTAGAAAAAGAGGATTCGATATGACTTGCAATGTTGCTTCAAACTCAAAAGGCAAACCGTCTAAACCCTTGCCTACAAAAAATTCAAAAACAAAATGGATCAAGATTAGCATAATGGAATGCATTATCTATAATTTCGTTATCTCTAATTTCTAAATTCAACAAGTATCAAACCCCCTCTTTCAATCTAGATATTAGACAACTCAAAACTCATGCACCAACATAATATAAACATCAAACCCCCTCTTTCAAGAAATACCTGGGGGATCTGTGGCAATGCATCAAATCCGGGGTAATAGGCTATGGGGTAAAATCCCGATTTCTGAGTACATGATACACGTTAAGAGTTGAGTACACCAGAACCAACCTATATATATATATATACATATACATATATACATATATATTGTTTTAAACCTAACAATTAGGGTAGTTTGTTATCTATTGAAGAAAAAAATGTGCATACGTTATATATTCACCCGTATTGGTTTTTATTTAAGCATTGAATAGATTGTGGGATGACGATAAAATATTTTTTTATTAAGAAAAATAAAGATCTTATGATATTTTTTAGGTGTCTTTTTTAAATTTATTTATTTACAAAATTTATATGGTGTGTAAGGTAGTTTTTACAATTAACTCAATGATGAATTTAATGGGCCCTCTGTCTGAATTCGACCTGAGGAAACGGCCTGTTGGACCTCGCCTCAAGTCCGGCTCTGATTAAATGGCGCACTAAAATGAATGATCTCTCGTTGTCATGTGTTGAGAAATGTAAATGAGACCAAATTTTTTTCGGATTGGGTTATGCAAGCAAATAATTCGAATAACATGGTTATTTTTGCAAATTGCCCTATATATATAGAGGATATATCATATGTACTCAGCCCTTAACATGTATCATGCGAACAAATTTGGGCCATTGAATTAAGAAGATCAACGGATTAGATTAAAAATAACTTCTGATTATTCGATGGTATTAGGAGATTGTTCGTTGAAATGAAATTATTCGGTGGTATTGGGCGATTAATTGTTAGAATAAAATTTACATTTTTTACACTCTTTTTACAGATGAATAATTATGTGAAAACGGACGAATAATCATGAACAAATAGACGAATAATTTATGAGTACCTGATACACGTTAAGAGTTGAGTACACCATAACCAACCTATATATATATATATATATATATATATATATATATATATATATATATATGGTGAGGTTAAAGTGAAAAAGGGGCTTAAGATGAAAATAATGCTTAAAGTGAAAAAAACATACCCGCGTGTAGAAGAGGCAAGCAGCTCTCTCGGACTCCCGCACCCACACCCACCTCGAGCCATCTCCGGCCACCAGCGACCAGCCGCCCTCGAGCCCACCGCTGTGCGCACCCCCGAGCCCAAACGTGGCCCTGTTCGAGCCACTTGTCCGCGCCCACCAGCAGCTTCGTTGTGAGCCTCCCACGCCGCCCCACGAGCCACCTCCGGCCACCAGCCACCACCTGCTCGAACCCCCTCCCTCAGCCGCACCCCCCGAGACCGGAACCCACATGGTTCGAGCCCAGCCGAGCTCACACCGAGCACATCTCCCCCATAAGTGTTGTTCGACATTTTTGGCTCAGAATACCTTTGAAATCCCGATTTTGCTCCTTGTTTCAACTCGAATTTGGTATGATTTCTATCCCTAAACTTGTTTATTACAATTATTTAGATTGTTTGAATGATTTAGGTTGAGATTGAAAACCTAGGGTTTGATTTAGGAGCGGAATTTGGGGCTTTTTGCCAAAAGCCAAATTGATTGAAATCGATGATATGGTTGTGTTGTTGTATTGATTTTGAGCTAATTTCATGTTCATATAATTGTCAAATTGTTTATAGATCATTAGCTAATTGGATTTTAGAATTTTATAGTGCGATATGCTTTAAAATTTGGGGCTTTTTTCCAAAAGCCAAATTGATTGAAATTGATGATATGGTTGTGTTGTTGGGTTGATTTTGAGCTAATTTCATGTTCATATCATTTTCAAATTGTTTATGGATCATGAACTAATTGAATTTTAGAATTTTATATTGCGATATGTTTTAAATTTTGGGGCTTTTTGCCAAAAGAAAAATTGACTGAAATTGATGATATGGTTGTGTTGTTGGGTTGATTTGGAGCTAATTTCATCTTCATGGCATTGTCAAACTGTTTATGGATCATGATCTAATTGGATTTTAGAATTGTATTGTGATATGTTTTAGGTCGATTAGGTTCTTCTATTTTAGCTTGAAAATCATAATTTAGCCTATTAGCTCAATTGGTAGAGCAATGTGCGTTTGCACAAAGATGTGGGTTCAAATCCCACATAGGTGACATAATAGACAAGAGCGCAAAAATCGCAAATTGTTAATCATGCACATTATAATCTTAGATATGCACAATTGTATACTACTTTTGCACAATCCTATCTTACTTTTGCACAATTGTATTATTAGATATGCACAACATAATGTTACATTTGCAAAACATAGTGTTATATTTTCAGAACTTAAAGTTATATTTTGCACAATATAATGTTATATTCGCACAACATAATATTATATGTGCACAACGTAACATTATATTATTAGATATGCACAACATAATGTTACATTTGCAAAACATAGTGTTATATTTGCACAACTTAAAGTTATATTTACACAATATAATGTTATATTCGCACAAGATAATATTATATGTGCACAACGTAACATTATATTATTAGATATGCACAATATAATGTTACATTTGCAAAACATAGTGTTATATTTGCACAACTTAAAGTTATATTTGCACAATATAATGTTATATATGCATTATATCATCTTATTTGTGCACATTATCATTTTATTATTGCACTTTATAATCTTATTCATGAACGGGAACACAAAAAAAGCAACAATAAATAGCTTATGCGGGATTCTGAACTCGAACCTTTGTGCATGGGCACATCACTATACCATTTTTTGAGTTAATAGGCTTTTAATGGCACATGTTGCATTAAAGTACAAAACTGTCATAAAATAGCGTTCCATAAAGAAATTTTTTGGTATGACACATTATGAAAATGCACATTTATAAATAATAACATTTATTGTATTATTTGTTCACTTTATATTTTGTAATCTCATCTTTTTCCCTTTTTAAAATAAAGACAAAAATTGTGATGTAACATTCTTGTTGTATTTTTTTAATATTATAGTTGCACCTAACAATATTATTTCAAATAAAAATTACAGGCTAAAATCTGTAATTTTCATAATTGAAATAAGGGCAATATTCGTAAGAATGGAAAGTTTGGGGGGCGTGTGAAATTTACCCCATAATTAGGGTCATTTAACCATTTTCCCATTTACTCATAAAATTAGGCCCATTTACACCAAAATTAGGCTCATTTAGTAATTACTCAGTTAATTAGGCCCATTTACCTTTAAATTATGCCCATTTACATCCAAATTAGACTATTTTCACTTTAAGATGGATTTTCATCTTAAGCCCCATTTTCATTTGAACCTTTACCTATATATATATATATATATATATATATATATATATATATATATATATATATATATATATATATATATATACGATAGATCAAATGTACTCAGCCCTTAACGTGTATCATGTGAACAAATCAGGACCGTTGAACTAAAAGTAATTAAAGGTCAAGATTATGCCACATAAGGGAGTAATTTTGTAAAAAAAAAATGAAAAAAATACCCCACTCTTAATTGGAAGCGTGTGACACACTAAAACCTAATCCAAATCTTCAATTCCCCAATAACCGTAATTAAAAAGGAGAGAGAAAGGGCCAAATTGGATTAAGTGATTCAATGAAGTCTGGAGGATGAAGCGATTCAATGGAAGCGATTCAATGGAGCGAGCGAAGGCAATGGCGGAGCGAGCGAAGGCGATGGTGAAGTGGACGATGAAGGCGGAGCGGTTGTGCGGCGGAAGTTTGGATGCGAAGGAGACGACGATTGGAAGGACAACCCACAGATTAGGTCTTCGATTACCTCTAAATCAGCCCCTAATGCGATTAGGATCCACGGAGGCGGACAACCCACAAAGGCGGTGGCGATTGGAAGGGCTTGTTGAAGGAGACGGCGATGGCCGACTGGCGTAGGCTGCGGCGGATGTGATCGATATGTCGGCCGATGAAGTTGGTAAGGTGCGGTGCGGTGATGGCTCCATGGTGTGCAGCGATGCCTCCTTGATTTTAATCAACCAGTACATTCTTTCCTATTTCTCTCCCAAAAAGTCAAATGCCCCCTTTTCAATTTATTTTCAATATATTGAATTTCAATTGGTTTTGGATTATTCCATTGGAGTTTTGATTTACCTGATTTGATCGAATTTGTGTCCTTTCTTCACCGATTATTTTGAATGAAAAGTGTATCGATATAATCGAATAATGATATGATACCATTGAATAATCTAGCAATACCATCACATAATTGAAAAATTATTCGTTAAAAATGACATAATAATCGAATAATACTATAACACCATCGAATAATCAATATACGAGTGAATAATCACTCCTATACGAGTGAATAATCATCCCTATACCACCAAATAATCATTCATAGACGACCGAAACCATTTGTAAAGGTTAACAAAAAAAAACCCATATACCATCGAATAATTTGTTGATACCATTGCATAATCTATCGATACGATCGAATAATCCAAATATACCTTCGAATAACCATTGCATAATCTGTCAATACAATCGAATAATCCAGATATAACATCGAACAATTTCAAGAGAGTGCATCACACACGCTCCCAGTTCAGCAAGTGGGCTAGAAAAAAACGTGGGCCCTGCTGATTTTTAATTAAAAAAAAAGCTAAAATTGTCTTTTAATCTCATCCATCCATTTCATCTAATCAACGGCCCAGATGTGTTCACATGATACACAATAAGCCTTGAGTACCCCTGAACCATCCTCTATATATATATATAGTTTTAAACCTAACAATTAGGGTAGTTTGTTATCTATTGAAGAAAAAAGTGTGCATACGTTATTCACCCGTAATGGTTTTTATTTAAGCATTGAATAGATTGTGGGATGACGATAAAATATTTTTTTATTAAGAAAAATAAAGATCTTATGATATTTTTTAGGTGTCTTTTTTAAATTTATTTATTTACAAAATTTATATGGTGTGTAAGGTAGATTTAGCTAATAATGACTTAATGAGAAAAAAAATTATGAGAAGTGGTAGATTTTGAAAATAATAATTATGCAGGTTATTTAAAAAAAAATATTATTTAGGCTATTTTTTATAATTATGAGTTTGAATGTAGTTTGAGGCTATTTTCTGCAACCAAATAAATACTTGAGACTATTTTTTGCATTTTTTTATAGTTTAGGCTATTAAATGCAACAACCCCTAAAGGTTGGGCTATTATTTGCAGAAATCTACAAACAGAACCCTGCTCGAGAAGGTCAGATGCATGTTGAAAATGGCAAAGCTTCCTAAGCCATTCTGGGGAGAAGCTTTGAGCACTGCCTGCTACTTGATGAACCGATCTCCATCGTCAGCTTTGGATTTTGATATCCCTGAGAGAGTGTGGTCTGGAAGAGAAATTTCCTACTCTCACCTTAGGGTCTTTGGTTGCAAGACATTTGTACATGTTCCTAAAGAACAGAGACAGAAGCTGGATGATAGAGCAATCACTTGCATCTTTCTGGGTTATGGAGATGTTGATTTTGGGTACAAATTGTGGGATCCAGAGAAGAAGAAAGTGTTCAGATCCAGAGATATGATCTTTCACGAGGAAAAGACACTATCAGATGCTGATACACCTGCGCCAGAGGAAGATCCTGAGCTACCAGTCTACTTCCCTTCTCAATCAGAAGAGACTAGAACAAGTGGTGAGTCTCACTCGGGAGACGTGACGAGAGGGTTTCTCGACCAAATAAATTTATAGTCAAGACCCTGCTATAGGATAGTGGAGTCAGGTTTGTCCTCAGGAGAGAAGTCAGCGGTTCTAGGTTTAGTTGGTTTCGGGGTTTGGGAATAGCGGAAAAATGTGATGAGGGTTGCTGTCGACGTCGGCTAAGATTGGGTCGATGTCGAGGGATGGATAGGGAATGGTGGTTGGTGTCGGGTAAAATATGTGCAGAATGTAAATAAAGAAATAAAGTAATAAAGGTGCAAACTTCCAAGGTAAGGGATCACCGCAACGATAATCACACACACAAAAGATAAGATAGAATAGTTATGTAATCACATCAAATGAGTAAGCTTTCGCCTTTTCCAACAATTAGATAACCCTTTCAAATAACCCTGATTGTATCTACCAATTTTATGTTTATAATTCAAGTGGTTAACATGAATCTCTATTCTTTAGAGTAGGCAATAAACATATAAAAGGTAGTGGATCATCAAAACATAATAAATATCAAAACTTTACCTCAAGTGTGCATGACTATCGTCGGGCTCACCCCGACCCTAGAAGGGGGAACTAGAAACAAAACATAATAAAAGAAACTAACTTCAACATTAAAATCAAACTAAAACTTACAAAATCTTCCAATCTCTTCCTTCTTCTCACCCACTCGGCTCTCTCTCTCTCTCTCTGTGTCCTCTCTCCTTGCTACCTTGTTGCGTCCGAAGACGGCTTTGCTTGAATGAATGAAAATCAGCCCCTAGAGGGCTTTATTTATAGTGCTCCATCTAGCTATTCTAGGAAGGAACAATCTATCTCTATCTAAAACTATCTATCTAAAAGCTTAAGATAAAACTTGATAAATAAAGGAAATAAATCTCTAAAGAAATTATATCTAAAGTGAATAAATATCTTCCATCTTGATAGATCTTCACTTGATGTTGATAGAATTCGCGTGCCTTAGCTTGCCAGTAATCCACAGGGCTTGGACTCCACTCGATCTCGACTCGGATTGCTTCTGGATAGTACTCGACGTCGACCAAAGTACTCGACGTTGAGTAGCGTCTTCTTCTCATCGTGTGTACTCGAACTCGGCTACATGGTGGACTCGACATGAGTACTCGACTTCGAGTAGTTTACTCGACGTCGAGTAGATTTGTGTGTCTTGAGTGATGCTCTGCTTGTGCTCGACATGCTGATTTCGACTGGATGTACTCGACGTCAACTAAAGTACTCGACGTCGAGTAGAATTGTCAACTTTCAGCATTCTGCTTCGTTCTTGAAACGCACTTTCCCGAGTCATCGTTCGTCCGATTGACAGATATGAGTATGCGTTGGAAAGATCTTTTTGAGGGATACAACTTTCATGAAGACAACAGAACTTGATTTAGAATGATGAATGGCGAAAAGTGGGATTTCTTCCAGCTGCATCATCCTTAGCTTCTTCATGACTTTTCTTTAAGCTCCAAAGTGCGTCCGATTTCTACGAAATTAAACAGAAACTAGTGTAGAATCCATAATTTGGCAAATAAGCATAAACTACATTGATTCTGTACTATTCTAACCCAAATGCATGAAATGTATACAGAAACTGATATAAAAGTTAAGGTAAAACAGGGCAAATTAGGCTCACAACAAGACGATGAGGAGATTCCAACTACAAATGAAGTGTCATCAGAAACTGAAGTTGAATTTGGTGAGGGCTCTGAGAAGGAGGGGAGCCGATACAAGATGAGGAAACAGTTGAGGTCATGAGATCAAGCATAGAGCGTCGTCCGTCCACAAAATATCTCAGTTCTGAGTATGTTGCAGTCACTGAAGAGGGGGAGCCTATGAGTTTTCAGGAAGCTCAAACCCACAAGGAGAAAGCTCAGTGGAGAAAAGTCATGGAAGAAGAGATAAGTTCTTTGAAGAAGAACAACACTTATGAGCATGATAAACTTCCCAAAGGAAGAAAGGCCTTGAAGAACAAGTGGATGTACAAGTTGAAGATGGATGGAGACAAACTAGTCAAGTACAAAGCCCGACTAGTTGTGAAGGGTTTCATCCAGAAAATAGGAGTTGATTTTGATGAAATCTTCTCACATGTTGTGAAGACGAGTTCCATCAGGGTGATCCTTGACTTAGCTAAAAGCATAGATTTGGAACTTGAGCAGTTAGATGTGAAGACTGCATTTCTCCATGGTGATTTGGATGAGGAGATATATATGGAGTAGCGGGAAGGGTTTGAAGTAAAAGGGAAAGAGCACTTGGTTTACAAACTGAAGAAGAGCTTGTATGGGCTGAAGTAAGCTCCCAGACAATGGTACAGAAATTTGATTGCTTCATGGTGGATCATGGCTACACAAGAACAAATGCAGATCATTGTGTTTACTTCAAGCGGAATTCATATGGCACGTTTTTGTTTCTTTTTCTGTATGTAGATGATATGCTGATTGTTTGACCGGATAAATCTATGGTTGATGATTTGAAGAGAAGTTGTATACTTCCTTTGATATGAAAGACTTGGGACTAGCATGCCAGATTTTGGGTATGCAGATTACTCATGACAGGAAGGCCAAGAAGATATGGTTGTCACAAAAGAGGTATGTTGAGAAGGTCCTGAGCAGGTTCAACATGGAGACAGCTAAGCCAGTTAGCACACCTCTTGCTAGTCACTTCAAGTTGAGCAAGAAGAGTTGTCCATCTATAGTTGAGTTAAGAGAAGAAGAAGACGTCCATTGTTCCCTACTCATCAGCAGTTGGGAGTTTGATGTATGCTATGATGTGCACCCGACCTGACATTGCTCATGCGGTTGGTTTGGTCAGCAGGTTCCTCTCTAATCCAGGCAGAGATCATTGGGAGGCAGTGAAATGGATCTTCAGATATTTGAAAGGTACGTCGAAGATGTGTTTATGCTTTGGGGGTTCAAAACCCATTCTTGAAGGCTTCACATATTCAGACATGGCAGGAGACCTTGATGGTAGGAAGTCTACATCGGGATATTTGTTCACTTTTGTTGGGGGAGTTGTGTCATGGCAGTCTAAGTTACAAAAGTGTGTTGCTTTGTCCACGACAGAGGCAGAGTACATTGCCATAACATAAGCAAGAAAAGAGATGCTTTGGATGAAGAGGTTTCTTCGAGAGTTGGGGTTGAAGCAAAAAGAGTATGTGGTGAATTGTGATAGCTAGAGTGCTCTTGATTTGAGCATGAACACTACATACCATTGTCGGACCCATCATATTGATGTGAGGTACCATTGGATTCGAGATGCAGTGGGCAACAGAGAGATGGCTTTGAAGAAGATTCACACGAACAAGAATCCAGCTGACATGTTGACCAAGGTGGTGATTGCCGATAAGCATCAGTTATGCGCCAAGATGATGAGGCTAATCCGCAACTAATGCCGAGACGAGAATGGATGTCTTTCCCTTGGGCTGGAGGGGGAGATTGTTAGGCCCAATCCCATGTGTCCGGCCCAAATTAAAAGCCCCATTTGTTAGCTTTTGTTGGAAGAATTAAAAGGCATTTGTTTTGCCTTTGGCTTGTGTTGTACGAGAGCACGAGAGAGCATCAAGCAAGCAGCTGAAGCTTTCCTCTTGACAAGCTGAAAGTGTGACCCCAAAATTGGAGCACAAAAGTGAGGAGGGAGAAAGGAGAAATAGGGGAAAAGTGGTGAGAAAGTGAGTGGATCTTCCTTGTCTCATCCGGGTTCTTTCACCTCGAGTTCTTGGTAAGCCTACTCGTATTTGTCGGCTTTTATTCTCTCGTTTAGAATCCCCAATCTTGGTGAAAATGGTGTTGTATCAATTCGAGTGAAAATGGTGGTGGCCTCCTTGTGTGAGATTTGTAAGTGGTGAACACGTGTATCTATTTCTGTTGATTAGTGATTTTTGGTGCTCGTGGTGGGCGATAGTGGTTTTTTATCCTCCGGGTTAGGGAGGGTTTTCCACTTAAATCATTGTGTTCTAGCTTGTGATTGTTTGTGTGCTTGTGTTGCTTGGTTTGATTGTGTGTGAGGTTCCGTAAATTATTATCTTGGTTATTAGCGGGATTGTACGTAGCTTGAGTTGCTAGGTTCCCGATTCATCTCTACATTTAGGTCTTGTCGATCCCAACAGGATTTAGGATCCGTCTAGAGTTTGAGGTTATTATATTTTTTTTCTTCTTTTTCTTTTAACTACAAAGGATGGATCACATACCCGCTCTTGGTGGTGTGTTGCTTCTTTTTTTTTTAAGCAAAAGACTGTGAGGCGCCACACAACTTCTTTCTTTTTTTTTTAGCTTTTTAATCTATTAGGATGGATCTTTTTTTAGCTTTTTATTTTTTGTAGTACATATAACACCTGTCTCCGATGTATATAACACAATCCGTCCAATACAATGCTACTATGATAAGTTACCACATATGAAAAGTACGTCACTGGACCAAGTGTATGTATATAATTACATGCGACATAAATATATGTTCTCAATCAATTGTATGCATTATTAGCGATTTTAATTATATTATTCAGTGGACAATTACGCATTGGCTTGTGAAAAAATGATTTACCACTTTATCAAATAAGTATAATTAATTAATCGATCAATAACAAGGTGCATGTGTGCGAAAAATCAACTAATGCGATACAAAATTAATGGGTGACGAGTTATCCACCAAAACTTAATTGGTTCCATTTGTAAATATATTGTATGTATAAAGTTACCTAATGAAGAAAATCCACGCCACGTACGTCCCCAAATAGCACTTCCAAATTGACCTAATTTAAGCACACGACCTAATTAGACCATAGAAAGAAACAGACGACCTAATTTTTAACACTTCTTCATATCATATACCTTGCACTTTTGCTTTACTTGTGGAATTATATACTATTTTTTAATAATAACTTTAATATATATTTATATAGGCTATTGATATGGAATGTCACTTACCATAAATTGCACTCGTTATATTGTTTAACCAAGTCTAGATTAGACACGCATTATAGGACGTAGTATTATACCATTAATTTGAATTTTTTTAGTTTCGGACCCACCATTTGTAAAGTTTAGGAATTTTTTGTTTTTGTTATATATTCCATCTATGGGAATCAATAGGCAATCTTTAGATTTAGGCGAAGTTTGACAAAAGGGTAGTTGATATGGTAGGTGAAGCTGATTAGAAAGTTGAAACTGATATAGTATTATTTGTGTTAAGTTAGTATTAGTTGAGAAACTTTTGAAAGGTTTTGATTTCAAAAGTTATTTAATCTAAAATCTTATATTTATTTCATTTAAAACTATAGAATATCAAAACCAAAAACTTCACAGTCTTTGAGATCCTACTAACGCACCTCCCAATGATGTCCTGCTGGACGAGGGATAAGAACTCCGGATGAGATGTGAGAGTTGCATGATCCATGAAGTGTTTGAGATGAGCAACCTTGTCTGCAACTCGGTTGCTTTTGCTTTCACGGAAGACGTGGGAGCAAGATTCCTAATCAAATTGTTGTAGGAGAAACTGAATGTCCTTGACAATCATCTCGATCAATATCCCAAGGGCATTGCCAGACACCAGAAAGTGTCTTGATAACGGTGAGATTGTCACCCTCAACCTCAATACAACGTAAGCCCAAATCTCTAGCAGCCACAAGCCCCGAGTGGAGCGCCAATGCTTCGGCCATCAGCGGAGAGACAGAACCACACTGTGAAGAGCCAGAAGACACAACCAATTATAACCTACTGTGATCACGAATAACAAACCTAGTTGAGGCCAAACCAAAGGGAGTTTAGAACCATCAAAATTGATCTTGTTGGATTAGATCATCGAATATTTTTCTTGCGTCTGGGTGTCGATTGTTGTTGAGTCATTGCAGTTTCCATGTCTTCCCAGAATACTGTTTGGGAGTCTTCTACTTGTTGCAGTAGTTGTCGTAGATATGATTCTTACTTCCTGATGTCTGCGTAGTTTTCGTCGTTGAAAATAATCTTGTCCCTGATTGTCCATAATCCCCACCAAACTGTGGCTAAAGAAGATACATTCTAGACTATTAAAACTAGGCAATAAAGAGATTATGAAATATTATAAATCGAATAATAAATAAATAAACATATATTCAACATATTTTAAAATATTTTTCGAACCTAGAAATGGTTATTTCAAAAAAAAATATATTAATTGTTTTTTTTAAATCTAGTTTATTGATAATCTTACTCCGTACGGAGTATTAAACAAAACTAATTTAAGATGAATTTAAAAATTAGAGTTATCAGGCAAAACTGGAAATAATATAAAAATATACAGACGGAAAGGAAAGTGGGCTTTGTGGGCTCTGTTGTCCACTTGCAAAGCAGGGCATCAGTGGTTGTTGGGTACATAAATGAATTACTCAAAGGCTGCAACAACTTAGTTTTGCCCCGATTCTGTTTTCACAGTTACATAGGCCGCCTTTCTTCAGCAGCCCACCATCCCACTTGTACTGTCATTAAATCGCCCCTTGCCCACATTTTTTTCCACTTAACTTTAGCCCTTTTTTTTTTTTTTTTTAAGATATTAGAACATGACGAGTTTTACTTACCTTAAGGTTGCTAAAAGGTAAGCTCATAGTTGTGGCCTTTACCTTACGGTAAGAGGTGGAAAGGGGTTACCTTTGTAGAAAGAGGTAACATCCTCCCTTTTCTAATTTTCTTTTTCTTTTTTTCTTTATGATAAAGTAGGATGATGTTTTTTTCATTTAGATTTATTAGTTGTAATAGGATTTAAAATGAATTAAAAATATATTTATATTTCATTATTTTTTAAAATAAAATATCTCATTGGTTTAATTTTATTTTTTTCTATAATTTGAGCCTAATTTTACCCTTTATATACCCCATTTTGATATATTGTAGTTGCACCTATTTTCTTAACCATGGATCACAATAATTCAAATACTCCACTCATTCCAAATATGTCTTTTGATCCAAATCTTCTCAAAAATCCTCAATTTCAAGTGATGTTGCAAATGCTTAACAATTCTCCAACACCCAATATCCAAATTATACCCAACATAATCCTACCAATGTGTACAATCCTTTTTTTTTTTTTTTCCAAACCAACAACATTTTGAGCATTCTCCGGGTGTTCAAGGGAGTGCCACTCGAAGTCCAACCGAAGATGCAAGGCAAGTCCATCAAATACAAGAGAACGAAGAAGTTGTTGTTGAACTAAAAATAATAAATAAAAATTATAAATAAAATATATTTATATTTATATTAACTACTTGCTATTTTTATTTATTTATAAAATTATAAATAAAAATAATATATGATGATACACATATAATAAAGGGAAATATATAAAGGAAAAGAAAAAGTGAAAATAAATTTGAAAAGAGGTAAAAGAGGTTTCTCATTGTTGTAGAGGAAACCTTTTAGAAAGAGGTAGAAAAAATAAAAATTATTTTAAACAAAAAAATAGATGAGTTGTAAAGTTGTGATAGGAAGATGGGAAAAAAAAGGGGAAAGAGGTTACCCCATGGTTGCGGATGGTCTTATAGCTGACTTTACTACTGTATGTATGCAGTTTTGCCTGATAACTGCAAGTTTTCGTTTTAATTGACTTTTTATTATTTATTCACGTTTTTTAAAATGTGAAAAACTATATAAAATAATAATTTTTTAAATAATATTTTTGAATAATCTCATACTTATGGATGATAAGTATAATATTATTTTAAAAAATTACTAAAATATTAATATTTAATACATAGTTTTTATCGTTCTAAAACAACGTGCTTGATATCCCTAGTACTAAAACAACGTTCTAAACCAACTACAGAGGGGATCAATAATTCTCTAACATTTCATATATCCAAATTTTTTCGTAAAAATATTTATATTTATTTATAATTGGTGTCTATATATAAATAAAAATTAATTCAACATAATAATATATTTTTTTGGAAATTTAAAATACCAAAATGTTATTTTTAAATTTGAAAAAACTACTAATATTCCATTTAAGAGTTACTGGCGCTCAGGCGCTGGTATCAGATGTCCTCGATAATACCACCTCTCCAACTTTTTTTTTTTTTGAAGCAGGATAAGAATTAGGGAAGGCGCCGACGACCCAGCTTCTGCCCTAGCGCATCCGAGCGGACGAGAACCCGAAGTTCTGGATCAGTACTGAAGCAATCATCGGCAGGGGAGCTATAAGCCAGACGTGCAATCCTGTCAGCTACAACGTTCGAACCCCTGAAAATATGACGAATAGCAACATTAGGGAATGATCGGAGAAAAGTAGTAGTATCAGCCATCAACAACTCAATAATCCACGGCGGTTGCCAATCCCCGAGTAGAGATTTAATAACGACTAAGCAATCGCCTTCAATAAGTAAATTATCGAGCCCCATTTGACGGGCTCTAACCACACACATATGCAGGCCTAGAGCCTCGCAAAACACCGCTGGCTTGTTAGAGCAAATGCCCGAGCTAGTGGATATTACCGTGCCATTATGATCTCGAATAATGAAGCCGTAAGCGCCCGATTGTGTAGGTAGGCAAGAACCATCGAAGTTTAGTTAGTGGTCATATGGTGGCTTCGTCCACCCTATAGACCGAGTTGTAGTCGAAGGTGGGTAGACATTTCGGTTTTTGTTGCTAGCTTTCGAAGGTGGCGGTGAACTCAAATGATTGTCCTCTAGGGAGGTCGACCTGGTCTTCCAAGTAGTATAATTGGTTTGGTAAAAAACAACAATAGATTGAGCAGTTATAGTGTTTATGTGTTGGAACGTCAGTTGGTTTCGAAAGTACCAGATCGCCCACCAAGCAGTCGCTAACCAGGCAAACCCCGCTTTCCCCATTTTAGAGTAGATATCGTTAAGCAGTATATTAGGCCTAACATAAGAATAGTCGTTCGGGGGTTTCGGAATTTTGATGCCCGCTTCCGAAATGACCTGCCTAGTGAGAGCACAATCAAGTAGTAGATGAGCGGTAGACTCCTGTGTAGAGTTACAAAAATGACAACCAGATGGAACCGAAACATGAGACCGTTGTAGTCTGTCAGAAGTTGGTAGCCCATCCCTTGCTATTTTCCAGATAAAATGCCGAATTTTGTATGGAATGTCTAAATTCCAAATCCACTGACAGCCAAACAGCGGATCGCCAGTTTGTTGGTTGCCAAGTTTAACTGCCGAAGCGGTGGAGAACCATCCATTTCTACTTTGTCCCCAGAACAGACGGTCTTGAAACTGGTGTTGCGGTAAATGTGTGGAAACAATTTTCGCTATGGTAGTTTGATCCAAGAGACTGTGTAGATCTGTTTGTAGTTTTCCAAAATCCCAACTGTTGTCGGAGTTTATGAAGCGATCGACCGTCCAGCTGAGCTCCTGATCATCCGGGTGTCGGATCGCCGCCTTTGTAAGGGGGTACTTAGCGCCCAGTTATCTTCTCAGAACCTAATCCTCTCCAACTCTCTTGATCATATCCCTAGTACTACACCTTTAAACATTTCTTATATGATAATTAAGGTCAATTTTATTACTACTTGATAAAACATGGGATATTAGAGCATTTCAAATGACTTCTAGGTTTTCTCGTATCTCACCATTCTAAAAAATACGGTACAAAAAAATACTGTACAAATATTTTTTCAAATCTTCGAAATTGAAAAGTTTTTAAAATTAAAACAAAAATAATTTAATCAAATATATTTTTTATTTCTCAATTTCTAAGAAATTTTGAAAAAGACATTATAAATGATTTTAAAGTTAAATCTTACCAACTTAACTTGTAAGAATACATACTTACATAGTGTCCAATAGGTTACGAGTTCCTCTTTTCATTAAGTGCTTACCTGAAACGAAAGTTGTAATGTCCTATAATGTAAACATCTCTTGACCTAACACAACCTTGTAATTCTTACATGGGAATATGTGAATTAGATAAGCGCGCTTATCAGTTATCGCGGAAGCAATGAGTTGCTCGACAGCTCTGCTGTAGCCTCCTAATTAAAACGGGTTTAAGCGAGTTCGGCGCTCTAAATTAGTAATTAACTTGCTTAATTCCTATTCAACAAATATATATATATATAACTCATCACCAGCAAATATGTTTTATAATTATTAATTGGATAGTTAGCCCCATTTTTGGAAGATAACTATAAGGCATTTAACTTGGACCAAAATATTTGTCCATGGGTAATGTCCTTACGCCACCCTTCGACTATTTTGCACAAGGGTAGTCATTGTCCATTTATATGATGACTTTTTTTTTTTAAATGTAAATGTACGATTTAGAACAACCTACAAATTGACCGAAAGAAATCGTTTTTCGGGCATAAAAATTAAAGCAAGTGTAGTTTTGAACAAAAAGGTGTTGGAAAATCTTGATCCTCGAAGGCGAAAATTTGGGAGCGGTCAACCTCGGTTGAACCGTCATCCCCAAATCCCAAAATTTTCAATCCTCCTTGTGTCTTTCCCTATCAATCCAGTCTAATCTCCACTACCAATCTCTAATCTTGTTCATCCCTTTTTTATGAATCGCCTCCCACAGGTGTTTGGAGGGTTGTTGGCTTGTCTCGTTCCCTCCTCGGTCTATCACCCGGCGGCTTCCGCCGTAGTCTCAACCAGGTCCATGGATGTGTGCGTCTCGGTTCCAATTGCGCCGTCCATGGATTGTCATCGTCCTCCTCCAGTCCGGCACCCCCGCGTACGCGCTTCTGGTGGTGTCCGGGTAGGTGTGTCGGGGCTTCTCAACTTGTGAAATCGAGTTGGGGCTTGTGGAGTTCGGTGGCCTCCGCCTTGTTTCTGCTTGCCCGATCTCCCTGTTCGCCAGATTCTTCTTGTGAGATCATGAGTTTGATTGTAATGTCCTCCTTGAGGGTTTCCATTCATTGATATAACATATATATAGGTTACACGGGTATTGGGCCTTAACGGGCTTTTAAGCCCACTATACAATATGAAACCTATGTAATCTATCAAACCCCCGCAGTCGATACGGGAGGTGTCCGGACAGTGAGACTGGAGCGAAAATCAATGAATAACTGTCTAGGTAAACCCTTTGTGAATATATCAGCGTACTGATAGGAGGACGGGACATGTAGAACGCGGACATGTCCAATGACAACCTTGTCCCTGACGAAGTGGAGATCAAGCTCAATGTGCTTCGTGCGTTGGTGCTGGACTGGGTTGCTAGCCAAGTAGACGGCGGAGACGTTATCAGTGTAGACCAGAGTGGCCTTCTGCAAGGGGCATCGTAGCTCAAGCAGGAGATTGCGGAGCCAAGAGCACTCGGAGACAACGTTGGCAACACCCCTGTACTCGGCTTCAGCGCTGGAGCGAGACACGACGGATTGACGCTTAGCGGACCAGGACACAAGAGTGTCATTGAGGAAGACACAGTAACCAGACGTGGAGCGACGTGTGTCTGGACAACCACCCCAATCCGCATCAGTGTAAGCCACATGGTCAAGTCTAGAGGAAGGAGTGATGGTGGTGCCGAGCTCTAGGGTGCCGCTGATGTACCGAATGATCCGCTTCAAAGCCTGAAAGTGAGGTTCCCTAGGGGCATGCATGAACAAGCAGATCTGCTGAACGGCATAACTGATATCAGGCCTGGTGAAAGTGAGATACTGAAGAGCACCAGCGAGGCTCCTATACAATGTCGGATCGTCAATCAAAGGACCATAATGAGCACTGAGCTTGTTGGATGTGTCGACTGGGGTGGCGACGGGATTACAGTTGACCATCTTAGCCCGAGCAACAATCTCAGCAGCATACTTACTCTGTGAGAGAAAGAGACCAGACGCATGCCGCTGAACGGCAACCCCCAAGAAGTAAGACAGCGGACCCAGATCAGACATGGCGAATTCCGCACTCAACTTCGAGATGATGGACGTTCGAAGAGCATCAGAAGAGGCGGTGAGAATGATGTCGTCGACATAGAGCAGCAGGAAAGCCAAGTCCGAGCCTCTGCGATAGATAAACAGAGACGTATCCGATCGGCTGCCAGTGAAACCCAAGCGGAGCAGATGAGAAGCAAACCGCTGGAACCATGCCCGTGGAGCCTGTTTCAGACCATACAGAGAGCGCTTGAGGAGACAGACATGCCGTGGACGCTCAGCATCAGCAAACCCCGGGGGCTGAAACATGTAAACCGTCTCATTCAGATGACCATGCAGAAAGGCGTTCTTGACATCCAGCTGATGGATGCCCCAGTTGCACGACAGAGCCAGACTCAGGACCACTCGGATAGTGGCAGGCTTGACCACAGGGCTGAAGGTCTCATCACAATCAATACCGGCCTGTTGAGATCTACCGTTAACCACCAGACGGGCCTTGTAGCGCTCCAATGTCCCATCAGAGCGGAACTTGTGACGGAAGAGCCACATACAACGAATGACGTTCGCCTCAGGAGGGCGAGGCACAAGAACCCAAGTACCATTCTTCGTAAGGGCCCTGTATTCGTCGAGCATAGCCGCCTGCCAATTCGGGTCTAGGAGGGCTGTTTTGTGGGAGGTGGGAACGGGGGAGAGGGAGGTCTGGGTGGAGGCAGAGGGTGAAAGGGAGTCGGGAAAGATGGGGGCAGGATAGGCTAAGGATGCGGGCGCGCCAGCACGGGACGTGGGCGCGCCAGCAAGAGACGCGGGCGCGCCAGCAAGAGACGCGGGCGCGCCAGCTCGGGACGCGGGCGCGCCAACTTGGGGCGCGGGCGCGCGTAGGGGAGGCGTGGATGTTGGTGGAGGGGATGTGGGGTGTGAAGCGGGGTGATGGTCGGTGGTCATGGAGACGATCTGTCGGGGTCTGAAGACACCGGAGACGCTGCGGGTGTGAGGTCTGGTGATGGATGGTGGTGGAGGGGGTGGGGGAGGGGGAGACGCAGGAGCACCGGGAGAGCTCTGGGGAAGAATGAAGTGAGGAAATGGTGACTCAGACTCTGTGGACGACACAGGGGGTGTGGGAGACGCGAAGGGAAATCGCGACTCATCAAAGGTGACATGGCGAGAGAGAATGATCTTGTGAGTCTTGATATCGAGGCAAATGTAACCGCGATGATCAGACGGGTAGCCAAGAAAGACACAAGGGGTGGAACGAGGGTGAAGCTTGTGGGGGGCAGTGGATGACTGATTAGGGAAGCATAAGCAACCAAAGGTACGAAGGTGATCATATATAGGCATAGTGCAATACAATGCTTGAAACGGTGAGCGATGGTTGAGGGTGGTGGAGGGGAGTATGTTGAGGAGGTAGCATGTGGTGGCCAAGGCATACGACCAATAAAGGAGGGGAATGGATGCGTGGAAAAGAAGGGTGCGCATCATATTGGTAATGGTTCGGATGATTCGTTCGGCTTTGCCATTTTGTTGAGAGGTGTAGGGGCAGGACAAGCGATAGGAGATTCCATTGGTATTAAAGAAAGTGTGAAAATCCTTGTTGTCAAATTCGCGGCCATTGTCGCATTGGAAACACTTGACAGAGGCGTGAAAATGTGTTTTGATGTAAGCGTGGAATTTGGCAAAGATAGGGAACACTTGAGATTTAAAGTGCAAAGGGAAAACCCATAAGAAGTGTGTAAAATCATCCAGAAACAAAAGGTAATACTTATGACCCTCCTTGCTAGGCACAGGAGATGTCCAAATATCACTATGAATAATATCAAAAGGTGCGAAAGTAGCGGTTAAAGAACGCTGAAATGGAAGTCTGGCATGCTTGCCTAACTGACAAGACGAACATAAACTAGAGCGGTGCTCTTTATTACAAATGACAAGACTCTTAGAATGAAGTAAATCTAAAACTGCAGGACTGGGATGACCAAGACGAGCATGCCAAAGACTGGATGATGATGCCGAGAGGGCGACTGGACTTGACGGGCTGGATGGTGAAGGCGACGATACAGGATAGAGCTCCCCAGTGCTATTACATCTCAGGCGAGTAACCCCCGTAGTAAGATCCTTCACAGAGAAACCAAACGGATCAAACTCAAGAGAAACATCATTGTCAGTGGTAAACCGACGGACAGAGATAAGGTTTTTGACAAGTTTGGGGGCAATAAGGACATTGTTTAGGTGCAAAGGATTGGTAGGGGTTGATAGTGTGGTGTGGCCAATGCCCGAAGTAGCAAGGCGACCACCGTTGCCAACGATTATAGAATGAGCAGGACCCTTAAAAGAAAGAGATGAGAGAGTACCTGAGGAGTTCGTCATATGAGAGGTAGCGCCAGTGTCCATGTACCAAGATCTGTTAGGAGGTGTCAGCTGCATGGAAGAGAAGGCGTTGTGCACATCAGTCGGGTATGCCTGATCGGACGATGGATGGGGAGCAGGACCCAACAAGCCCTGCTGGCGGTTGGGATATGGGGCAGGTCCACGAAACGACGCACCGGGGTAGCCATAGGGCATCCAAGGAGGGTAGCCAGGGTTGGGGTACCAAGAGGGGTGGCGGTTATCGTTTTGCTGCGGGCGCCAGTTGCTGCGGCCGCCGCGGCCTCTGCCGCGGCCGCGGCCGCCGCCTCTAGGTCCTTGCTGATCGTTGGTGCGGCCAGGCTGGAGGGCGAGTTGCTCGATGATGTCACTGGATGAGACCAACGCCGTCTTGTCTTTGGCGGCGTCGGTTGTCTGACGGTGAAGGCGAGTCTCCTCCAGGATCAGTTGAGACCGGGTCTTCTCGAATGTAGGGAGAGGCTCTGTCTGCTGAATATGAGTAGCAACAGCGTTGTATTCAGAAGGGAGACCAGAGAGAACCTGAAGAACCAGACGGGTGGCACTGGGTTTGGAGTCGACAGCGTCGAGCTGATCAGCCAGGGTCTTGATGTGCTGACAGTAGGCAGATATCGACGGAAAGGAGGAAAGCTTGCAACTTGAGAATTCGTGCTCGAGATAGACAACACGGGTGGACTTGTTGTCTTGAAAGAGATCCTGAAGTTTCTTCCAAGCTTTCAAGGCGTTGTCTTTGGGGTCAAGGATAGTGGTCAATAGATCTTTTGAGATGGTGTTAAAGATCCATTGAAGAACAATGGTGTCAAGTTGAGCGAAGAGATCGTCGTCTTCGCTTGTAGGGCGGTTAGCGGAGGAGTCAATGTGGTGGAGGACTTTATGAGCCTTAACATGGGTCGTGAAGAGGTGCGACCACATGGTGTAGGTACTGGACTCATGATCAAGAATGATAGTGGTCAATAGATCTTTTGAGATGGTGTTAAAGATCCATTGAAGAACAATGGTGTCAAGTTGAGCGAAGAGATCGTCGTCTTCGCTTGTAGGGCGGTTAGCGGAGGAGTCAATGTGGTGGAGGACTTTATGAGCCTTAACATGGGTCGTGAAGAGGTGCGACCACATGGTGTAGGTACTGGACTCATGATCAAGAATGATAGGGATGCAATTTTTGATGTTGGAGATGGTTAGGGCGGAATGGTAGGGCGGCTTAATAGGGTCGGTAGGTTGTGGGTTAGCCATGGGGACGAGAAGAGAGGGCTAAGGGCGGCGTGGAGAGGGAGAAGGGCTGGTGACGCGGGCGCGCTGAGGACAACGTGGGCGCGCTGAGGGAGACGCGGGCGCGCTGAGGGCGACGCAGGCGCGCCTGGGGACGACGGGGGAAAAAGGGTGGCGGCACAAGGGGGAGGTGGCGGACTGATCTCGGCTAGGGGTGGCCGAGAGGGGTGAGGGGCGGCCGAAGGAGGGGGGGACTGATCTCGGCTAGGGGTGGTCGAGAGGGGTGAGGGGCGGCCGAAGGAGGGGGGGAGGCTAGGGTTTTTAGAAGAAGGGGAGAGAGAAAAATTTGGGTCTTTGGATCTTAGGCTGTGATACCATGTGAGATCATGAGTTTGATTGTAATGTCCTCCTTGAGGGTTTCCATTCATTGATATAACATATATATATATAGGTTACACGGGTATTGGGCCTTAACGGGCTTTTAAGCCCACTATACAATATGAAACCTATGTAATCTATCACTTCTTTGTGTCTCCGATCATCGATGATTGGCCGACGGGTTTCCGACCTGTGTTACAGCTTGTCGCGGTCGGGCTGCTCCCGTTGTGCCTTGGGCCCCAAGGTCTTTCCTTGGGCCCGAGGTGGCCCATTATTGTTTGGTTTGGCCCGAATTTTTGCTTTGGGCCCAAGGTTTTGCCTTGGGCCCGAGGCAACTTGGAGGAAGAAAAAAAAAAATTCCCATTCTTGGGTTGGCTAGTTCGACCGATTTGCTCGTTGTGTGGTTGTGGCTTTGGGGCTAGCGGTATTTGAGCGGTGTTCTTCTCCTTTTTCGACGCGCGAAAGGTCGTGGACGTGATCGAAGCCTGAAGGCTCGTTGATATCCGAGTCCAAATCTGAGGTTTCCACTTAGTTCCCCAAGGATTCCCTGCGTGCCTCTACCAACTGGCAGAAGAGTTGTCGCACACGGCTTCCATTTCTTTATTTCATAGTACTAGCCTGCGGTCGTAACTGCACTCTTGTAATTTGGTCTTTATGCATTGTTGTAGTTTCTTTGTCATTTGTTTGTATTGACGGTTTATCCGTCGCCGATTTTTTCGGTCTATCGACCCACTGGGCCTGTCCGGTGCGTCGAATTTTTACCTAATCAAAAAAAAAAACAAAAACTCGGTTGAACCACTGCCTAATGGCGTCCTTACAGACTAAATCCTCGATCTCAGCTGGGCACCGCTCAACGGAGAAAGAGGAGGTCAAACCATCGTATGTCAATCTGTCAACGACCTTGTTGTCTTCCCAAAACGTGTGGGAGAAGTCGATGGACTCAAAGGATTTGCAGAGGACGAGAACATTAGTAATCACCATCTCAATAGGCCACGGACAAGTACCGATCCCACGCATGGCGTTGAGGACAGTTAGACAATCTCCTTCCACCACGAGGCGCGAGAAACCATCCTAATAGCAGAAAGAAGGTCGGCATGAAGACCAAGCCACTCAGCTTGTATTGGAGAAGTGCACCAAAGTCCTTGCGCACCGCAGGACACCACTCTACCATGCTAATCGTGGATAACAAACCCAACAACAGCTTGCCCAGACACGACCTTGGCTCATCAAAATTTAGCTTCATGAATCCTCAGGCGGTTTCTTCCATTTAACTTTTTTCTGGCGTCTCTATTTTGAGGTTTGTGATGTGTTGTATTCTCATCGTTCTCTAGATCATATTCTAAAGCATTTTTCCAAGATAACCTATATTGTGTAATGATTTTTATCCATTGTTCCATACTTCTAACATCATGATTTTCGAAAACAATTTTGTTCCTCATAGACCAAATCCCCCATAAGGAGAACGCTATTATTGATTTCTGTGTAGCTGATAGCTGGGAGCATGGGAGAAGATTTCAATACTTATCATCTTGTAGGTCTTATTAGTATTGTCAGTGTTTCGTATTATTCTTTCAGTATGCTTGTCCATTCGAAAATCTTGATCCTCCTAATTACTATTCATAAAGAAACTTGATAGTTGATTTTTTTTTAAAAAAAGTGTTGAAAATCTTCATCCTCTTTGTTACGAAAACAACATTAAGACGGTAATCTATTAGATTCTGAACCCTCGGGAGAATATTGAGCCGCCAAATCCATTTGAAGTTATTTATATCATTTGTGATTTGGTTAACTAGTTTATATATGTGGATTTTATCGTAAACTTTTCATTTGTAGTTAATTTTCAAATCAGTTTATCGAGGATGTGTCCCATTCAGGAATGCTTATGGTTTGAATTCTCGATCTGTATTATATTTGGGGGAAATATTTATTGTAATAAGTTGTTGCCCCATTTCTTTTCCTCGTTCGGTAGGTCGGAGACACGAAGGTTTTTATTATGGTTTCCCATAAGGATTCTAATGATAAATTTTCAATCCAAGGGTTTGTCCATATATATATTAATTATAGACTCTGGCGGAGTCAGAACTCGATAAGGATGGGGACACTGTGGTGAAAAATGACAATGAATAACACGACCGCATACAACACAGAACGTTTTCAATACTACAAAATAACGAAAAAAAAATGAAAGAATTTAATAGTACGTACAAAGAGTTGTTAATTATTAATTAGAGTTATATACTGAAATAGGTGATGAACTTGATGAGAAATGAAGTAAAATCATTTTATAGGTTTTAATACCTTGAAAATGTTGAAGTATAATTTCATTATCAATGCTCTTGAAAACATCTTTTGCGACAAAGCAAACCAAATTCTAAGAGAGAAAGTGTTCCTTCATCTTGTTGTACGTACAAATATATCTTCATAATATCCATTGCAGAGAAATTTATTTCCACTGTAGTTGTTCCAAACTAGTAACACTAAAAACAACTCAATGTGATAATATACCAAATCAAAAGCTTTGTGAATTCTTACTTCGGTTATCTTCTTTGAAATGTGCATCCAATATCTTGCAAAATAGAAAATCTAGCATTATCTTTCATTTGAACTTTTATAACTTCTTACCTAATTGTCGAAATGAGTAATATAACCTCTTATTTTGAAACTCTTGAGATAAATTGTAGTATTTAAATGTCAATCTAAATAAAATATTAAAGCATTGAAGATTATTAAAATAAGATTAAAGTGATTGATATACCTTCAATTTTCAAACATTAACTCATAACATTTTACTCAGATATCGGATTAAGGTGTATTATATATCAAAACGAAGTTATCGATGAGAAGATTATATATACGGGGTTCGTCAAAAGAGGGTGGGGGCATGTGCCACCACATGCCCTCGTTTGGATCTGCCCCAGTTTATAGATTCTCCATTTCCCACGATCCACACGAGACCCTTATAGAAACGGTCACGTAAATTTAGTAATCTTCCGAACTACCATGAAATATTGTATTTTTATTTTTCCTTTATCAATTCACCCGACAATGCTATCTCACTCTATATGAAGAGCATCCACAAAGGTGATATTGTGAGTGTCTTAATCCAAAAAATAAAAAAGTTAAATAAAATTAAAATTAATAAAAGGTCAGAATTTACAGGTGAGAGTGTCTTCATGGCAAACTAATGTTTCTCGAAGAAGAAACTCTATCTCACAAATAAGACATTATTACTATTTCCTAGATGAAATATTTTACCATCGTCACTTTATTTTATACTCCTTCCGTTCGACAAAACTTGTCATTTTAGGATGTTAATTTTGTTCAAAAAAACTTGTCATTGTAGGTATTTTGCACTCTACTTTACAAAAATGCCCTTGATGTGATTGATAGTTTGTTAGTTGTAGTTTTCGATAAAGTAAAAAAGGAGGGTAATAATTGAGGGTAAATTAGTACATATGTTAATTGCCTTAAAACTTGTTAATGAAGCTAAAATGACAAGTTTTGCCGAACGGAGGGAGTATTTTTTTATTAAGACACTCACAATCACCTTCAGAGCATCACAATGTCTATCCACTATGACAATTTCTTCACTTGAAAAGAATGGAAATTATAAAAAATTCAGAAAATGTCAGGATGAGAGTTTTTTACAGACAGAAAAAGTTTCTATAAAAGGAAATTTATCTCATAAGGAAAGGCACTTTCTTCTATAATTTAAGTCAAGACACTGTAGTGAGGATGTGTGCATTGTAGATGCTCTTATGGATACTCGAAGGACATGAAAAAGACCCATGGTTTTGTTGCAAGCTCAAAACAAAAAAACCAAAACTACGACCAAAACCAACTACATATGGCTATCAAGGAAGGACATATTACAAACAAAATGTATTGTTGTAAAGTGCGTTTATACGTTTGGCCAAAAATAAGGAAAGAAACCACACGTAATCTTCTGACTATTTTATTTTCTATATATAAATTAAATTTGATTTTATTCTATGCTTTTCTTTTATCTTTTACACGTCTCTCTAAACCCAGACTCAAACAATTTGCAAGAATTCAACAAAATCTTATTCTCGCCTTGTTTAAACTAACTCAATTCAATTTTCATTATCGTCTTATCTGTCCTATTTTTGTAAGGATATAGAATTAAGATAAGGTTAGACTTCCTTAGTTATGGAAAAAAACCGTAAAAAATTGGGTGAACTCTAAAAAAAAAAAATCATCTATATGATCATTTTTTTATTAGGTGTTAAACCTTCCGTTGATCCAAATTATAGATTATCCGACCAATTTAAGAAACGCACTTGTTAGATTCCGCGAAACCTCAGTAAGACCATGTGAAAATAGGAGTCTTATCGATTCTTTTTAGATTATAAAGTCATGATTCACCTTCGATCTATTATAAAAATATAATTAAACCATGCATTGTAAAGAGGATTCACCTTTATACTTTATGGTAATTTTCCACAAATGACCAATATGTGATGTATATATCTCAATATTACTAATCTTAAATCACAGGTTCGATCCTCTCCTAGGCCATATGCAGATAATGAAGAACCATAAGATCGAATTACCTGAGATGTTTGCGCCCAGAGGAATTAACGGAGTCAACCATTAATCCATAATTTTTTTTTAAGGAGACTAATCTTTTTTTTGAGAATTTTCTTTTACATGTATGTATAAAAAATATTTTTTTTGTTTAAATATATTAGAAAAAATCTTAATTTGTGATTTAAATAGTCATTTTTAGTAGAATTGCTTTTAAAACTTATCAAGAAATGATAATTTTTTTTTATATCTATGTATAGAAAGAATATTTTTGTTTAAATATATTAGACAAAATATTAAATTTATTATTTAATTAGGTATTTTTAGTTAAAAAAAAGAGAAATAAATTTTTTAAATATTCCTCCTTCCTTCCTAATTAAACAATTAATCATCATTTCTAACTAAACAAAGCTCTCTTTATGATTCATTACCCTTTTTACACATTTTTTTTACAATCCTTTTACACTCATTTAGTTTGGTCCATAAATTAGTAAAAAAAAAAAAACATAAAACTTTTTCCTATGTTTTTCTTGCGGGTTAGGATCAAAATTCAGTTCAAACTAATTTTTAGGCCTAATCGAGCCAACCAACCCGAACCTAAGAGATTAGATTTGGTTTTCGGTTTGCAATTTCTAAAATTTTGGTTTTAGGCTCAATTCAGTTCGGTTTAGATTTGGTCCGGTTCAAACCTAACTTTTATTAAATTAAATAAAAACTTTATACAACATAGAGTTCAAGGAAAACTCTACAAAGGTAGAGTTTCCTTTTCCTCTCTCAAAAATTAAAATAAAAGAAAAAAAATAAAAAAAATTGGGGGAGGGAAAGGAGGGGGGATTTTTAACAACTGATTTTAAACTCAGTGGTTGAGATCCTTTCAACTCTACCCATAGAGTTTTCCACAAACTCCACCCAAACTAGATCCTTTTCTTGCGGGTTAGGATCAAAATTCAGTTCAAACTAATTTTTAGGCCTAACCGAGCCAACCGACCCGAACCTAAGAGATTAGATTTGGTTTTCGGTTTGCAATTTCTAAAATTTTGGTTTTAGGCTCAATTCAGTTCGGTTTAGATTTGGTTCGGTTCAAACCTAACTTTTATTAAATTAAATAAAAACTTTATACAACATCATCTAGATTGAATCAATTCTCATAAAAAAGTTATGACCCATTTAAAATATTGCATTTATTTTTATGAAATTTTTTATAACATAATTTTAATAAAAAGGAATTAAACATTTTTTATAATTAATTGTCAATTATGGTCATTTAGAGCTTCAAAACATATACCGAACCAAAGGTGTTTGTCTCGGTTTCCGGTTTGCAATTTCTAAAAATTCGAGTTTAGGTTCAGTTTGGTTTGGCCCAGTACGGCCCGAGTTTGACCCGATAGGCAGCCCTAGCTTCAAACACCCTGAGCCCCCTAGAACCGCTACTGCTTATATTTCTCCCCGAAATGTTCGCTCATGTAATTTTGTCAAATAAACTTGGTATATATAGTTTGGATTTCTCTATCCCTCTGACCTATCTGATACTCGAATTATTTTTTCCAAAAATAAAATAAAAATTGAATGTACAACAACAACAACATTCCCATGATATACTGCTCCTAGTGGCTAGTGGGGCATGGTTTGTTGGAAGGATATTTCCGTGTGACTCAAATAAAAGACCAATAAGTAACAAAATAATAAATAAAATAGATAAAATAAAATAAAATAAAAGGAAAGAAAATAAAATAAAATAACAGGTGGTGAGCGATAGGAAAGGGTTGTAGGCCAGGGAAAGCCGTTGAATAATATGCCTCACACGGTTGCCCCTCGTATACTCAGATCACACTCCTCCATTGCGCCCTATCACGTGTCATATCCTTAATGAGTCCCAAAATGTGAAGATCTTGTCTAACATCATTCTCCCACCGCTTCTTTGGTTGCCCTTGATTTTCGATAGTTAGGTTGTCACATCTACGCACATGCGCACTTGGATCTCTCCTCTACACGTGACCATACAATCGCAACCTCTACTCTCGCAAGTTAGCCTGAATACTAGTGACCCCTACTTTATCCATTATAAGTTATAGCCTCATTTATGATTCTATCACGTAAAGAAAGTCCACACATCCACCTAATCATCCTCATTTTTGCCACCATAAATCTCTGTTATATCGCATAAGACTCCTGACCCAGCTCTCATTTAAGCTTTACCTACCCTATCAACTACCCTTTTATCAAATTATGCCGGTCTCCCACTCTGTAGAACTGTCCTTTGAGCTTTAGTGAAACTTTTATATCGCATAGGACTCCTGACGCAACTCTCCATTTATGTTACCCAATTTGAAGCCTTGGCAAATAGAAGCCAGGCTAGCGCACCTGTGCGATGGTATGATCGGTTTCTGAATCAGCTCCAAAGCCAATCTCGAGTCCACTTCGCAAATCACTTTCTTGTAGCCTTTGGACCACGCCAGCTCCAATCCTTTGGCCACACCCCATAGCTCCGCAGCGAGCACAGAGCAAGCACCCACACTGCAAGTAAAGCCGGCGATCCACTCTCCCTTCTCATCACGAATAACCCCACCAGTAGACGCCCTTCTCGTCTTACTCAATCTGAAACACTTGCCTTCAAGTTTGTTCCTTCGTACGTCTCTAACTTTTAACTAAAAAGTAAAAATGGAAGTTAAAAACTAAAAACATGCAATATTCAAAATTTTAAAATCAAACGGAATTGCCCACTGCCAGCCTAGCACATCACCAAACATACATTAGTGGAGACCAGGAAAAAAAAAAAAAAAAATAGTACATAGATTTTATTAAAATGTCGTTTTTTAAAATCTATAAAATTAATGATGACTTGATGAGTCGTAAAATCGTCGTATATAAACAACACCATGGCTCCTCCATCTTCAACTCTTCCACTCCGATTTTATAGCGTTCGCTCTTCTCTCTCTCCACCGAGCGCTATCCGTTTCCCGAATCTTCCCGCTCTGCCTTTCTCTCTCCGTTTCGCCTCCAACAGACGGCGCCGGCGGTGGCCACATTCGTGTAGTTCGTTGCGATTGCGTGCAGTTGCTTAATTGATCGATCTTTTTATTTCGCAAAATTACACGAGCGAACATTTAGGTTTGGTTTTTGTTCTGAAATTTTTGCTTCACTGATGAAATTCGCCGATAGTCAAGTTTAATGAAGAAAAGAGAAGCATTAAAGTCGATTCGTGACTTTTTTCCAGGTTTCTCGTGACTTGAAATCCCCAAATCCAGTGTCATTGGTCGCTTTCTCGAATCACAGCCACATCTGACAGGTCAGATCGTTTTCTGCTTGCCGTCTTTGTGATTCTAAATGGCCGATTTCTTTTTTCTTGAAATATGTGGCGATTATCAAGTAGAGGCGGTTTCGAATTTCTATATAACCTTTATCACTCAATTAAACGATCTGAGAAGCTGCGATTGAGATTTAGATTTTGGATTTGAAATTTTATTGAAGTTTTTAGAGTTCAAAACCGACAGGGAGTTGACGAAGATGAAGACTAAGAAGACGTTAGTTAACATTCTGTCGGGGAAGACGATAGTGCCGAGAGATGAAGATGGAGATGGATCAACATCGTCATCCAACCACGCGGATTTCGTGGTGGATGAGTTGCCGAGGGACCGGATCACGTCTTCGAGAGGGAGCCGGTTCAACTTGCTCGCGAATGAGTTCGGTTTACAGACCAGTAATCGGATCAAGTTCACCATGAGCCGTGAAGGTCTCATCAATGGCATCAAAGATCTCTCCAAAGCTTCCGTCATCGATCCTGATTGCAGGTACGCCATTCCGTTCTCACCGTCTCCCAAATCTCAACAATTCAAATCATTGACAACCAAATACAGTTCTATACTTTTTCTGGATGTGCGTGCTTACGGTTTGTGCTTTTCCTTTTACGAATCAAATTTGGAAGAAATCTCTTAAAAGTGCTTATATTGCGACGAACGTAGTCTTATTTGTCTTATTAGATCAATATTAAATTGTTACAATACAAAAAAAGTACAAAAATTTGATATATCGTCATATGGCTTTGATTTATGCTGTTAAAAAATTCAATCTGCAGTCGTCACAGGAAAATAGTTCCGTGGTGTGAATGTCTTGCACAACTTATCATATCACCTCTCAATTCATTTTAAAATGAATGAATGAGATCAACCGTGTTCTAAGCAAACCGGTACTATTTTGTTTTCAATTGACAGTATTAATTAGTGAAACCTTTCAGAATCGTTGTTTTGTTTGTTAACTATTTTTAGGATGTAAAACCTCTGATAATTTGGTAACAAACTTCCACCTGCCCATATCATGTGCTGGTTGAACTGCCAATCCGTGATGGAGGCTACAGCCTACAATCGACAGAGATGATGGAAATAGAAATGGTTTCAGTTGCTACCTTTCCCTTCTTCTTTTTTCGGTTTTATTGCAATTCAAAGATCACAAGAAATTTAATACAAAAGGAAGGATGACTAGTAGTAAGGAGGAGATGAAGATGTCATTTTCTGAAAGCGATGGGTGGTGCCATCTGGGGATTTTCTGTCCGAGTTGTGTCCTTTGGTGTTGCAATCACTGGGGGTCTATTTCCTTTGTTGATCCCCACCTAAATCTTTGAATATTTCCTAATTTTGGGGGGCTCTTGTGTTGCCCTTAACATGGCTAATCTGTACGACAGTGGACACCTGCGGTTGGCGGTGGTCTTAGCATTTTTTTTTCCCTCCACAATTATTTGGTTTGGCTTGGCTAATTAATTGATTTGATCTTGGACCGCACACCTGGATTTGTTAAAATAAAATCACAAAAATGGATTTTTTTTTCCTTTTTATAATTTTCATTTTATCTTTTTTTTTTTAATAATAACATAATTGTCATTTTATCAAAGTCACAAATTTTCATTTATAAGATGATTGGTACCATTTAATTTACAGCTCAGGACACAAGATTTTTTATAATTTGAGATTGGATAGCCAATTAGCCACCTCACTTTTGTTCTTAACGAAGAACCAGCTCCCTTTATATTATGTTTGAAATAACCCGAATCAAAGAGATCGCTCAATGCCTACCTCAGATTCCACGTACTAATCAACATGTGTAAACTGAATCAGATACATCTAGGAAACCCAATTCAAGTTCTGTAGCTTTGATCCACTATCTTTCAATGAATATTCATATCACTGACTATAATGTACTTTCAACGTTTATTAAAGCTGGGGAACCGGAACCACGTTTGCATTGCACAATGCACATGTGGCCTGCAAGCTAAGATGCATATACAGTATAATATAAGTAGATAAAAAATATATAAAAATAAAAATTTAAATTGGGCAGATAGCTTACTGAATTATTGCCATATTTTGATGTAGTCATATATACCATGTGTGATTTCTGGTTTGATTTAAGCCAAAAGGCCGGGAAATTAATTAAGTTATTCATTTCTAGGTTTTGTTTTAGAGAACTTATTCCTTCAATTCCCATCATATCATTTGCCGGCTTAAATTTTCATTTGTTTAGTCATTAGGAGCGCCTATTATTAAGTAGAAACATTTGTGGACCCATTTATAAGCATGAAATTATGGTAAACGTATTATTAATAGATTATATTTTAAAGAAAATCGTAAAGATGTTCAAATTAGGTAAGATTCCTAAGCAGGATCAAACCCTTGGCAATATTTTCTGTTATGTTCGGTTTGCGCTTCTTTCACTGATTAGGTATAAAATCATGTTTGTTAATTGGCTTTAGACGGGTTTGATTTGTATTGCTTTGTTTTTATTAGTTATTTATTACTCCCTCCGTTCACCAAAACTTGTCATTTTAGCTTCTTTCACAAATTTTAAGGAAATAAACAAATATACTATTATACCCTCATTTATTAAACTACTTTTTTACTTTATCGAAAACTACAACTAACAATCTATTAATCATTACAAGGGCATTTTTGTAAAGTAGGGGCCAAAATCTCTAAAATGACATGTTTTGTTGAACAAAATTAACCTTCTAAAACGACAAGTTTTTGCGAACGGAGGGAGTAATTACTACTATTAATTTGGATTGTGGAGCCCTAAAATCTTCAAGTGGATCTAAGTAATGAGTAGACTGTTATTTTATTTTTTTTAAAATAATTGTAATTTAATTAGGTTCATTTTGGATTGATAATATTTCAAGTTGTATGATTTTGAATCTTGAATTTCTCAGATTTTAGATATTCAACTGGCTATGCGACTGTGCTATCTATTGCAATGGTAGCTAGTAGACTAGTATCCTAGTAATAGTACTCTTTTTGGTCGAAACCAGTGTTTAATCCACCCATACAGGGTAGGCCCGGGGGTTAAGTGAGACACAATCACATTTCATCTCACCCAATCAGATTTTCCAAATTGAAGATACATTTCCAATCCTCATAACTATCAATGTGAGATTCGTCCAATGAATAATGTCAATTAAGTCGAGAAGCTACACTATCAGTTGAAAGTGTAAATAAATTAAGCGCACACTTTTGCTTTTAGAGTTAATTGAAATTAAAAGCTGATACATCCTTTGAAAATAAACTGCAACTGCAGATGGTACAGAATATGGGTGAAAATCATAGTAGTATGGGCACTCTACTCTTCGTTCTTCACACCGATGGAGTTCGGGTTCTTTAGAGGACTTCCGGAGAAACTTTTCATTTTAGACATAGTTGGACAAGCCGCTTTCCTGGTCGATATTGTGCTCCAATTCTTCGTTGCCTATCGTGATGCCGTCACTTATCGAATGGTCTACAAACGCCCACTTATTGCTCTTCGGTAATTTTTCAAGCTTTCATTATCTTTTTCTACTAATCCTTTCCTTCTTAATCGAACTTCCATCATTTAATTCCTTGTTTAATTTTAGGTATTTAAAATCAAGCTTTGTGGTGGACCTCCTTGCTTGTATGCCCTGGGATATATTTTACAAGGTAGTATTTTCTACTTGTTAATACTTAAAAAAAGTATTTATGTCACTTGATACTTTTCATACAATTGAAAACAATTTATCTTTTGAAACACTTGAAAGTTTTTTCATTGTCAAGTTGTTGCTGGATAACTGTTAAATATTGTCAGCTGAGTTAAAATGAAATTTTTGGGGGGAATTTGATTTCTGTTACTTTCTTGAATGAGATAATTGGCTGCTTACTTAAGAATATGGAGAAAATTCCTACTGGTTATACATATAAATGAGTAAGTCACGAATTTACTGAATCTTCCTACTACAATGATACTTGCAGCTGGCAGGAAGGAGAGAATTAGTCAGATGTCTCTTATGGATTAGGTTGATTCGGGTGCGAAAAGTTATTGCATTCTTTCAAAATATGGAGAAGGATATAAGGATCAACTACCAGTTTACCAGGATTATCAAGCTTCTTTTTGTTGAACTATACTGCACTCATACAGCAGCATGTATCTTCTATTATTTGGCAACTACTCTGCCCAAAGAACAGGAAGGTTTTACTTGGATAGGAAGTTTAAAGCTTGGAGACTATAGTTATGCACACTTTAGAGAGATTGATTTATGGACACGATATACAACGTCTCTATATTTTGCTATTGTCACCATGGCAACTGTTGGTAAGCTTCTTTATTTGATACACACACACACACACACACTAACTAACTAACTATATTTTGTCAATTTTTATGTCTGGCTTTCAACTAGGCATCATAAGAAGCTCAAATTTCATGTTTCCTGGTTCAGGTTATGGAGATATTCATGCTGTGAATTTGAGGGAAATGATATTCATAATGATATATGTTTCATTTGATATGGTTCTGGGTGCTTACCTCATCGGTAATATGACGGCAATGATTGTGAAAGGATCGAAGACTGAAAAATTCAGAGATAAGATGACAGACGTCATGAAATATATGAACAGGAATCGGCTTGGAAGAGACCTTCGAAATCAGATCAAAGGTCACCTACGTTTACAATATGAAAGTAGCTATACAGAAGCTGCTGTCTTACAGGATATTCCAATTTCTCTAAGAGCCAAGGTAAAAACCAAAAATATGATCCATGTGATTGCTAGAATATTTCTGCTGTCATTTTTTTGATGTCTTCAGCAATCTCCTTGACTTTTCTTGGTCATCATTTGGACTCTGTTTGCTCTTTTGTTTTCGTTGGTATGAATTTATTAGGTAATAGATTGTCAAAAATCTGATCCAAAGATACTAGTGTAGCATATAATTTTTTAATCCAAATCATGTTAAATAGAAAGAGAATTGTATTTTCAATGTATAGCTGATAGAATTTCCATCATAAGCTAAATCAGTCAGGAAACATAGTTTGTAGATTTTGGCAGCTGGGAAACAATAATGAAATAAACATATATCTCGATGATATGAGCTAATTCCACTTTTTAGCCCAACTGCTCAAATTGACATTTCTCTGTATATAATTGATTTCTACAATCCTGTATGAACTCATGTAGTATTTTTTTTCTTCTATAAGAAGTTGCAAAAGTACTGCTGTCACTGCAGTTGCACTGATTTTATATTTTTTTCCAGATCTCCCAATCATTGTACACGTCCTACATGCAAAATGTTCCTCTTTTCAAAGGCTGCTCTGCAGAGTTTATCAATCAGATTGTAAGTGTTTTTTGACATACATTTATAAGCATACAATTTATTCTGTTATATTTCTACAAATGTATTTTGTTCCAGCTGTTTCAATCATCCATGCTTATTGAGAATGGATAGTCTTTTTTTTTTATCTAATGTATCCTTCAGCTAAGAGCCTCACAGATAATTTAAGTAATAATTAATCTGTACATATGAGCATATCCATGGCCATGGTCACAAAGTAAGTTGTAGATATGTATTTTGGTTTAAGCATTTGTTGTTGAATAACATCTCATAGCTTCTGTACTTTGTTTGGAACTCGTTTACGAGATGTATGAGTATGAATCTCTGCGTTGCCTGAGATGTTAAGCCCTAAAAATGATTTGGTCGTGGTGCAGGTAATCAGATTACATGAAGAATTTTTCCTTCCTGGAGAAGTGATCCTTGAACAAGGAAATGTTGTTGATCAACTTTATTTTGTTTGTGATGGTATGCTGGTAAGTTGACAAATCTTCTGTTTCAGCAGAAAGTATTGTGCTACTTCTACTACCCTAGAGCGATTACTTCCTTTATAGTTGCTTAGTTTTATTCTAACGAGTTTCACATCTGTCGTACAGGAAAAGGTGGGCATATTAAAAGACGGAGTAGAGGAGACAGTTGCACTTCTTGAATCTTACAGCTATTTTGGGGAAATTTCTATACTTTGCAACATTCCACAGCCTTATACAGTTCGTGTCTTAGAACTGTGCCGACTTCTGCGTATTGAGAAACAAACATTTACAAATATCATTGAGATATACTTTTCTGATGGAAGGAGGATTTTTAACAATCTTCTTGAGGTAATTTCGCAGTTGCATCTGCCCATCTTTTATTCATCAAGGGCTATCCTTATCAATAAACCTTCACATTGCCCTATTGAAGCATGTGGCTATAACATCATATACTAACAAGCACAAACTTCAGCACCTGGTAAACTATGCCACCTGCATCAGCTAACCTTCCCTTCACACTTTTTTCCCAGGAAAAAGATTATCAAGTGAAGCAGTTAGAGTCCGACATCACGTATCATATAGGAAAACAAGAAGCAGAACTTGCTTTGAAAGTAAATAGTGCTGCCTATAATGGTGACATGTTTCAGTTAAAAGGGTTGATCAGAGCTGGAGCAGATCCCAAGAAAACTGACTATGATGGAAGAGCACCATTGGTATGTTATTGCATCAAAAAAGTTGTTTTTAATGAGTTTTCTTCCTGTTGAATATCGCTCAACTGATCTCTGATTGTGTACATAGTTTGCCATGTTTCAAATAACATGTTCTCTTTACTTCCGCCTATTAAATAAGATGACAACTTCGGGGTTTGCCCGTTATCTTGATGCATTTTTTCGGTACACTGAAATCCTTTTCTTATTACAGTTGCCTCAATTTTATTTGCTTGGTTTAATATCAGATGCAGACTATGCAGTTAATCATTACTTGTACTCTTAATGAAGGAGATTCTTGCTGCTTCTTTCATTGTCAGTGTAAACTAAATCATTTACTTGTCCGCTTCAGCATCTAGCTGCATCAAGAGGTTACGAGGACATCGTAGCTCTCCTCATTCAAGAGGGAGTCGATGTCAATGTTTCAGGTAATTAATGATGATCTTTATATTCAAAGCCCACATCTTTCAAATACCATTTTTTGAGAGATACGCTTGTATGAGCTGTTGATGATCATTCGACTTTCTGCAGATTCTTTTGGAAACACTGCACTACTGGAAGCCATCAGAAACGGGCATGATCGAGTTGCTCAGTTACTATGCCATGAAGGGGCAACTTTGAGTATCAAAGACGCTGGCAATTTCCTCTGCTCAGCTGTTGCAAAAGGGGACTATAATTTGATCAAAAGATTATTGTCAAATGGCGTTAATCCTAACTGTAAAGACTATGATCAGAGAACTCCGCTCCATGTGGCTACCTCTCAAGGCTTAATCTTGATGGCGAAGGCTCTTGTTGAGGCCGGAGCTAGCATACTCTCCAAGGACAGGTCGGAAATTCTTTGTAAATTCATCACTCACAATGTCTTGGTTGCGCTCTTCAGTTAAGTTTCATTAGTTTTTTCAATTCTGCAGATGGGGAAACACTCCACTAGATGAAGCCCGGATGTCTGGCAACAAGAATCTGATGAAGCTTCTTGAAGATGCGAAAATTGCTCAACTCTCTAACGACTCCGAAGAAAAGAAAGGTAACATAGGAACTTACTCTGATGTTCCTTGCATAAATGAGTGAAGCATTGAACTTGTATGATTGTTACATGATGCAACATATACTCATGAAAGGATTCTTTTGCAGACAAATCGCATCCGAGAAAATGTACGGTGTTCCCATGGGATCCATCAGAACCCAAGGAAATCAAAAGGCATGGTGTAGTGCTATGGGTACCAAGCACAATCGACGAACTCGTTCAGCTTGCAGCAGAGAAGCTGAAGTTCGATTCCGCTTCTACACTACTGACAGAGGATGGAGCTGAAATCGTCGATGCTGACATGATTGAGAACGGCCAAAAGCTATATTTGATCAGCGAAACATAGTAGAGGTCACTTTCTCTGCTGCAGTCAACATATCTGCTAGTAATTCTTCATGGAAATGCCTTCATCTTTCCTTCAGTCCTCGAATGAATGATTCGCATTTGGGCGGAGTTGAAATGCCTTCATCAGAAGAATTCAGCCAGTAGCGTGAAAATCGGTCAGTGAATCGAGCAAGGATAACCCAAAAGCAAGCACAGGCCAACGTTGGCCTTCATGTGTTTGGCTGTTGGGTTCGCCTTTTTCTCGTCGCCGCACAATGCCTCTCGGTAATATCAACTTCACCGGCAAACACACCCAAGTAAAGATGGCTGCTTTTCGCTTTGAGGTGCAGGTTTGCATTGTTTTGTATTAGTATCTCATCTCATGTATGATAATATCGGTATGATGATGTAAATGGCGTGCTGATACAAACTATTCCTCGAAATCTATGCAGTGTAGTTAGAGTGCTCGTACGTAATTCTGAATTTTAATGGCAATAGAATCATCAAATTATAGTAGTATTGGTTAACAACCAATACTACTATACAACCAATACTACTATAATTTGATGATTCATTGATAGTTTAGTACTTTAGTTTGCCTTTAATCCAGTGCTTTACTCTGCCAAAAACCTGCTTATGATACTTTCACATGAATCATAGATGGCTCCACTCTCCTTTTAGGATAAATTCCACAATCTCAGGCCCTTCCAATGGCGGATCTACGGGGGCTTGGGATGGCTAAAACCCCCTAATCCAGAGAAAAACGTAGGAAAAAAAATTATGGGATTTTTTTGGTAATTTTTTTTTTTATAAATTTAGAGATAAAAGAGTGTAAAAGAAATATTAAATTATAAAGAAAGTTTAGCCTCTTTTTTTTTAAAAAAAATATTATGGGATTATCTTAAATTTATAAAGACATTTTAGCCTAGTTGGTAAAGAGAAAGTATTTATTATCTTGAGTTTTATGGTTTTTTAATAAACACATTCTTTTATATATAAATTTAATTGATAATTTTAAATTTTTTTTCTTTGATTTTGTTGAGTTTCTTGGTTTTATTTCATCATCCGTTGTTCTCTCCCAGTTATGAATATTTTGCTTTATTATCATTATCCAGCTTAATTGATTCTGATCTTGTTTTCTTCAAACATTTTCTTGTTTCTAATCATCCACCAACTCGACCAGCTAATTAGTAGTGTAGTTTTTTGTGTTTTTGTGATTCTCCCTAATAATAATTCTACTACGAGTTGCTTTGTCTTTTGTTTGTGGAGTTAAAGGCTTCTAATAGTTCTGATTAAATAAAAAAAAGGCTTCTAATAGTTTGTTCAATTCACTGTTTAATTTTTTTTTAATACGGAAAGATATTGTAGTCATTCCAAAAACAAATGAATGGAGTCCTCGTATGGGGTGGTTACACAATACACAATCCGTGGGTACATGGATATTTTTCCGACCTAGCTAGCCTACACTTCGTTGGGATCCCGTTATCCATTAGTTTCCAAACAAAGTTTTTAACTTTTGGTAGACACTCTAGATTTCAAATTGATTCTTCTTCCTTAGTTTCTTGTGATTAGATCCGATGCACTTGTTGTGGGGAACCACCCACTTTTATTTGTCTTCCAGTACAGTCTATCAAGTATCAACTATGTTTCCCTCCGGGATATTGAACGTTTTAATTTGTTCCACTATTTCATGTGGGAGAAGTCATTTAAGATCTTCCACTTTCCCTGTTTTTATCAAGATTCAGATATATATTTTCAACTTTTTCGGTTTCATCAATTATACATCTTGGCAATTCTTTCCCTTTGAGCAGTACCTGATTTGTCCAATTGTCCTTCCAGAATCTAATTCTTTTGTCATTTCCAATCTGCCATACCAACCCCGTACATAATTCATCTTTGACTTTCATAAGTTTTGTCCATTGCCACGATCCACCCTTCTTCTTTTTGTACTTCCATAAGTCTTCTTCTTTCAAATATTTTTCTCGAATAATTTTTACCCAGAGGTTCTATGGTTCAGAAATGATCTTTCAGAGTATTATCTCATGTACAATAAGAAATTATCTTGTATTGCCCATTCAGAAATGAAAGCGCCTTGGAGTGGATGGATTGATTCCGTTAGGACTCCTCTCATTCGATCTACTATTATCTTGGTAATGATTTTGTAGATCGTTGTATATAGATTGATAGGTCTATAATGGTTTGTTTTCGCCGGGTTCACATTTCAGAATTAGCATTATGAATGTTTGGTTAATTATAAGTTTCAACATCTTCTCGGATCGAACGAAACCTTTGATTGCTTTAATCACATCTCATCCCAATACTTTTGATAAAATTCGTTTGTCGTTCCATTTGGACCCGGAGATTTGTTTTTCCCTAGAGCAGAAGCCACTTTTTAAATTTTCCCATTTGTAACCTCCTTTGTTAGTTTGTCATTTTTTTCCTGAGGAAATTTCTTTGCCAATCAACTGCAAAAATTAACCAAGAATTTGATGATTCACACCTTCTTTTTTATACCTTCCCTCAAAGTCTTTCTTGATCTCACTTCATATATTTTTTCTTACTATTTTCCTGTTCCTTCTACGTGTCGCCAATTTATGAAAATAGCCAAAATTTATGTCTACTAGTTTGAGGTGCTTAGTTTTAGTAGTTGATTCTAGTACACTTTGTGGTAATTTATAAATTGCTCTTTTTTATATATTAGTCTTTTTCGCATTTGACTATTTCTATTTGTTCTTCTTTTTACTATTCCCAGCTTGTATTTCTATTAGTTTTTCTTCAATTTCTTTTAGGTGTCTGAATATATATTCAAATGTTCTCTTATTTCATTTCTTAGCCAACTTTTGAGGTGCTGGTTTTTTTTATTGTGTTCAAGTAACATGTATCCCATTGAATATGATTTGGTTTTATACAATTGCTCTATCTAGTTTCTCGTAGTGTTGTTGTTGTCCATTTTATTTCTTCGCCAAATGAACTCTTATTTTCTCATCCAGGCTTTGAATCTCGTTCAATCCCCTATCATAACACATGATTTCGGGAGATAGTGTGTATGTTCAGTTAGGTCTCTCCAAAACTCATCTTTTTCGTTTTCGTACGGTGGGACATAGACAAAGCAACAAAAGAATTTAATACCTCGTTGTTCTTATCTATTTTGAGAGTAATGAATCAATGTCCTATTGTTTCTATCTCAACCTTGTTGCTTCCCATTTGATAGCTTTTCCATAGGATACGAACTCCTCCTTACAACAATTTGCTGGGCCCATGCCAGTGAGTCAAACCCAAGTTTATGCCAAACTCTATCAATCGGTTGGTTTCCCGTTTTAGTTTCAAATAATGCCATAATTTGTATCTTTTCTATTTTACACATTATATCAATTTCTGACCATAAATTTCCTTGGTTGATGTCGGATACATTCCAATAACATATTTTCATTCTGAATACCAGTCAATATTTTGAAAGCTTTGTCTATAGTCTTGTTAGATTTAGATGTTATTCTCCATTTTTGCTTTGGGTGCCTCTTTTGAGTCTTTTCATTGTTAGTTTGGGTTTGCTAGGTTGCCTCTAAGATAGTTACCCTGTGCAATATTCTTAAGGTTGTTTTGTGTTGGGCCATGGCCCATTTAGGTCCAGCCCAATTAAGCAACTAGTTGGCTTGTTTAATAAATCAAAGGCAAAATCGCAGAAAACCACCATTTGAATAGGCTGTTTTGCGTGAAACCACCCCTTAAAACAAAAATTGCAGAAAACTACCCTTTAAAGATGTTTTCTTTGCAAAGTCACACCCATCACCCAATTTTCGTTAATTAAATGTTAAAGTGCGTCAAAATCAATTATATCCCTTGTTTTTATTATTATTTTACTTTATCCAATCTGTATTAATTAATTTTTACCTTTTAACATGTTTTTCAAAAGTAATTTTTTTTATAAAATATCATTTTTTTATATAATTTCACACTTATTAGTAAAAACACTTTATAAAAAATAAATATAATTAATTTTTTATATATTTTAAAAAGTGTATATTACTAAAGGCCTACTCGAAGAAAATAAAATTTTAAAAAAATGATATGTCATATAGTTTTTATTATTCTAAAAATATGTTAACTATTTCACATCCATTTTTAGAATAATAAAAATTATATGAAACATTTTTTAAAAAAATTATTTTCTTCAAGTAGCCCTATATTACACTTTTTTATATGTATAAAATATAAATTACACATCAATTTTTTATAGATTTTTTTTGTAAGTATGAAATGATTTTTAAACAAAACATTTTTTGATATTTTTATAGTGTTTTTTGCTTTTAAAAATATATCAAAAGTTAAATATCAACTAATATCAATTGAAATAATAAAATAATAATAAAAATAAGGGTTATAATTAAATTTGGTGGTTTTACGCAAAACATTTTATTTAAGGGTGTTGCTAGATACACCACAAATCACAAGGGTGTTGCTAAATATCAAAAGCAATATTTTGCCTTTGACTTGTGTGGAGCACGATCACGAGTAGACCTGTCAAACGGGTCATTCCGGTCGGGTTCGGGTCGGGTCACTCCGGGTCTCGGGTAAAACGGGTCATGGGTAAAACGGGTCTCGGGTAAAACGGGTTGCGGGCGGGTTCGGGTCGATTTCGGGTTTGTCAATTTTTTCTTTATTAAATTAAAAAAATCATAATTTGATAATTTTGCGATAAATTTTAATTAAATATAAAAAAATTTAATTATATTTAATTATAAATCAACCGGGTCAACCGGGTCACCGGGTCAATCGGGTAAATCGGGTCAAAATTACCGGGTCAATCGGGTCACCGGGTCGAAACCCAGATTACTCGGAAAATTTCCGGGTTTTCGGGTTCGGGTCGAAAAAAATTTCTGGGTCAAAATTTCCGGGTCTTGACCCAAAAAATTTCGGTCGGGTCGGGTCACCGGGTCGGGTTGTGTTTTGACAGGTCTAATCACGAGTGTAGAGCAAGAGGAGAAGCAAAGGGTTTTGCTTCAATAGTTGCCGGCCATCAGCAAAGAAAGAGAGGAGAGAGAAAGGAAAGAGAGAGATGAGGGAGAAAGGAGAGGAAAAGGAGATTTGAGTGGGTGTTTCATCTCTTAATCCGATAATTCGTTTATTTCTTCGGCAAGTTATCAACAAGTGTTTGTTGATATATATTTTCTCCTCCTGGAAATCTATTTTGATTACAAGTGTTTAGCTAGTTTTTTGGAGAGGAATCAATTCTAGATCCAGATTGTAATTAGATTGATGTTTGAGATTCCATGTTTGTTTGTCTCCATTTGAGACTGGACTGTTAAACACTAGTACTGGTTTGTTAATTAGTGGATTGGTTGTTCTGGTGGGTGGAAGGTGGGTTTCTTTTTATCCTCTGGTTTGATAAGGTTTTTTTCACGTAAATCTTGTGTCGATATTTGTGCTTTTATCTGTGTTTTGGGTTGCTTGGTTGTTTGGTTTCTGGATTTAGTATTATCGGTTGGTTATTAGTTTGCTGGTTGATTGCTATTGATTCTCCTATTACTCGAATACGCTCCTATGTGTGACTAGAAAGTGATTTCTAGCCCAACATTTTGATCTGATTACTACTCTCTTAGTAAGTTGTACGTATCACACTCCGAACAGTCCGAAGTCCCAATAAGTTTGGGTGGATTAGTTCCGAGAGGAGTGTGTTAAGGAGTCTTAAGGTGGGCCTTAAGAGCATCAATAGTGGTGGGTTTTCATCAACCCCATACCCCTCTCTCCTTGAATTGGTAAATAAAGAGCGGCCATTCCGGGGTTCGAACCGGGGACCTATGATACCCTCTCTCTCCTCCTATAAGGTAGATAATGAGTGTGGGGTTAACCCCAGTTCATGGAAAGGGAAGGGATAAACCCAGCAAGAAGGGGCAACCCCTCTCGTTCCCCATCTCTTTTTTACTTTTAAAAAAAAATATAAAAGTGGATTTTTTTTTAATTAAGTAACTTTTTATTTTGGTAATTTTTATTAAATTTAGAGATAAAAGAGTTTAAAATCAATATCAATATCAATCATCAATATATATATATATATAATATTAAAACATAGACGTGAAAATCCTATGTGGCGGGCTCTGGTCGAATTCGCTTATGTGTCATTTTCTGGTGCGATATGGGATGGGTTTTGGCCACGTCAATTAATGATGATCCAATAAATCTAAACTACGTTAGACGATATCCCCATCTATTTATACATGTGTCATCCTATGTGTCCATTTTAATTAATGATTAAATTAATTTTTATTATAAATATTCAACATCATATCTTACAAATCTTATCATTTTACTTAAATTGTTTTATAGATATTTTATCTAGAAAAAAATATAGATTAGATTAATTTAGGAAAAATGGCCAAAAATAATACCAACTATCAACTTTTGGCCAAAAATAATACCAACTTTGAAATTGACTGTTTTATATACGAACTATCTCCATATTAACCGAAAATAATATGTAGGTGTATTCCGGTGAATTTTCCGACCAAATACGCCACATGGACCTCGGAAAACACACGTGGCATACATTGTTGCCACCTCACCAACCTTTTAATTTCCATGTCATAAAAAAAATTTCAATTTTTTTTAAAAAAAACAAAATTAAACAAATTGCTACAGTGCCTGTGATTTCAGAACGATGGAGGGAGAGAGCATCAGAGCAGAGAACGAAGAACACAAACGGAACTCCCTCGATTGCATTGGAATCTCGATCGATAGCAAGGGCAAAGGCTTTCTAAGGATGACGGAGGGTTGGGGACAACAAAGCTCATCCATGAATTCAAATTCTCGGAGAAGAGTCGACGAATCTTCAATTGAAAGGTGCAAGCATGGCTTCCCTGCGAGATTGCAAACTTGCAAATACACTAGAAATTCGAGAAGACGGTTTTTTGTTTGTCCATTATGGAAGGTATGATTTCAATCTTTAGTTTATCTCACCGGTTCGATTGATATTTTTTGCGTTTCAAATTGTGGAAAAAATTAGGGTTTTCGAATTGGGTTTCGAAATGGGTTTCAATTTTAGGGATTCTAGTTTGGATTGCAAACTGGCATTTCGAATTCACTCTATTTGTGCTTCACATAATTTCGTTTTACTGTTGCCTTCCATGTGAAATCGTTTTGCTGTTGCCTGTGAAATTGTTTTGCTGTTGCGCGCCTGTGAAATCGTTTTGTTGTTGCCTGTGAAATCGTTTTGCTGTTGACTAGCAAGATAATATCTGACTGAAATTGCTGACTGTAGAGTCGGAATTGCTATCGAGATGGTTTTATCATGGTTTTGCTATAAAAAAAATCGAATTACTGTCGAGATGGAATCATTCTTTGTTTATTTTCTATCATAGTGAAAGTAATTTTGCTGGCATAGATTTATTTTGTCATGGTTTTGCTATAAGTATAGATTTTTCGAGATGGTTGAGCTGATTCACGGGAAGACACAATGAACATCTTTGATGTGGCCTATGTCATAGATTTTTCGAGATGGTTGAGCTGATTCACAGTGAGATTGTTTTTGCCATATTTTTTGATGTCATAGATGTTTTGGTTTTTTTGATATTTTTTTTACTTCTTTGTAGGAAGATGAAAAATGCAACTACTTCAAATGGTTGTATGCTCATGATTGTGTTGTTAGAGCTAATGACACTAACAAGAACATGAAGATCCAAAGAGAGAATTATGGTGTTGCTCTCACCGATGAAGACCATGGAACCTCTGATATTTTGAAGCTGAGCACTGATTTTCTGAAGATCCAAAGAGAGAATTTAGTCATGAAAATAGTAGTAGGTGTGATAGTTCGTATATGAAACAGTCAATTTCAAAGTTGGTATTATTTTTGACCAAAAGTTGATAGTTGGTATTATTTTTGGCCATTTTTCCATTAATTTATATGAAAAAGGTTAGATTTGTTTTATATATCACTAACAAAAAGATAAACACTATTCGATTATACAGGTTAATTTAATGTTTTATGTATTCCCATTATTCCTATGACTATTGAATTAACCTTAAGATTTATATACATAGCTAGGTACATAGCTACTTTTTTTTTTTTAGTGAAAGATACTTAGCTACTAATATCATTAATTGATGTATAAAACTATTTATAATTCAATATATAATTATTACCAAAATTTACTTGTGCTTTTTTTTAATAAAAAAATTCATCATGGACCATAATTATATATATTTTATATAGATATATTATATATGATTATATTTTATATATGTCAAATAACAATTAACTGCATCGTATGGTACATATATATTTTATATAGGATTAGGCATGGTATGGTACATTTATATTTTATACAGGATTATACATATATTTCTTTTCTGAAATTTTGTCATCAAATTTGACGCATGGTGCATATTTTTTAAAAGGTTGACAACATGCATACTCATCCCAATTTGTCGGCATGCATAATATTAGATAGATTATTTACCTAAAAAGATATGTTTACTACCTAATTAAGATATAAGGTTGAATATTTATAAAAAATAAATTCTAATTAAGATATAAGGTTATATTGGATAGATTATTTGATCTAAAAAGATAAGTTTTCTATCTAATTTAAAGACAAGGCTGAATATTTATAAAAAAAAAAATAAGTGGGATAATTAATTGAGATGACAAAATTATATTGACTTATTAATGACATGGCTCAAAAAGATAAACAGGTATAATTTTTCTGTTTATGTTCCAACATAAACAGAATCTCATTTTTTTTTGGTGAAGATAAACAGAATCTCATGGTATTACCATGTTGTAATTATCGATATGCCATCGTTCATAATTTGATTATATATTCCCATTATTCCTATTTAATTTTCTGTTTATGTTCTGTTATGACGCGAGTGTGTAACACCTTTATTTATGCTTCATAATTACTATTTTTGAAATTGTTTTCTTCTTCTTTTAGGCCCCAATCGTTGCCACTGTTTATTTTTTAGTGTTAAAACTCAAAGACAGAAATTCAGCAAATGAAAATGAGTAATCAATACCAATCGTCTTATCATTTTACCTTAAGTTATTTTATAAATATTTTATTTAGAAAAAAAATCTAGATTAGATTATTTTATATGAAAAAAGGTTAGATTAGTTTTATCACTAATGAAAATTGATTAAATTATATATAGAGAGAATTAGTTTATATATATTCTATTAAATTATTAAACAATCACATTAACCAATAGAGATAATTCAAATCAATAAGTGTTTATCTTTAACAAATAATTAATTTTTAAACCAAATTTATGCAAATATTGCTCACATACGTATATACCAAATAATTTTATTTATCTTTAAACAATCACATTAAACAATACAAATAATTCAAATCAATAAGTGCTTATCTTCAACAAACAATCAATTTATAAATCAAATTTATGCAAATATTGCTCACATACCAATTAATTTATAAAGCAAATTTATACAAATATTAGATCCATTATACATCATGCTTTGTTTAGCGATAAAATAATTATGTTTTATGAAAATATTTGGTAAAAGAATAATTAAATTACATCATACAAATTTGCAATTACATGCCCTTAATCTGACTTGTAGATTGAATTTTATCATTAAGTATTCATAAATATAAATATATATATATATATATATATATATATATATATATATATATATATATATATATATATATATATATATATATATATATATATATAGGGAAGCTTTAAAATGTAAAAACTCCTTAACGTGTAAAATCCGCTTAACGTGTAAAATTTGGGTTCAAGAGGCGCGCGCCGAATTTCCGTTAAAAAAACCGGGTTGAACCGGAAAAACTAAAAAAAAAAACAGAAGAAAACTGGTCCTTCCAAAAACCGATATCGCGTTCCCATGGAAACAGATTCGATTGACGAAAAGCTTCACCTTCTCGCCGGGGATTACAATCAAACAAGTTGAATTGCAGAAACTTGTAATCAACAAAAGGATTCATCGAAGATCAGCGGAATATCCTGATCGAAGCAACAACAACAGATTCAGAGGAAGAAATTTTGAGAAAAAGGTGCACAAACTGTTCGATCTTATTAGATTCAAATTCGCATTCATTACTGAATTAATTTGTCCAAAGTTCATATAATTTGTCTTAATTTCGGATTCGATCTGAAAAAGATGAAGAATATCAGTGTAATTTGTGTAAACAAATCCAAAATTTGTAGTAAAAATAAAATTATAGGCTAAAACGAACCTAGGGTTTGAAGTTCGCAAAACAGGAAATGGCCGTCAATTAACACACAATTGCACTTAGATAAGGCAGAAATTGAATAGAAATCACTGTTAATATACAATCCCATCCTCATTTGCATGAAATTTATATTCATAAAACCTCAAACAACTCATATATGAGAGTTTGCAGTCTGATCTTAATATTCAGTATAGAATGTTGGTTTATCACTTATGCACTTATAAATTGCACTTTTGATATATTGGTGGAACTGGTTACAAAAATTCAATTTATCTAATAAATTTTTCAATGTTGGTTTAACATACAATATGGAGTCTGTACCAGAGTCACATAATGAAAACTTAGAATCCTCAGCTGCTTCGACTACTGCAATCGTTTGTGCAACACCAATCAGCATCAATGCAGGGCCTGAAGTGAATATAAATAATCTAATAGTGCAACATCAGCTCCCATACAGGGTGTTTGTGACACCAAATAACACGAGATATTGGATACCGATTTGCAGTGAAGAGTTGGAGCCAAAGGAAGGGAAAGTGTTCCAGACATTGAATGAAGTTGTGAAAGCATATAAAGATTATGCATATAAAGCGGGATTCGATGTAAGACATGGGACCACAGTTAATGCTAACGGGGTACAGCAACTGAAGTACTTATACTGCAATAGAGAAGGATACTCGAAAGGTAAACAGACAAAGAAGGTAAGAAAAAGATTATCTATACGAGTTGGTTGTACTGCTAAGATAATATATAAATATGTACCTGAACAAGGATATGTGGTGACAAAATTTGAGGAGAAGCACACACATCCTTTCGTTGATGAGATCTGCAGGGTATACATGAAGAGTAATAGGAAGATGCAAAGTTACCATCAAAAATTTGTACTGGACTGTGCAAAACAAAGAGTTGGACCAGCAAAGGCATACAGATTATATAAAGAAATGGTGGGAGGATATAGTAATGTGGGTCCTTCAGTGATTGATTTCACAAATCACAGAAGAGATCTATTGGCTTATTTCAAAGGATCTGATGCACAAGTTGTTATCGACAGATTCTTCCATAAGCAAGAAATATGCAGTGCATTCTACTTTGCTTTTGATGTCGATGAAGACAATCAGTTGAGCAGATTGTTCTGGTGTGATGCAGTAAGCAGAAAAAACTTCTCATTATTTGGAGATGTTATTTCATTTGATTCAACGTACAACACAAACAGGTATTAGACATTATTCATATTGAATATTTAGATACATCATATGTGTAAGCACTGTCATAGATTTTTGTTATAACACAGACAAAAGACAGATTGCCTGATTTATTCACAAATATGGTAACAAGACTGCACAGATAGAATGTATAGATGCACAAAATCATGTATATCATGCACTCCAAGATCGAATAAGTGCACAACTACACAGCCTAGTGATCTTTTATTTATATACATCTGTAATACCAACTTTATACATGTTTCTGTTGAAATTATTCTAATTTCCACAAGTGTCTTATATTAAAGGTACAAAATGGTGTTCAGTCCCTTCACAGCATATGACCACCATAAATCATTGGTGCTGCTAGCATCAGAGCTTTTGAGGAATGAGAATTTAGAGTCATATGTGTGGTTGTTTGAGCACTTCAAAAAGGCCATGGGTGGGTGTCCTAGAATTTTCACAACGGACCAGGATCCTTCGATGAAGATTGCTGTTCAAACTGTATTTCCAGAGAGTAGGCACAGATTATGCATGTGGCATATCATGGACAAGCTATCTCAGAAAATAGACAACTCCATGAATGGATACTTCAAATTCAGTGACAAGTTGAGGAGTATTGTGTGGAACAGGGAGAGTACGCCAGAAGAATTTGAAAAGGACTGGAATGACTTAATGGAAGAGTATGGAATGACAATTCACTCGTGGTTGAGTGACTTGTTTAGAATGAGAGACAAGTGGATCCCTGCGTATTTTCAGAATGTCAAACTTAGTGGATTGATTAAAACAACATCCATTTCAGAGAGCATGAATAGCTTCTTCCGTAAGTTCTCCAACTGCACTGCAAATTTAATTGAGTTTATGTTGTATTATGAAAGTGGAATTGAAAATCAAAGGCATATTCAAGGGAAGAAGAACTATGACTCTGAAATACTGGAACCAATTTTGATTTCGCCCCTTCCTCTAGAAAAGCATGCATCCAGATTATACACAATAAAAATGTGGGGGAAATTTCAGGAGGAATTGAAAGGGGCATTGTACAACTGCAGAGTGACAAATGTGACAGAGATTGATGAGTTGGAGATATATACTCTAAAGGAAAACAACAAGGTATACACTGTTGAGCACAAACTTGAAGATCATGATTGCTGCTGCTCTTGTAACTTGTTCAACAGGTTAGGATATCCATGCAGGCATATATTAACTGTTTTGAAGGATATACAACTTGAGAAGTTGCCAGAAACACTACTGCTTACTCGTTGGACCAAAGCAGCAAATTTGAGTAGTGTTTTCACTTTGGATGATGTTGTGGTCAGACAGTCAAGTGCAAAACAAGAACAAAAACTCCTGTTGACAAATATGTTAGCTGAATTTCATGCTTGTGTGGATTTAGTTAAGGACAATAGTGATCAGATTAAGCACTTGTCATCTGCATTAACAAATGCAAAAAGGGAGCTCCAACAAAGTGCACAAACATCAACATCTTCAACAGCTTTAAAGTCTGGTATGTATGATAGGTTTGATGCAGAAACACAAGATTACTGATTCCTTATTTGAACCCTTTTATACAAAATAAAATAAAATAAAATAGGCCAGAATTATATATTCAAAGTATACTAATTTTAATAAGTTTGTTAACTTGAAGCTATGTTTGAAGAGTTTGCTGGAGTAAGCCTCCCGAAGAATGTGGTAATAAGAGACCCAAAACAAGCAAAGACAAAAGGCAGTGGGAAGAGGCTTAAAGGCGGGAAGGAAACAGCAATTCAATCACAGAAAAAGGGGAAGAGAATATGCTCAATCTGCCTTGAATATGCACCTCACAACAGCAGGGCATGTCCATTAAGTGAAACATAATAGGAATAATAAGCACAATTTGTAATGGAAATTTATTAATGCACTTTAGTATTGGAAAAATGGTATACTTTAAGTTTTCTTATTCACAGATGGTATGAACCAACTTTTATATTATGTTCATTACTATCTCGGTTTTGTGTTAAGATAATATTTAATTGTGCAGTACAATCTATTTTTAAAGGAAATAAGAGAGAAATCCCAAGTTGCAAATGAATACGTACAGGGTAGAACCTACTATTAATTATGACTTGCTTTGCAAGATTGTGGAAAAACTTGGACAAGGTGAGATTCAGGTAATGATGGAAGATACATTTACATAGCCTCAACTACAAACATCTAATCAACAAATAAGTACTTCTTAATAAATGTGCAATCAGAAAACATCAACAAAAGAAGAAAACCAACAGTATGAAATGGGATTGTTTCAAAACAACCGTATAATAAAAACAGTTACTATAGGAATAATTAGTTTAAAAAATTTATAAAATAAAAATTAAATATAACAAGAACAACTTAAATAAATGTCTTTTAATTTTAAAAACGTAAAGATTTAAGGAGAACTATAAATTAAAATAATGAAGTCTACAAATAAAATGCTGTATGAAAATAATTACCACATATATGGGAAGTTGGGAAGTACTCCCTCTGTTAATTAAAACTTGTCGTTTACTATTCATGCACGTTTTTTTAGAACGATAAAAACTATATAAAATATTAACTTTTTTTTACATTTGTTTTTATAAACTAATACTTAATAGTAATAAGTATGATATTATTTAAAAAAATTATTTAAAAAGTTAATATTTTATATAGTTTTTAACACCTAAAAATGCGTGCGTGAATAGTAAAACGTCAAGTTTTAATTAACGGAGGGAGTATTAAACATTTAAAAGGGGTAATCATTACAGTTATAGGGAGTTGGGGCGGGTAAATGTCTTTGGAAAACCGCCAATTGGATAAGGCCAATCAAATGAAGGAAGTTGAAGAGCCAAAACCGCCAATTGGATAAGGCCAATCAAATGAAGGAAGTTGAAGAGTAAAACGTCAAGTTTTATGTATGTACCATTGTAATCATTACAATAAGGCTGTGTAATTGCACAAAACAACAATATGAGTGCACATATTATAGTGGGGACATTTATAACTGCACATAATACAAATATAATTGCACAAAAAAGAGATGTTTTTGCACTATTGCAGGAAAAAAGTAATATAAAACGCGCACAAAGTAAAATATATTCACAAAAATGAAAAATAAAAAATTACATTAAAATAAAATAAAAAATAAGAATCCAGGCCAATATAAGAAACAAAACACACAAAGAGACATCAACCTAAAAGCCTGAATAGATAAGCACTTCGGTTATTAAAAATAGATCATCATATTGCATATGCACAATAGAGTATTCAGGGTGCACATAAGTATCATATAATTGCACATATTAATATTAGGCCAGCACATGACTATATAGTAATGTCACAACATAATGAAATGTGTGCACGATTAAAATTAAATATAAAACGGATAAAGATTCGAATTCAAGCATTAAAAAAACACAACAATATTAATAATGTCAACATCACCAAGCGTACAAACATAGACTAAGATAGACAAAGGTAACCCAAAAAGGGAATCATAAAGGGTTATACATTACATCACATGTAGAACACAAAATTTGTATACCCTCAAAAGTACAGAATGCCCAGCAAAATACTAATGTTTGTTAACTACAATTTCCTACCGAATCAATCCAACCGTAGTTTTAGAGCTTGAACACCTTTTAAGGTCAAGGATGCATGTGCCTTAGCTTGAGCTGAAATTTCAGATCGAAGTTCGTTGACATCAGAACAAATTATGTCAGTCATGTACTTCACACGCAGCTTGGAGATGTTCTTGTCAGTCCCGTGGTCAAAACCACACTTGAATCCCTTCTCCAATCCCACGAATGCTTCCATATGGCGCATCATGCAAACACCAGAATGGGGACGCTTTTCTTCACCATCCCAAGGAAGACAAATGGGTGATTGCTGAAGCATAGAAACTAATTGTGCCTTCTTTGATAATCCATTAGACTTCAAATATTGAATCAAGAAATTATGCTGCAAAAATAAAAAAAAATGTAAAAAAAAAAAAGAAGAGGAAAATACTATAAATGATAAACTGAAAAATATAAGGAAAAAAACCCGCAAAGAGTAAAAAAGTGACGTATAAGTATGAAAACTAACTAAATTGCCAACTATATATTGGAAGATACAGGTAGAAGCACGAGTATCACTTGACACATCCAGGAATTGAAGTTCGTGCGTTTTCAGATTAAAGACGGCCATGCAATAGATTGAGTCATAATACACACCAAACACAAACTAACACAAATATAAAGAAAACAAGTCAACAAAAAACAAATAAAGTAAGAAAGAGAGTAGGAGAGATAAAACAAAAAAAGTATTAAAAAGAACAAATACAATATCAACATCTTTCAACCGAATGTGAGGAGCAGCAGCCAGTTCAGAATCAACATGGATACCAAGTTTTGTAAAACGTTCAGGAAAATCACTCGGAGGAGGGTTTGGAGCAAATTTCTGGAAAAAAAATACAAAATAAAGAACAAGGAAATAAACACATGTAGAATGAGAAAAAAAGTAAGGAACAACAAATACAACTTACAGACGACTCAATAGATATAAAAAGCCTTGATGGAGAAACAACACTTCTGAATTGTTCTTTGTAATTAAGAACAGAAGCCCATGCCCTCACAACAGGGAAAGCAACTTCAAAATCGTCTTCAAGTGATTTAAAATCAGCTCTAATAACTTCAACAGAGGAATTCTTAAAGAGAACTTCACTGCAATAGGCAAAGAACAAATTATAAAAAATAAATATAACTAAAAAAAACTTAAATATAATAAAATAATTAAAGTAAAAAAAAAAAGAAAAAACAAAGAAAAAGGGGAAAAAAGGCTTACACATCAGAAGCTGATTTCTTAGACAAATATGCACAAATGCAACGCTCAATGTCAGACACACGCTCATTCACATCAACAACCCTGGAATAGTAAGGACTCTTCAAGGAATCAGCAGGTTTTGAAACCCTCTTACCGCCAACATCTTTCTCATCTTGATCAGCAGGACAACACCTAGTAGACCTACGTAAAGGCATGACAACAGGAGATTTTTGCTTCTTTTTATACACTTTAGGGGTTGCACACTGAATGTCACTTGATGTTGATATGCCTAAAGAAGAAGCAGCATCTCCACCAGAATATTCTTTGGCAATATTGACAACAGAGGAAGGAACACCAGGGACACCCACGACAACAGACGGTGCATCTCTAATATCTTTTTGTGCATCAACATTGGACTTTGGTGCAGAGACAAAACCCTTTTGTGCAGACTTATCAGACTTGTTAAAATCTTTGGCAATTGCTTCTTCAGAATATTTTTTTTGAGATTGGAAAGCAGGATCAGAACCAAATATATCAAAGGATGGCTCAGCAAGAAGATTCATAGGCATAGTCCCCTTACCCTTAGAGACTGCAGAATCACCCTTCTTTCCCCCATCACATTCACTCTCAAAACAACCACCACCAAGCCCACCCCCAGATACATTACCAGCTGAACAAAAAGGTTGATTAGTCTGACCAGACGATTGCATCTTACATTTATTAATGTAAGCTAACTCAATTTGGGTAAGAGCATCCAAAAAGACAGGATCTGACCACAAAGGATCTTGGGATGAAATCCACTCAGAAGCGGGGGGGTTGCCAATATTAGAATTGTCTACAAGAGGAGAAGCAGCCTTAACACCCTCAAACTCCAAACCCATCAGCTTCTTTGCAGCATTACTAAGGGTTTTTACCATGTCATTCTCTCCAAATTCATGAGGAATTTTATCAGCCAAATCAACAAACTCATATATGGAAGTAGCAAGAGCAGCAGTTTTTTAAGCAAAGGATTGAATAAAATTCTACAAGGGGAAGAAAACACACAAACACACACACAAACAAAGATAAACAAAATCAAACAAAACACCATGAATATTATAAAAAAATAGACTATAAATAAAGAATAGCAGGAACCTCAATAGGAGATGATTTTTTTCCAGAAACTTGTGGATTGTCAGTAGGAGCATCTGAAGGGGCAGCGCATGGAGATTTGGGGTTATATACAGGAACAGATTGACGTTCCTCAATTCTGCCACGTCCAAAGCCTCCACTGGAAAGATCATCATCTTCGCGCTGACGAAGCATAGGTGATGTCAATCCCATAAAAACAGGAAAAGACCGAGTTACTCTCCTCGACGAAGTACTTGAGAATAACTTCACCCTATCAATATACAACAGCTAACAAACACAGCCAAACAACAACAACAAACACATAAGAAACCAAATTATAATAAACACAAGAGAGGATGATATAATAACAAATAATAAAAGTATTGAATGAAAATGAGAAGGTGAAAAAAGGAAAAACAAATACTCACAATGAGGAAGAGAATAGGACCTTTAAACTGACTGGTTTTGTTCTTCTCCCAAAATTTTTTGGAATCAACTAAGCTTTCAAGAACAAAAGCACACCAATTCAATTCTTTGAAGTCCTCAGTCCCAGATAAGACTTTAACCAAATTGTGATTAACATTGCCATTTTGGATACTGTCCACAAGCAATGAATCAAATAACACATCAAAGTTGATGACAAATGTATCACCGACACCAGCATCAGCAACCATATGATCAATAAGAACAGAAGGATTAATGGAATCACCAGCAGAAAACGAACTCTTTCACTTCGTAAGAACATCTGACTTCTCTTTAGAAGTTTTCCTACATATCAAATTCTTGCACATAGGCAAGCCTAATGTAATATGCACATCAAGCTCAGTAATATCTAACCTACTACCATCAGCCAATACCAAGCAACATCGATCAGCATCAAACTGCTCGACCAACCAATGACAAAGACACAAGGGGAGATACTGAATTTCCAAATCCAACAAAGAACCAAAACCAATCCGCTTAATACACTCCTTTTGTTTATCAGTAAATCTACCCAATGCACAGACAAATGCACGAGGATTTGACCTTGTTTTCAAGGATGGGTATTGATTAGCCCTTCTAACTCGCGGCTTCTTAACGAAAACAGCACCAGCCCCAACATCTTGGGGGACATTTGTGGTTTGGAGGGGCACATCAGAGGCTACTGATTGAACATTAATCCCATCATATTGCAAATTTTCGACAACAGGTGGTTGGCCTTCATTCTCAACAGAAACATCAGCTGCTACAGGAACAGCATCAGGTACATTATGTTGGGGATTAGTAGACAAAAATTCAGTGCTAGGGCCTACAGAAGCAACTTTGGGTAAACAACCTTCACTATTATCAACTACCCTTGATTTACGTATTAGGGGAACATTATCTTGTGATTCAACCTCAGGTGACATCCCTTCCCCGTCGGAAACAGAAAACCCAGGAGAATCACGTGCCAGATCAATAGCTTTAGGAAGAGGGCGAGGGGGCCGAGATTTCTTAACACGTTTTGAACGATAAGGAACAACAGCTAGAGGTTCACCACCAGCCCTGGACCTTGTTCTTTTCCCTATAAGGAACAAAAAAAGAAAAATATAAACAGACAACAAATACCAACGACAACTAAATTGAGCCTAATTAGCAATAAATATATAAAATCTACAAAGAAGAATAAATGAACACCAAAAACAAACATAAATCGAACAACAAATAAAGTATAAACACAAATACACAATGAATACTAAGAATAGAAAACACTTATGATCATAAACGAGGATAAAACATAAAGTATGATAACAAAAAACACATAAATAACAGGAATCACAAAACGAAACAACTTGAATAAGAAAAGGAACAGAACAATGAAACAAATAACAGCAATAAGGCGAAAAATCACTGAAGATAAGGGCAATACATAAAAACGCACAATTTCGAAGTAAATAGAAACCCTAACAAACAGGAGAACTTAAATTTGAGCAAATAACAACGAATCCTTGCGCGTACCTACTGATGAACTTGACATGGTGAAACGACGATTCCAAAGACACAGAAAAAACCTCCTCGGAGATCAAGGAGATAGATGAACGACAAAGCGAACAAGAGAGAGAGAGAGAGAGGAAGAACGGAGCAGGGGAGATGATCTAACGCAACGGAAAGAGAGGAAACGGGTTTAAAAAAAATAAAGCCCAAAGCAAAACAGGCCCAGCGTGTGGGGTTAATACTAATCCGAGTCCAATTTTGTTAATTAATGAGATTTTACACGTTAAGCTCATTTTACACAATAAGGAGTTTTTACATTTGAAGTAAACCATATATATATATATATATATGAATTAAAAAGTAAAAAATAATATTTATATAATTATTATGATAGACAAAAAGCTATATCGAGTGTGTTAATTTACAAAATAATAATTATATAATTATATAATTATTATGGTATAAAAAAAGCTGCGAAGATCGCGGGTAATAATACTAGTAAATAAAGAATCACAAACACAGGTTGGCCTCACTTTTATTTTAACGATTTTTGTTTCTCTTAGTTTTCTTCTAATAAAAATGGCTAATTAAATAAAATATTTAAAAAAATTTCTTTAATATGTTTAAATAAAAATATTGTTTTCTATATGTAAATATAAAATATCCCCTTTTTTTATATTTTTTTTCTACGAAAAATGACTATTTTAATCACAAATATAAGATTTTTTTTCTAATATATTTATTAAAAAAATTATTATATATAACATAAAAAATTGCTCAAAACCTTTTTATCCCTTTTTAAAGAAAATTCATCAATACACCACTTTACCACAAAAAAGTAAAATTTGTAACTTATTCTCCAAGTCATTGGCTGACTCGTACACTACTAAGTAGCTAGTAAGTACTAACAACTTGTCAGCGTGGCGTCTCCGTTCTCGGATTGAATTCTTCCGTGCTCACTGGATGATCGAGTTCTGATATATCGCTAGCCTACGATTCCGTTTCAGTGTGAAACTTAGCTTCATCCGTCGTCTTCGATCACTTCCTGCTTGGATTAGGTCTTCTGGTTGTGTTTTTGTAGAGTTATTTGCTTGTGTTTGCACCTATATATATTTTATTGTATGTTTGGTTTTTAGACGGTTCTACTGTCTACCGGCTTGTTCGGCTTTCGAGTTTCAGATATGTCTAAATTCGAATTCTTACCTTATCAAAAAAAAAACTTGCCAAGTTAACCCACCTAGCTACTCACAGTGACTCAACAGAGCAGTCAGTGGAGACTCAACCAATTAGCTTTAAAGCTTACCAATTAACTTAGTGTGGCGTCTCCGTTCTCGGGTTGACTTCTTCCCTGGAGTTTCGTCCTCACTGCTCACTGGATGATCGAGTCCTGATATATCGTTGACCTACGGTTCTGTTTCAGTGTGAAGCTTGGCTTCATCCGTCGTCTTCGATCACTTCGTGCTTGGATTAGGTCTTTTCTGGTTGTGTTTTTGTAGAGTTGTTTGCATGTGTTTGCACCTATATATTTTATTGTATGTTTGGTTTTTAGACGATTCTACTGTCTGCCGACTTATTCGGCTTTCGAGTTTCAGATATGTCTAAATTCGAATTATCACCTTATCAAAAAAACAAAAACTTGCCAAGTTAACCCACCTAGCTACTCACAGTGACTCAACAGAGCAGTAGTGGAGACTCAACCAATTAGCTTTAAAGCTTACCAATTAAGTTATATACATATTATGTTTTATTATTGTAACGGCCCAAAATTATGATTTCCGGGTTACGTTTCAAGGGATAAAACCCCTTGTTCGGATCTTGCAATCCAAGTACGGGTCGAGGTTTCAAACTCATTTTTAAGGTCAGTAATAAGGAGGGATTTCGAACCCTAAAAGTATCGTAGGGTCGTAGGGTACCCTTAACCTGTCATAGGGGCTATATCGCGAAAATCAACTCAAACGGAAGTAAGGTGGAAACAAAATTAAGATACAAGGTGCCACGACAGAGTCGGGTCAAAACCAAAGCATAAGTGGGTGATTACCATTTATAACGAGTTAGTGAATTAGCTAGGTTCTTCGATTTGCAAAAAGGGAACCCCGTCATATAGACATCGAGCACTCAAAATCTGCAAAAAATACCTTTAAAAGAAGAACGGGGAAAGGAGTCAGATCGAGCCACTCATACGGGACCGGCAGTCCTCGCTGAGGCCACATAGTATGTGCTATACCTAATAAAGATGCTCTAATGCAGTACGAAAGTCAAACACACTAGCATGCTCCTAGTCATAATAATGTGTAAAAATATTGTAAAAGGCCCAAGACAATGCCAAGTGGCATATCCCTCTCCTACCTCCACCCCCTTCCGATAGGGCGGAGACTGGCCAGCTCGTGAATGCATTCCATCATAATCGGGTGGCACGCATGCCTAACCCGCTCCACAATAAAGCCCGCAGGCATATCATAATATAAGGAAGTTCATGACTCGAGTGACTCAGGGTACCCGATGAGGCTGGGCTACCCTATGACCCTAGCAAAGACTCTAGGACTATCACAGATAACGGCCGTTCTGTTTCAAACCCATAAAGTAAGCAGATGCTCATTCAATTAGTGCAACCTAAGCAGGATACTACATGGCATGCTTTTATGTATATGCAACACCTAACATAAAATGCAACAACAGACATGAATGTCCAACCTGAGTAAGCCCCCTAGGGAACTTACCTAAAGATGCAGAACAACAGGATTATACAAGCAAGGGCCCAAATGCAAGTCCAAAGCAATCCAAAAGCAATACACACCTATCATCAAGCCATTTCCGTAAGCTACCAGACCAACATTTATACGTACGAAACCCAAGTTCTCAACATACCCAAAACCACCCGATAGTAAAATCGTTTTCTAAAACCTTTTCGATATGATCAACATCAACCAAAATCATTTACCTCTAATCCAATCCATTGATAAATTCATATCAACCGTATTTTCAAACTTCCTTCTCAAAACCAACATTATCAAGCCAGGACAAGGAATCCCGACGGAAACCATTTAGACCTTAAAACCAATTTTTCTCAAAATCATATAATAGAACTAATTCCGACATTTTTATTTCAAAACCTAGACCCGTTAAATATTTTATCAAACAATAATTGTCTAATTCAAACGCCAAAATAAATCCGTTTTAACAATTCGCATTCAGAGAGCAACAATACTTAACTACTTTATCATGTAATAAACATCTATTAAAATACCTCATAATATCATAAATATATTTATATCAAATAATACTATTTTAAAACACTTTTATAATATATACCAATTTTTCAGAAAATATATAATCACAAAATCATAATAATATAAACTATGTATAATAACATAGTATAACACATAGCATAAACATATAACAATGTAACAACAATTAAAATATCACAACCCAAAAAAAAAGCCCAATCTGGCGACCTGAAGCACAACCCGGACTCAGCCCAACCCGAAAGCCCATACCCGATTTGCCTTAAACCCATCCTGGAAGCTGAAGGAAGAGAGGACCCGACCCATACCCGATTTGCCTTAAACCCATCCTGGAAGCTGAAGGAAGAGAGGACCCGACCCATACCCGGAAGAAGTGGATTTGGATTCTGAAAGTTAGGCCCAAGCCCAGACCCAAAAAGAAAAGACCCAGACCTGTCCTCTACCTCCCAACAAACTCTGCAACGATGATGGACAAAGCGAAAGAGGAAGAGAGAAGAGGAATCCGGCCTGCCGGCGGTGCGCTCTCACTCCGACCCTCACAGGATCTCCGACACCCCGTCCCGACGTCCCAGGGCCAAGAAACGAGCGAGAAGGAGAAGAGGAGAGTGCGCTTACCGAAGGGCTTCGATCTCGCCGGAGAACACCGTCGGGGTTTGATTCGGCGTCGGCGATGGTGGAAGGGACTCCGACGGACCTGGGGTGGATGAAGGGAGGTTAAATGAAGCTCTTTACGCAGCTATTGCGTCGGAAAACAGAGTCGGATGACTCACCGATCAAAACCGAAGAAAACAGGAGAGAAGGAGACTCGGCGGCGCGGCTTCGACGGGGGCTCCGGGCTGCTCGTCTCGCCGGGTAGGTTGGGGAACTGCTTCTGGCTTGGACGGAGGGAGGAAAGAGTAGCTGTGAGGCGTTGTTACTGCTCGACAGGAAATGAACAGGGGAAGGAGATGCGATTTGGCAATGGTGGTGGTTGCTGGCTGCTCGGAACCGAAGGAGAAGGAAGAGGCTGATGGTGGCGTGGATTTCTACAATCGGAAACAGGAGGAATGTGGAATCGGCAATGGTGGCTCGACAGTGGTGGTTTGTTTGGTTTTGAAATGTGGAGATGTGGGGAGCTGCGTTTTTTATCCTTGAAGAGGGAAGGTAAGCTGTGTAAGTGTTTGGAGAACTGAGTCCTTAACGGATCTCAGAGGCCTACTCCTGTATATATATCAATGGGTGAAAACCCAAGGGTACAATGGTAACTGTACACGTATAATAAATATAATGCTAACATCCTCCCTCAGTCGCAGCTAGAGGTGAGCGAATAGCAAGACTGGAACGAAAAGAAGTAAAAAGAGGAGTAGGTAATCCTTTTGTGAAAATGTCCGCATACTGATGTGCAGAAGGGACATGGAGAACGCGGACCTGGCCTAGGGCGACCTTTTCTCTGACGAAATGGATGTCAATCTCGATATGCTTCGTCCGTTGGTGCTGAACCGGGTTCGACGATAGGTAGACAGCGGAGACATTGTCGCAGTAAACCAGTGTGGCCGATCGAAGGGGAACCCGGAGTTCGCAGAGAAGGTTGCGGAGCCAGCAGGTCTCAGCGACGGCGTTGGCAACACCACGGTACTCAGCCTCGGCACTCGAGCGGGAGATGGTGGCCTGACGCTTGGAGGACCACGAGACCAGGTTGTCGCCAAGGTACACTGCGAAGCCAGACGTAGAGCGGCGAGTTTCCGGACAACCTGCCCAGTCAGCGTCAGAATAGGCGGTGAGGGAGTCAAACCGGCTGCGAGCGAGATGTAAACCCATGTCAGAAGTGCCCTTGATGTACCGGATTATCCTCTTGAGCGCCTGAAGATGGTGCTCGCGGGGATCATGCATGTATAAGCAGATCTGCTGTACGGCAAAGGCAATGTCCGGTCTAGTGAACGTCAAATACTGGAGAGCACCGGCCAGACTGCGATAAGCAGTAGGATCGTCAACCTTAGGACTGGAGGCAGCGTCGAGCTTGGACTTGCAGTCGACGGGGGTGGTGGCGGGTTTGCAAGATGCCATGCCGGCTTTGTCGACGATCTCAAGAGCGTACTTCTGCTGATGAAGAAACAATGTGGTAGGTGTGCGGGACACAGAGACCCCAAGGAAGTAGCTCAGGGGCCCGAGATCAGTCATGGCGAACTCTGATCGCAGCAGGGCCATCAGCCTGGACAGGAGCGATGTAGAGGAAGCGGTGAGCACGATGTCGTCGACGTACAGGAGAAGATAGGCAGTGTCAGACCCTGAGTGGAACACAAAAAGGGAGTGATCAGACTGACTGCCCTGAAACCCAATGTCCGTGAGGTACGTGGCGAACCGCTGATACCAGGCGCGAGGCGCCTGTTTCAACCCATAGAGAGACTTCCGGAGAAGGCAGACGTGAGATGGGCGGGTGCGATCATAGAAGCCTGGCGGCTGATGCATGTACACAGTCTCTTGAAGGTTGCCGTGAAGGAAGGCATTCTTGACGTCCAGCTGATGGATAGGCCAATCCTTAGTAAGGGCGATGCTCAGAACTGTGCGGATGGTAGCCGGTTTGACGACCGGGCTGAAAGTCTCATCACAGTCAACCCCGACCTCTTGGGACTTGCCGTTGACGACTAGACGGGCCTTGTGTCGCTCTAGAGTACCGTCGGACCTGTACTTATGCTTGAACAACCACATGCAGTTAATGATGTTAGTGTCCCGAGGCCTTGGAACGAGGTCCCACGTACCGTTTTTAATAAGAGCACTAAACTCATCCATCATGGCAGCATGCCAGTTCGGGTCCTGTAAGGCCTTGTGGGGGGATTTGGGGAGAGGGGATATATCGGGAGACGTAGTGAGAAGGTTGTATTTGGGGTTAGGTTTGAAGATGCCGGACTGCGACCGGGTCTGCATGGAGTGGGCGGGGGTGGCGGTCGGAGGGTGGTGGGGAGGAGGGGTCGCCGGCGGAGGGGGAAAAAGAGGGGGGATGGGGTGCTGCGGGGGTGCGGCGGTCGCCGCCAGGGGGGGTGTGCCCGCCGCATGGGGTGCGGCGCCCGCCGCATGTGGTGCGGCGCCCGCTGCATGGGGGGGTATGGGATGCTGCGGGGGTGCGGCGGCCGCCGCCAGGGGGGGTGTGCCCGCCGCATGGGGTGCGGCGCCCGCCGCACGCTGTAGTTGCCGTCGTATGGGATTTTAGGCGGGGGTTTGGGGCGGGGTGTTGGTTCCGGAAGATGCTTGATGGAATATGTGGCGTAGAAGGGGTGGGAATTCGTCGGAATGGGGGGATGAGGGTGGGTGGGGGACAACAGGGGTAGGTGGTGTGGCGAAGGGGAAGGTTTGTTCGTCGAAAATCACATGGCGCGAGGTGACAACCCGATTAGTATCCAAGCGAAGACAACGGTAGCCACGGTGGTGTGGGGAGATGCCCAAGAAGACACATTTAGTGGATCGTGGGTATAGCTTGTGAGGGGCAGTGGCACTCATGTTGGGAAAACAGAGACATCCAAACACTCTAATGTGATCGTAAGAGGGGCAGCGTCTATAGAGTGCCAAGGTTGGGATGGAGTTGTCAATGGCTTTGGATGGAAGTATATTGTGGAGATAGGTGGCCATGTGAAGCGCCTCAACCCAAAAGGAGAGTGGGAGAGAGGCGTGATGTAGGAGGGTCCTGGTTTTGTCATTGAGGGTGCGGAGAATGCGTTCCGCTTTGCCATTTTGTGGAGAGGTTTGAGGACAAGAGAAGCGGAGGGCTATCCCCTGTTGTTGGCAAAAAGAGCGAACGACGGTGTTGTCAAACTCGCCTCCCATGTCGCACTGAATAGCCTTGATAGGCAAATTGAATTGGGTGCGGACAAATGTGTGAAAGTGTACAATATAACCCTGTGTTTCCGATTTGTGGCGTAGGGGAAAAAACCCAAACAAAATTGGTGAAATCATCAAGGACAACCAAATAGTAACGAAAGCCACTAGCACTCGGAATAGGAGATGTCCACAAGTCACAATGTATAATATCAAATGGTGCAAAAGTACTGGAATGAGACAAACTAAAGGGGAGACGCTTGCTCTTTGTGATTTCACAGGAAGTGCAAACGCCAGAGGCTTTATTACAAGAAATTAAATGACTAGTACGGAGACTTTGGAGCACGTGGTCGCCAGGATGGCCAAGACGAGCGTGCCACAAGTCAGCACGATGAACGACGAAGGCGGTGGGGGCGGTGGGAGACTGTGGGCGAGCTTTGGTGATGGGGTAGAGGTCGCCAGAACTATTGCAGCGCATTATTGGGGTCCCCGTACGAAGATCCTTCACAAGAAAACCAAACGGGTCAAATTGGACAGCCACATGATTATCGACGGTAAATTGACGAACAGAGATGAGGTTTTTAACAAGGTCAGGGGCAAGCAGGACTTTGTTGAGGTGTAGAGGTGGGGCATTGGGAAGGGTTGTGTGACCCGAACCGACAATTTTAAGAGACTCGCCGTTTCCGACATAAACAGACGGTAAAGTGCTCGAATTAAAGACAGTGTGTAGGTTACCTGGTGTGTTCGTCATGTGAGAGGAGGCCCCGGTATCCATGTACCAATTGTCGTCCGGCTGCTGAAGTCCCATGGTGGAGAAAGCGGCGGAGAGATTGGTGTGCATGGGGTGCGCTGGTGGCTGTTGCGAAGCGTACATTGCCGGGGATGTGGATCGCTGATGTGCCGGACGCTGCGTCCAGGCCAACTCCGGCGGGGGGTATCCTGCCCACGTCGGATAAGGGGGCGGCGGCGGGGCGGTGGGCCACTGCTGCTGCGGGTACCATTGCCCTGGCGGCGGTCGCTGCATGGTTGTGCGACCGCGGCCGCGGCCGCGACGGCCGTTGCCGTTGCCGCCTCTGTCGCGTCCTCCGCGTTGTTGGGGCTGTCTGGGTTGGGTTTGGGGAAGGGGGTCCGGGGCTATGAAGTCTTTGGAGGAAACAAGGACATGGGAAGGGCCCTGGGGGCGTCCTTGACGGCTCTCCTCCCTGGAGAGCATGCTACGAGCCACCATGAAGGTCGGAAGTGGTGATGTGTTGCTAATCATGCCACCGACGACATCGAATTTGGTGGAAAGGCCGTTGATAAGTTGAAGAACAAGACGTTCTTCGCTAACTTTGTGACCAACATCACCTAGTTGATCAGCAATGGCTTTGATGGCAAGGCAGTAGTCAGAGACGGTGGAGAAGCTTTCCTGACGGGTGTTGATGAACTTGCCCTCAAGATCCGCTGCCCTAGCGGATTGATTGTCATGGAAGAGGCCCTTTATGCGGAGCCAGACATCACGGGCGGTAGAGTTTGGTTGGAGGACGGTAATCAGGACGTCCTCAGAGATGGTGGCATAGATCCATCCAAGGACGATGGAGTCAAGGCGGTTCCAGAGGGGCTGAGGGACATCATTCGGACGATCAGAGCCGTCGATGTGGGTGATGACGTCATGAGCCTTACAGGCGGTTTGGAAGAGCTCCGCCCATGTGTGGTATTGGACCTTTTTGAGATCAAGGGTTAGGGGAATTTGATTTTTAATGTTGGTGACGGATTGAGCGGAGTGGAAGGGGTTTTGTGGTGGTGGTGGAGGGTTGGGGTTAGGGTTAGGGTTAGGGTTGATAATCTCGTCGGTAGACATTGAGAAAAGGTGGGAAATTTGCGGCGGAAGGGGTAAAAAAGGGCGGCGGCGGCGGCTGAAGGGATCGGCGGCGGCGGCCTGGGGGTGTGGTGCGGCGGCAGCAGGGGGCGGAGGCGGCGGCGGCTGGCTGGCGGCGGCAGGCTGGCGGCGGCGGCTGGTGGGCGGCGGCGGCTAGGGAGTAGCGGCGGCGGCTAGGGCTGCGGTGGCGTGGATCGGTATGTGTGAAACAAAAAAGTTAGGGTTTCACACAAAAGCTTGATACCATGTAAGTGTTTGTCTTATATATATCAATGGGTGAAAACCCAAGGGTACAATGGTAACTGTACACATATAATAAATATAATGCTAACAAGCTGGTCCTTGACAGTTTGTCTTATTTCCAAAGCTGATTAGAAAGAGAAATGCAGTAGTAGAGTGTTGTTTGTTTGCCAAAAATGAGTGGAATCAACAGAGAGGGAGAGAGGTTTATGATAGAATTTTACCCAACACAAGAGGGATGAGTTGTTTATGTGTACAGCTTGGTCAAATATCATAGAGAAGAGGGTCCCTTGCTACCAATTTCGGTTTAAGGAGAGAAGACAAGAGGGGCTACTAGCCTATTAGTGTTGCTGATCGAAAAAAGAGAGAGGAATGAGTCACACAAAATGGTACCAAAAACTACATTTGAAATACCCGATAATAAAACCCGGAACCCTCTCTCTCGACCTCATCCCAACTCGAAATTTCAAATCGAATCTGTAAATCATTACCGGAATTAAATTAATCTACCCAGACTCGTGACTCGAAAGCGGAATCAAATTCCGTCAAAATCAAAATTTTAAAACGATGCCGGAAGGATTTTAAAATACGATTTTTAAGGCGAAGATGGGGATTTTCAAATATCCGAATTTTTTTTTGGGACCTAATTCCCTTTTATTTTATTATTTATTAAAATTTATTATTTAAAAATCCGAGCCTTTACAATTATTCACGCACACTTTTTTAGAATGATAAAAAAATATCTATCTTCGTACTTATTAATACTAACTATAAAACTGTTAAATTTTTTTTACAGTAAATGGCATCCAATATACCAAAATTATATACCCTTTGCAAATCTGACCCTCCCCTGCCCAAATTTGCAAATATGTCAAAAGGGTCTAAAATTTTGCAAAAATAACAGGTAAAAAAAAACTGGGAAACCGGAAGACTCTTCCACGCGAGTTCGACCTAGCAACAACGCCACCGGCCGGCCACCCACAAGGAGTGGGGGTCCTCCTTCTCGCCGCCACCGGCCGGCCACCCAGATCCGTGCGAGATCGTCCCTTCGACTTCTCCGATCTTTGGCGTCTCTGAGTCTCTCGCCTCTGCTCGTGCTCGATTTCTAGGGCAGGACTTGCTCCTGGTTGGGACGGCGGTGCCGGCCTTCCGGCGGCCTGTCCTGTTCTCCGGGGATGGCAAAAGGAAAAGGGAAGAAGAAGGGCTCTACTTTGGGGATGGATTTTGATAAAAAGAAATCGATTGAGAGGGATTTGCAAGAATCGTTGTTCCAAACGGGAGAGTGTCGGGGTTCCATTCCTACGTCGTCGAGAGGTTGTCCGGGGTCTGGGACCGGCACGGTGCACCCGGAAATCACTCAATCGGCCTCCGGATTTCCAGATCTGGGTGTTGGTGGCACAAATTGCTCGAATCCGGTGGGTGCGTCGTCCTCGTCTCCGGGTGCTTCTTCAATTTGAATGTGAAGCGGACTTGGGATGGGTCCTTGAGAATCGACGGATGATAGGTTGTTACACTAAAATGCACTGCACATCACCGAAATTGAAGAATACAGTGAAGTTATTGTTACCTTTCTCCCCAAAGAAGCTACTTCTCCGTCGGGTTTTCCCAATTCTAGCTCCTCAACTACTAATCCAGTCGAGAAAGTCTTGAGATTGGACGACCTTGGCTCTTCAACCTCCATGTTCATGGCACCGTCTTTGGAAGGCATTTCTTGCTTTTCCACACTAACCAGATCTTCATTTCCCTTGGCTTTTCTCCTTTTCCTTTTAGATTTCCTTTCATCAGATTGAGGCGCATCAGCATGTGGCTTCCTGTATGTATAACAACAAGCACTCAAGCAGGTTGTGAAGGAAAATGAAAATGAGTCGAACATACACCACTGTACTATCTTTTGATAGGATCACAAAATAACAATATACAAGACATAGCAGAAGCAAAGCAATGAAAATGTGCAATCTGAAATATGATAAAAAGTACGGAGTATTATGTAAAGCATAATACTCCGTACTTTAGTACTTCGTAGTGTTTGGTTTAGGTCTTAGCTTTAGTACTTCGTTGTGTTTGTTTTAGGTCTAAAACGTTTCCTCCCTTTTTGATGGATGACCCCTTATGTTCTGGATTTATGTATGGATGGTTTTATGGTTGGTTGTTCTGAATGTTGTTCTGACTGCTTTAGTTTGTGCTTAATATTGTCCATCCTACTGCTGGGAAGTTTCTGAGATTGATACAAGATCTGACAGGGATTAGTCTTATATTGGCTAAGACGAGATCCGGCAGGGGTTACTTCTACATTGGCTAAGACATCGTTGTCACTGGCTAGATAATATTATCTACTGGCTAGTAATTTGCATCGCAAATATTCGGGTTTCGCATCTTAGGCAAACAAAATAGACAACCACATACTTTACCTTGAGTTCATGCAAAATAACAAAAATCATCCTTCGCCGACTGAAAAGAAAAGGCGTCCGTACGACGAGCGGCATATGATGACCTTATCATTCCACACTTACTTAGGTTTTAATTGTTTAATCGTTTCCACCTTTTGGATGACTTGTGTTTGATTACTGATAAGGTATGTTGTGGTCTTGTGGTCACTTGTTTATATGTGTTATGGATGGTTATTGTGAATTTTGCGTTATGACGTATTTCATTTGAGTTTAATGGTCGATATACTTAGGATGAGAAGTTTATGAGATAAATAAGATGTGTCAAGGGTTATTATCTTATTGGCATAGACTTTGATTTTATTGGCTACGGAAAATCATATACTGGCTAGCAAACAAAAAATCGCATACATTTGTCTTTTGCATCGTCGATTAACTAAACGGCCAGTTATGTACATTCAAAACCACCAAAATCCCAAAGTGTCATTGAGTTACAAGCAAACTAACAAAATACTACATTCGACTACGCAAAAGAAGAGTTACCCAACTAGACATCAATTTCTTCACCTTGTCATACCACGCTTGCTTATGTCCTCCGACGCTTTCGGCGAAGGAACTCTCCCCAAGACGGGTACCTGCTTGTCTCCATTATCTTGCTCCTGACGCACCCAAACGACATGCTCTCCTCTATGAGCATTGCCCCCTCCTCCATGTCCATGTCGGGAGCTTTACCTTTCATATCCGGAGCAACGATTGTCGGTTCTACCCATTATGTTGTTTTGTACTTAACTTGTTATGTATTGGTTAGGAACTTTAGTACTTTGTAGTTTTTGGTTTAGGTCTTAATTGTTTAATCGTTTCCACGTCGGGAGCTTTACCTTTCATCTCCGGAGCAACGATTGTCGGTTCTGCCCAGATTTTCTGGTTTGTCTTGCCAGTTGTGTGAATTTCTGTGCCAGCTGAATTGTTGTATTTTCCATTCAAATGGTTATCCATGCGATACTCCAAATTGAGATCAAGATGCGATATAGACCAAACTTTACTTCAAAATATTTTTTTCCATAAACATATACAAAGTGGGTGTCTATAGATAGATAAAATTAAATTAATTTCAAAAATAAATTTATATTTTAATTTTAACAAATGAAAATGCCTGAAATTTAGTTTAAAGCAATTAAATAGGTCTCTTTCTCTCCCCCCTTCTCTATCACACCCTCTTTCCATTCGACACGTGTCCAAAATTTTAACACCCTCTTTCCAGTTTGTGTAAAGTGTAACCGACTACTTGTTGGGATTAATTTGCAAGAATGACAATTTGTCATTCCTTTGCCATTTTTTTAGATGTAGGTTATTTTTGCAAAGTTGCCCATAAAATGGCATATCCATGCAAATTAACCTTTTTTTTAATATAAAAATGGATATTTTATACGGTTATTATCCCCTAAAAAAAACGTACAAAAATGAAATGCTTTACGAACAAATGGATCATGGAGTAATAAAATAAACTTGAGTCATACTCTATAATTTTTCCTTTCACATCACAACATTTTTTCAAAAGAAAAATGGATAAAAAGGTGTTAAAAGATAAAAATTGTTAACTCCACCTTGATGATAATATGTGATATATTTTTGTAGGGATGATGGAAAACAAATAAGGTAGTATTTTATGCAAATATCAATTATATTTTGTGGTTGTTTTTATTCTCGGAATATATTTTATTTGACTCCCAAAATTATTATATGTGCTATATTTTTTTAATTAGGCCAATATTATTGATTTTATCTTTTTGCTTATTTATGTAATTTAAATTGGATTTGGTCACAGTAGTTATATTGGATTTTCTTGAAAAGTGGTTACTTGATTTTGGTCAAATTAATTACGTTGTTAAAGTTACCATGTTTTGTTACAAATTGCTTTTAGATTTGTTTTAATTGGTTTAATATATTTACGTATTGATTTGTTATTTAGAATTCAATTACGTGCTTTTAGATTTGGTTATCAAATTGGATTTGCTTTAGTCTTTTCCTATATATATATTTTCGGATGAATTAATTTAAATTGGTTTAAATTTTTCCTTGCGTCTTTTATTGGATTTTCGGTTAAGAATATATTTGATATATATTTGTTTTGGTCTAGAATTTCGTTATAGGAGTAATTTAAATTGAAGAGAAAAACGTGGAGCGTCAGTTGCTTGCTCCAATAGGATATCTCGGCCAAGAAAGTCTCAAATGCAGCAAATTCAAATTCAAAAGCACAGAAGAATCGGCAACAACATCTCTCAACAATTCAACGTTCAAATTGTTGTTATAACTGATCGAGATTTGAGGAGATAAAAGATCAGCAAACAACAAGAGCTATCAGCTATAAAGAGAGAAGGAAGAGAGCGATCAAACAGACCTTCTGCCAAGCCGTCTCTGCGCATCAAAGAGCTCTCAAGTCTACAGACGCCATTGCTGATTTTATTTGCTTCCTTTCTCTCTCTATTCTGTATTTGATTTATTATCTTTGAGAGTTAGGAAGTCTTGAGCTTCATAGTTTATATTCAATCCCTGTTATACTAAGAGTATCATATACTCCAACGTATCACACATAGGTGTGGCGAAGGGGACTTTTATTTCTCTGTATCTTGGGTTGTACTAGATATATAGCTGAGAGAGGTGGGGGCTCTTCTAGATTGGTCTAGGACTCTAAGGGATCTGAGTTGTGACTATATTGCAATTGTATAGGAGAGAGGCTTCTCGGTGAGCTATTAGGATCCATAAGGAAAGAGGAATAAAAGTTGTTGAATCCTACGAGTTGGATAACCCTAGGCGGGGACGTAGGCTGGTTTAGAGCCGAACCTCGTAAACAAGTCATGTGTTATTTATTTCTTTATCAGTTTTTCTTACGTCTGATTAATTTGCAGAACTTTCAAGGCACGAAAAATTCGTTCAAGATCTTGAGACTGAGTTCAAGGCCTTGAAACCCATTATCCAGTCCTTGAAGTTGCTTGCTCTACACGACTTTGCGAAAAACGTCTATACTCTATTCAACCCCCCTTCTAGAGTATTTGTCTATTACTTTTATTTACCTTAAGTACTCGATTCTTCAATTGGTATCAGAGCTTAACTCACATTTATTTGATTTAACACTCTGTGAGATCGATCATGAGTACTATAGGAGAATATGAGGAGGATCCCTTTGAACTCATCACAAGAGGGCTTGCACAAATACTCAAGATGAAGAAGCAATTCTCAAATCGAGCATATTCCGGATCTTCAAAGCATCGAGGTAAGTCTTCTAACCCTCGTAAGAAATCAAAGATTCTAACTTGCTTTGAATGTGGTGAAACATGTCACTTTGCAAATGAGGTCGAGAGGGAGAGGAGTGCTTGCTTCCATAGCCTCCGGCGTTGGTTCGTCGTGGTTAGTCCGGTTGGGAGAGAGGGAGGGAGAAGCCATGGAAAGAGAGGTTGAAGAAGAAGTGGGTGTACGAAGGACGTGAGGTTGAAGAAGAACGACGGGTATGAAGGAAGGATGCTATGCGGCTAATAAATATTGAAGGGTTGCTAGAACGACCAATAAAAGAATGAGAGATGCTAATTACCTAATTAAATTAGAAAAAGGTATATATATTTCACTAAAATTTCTCTTAATAGTAACTGCAAAATTGTTTAAAAAAATTATAAAATATAGATATTTTATATAATTTTTATCAAAAAAAAAAAACGTACATAAACAGTAAAATGACAAGGTTTTTCCACAAGAAAAATGGATAAAAAGTTGTTAAAGATAATGAGAAAAATCTCTTACAACATTACACTGATTAGTCTAAGAGAGGATGCCAGTCACATACGTCACACACAATCTCACAAGATTAGAACTAACTTGCCCTTATACAAAAATCTCCATTTCGATCATTATTCAAATACATTAACTACTAATCTCCTCCATGGCAGTTCGATCGATTAAGCCACTCGTATGGTGTGTGCTTGCATGAAGTGCTTCTGCGCGTTAGCATTCCATGCCAAAGCAACACTGTGAGCATCCTTGCCGTCATCATCCAGGCTTCCTTCGTCTATCGTGCAATCATTAATCGTCGTGTATCGGGCATGGTTGGGACGCAGCGAAGCTTGAAGGAAAGGCTTTAGAGCATCAAGAACATAACCTAGGAGAGGAATAGAGGAGAAGGCTACCAAAATCCTTTGAAGTTTCAACATCTATGGAGGTTATTTTGAATTGATTTGTGTAATAAGCAAAATAATGGCCTTCACCTTGTCCTATATTTATAGTAGAAGTTGCATAAAAGTCTTAAGTGGGAAGTTTCCTTGTGTGCTCCAAAGGACCAAAGCTAGTGTAGGGACGTCAATTCATGATTTGTTTTCTTTTGCATCGTTTTTTTTTTTTTGAAAAAAAATATATACTTCCTCACTTTCATTAACTCATTTAGTATTTATACGCGTTTTTTTTTATGGATCATAAAGACTATAATATATAAGCAATATGTATGAAATTAATTTTAAAAATTAAATAAAAAGTTAATATTTTATATAATAGTTTTTTATCGTATTAAAAACCCTATATATAAATAGTAAAGAACAATTAAAATAAAGTGGAGGGAATAATATTGTAAATTTTTTTTGATGCAACTATTTTTTCGCAAACTCCTATTTAGAACAATACATGTTGTTGGATTCGTCATCTTTTCTGTCGGTCTCAATGTCTTGTGTTCGATTGGTCTCTTCTTTGGTGGACTATTAATTCGTCTGCCGATATTCTTTTGACCTCTCAATTTATCTGATATTTTAAATTCTTGCCTTTAAAAAAAACCGTTAACCTTTGTCCATTTTTGTAAGATTAAATTTATTCGTGGTCCCGAACGATTCAAAATGTTTTATAAACCTTGTTTTAATGAGTTAAATCTTCAAAGTCTTCAAACCTTGTTTTAAGACTAACTTCAACCATAAATGCCAAAGGAAATTTACAACAAGTCGATCGTGATATTCCTGGAATTTGTTTTGTTTGGACATGGGGGACTTGAATTGGGCAGCAAGCAAAGCATATATTAGGCATATACATTATACACTCTGCAATATATGCACACCAAGATGGACCATATTTGTATTTTGTTGAGAGTAAAAGTAAAACTATCGTTTTCTGGCTTTGTTTATTATTGTTTGAAGATAATTGATCCAATTGATTGGAGAGAGTGGGTGGGCGAAAGGCATACGTGCCAATCCAAAAGTTAAGCATATTAAAGTGGCTAGAAAAAGAAAACTATTTAGATCGTGATTGATATCTGATGATATGAATGCATTTAATTGCGACAATTAATGCTGCCTCCCATTACCATTCATTGGTTCTTCATTTCAATTTCAAAAACTTTGGTCTTTAGATGATCTCAACAACTTTTATTTGATTTCATTGCCTGTCAGTCTAACAAGAGGACTGTTGTTAATCCGATTTTGGGCTTATAACATACTCCCTCTATTAATAAATTTTATTAAGAATATATATATATATATATATATATATATATATATATATATATATATATATATATAAAATAACTTTCCAAAATTATGTATATGTTGATTAAGATGTTAATTATAGTTTTCAATAAGGGAAAAAGGTTGAGTAATAATTAGAGGTATGTGAGTCTATGTGTGTATAGAGAGGGAGGGAGGGGGTGGATAAGTCATATAATCCTTATAAGCAGTACTTACGGTGTAATTTATGAACAAATTTGGAGCATCGGGTTAAGAAGATCAAACAACTAAGATTAAAAATAACTTGTGAACAATGACATTATTCGTAGGTACCATGCGATTATTCATATGTACATACATACGAATAATCATTTTATACATACGAATAATTACATTATTATGCATGAATAATTGTTTGGTACCTACGAATAATTTCAATGCTTACAAATTACACCATAAAGGTTGCTTACACGGGATTCAACCCTCTCTCTCTCTCTCTCTCTACATATATATATATATATATATATATATATATATATATATATATATATATATATATATATATATATATACTCTGTTTCAAAATAAAAGTCATTTGGACTTTAGTGCACGTTTTTTAAGGAGGAAAAAATCTATAAAATATTATTTTTTTAATCAATTTTTTTCCATAATTTCATACTTATTACTAACAAGTAATAAGTATGAAATTATGGAGGAAAAAAATCCCTTTTTTGATTCCTCCTCCCGTCAATTCCGCCGGTCAGAGGGAGCTCCGAACGATCTCTCTCGTTATTGTGATTGGGCGGGTGCAGCAACTACTGGACGCGATCGACGATGGCGAAGGCAAGTGCTAGTTGCGATTCTTGCTCTTCTAGCAAGATCTCTGGCGATTGGAAAAGTCAAGATGGTGGAATTGTTTATTTTTTTTATGAATTTGGGATTATTCGGTGGGATATAGGATATTATTCGGTGGGATATATAATATTATTCGGTGATATTGAATAATTATTCATGGAAATCGGGTTTTTTTTTTTATGAATTTGGGGTTTATGAAATATGAAATATTAATTGGTAAATTTTGAAGCATTATTCGGTGAAATATGTAATATTGTTCGGGGGAAAAAATATTATGAAATATTATTCGCAAAAAAAAACATTATTCGGTAGTATGTGTCTAATTATTCGGTGGAATTAGTGAATTTTTATATAAGATATATGGATTGAAAAAGATAAAAAAAAAACATTATTATTCACAAAAAAAAACATTATTCGGTAGAATGTAAAATATTATTCGGTTGAATTGACGGATTTTTACGACAAACGAAATCAGACTATTTTTATTTATAAAAAAAAAAATATATATATATATATATATATAGGGTTTACTTCAAATGTAAAAAGTCCTTAAAGTGTAAAATATGCTTATTGTGTAAAATTTGCTAATGGGCCTAATTTAATTACTAATGGGCCTAATTTTATTAGTAGAATATCTGCCCCCCCCCGCCCTTGCCCATGCGTGTGCCCCCCCTTCTCGGACCCGTTTTTTTTTTTTTTTTTACCCATAATTTTTTTTTTCGTGGTAACACTTTCTGCTGTGCAAGTATAACTTGCTTTTGTGCACATATAACATCTTATTGTGCAAATATAAGTTTATTTTGTGCAGACAAATAATTCATTATGGGGTAAATAGGTAAATGTGTCTATTTCAATTATAAAAATTTATAATTGAAATATGTTTAATTTATGAGTAAATTGGTAAATATGTCTAATTTTATGGGTACATGCACTTTTTCCCGTTTTCGATACCTTTTGTGCAACTGTGAAGTGCATTTGTGGAACTGTGGAGTGCATTTGTGCAACTGTGAAGTGCATTTGTGCAACTGTAAAGTGCATTTGTGCAACTGTAATTGCACAATTCACAGTTGTATTCTTAATTCACAGTTGTATTCTTAATGCACATTATGTGCAAGTATAACTTGCTTTTGTGCACATATAACATCTTATTGTGCAAACAAAATTAAAACATCGAATAATTTGCACAATTCGATGTGCAAATTCAAGCACAATTGCACAATTGTATTCTTAATGCACATTATGTGGAGTGCATTTTTTTACGTATACGCAACTGTAATTGTATCTTACTTTTGCACAATTGTATTCTTAATGCAGATTAAACTACAATTTTACTTTTGAGAGTTTGGGTTCAGCTCTCGAATAATTTAGGTTGATAGATGTAAGTTTGAAATCGATTTTTTTACGTATACGCTTTTAAAATTCAAGTGCATAAATAAGATTAAAATGTGCATAATTAAGGTTAAAAAGTGCATAAGTTAGATTATAATGTGCATGATTAACAATTTGCGATTGTTGCGCTCTTGTCTATTATGTAACCTATGTGGGATTTGAACCCACATCTTTTGTGCAAACGCACATTGCTCTACCAATTGAGCTAATAGGCTAAATTATGATTTTTATGCTAAAATAGAAGAAACTAATCGACCTAAAACATATTGCAATAAAATCCTAAAATTCAATTAGCTCATGATTCACAAACAATTTGACAATGCTATGAACATGAAATTAGCTCAAAATCAACCCACCAACACAACCATATCATCAATTTCAATCAATTTGGCTTTTGGAAAAAAAGCCCCAAATTCAAAAGCATATCGCATTATAAAATTCTAAAATCCAATTAGCTAATGATCTATAAACAATTTGACAATGATATGAACATGAAATTAGCTCAAAATCAACCCAACAACACAACCATATAATCAATTTCAATCAATTTGGCTTTTGGAAAAAAGCCCCAAATTCTAAAACATATCGCAACCTAAAATTCTAAAATTCAGTTAGCTCATGATCCATAAACAATTTGACAATGATATGAACATGAAATTAGCTCAAAACCAACCCAACAACACAACCATATCATCAATTTCAATCAATTTGACTTTTATCAAAAAGCCCCAAATTCCGCTCCTAAATCAAACCCTAGGTTTTCAATCTCAACCTAAATCATTCAAACAATCCAAATAACTGTAATAAACAAGTTTAGAGTTAGAAATCATACCAAATTCGAGTGGAAACAAGGAGAAAAATCGGGATTTCGAAGGTATTCCGAGCCAAAAGAACCGATTAGCGTTGTGGGGGAAGATGGCTCGGTGTGGGCTCGGCTGGGCACGAACCAAGGCAGTTCCGGGCTCGGGGGGTGTGCCTGAGGGAGGGGGTTTGAACTGGTCGGGGCTGGTGGCCGGAGGTGGCTCGTGGGTGGCCGAAAACCGAACTGCTGGTGGCTCGACGCTGCTGCGACGATGGGTGATGAGCACGTATGAGGGAAGGAGAGAGTGGGAGAGAGTGGGTGTTTTTTTGGAAGGGCGGCCCACAAATTAAAAAAAAAAAAAACTTTCAATCATGGCCATTAATCCCCTCTCCATCAATGGTTCATATATGTGCACAAGATACACCCTAAGGAGTGTGCACAAGGGAACCACTCCCTATATATATATATATATATATATATATATATATATATATATATACTCTCTGTTTCAAAATAAAAGTCATTTGGACTTTAGTGCACGTTTTTTAAGGAGAAAAAAATCTATAAAATATTATTTTTTTAATCAATTTTTTTCCATAATTTCATACTTATTACTAACAAGTATGAAATTATAAAAAAAAAATTGGTTAAAAAAATATTTTTTTATAGAGTTTTTACCTCATCAAAATGCGTACTAAATAGTAAGGTTACATTTATTTTGAAATAGAGGGATTATATGTAATGTAGTTTGTAATTGGGATTTTGTTGAACAAATTTCCCACGAATTTATCCACAAGTACTTTTTTGGCCAACTGTTTTCCTTGGTCAATACGACTCATTTCTTTTGCTAGCTTAGCCATCTCGGGTTCAACCTATATATTTTCACAAACAAAACGTACATGCACATACGTGTACATAATACACTATTGAGCTTTTCTTGGCCAATTTAGTCTTTGAATAAATATCGCGTATGTAGAGATTACATACGGCAGCAACAATAGGTTCGGGTGGCCCAATATGGTAGACGATAGCTATGATGGCCTGACCATGATTGCCTTTTAGATCGTATGCAATGAACCGTTGTTGCAACTCTGCACCAAATCTAGTCACAACAAATTCCAATGTTACAAATTCTGATCCGAACAAAAATATTTTTTTATGAAAGAATAAAAATAAAAATAAATTAATGTACTTTTTTCCGTAAATAGTGTGCTATACTGCTATGAGGGTGTGTGCCTACGCAAGTCGGGTAGTGTGTAGGTCTCGCCATATAGGATCAATTCATTCTTCTCCTTTAGTGACAACTATATTCCCATGAATTTGTGAAAATGTTATAAAGGAAAACTTTATTTTTTTTTTTATTTTTTTTTTTTTGATTAGGAAAAAAATTCGGGTGAGCAAGTCCTACCCGGCAGCATCCTTGCGGATGAGGTCAATAAGACCTGGGTTATTTGCAATATCACTACCTCGGGCAGAGTGGCTAAGGTGTGCAACCTTGTCCGCCACTCTATTGCCCGTACGAGGTACGTGAAAGTAAACTACTTCTTTTATAGATGATAACAAGACTTGAGCATCAGATAGGATCAATTCAATTTCCCAGGGGCATTTAGATGTCCTATTTAGATGGTCTATGATTATTTTACAGTCTCCTTCAATTTGTATTTTGTCAATGTTAAGTTGTAATGCTTTCTGGATCCCCATTTTGAGAGCAAGTGCCTCTGCTGTAATGGCCGGTTGTCTACCTAGCTGTTTGTGTTGAATAGTAATGGACCTGCCATTCCAATCTCTAATAATGATGCCAGCTGTACTGTCACCGTTGTGTAACGAGGAGCCATCAAAATTTAGCTTGAACCACCCCCAAGGAGGCTTGCGCCAACGAGTTTCTCTTTGTTTGTCGGCATTCCTTTGGTAGTTCCTTGGTGATGGTCTCATGACTTTGTCACATTCTTCCTCACACGCGGAAGTCTTTTTCCAGTTTTCCACGTGTGATCTAATCTGATGAGTGACAGAGTTGTGATGTGGGATTGCTGCTTGCTGAAATAAGTGTTGGTTTCTGGTGTACCAAATAGTCCACCAACTGAAAGCAAGGTCACTCATAGCGGTAGTGGTTAGGCTGGTGCCCAGAGTGGAAAGAATGGGTCTAAAATCCCGGGATTGGCTGATCAACCGTGCAGTTTCAGTTTGTTCTCGACTTGGAAGGTGGAATATTTTCCGTGTAAATGAACATTCCAGAAACAAGTGAACCTCGTCTTCAGAGGCCATATTACACAGTGAACAAGTAGCAGGGACATCCGACCCCCTACCTGATAGGCGTACGGCTGTGGGTAGGCCATTTTGTGCCATCTTCCATAAAAAATTCTTGACCTTTGGAGGCGCGTCAATCTTCCAAATCCAAGCATTCCTATCGGGCGTAGCTGTAGCTTGTGCTGTTATCAATTTGTAGGCGCTTGCCGTGGTAAACCATCCTTCTCTATCCGGCCACCAGTATAAACGGTCTTGTAGATTAGATGCCGGGAGGGGGATGTCTAAAATCTCTTTTACGATGTTGTTCGGTAGGGCCATGTGTAGCTTTTCGCTCCACCATTTACCCCCTATAATATAGTCACTGACGGTCTCATTCTGATCGAATCTTAGGCGGCAACTGACCCGAGATTCAAGGGAGGAGGTAGTAATCCAGTTATCTGTCCAGAATTTTATAGTGCGTCCGTTTCCTACCGACCAAATAAGACCTGATTAAATTAGAGAGCTTAGACCACTGCCACGAGCTAGTTTCCGATCGTTTGTACTCGAATATACTAGCAGAACGCAGATATTTATGTCTGATTAACGTGACCCAAATGTTATCGGGCTCTGCCAGAATTTTCCACAGAAGTTTCATCTGAAGAGCGACATTCATTTCTCCGGATTTGCGAATCCCCAGTCCTCCGAACTGCTTTGGTTTGCAAATCCTATCCCAACTAATTAACGGCCTATACTGTAAATCCTTGTTCCAGAAGAACGAGCGATTTATTTGGTCTAGTTCTTTATGTATTGCTGCGGGGAGCATGAAATTCTGCATTACATGCAGTGGCTTAGCCGAAAGGTTGGAGTTTATCGGGGTAGCACGACCTTGTTGCGAGATCGCATTGGCCCTCCACTTCGATAGCTGTTGTTTGGATTTGCATATGATGTCTTCAAATGTACTACTGGTGACTCGCCCATTGATAATAGGACAGCCCAGATACTTCTCTATTGAGTTTTCATTTGCGATACTGAGGCAGTTTCGTAATTCAAGGATTCTGTGGTTTGGAATTCCTGACGTGGCCTGAAAACTAGATTTATGGTAATTGACCTTTTGGCCCGACACTCTGCAATATGAATCAATTATCGATTTGACTTTGCACCCCGCTTCCACACTCCCTTTAGAGAAGATGATAATGTCGTCCGCAAAGGATAGGAATGGAACCCGGGGCCCGTTTTGTCCTATTGGAAAGCCAATGTTGGGTCTGTCTATGTTTGCTTCAGCAGCTAGTTTCCTGGCCAGAATCTCTGCCCCTAAGATAAAGAGGAAAGGGGACAGAGGGTCCCCTTGACGGATACCTCGTGATGGAAAGAACAGTTCTGTAGAACCGTTGTTGACTAGCACAGAGAATGAGACTGATGTTATACACTCCATAATCCAAGACGTAAACGTAGCGTGAAAACCAAATCTGAGGAGTACACTTTTAATGAAGTGCCAATCTACCCTATCGTATGCTTTTTCCATGTCTAGCTTTATTGCCAGCCAGCCTTCCCGTCCCCTACGACTTTTGTAGGAATGGAATATTTCATGGGCTATGAGAACATTGTCCTGTATCGCTCTGTCAGAAACAAACGCACCCTGCAAAGGATGTATGAGTTTCCCGATCACCTTTTTTAATCTTTCAGTCAAGATTTTGGAAATTATTTTGTAGATATTTGAACATAAACTGATGGGTCTGTAGTGACAGGTGGATGTTGGATCGTCCTTTTTTGGTAGCAGGGAGATAAACGTATGGTTTATTTGGCGTAGCATTCTCCCGGAGTGAAAAAACCCTTTAACCGCACAGATTATTGATTTCCCGACAATATCCCAGTATTTGGTGTAAAATTCAGCTGTAAAACCATCTGGGCCTGGGGACTTGTTTCTACCCAAACTGAACACCGCTGATTTGATCTCTAAGTTTGACGGAAGTGCAATGAGGAAAGCGTTTTCTTCTGTCGAGATAGAAGGCTGAATTAGGTTCAGGAGTTCAGACATAAGCTCTTCCTCAATCGGATCTTTCTTAAACCTATTTTCAAATTCCTTTTTTATCTCATTCCTGATATTCTCCTCACCCACAATCAGTGTCCCACTCGAGGATGTGATGTTTCGAATTTGTTTCCTGTGTCGTCGTCCTGAAGCCACCCGGTGAAAGTAAGCTGTGTTGGAGTCTGAAAGTTTGAGGTGTTTAGTTTTTGCCCTTTGGCTCCAGTATGATTTCTGAAAAAGAAGGAGCTTTTCTCGCTTCTTAATCAGCAGTTTTTCCTTTGTTTGATATGGTTGGGATGTTGTCGTTGAAGATTGGATAGCCAGGAGGTCAGAATCCACCTCTTTTAGTTGCCGGAAGATGTTACCGAAGCTTTTTTTGTTCCATTCTTTTGCCCTTCGTTTCAGTATTTTATGTTTAAACATTAGTTGAAACATAGCAGAGCCCGGGCAGGATGCTCGCCACGATTGCTTCACAATATTTCGAAAGTCTTTCCGCATTAGCCATACATTCTCAAATTTAAAAGGCGGGGCTTTGAAGGTAGAGTCATCGTTAATTGAGATAGAAATTGGGCAGTGATCCGAGGAAGAGAAGGCACCGTTATGGGTTATCATATTGGGGAACGCAGTAATGATTTGTTGGTGGACTAGTACGCGATCTAGTTTTTCACGGATATTGTAGTTTTCTTCCGGATTCTTTCTCCATGTGTACGGGTTTCCGAAGGTGGGTATGTCAAATAAATTGCACTCGTTTTTGAAAGATATTAGCCGTGTAAATCTGGATGTTCGAGTAGCGGCTCCGCCTAATTTGTCGTTGCTACACAGGATTTCATTAAGATCTCCTAGAACCATGCAAGGAATAGAAGAGTCGTTTACAATTGTTATTAGTGTTTCCCAAAAGGTATCTTTATCATTCGGAGTCGGTGGTGCATAGACGAAGAGAGCCAGAATCGGGAAACCATTCTGTAGACTTTCAAGTCTGAGTCCAATAATGCGGGGAGTGTGCACGGAGACGGAAATTGATATATTTGGCAGTTGGTGTGATTTCCATAGGACCCCAATACCTCCCGAACGCCCAATGGAAGGTGACCATTCCTCTTCATCAAACCCAATATTCTTCCACATCTTATCATCGGGACCAGTTTCGGACTTTATTTCCGCCAACGACATAACTTGAATGTGCTCATTTTTACACATTGCATCTATTTCCGTCCAGAAGGATCGCTTTCCAATTCCACGACAATTCCAGAAGCATATCTTCATAAATCATTAGTGAGGATGAAAGGACTGGGTTTCGGAGTCCTTTCATCAATGCACTTTTGATAAACAATTTTACCATTACTCATGGATAGCCTTACGAAGTGATCTAATTGGTTACTGCATTCCAACGTGGGCCGGGAAAACCGAAACATGAAAAGGGCCCAAGCCCAGAGATCCATCCATCCCTCCCAGAAATGGGTTTGGTGAGGAAAGAGACCATAGCAATATACACCACTATACTGCCAAGGGGAATGCAATCTAGCATATGAGAGAGAGGATTGTGGTAGGCGCCAAGCCTTAGTACTGCAACCCAAAAAATGAATTTTATGCATTTTGCAAATGAAGAAGACAATGGTTGAGATGTTTTTCACCATCTTTTTTATGCCCTTTGAGGGGGGTTGTTGAGAATGGCTCACATCCATAAATTCATCCAAAGAATTCAGCCAATTGGATATGCACAACATACTTTTATTGGACACATATTTGCCAGGAGTAGGTAGAATACTCATCCAAGCAATAATTGATTGATTCCTGAATGTTTCCTTTATAGTTGATTTATTTGGACTTGGGATGTCATAACTTAAGAGATGGAAAAATTCCTTTATAAAAAAATTATGGTGAGCAGATAACCTTGCACATATGACACGTTGTTTAGTATTTATTAGGTAACACATAGACATAAAAATCAAAGAGTGATCTATATGCCTAAGATAAGCAGAACCGAAACCAGCTAGCTTACACCAATGGCCTTTTGGAGAGCACAATTTCGATACAAGTTTAAGCCCACGAAACAAATTAAATGAGATCGGATCCTCCTTGCAAGCAAGTTTCTTCCACACCGTACTAAACAAGCTGAAATTCAGCAAATTATACAAACCACATGGTAATGTAACTATCAACCACTCCCACATACTCAAGAAATGGTTAAAAGATGAGATAATTGTTTGGTAATTCTTCCCTAAACCCATCAGCTGGGGAGTTGCGAGGAAACCATCATGAAAACCACATTTGCAGATGTCGAGGTCGGACTTAATAGGGTCATATAAACCAGGCTGCTCAATTCCATATAGCTTAAGAAAGGAGACATGGAGAGCAACTATAGGTGTATACAACGATTCAGTGAGACATAGCTTAAAGAATCTATTGATCACTTGCTCAACATCATAATCACGCCTATTATCAGGCATCGGAAACACAAAGCAATTTCCGACGAGAAGCATCCATACTAAGAAAACCTTCTTGTCGATGGTTCGGAAGCTCACCGGAAAGCCGACAAACGAGGCGTACAGAGCGAGTGCCAGATTAACGAGGATTTCTTGAAAACCATCCAGATAACAAACCAAGCGATCAATGTTAAGCCCTTGCAAAATCTGTTTAATCTTTTGTTTCCCACGATTGTATCCTTCATCAGGGATGGAGCCCTGAATCGGAATCGGTTGTTTAGCCTCGCTAGGAGGATTTGGGCCCTTTCGGGAGTTGTATAGAGAGGGTGCATAACGCACCACTCCGGTATCGGTGTTACCGTGAAACAATGTTCTAAAAGGCACTAGGCGGCCGCTAGGCGGCGGGTGGCCGCCTAGCGCCTAGGCGGCTAGGCGGGTGCCTAGGCGGCGCCTAGACGGACTTAGAACAAACTTGATTATTTCCTTATATTTTGACAAATAATACTTGTCAATAATTCATATAATGTAATAATAATCCATTATATCACTCATAAACCTAAATTTGTAGTAGTTAACTAACACTAAAGTAAATAAACGCAAAATTACATGTCTGACTAACAACTCTAAACCTCCTAAAATCCAAAAATATAAGTTAGACTAAAAAGAAAATGCATCCCGACATGGGGATAAAAAAACCCTAAGTCAACTAATCATATGCTTAAAAGCTCAAATTGGATAATCGTTGAACTAGGCGGGCCCAGGCGGCGCCTAGGCGGGATTAGGCGGCGCCTAGGCGGGACTAGGCGGTTCCTGGATGAATTTCCGCCTAGAGGTCCGCCTAGGCTTAAAAATTCCTAGGTCCCGTCCCGCCTAGCGCCTAGGCGGCGCCCAGGCGGCGCCTAGGCGCGATTTTTAGAACACTGCCGTGAAATGAGACCACATCAACAACCAAAAGCTGCCTGCTGAGCTGAGACAAACACAGGAGAAAAGAAAGTAACCAGGAGAGGGAGTAGATGGGAGAGAAGCGAATGAGGTCCTTTTTTTTCCTTTTTTTCCTTTTTATTCCCCCTCGTGCAAGGCCAATTGGGGCATAAGAGAAGGCCCTCGGGGAATAATTCAGGCCAGAAAAAGCGCCGCCCGGAGGGACGAACTGAGTCGGGGACCAAAGGAGAGAGACGGAGCCAGAAGACAGTCGGCAGGCGGCGCCACCAGCCCAACTGCGGAACCACCAACGCAGTACAAAGCCGGCGAGAGGTAGCGGGGCACAGGCAAGACGCGAGAGCCACCGCACCTGCACACACAAGACCATCGAAAAGCCACCAGAGCCACTCCGACAAAACCCGAAACCGGGGCACATGAGGAAGACGACGGAGGAGATCTGAAGAAGACGAATCGCAAGAAGATACCGAATCAGCCATTCAAACGGAATATAAGGGTTCTGGATTCCAAAATCAGCCATTCAAACGGGCTAATTAGATGAAAGAGATGGAGATTGAAGGGCAGATGAACTGCACATAGGGTTTGTGGAGGGGGATTTACACAAGCGCGTGAAGCGCGTTGTTTCGGCTCCGAGGAGGGTTTTCGCTTAAAGGAAAACTTTATGTATGCATAGAATAGTTTTTATAGATAAATAAATGATTGATTTGGAGAGAAAAAAATATGAAATAAACCTTCGCGCCTAAGCCATCGGTCATAGGGTAGCATTGATGATTTGATAGACAACCTTCAAATGCGACAACTCTTTATTAATGATGGCCTTTCTAAGGTAAATGTTAATTGGAGATTGTTGGGTTCAGTTCCACAAAGTTTGTTTATAACCGTATTGAATCGACTCACCCAAAAGGGGGTCTCAGTCCCATCAACATGCAATTTATGTAACCATGCAACTGAAGACGATACACACCTCTTCATAGAATGCCAATACAATAGCATCCAATCTTTATTAACAATGGATATTCGCCAAACCATTAACAACATGATCTCAACATCACGAGAATTTAAGCCCATCTTAGCGGTACTCGGCAACAAACTAACGAAAATAGATAAGGAAAAATTAGCTTTCACTTGGTGGACAACATGGTATGTTAGAAACCAAATTATATTTCGGCATGAACCACCACCATCAAAAGATGTCATCAACCAAATAACCAACATGCACATGACAAACTGGCAGAAAACAACCAACTATGAACAAAATATCAATGCAGATATAAACTACGCCAAAACATCTAACCAGAGAACTAAGAAGATTCTTCAACGACAAACAATCAAATGGAGAAAACCTCATCCAGGGACGTTCAAACTCAACTTTGATGGATCAACTCTTGCGAATAACAATAGCTCGGCTGGTTTTATTATTCGTGACTGGGAGGGCAGACCCATTCATATTGGTGGCGACATGATTGGTAACCAAACCCCTCTAAAGGCAGAAGCCATTGCTCTAAGACAAGGCGTTACCCAATCTGTGGAGCTGGGTTTAAACAAATTACATATTGAAGGAGATTTCTTGATAATCATAAATCACTTTAAAAAGCAAACCACATGTCCTTGGGAAATCGAAATGACTATGTCAGATATTAAAACCCTTCTGTCGAGGGTGAGAGATGTGTCTTTCTCTCACATACCCCGCGATGGTAACAGAGTGGCTGATAAGGTTGCACACCTTTGCCGCTCTGCCAGGGGTCTCAACATTCAAAACGACATAGGTCTTCAGGACCTCATCCGTAAGGATGCTCTCGGGTAGGTTCTCCACCCGAATTTTTACCTAATTAAAAAAAAAACGTATTGAATCCCCATTTTTTTTTTTTTTATCTTGGTCTTGGTAGTTGAATGGTTGTTATTTATAAAACGTATTCAAGTTAGTAACATACATTAAACTTTTACCATTTCGAGTGCGATCCATGAATATGCAATCAAATCAAATGATTCATAAAAACGCAGAGTGTTTTATTTTTAATTGAAACTATAAAAACATTTGGTATTAAAGCACGAGATCCTTGAAACTTGTCTTTAATCCAATTCAAATGACGGAATAATCATATGTTCGATTTGATAATGTTGAGATGTGAATGAGATCAAAAGTAGTGTCTCACATCGAAAGTTGTTCATAGCAAGAGTCGATGGACTACTCCTTTTATTGTCAATTAGTTTTAGAATGGAATCTCATTCGGCTTGTGTGTTCTAGCAAGTGTTCTAAATATCGGATATATCGGCCGATATATCGGAGATATTTAGAATCCGCTACGATATCGGCATATCGGGTGAAAATATCGGTCAACGTGATTTATCGGGTCAATATCGGGGATATTTAGAACTGCCAACTTTTATAAGGCAACTTTTGCCTTTATGACCCGATATATCGGCTCAATATCGGTGGTATATCGATAATATTTAGAATTGTCAACTTTGATAAGGTAACTTTATCCTTTATGAATGAAGTTGTTTTTATTTTATCAAGGTAACTTTATCCTTTATGAATGAAGTTTATTTGTATTTTCACATTCTGAAGTATAAATATAATATTTATAATTAAAAATTAGCGAAACCGATAAATGCGATATAGCTCGATATATCTCTGATATATCCCCGATAGATCATTTTTATTCCTAACCGATACGACCCCGATACACGATATTTAGAACCTTGGTTCTAGCGCATGTGCGCCCATCTTGCAGCTTACTAGCTATCTAGGCTTCCTTCATCTTCAGACTGTACTAATTGTCGACTTATGAGTTGTGGTCGTGATTTTTTCATGAAAACCAAGTTGTAAGTTAGATATTTGATCTTCGATCATGATGAAACAAAATGAACACAAAGGAGGGATTAAGTAGTTTATAGATAGAATAAGGGACTTACTTGGTTAAAAGGGTTGAAATGTCAGCCATCAAGGGTGCTACCAAGATCAACACAAATGCACATGTCGAAATGAGTGATAACGCTGCCAAGTTATATACATATGAGATTGTAGAGTTAGTATATATGAGCTCATTGATTTGAGTCGAGTTCTTGTTTAGTTTCGAATTCGCTCATTTGGAGCTAGAGGGCCAAACCTCTATTTGGAGCAATGTCATCGGAAATTCGATGGTTCGACCGGAATGGCCAAAGCGAAGCCAATCTCCTCCTCCAACTCCAACTCCAACTCCTCCGTCGTTGTCCTCCCGCCTCGTTCGATGACAACACATTGCCCGAACCACCGCATTCCCTCTCGGTTGTAGGCTCCGGTAACCCCTGCCGGCAAACGGGGCAGGAGTTATGAATCCTCAACCAAGGCACAATGCAATCAGAATGGTACACGTGTCGGCATGGCATCTCTCTAGCTTCCTCCCCGATCACAAACTCCTCCTTGCACACCGGGCACTCCGAGCTGCCATCCGCCATGTGTCCCTCATTCACCTTCACCATCGGCAACTCCTCGATTGTTGTCTCTGGCGCCGGTAGCGTCCCTCTCTGGTCGTTCTCCGTTATCTCCTCAATCATCCGGTCATGCTCCATTCCGGAAAAGTATTCCCTCGGCCTCGGATCCACCCTCTCCGACGGCCGGAAAAAAATCCACTGCCTTTGTCTTCTATCGTCGAGATCCCAATCATCCCTGGCATGTCTCCTGTCGAACCACCGTCGGTCCTCGATGGCGGGAAATGGTCGGCGGATTCGGCGACGAGGGAGGTCAATGGCGGGATATGGATCGAGGGCGAGGGCGAGGGCTTCGAGAAGGCGGGATTCCGCAGAGGGGAGTTGGGGAAAGGGGAATTCGGCGATAAATTGGCCTAGGCAGTGTGGGCAAAGGATTTCCAAGGGAGAGGCGACAACGACGACGCGGCGACACTGGTGGCACCAGTAAAGGTTGATGGGGTGCGCGGTGGCAATGGCGTCGGAGATGGGAGTTGGATGGGGTCGTTCGAAAGACATTAGGGTTTGGAATCGGGGAAATGTGGCTTTGGGGGTTTTGTTGGATTGGAAATTGGGGATTTGAAGGTGTAAAGAAATAGAAAGGATTGCCATATGGAAATGGGAGAGGATGGAAAAAGAATGGCTTTTGGAAGTTGAAGAAAGAAAGTTATTCCCTTGAAATTGGTTTTTGTTGTTTCCCGCCATGGAAAGCTAACTAAAACTTAATGAGCCGTTTAGTGGGCCGTGATGCGTTTGGGCCATCTAAGTTGGTCATTCATGGACCAATACGGGTGATATGTAAATGTAATTAAATTATTCACTTTGGATGAATATAAAAGAGAGGCATTAGTTTTTTTATTTATTTTAAGTTATTAATACAACACTAATTTTTGTTGGATAAATTGTTAAACTCCGTAATTTAGTGTGGATCTAATTCCACAACAAGCTACGGAGAATCTTGTCACATCTGCTCTGCTAAAAAATTCAAGAAAAAAAATTATATATGAGAAGTCCTCAATTTTTTTTTAAAAAAAAAAACAAGTAGAGTTTGACCTTCCAGGTTTCCATTCTATGTTTACTACGCATATATTTAGAGAGCCTAATCGAGTTGCGAACCTTATATCCCATTACTGGTCCCCCTTCTCTAGTTCGACCCCGCTTCATATGAATCCTTTCTTGATCTCACCCGTCTGGATGCTTTAGATTGACTGCTTTGCAATTGACCAAATTCATCTCAATTCAAAAAAAAAAAAAGAGTACAGTGTGACCTAGCTAGAGGTGGTAATCGGGCGGGTCGGGTTTCGGATTTCGGGTAATGTCTAATAATTTGGTCAATTGGTTGGGTCGGGTTCGGGTTTCGGTTATTCGGGTTTCGGTTGTCTCGCGTTTTCATTATTTCAATATTCATTTTAAAAAATTTACTAGATTGTAGCTTAAAGTTCGAGTTATTTCAGATTTCGGTTATAACGGGTTCGGATATTAATGAGTTTCGGGTTAATCGGGTTCGGTTCATTCGAATTTCGGGTCCAAAATTGACGAGTTGTGTCGGTGTTCAGAATAATCGGTTTTGAGTCGACCGAGTCAGGTTTTCGGGTTCGGGTCGGGTTTTGCTAGCTCTAGACCTAGATGCGCCAGGCACCAACTGATGCGGAACCCTCCAAGACACCACCTGCGGACGCACATATCTTACATGAGGTTGGACCTATGATTCAAGGAAGGGAGGACGATGTCATTCTCAAGAGGAAGAAGAAGGCTCCACCTTGGGAGAAGATTCAAATGTGCAAATTGTTGAGAATGTGAAGAGACAAAAGAGTCCCCACATTGATTATACAAACAAAGAAGTCATAGTATATAAGCTAGTGGGTTACTCCTCCTATTGCCAATTGGTTTTAGGATGGAACCCCGCTCGGCTTATGTGCTAGGCTATATGCGCATGGGCGCACGTGTGCACACGACCCCCGATCCCGAGTCCCAACGGACTTCAGTACAAATGACGTTTTAAACTCGTTCAGAACGCTTGACAGCTTTTTGACGTCTCTGTAAAATGGGCCGTACGTATTCAATATTTATCGGATTGAGGCGTGCCATACCTTGTCGGAACGAGGACGAAGAGATCTACAACTTTGCTGTTGAAGGTTTTTCCAGATTCGACACGGAGCTTGACCGAAAATTGCATTCTTTGCAAACTGTCATGTTTTGACGGGATTTTATAGTATTTCCTATTTTAGTATTCTTTTTACTTAAGTTATTTTAGGAAACTTTAAGGTTATTTTAATTAATTCCTATAAATTTTAGTTTTATTAAAATCAGCCCATTCGGCCCTAGTTAGGTCTATATAAGCCGAATGCCTCCTTTGTAATCAAAGACGTTGAATTATATGAGAGAAGCTCTCTTTTTGTGTGAAACACAATGAGTGTTTGTCGATTGAATAGAGCTGTGCTCTTCAATTGAAACTATTGGTATTGATCTAGCTTGGTTTGCTTTGCCGTTCATCAACTTCGCAAGACTTGGTGAATCTAGTATCCACGAGCCCCCTCCTTGTGCCTCCAAGTTGTCCGCTTGGTTGTGTAGGGTTGTAGAGACGGGTTATATAGTCATTGGTATTGGTTCCTACCCTCTGAGGAGGACTGAGGTCTTTATCTTGTTCTATATAGATCGACTCAGTCCTTATCAGGTCGTGTCTTTCCATTCTTGCATTCAATTTCGAGTCTTTATCTATCTTTGTCGAGTCTTTATTGTTCTTGTTGCTGTCTTGCGTCGTTCTTGGAGTTCTTGATCAATTCTTGGTCGAGTTCTTGAAGTCTTGTTGCGTTCTTGTTGAGTCTTGATCGATCTTGCTTGTTTCTTGATCGATTCTTTAAGTTTCTTTGTTGCGTCAGTTTGAGTTCTTGAGTCTTTCTTGAGTTTCTTGCTTGTTGTCGAAGATCGGACCATCACACGGCTAACCCCGTATCAAATTGGCATCAGAGCTTTGGTTTCCGACATCAAGATTGAGTCTTTTTCTTTTCATAAACACAAAAAAACTACAAAAAGAGTCCTTTTCTTGCTTTGGTTATTTACTTCTTGCAATTCTTTATTGATTCTTGCACTAATCTTGAGTTTGTGATTGTTTGTGGTTGCATAACCTAAACACAAAGCCTAGCCGAGACCAGTGGAGTCGACCACAAGTGTGCACAGCCCCTGTTGTGTACTCTAACCGCCGACGGCAGCCCTAGTTGTCCCCATAAGTCCTTGCTTGGCCGACTCTACCACCACACAAAGAGCAAACCCTAGTTTGTTATCTTTCTATCCTTTTGTTTATCTATTCTATCTTTGGTAATTTTGATTTATCTTTTATCCATTGCCTAAAATCAGATTTTATTAAGTTGTTGGATATTAATTTCCATTATATCTATCAACTATCTAAAAATGCACAAGATAGATCTTATTACCTAAATTAGCCATTCTATCTATATCTTTGCATTAGGGTTGAATTTTTTATCCTTTCACCATTCTTCTTCAAATTTTCGAGTCCTACACTTTATTTTGAGTCTTTTCTTGCATTAGTTTCAGATTTAAAAAAAAACAGTAGGAAATCAGTCCGAAAATTCAAAAAAAAAAAAAGTGTTTGTTAAGTTGTTGTTTGATCTAGTGCAAGAAAGCTCCCAAGGACCAATTGGTGAACCCTTCTCTCAGCCCTAGTCGACATACATAAATCCCTAAACACATACACCTCCACAAAATTGAAACCCTACCTTGCAACTACAACATCATAACTTAAGGTTTTCAATCACAAGAGGTAAATTTCCATTCTTTCTTAAGTTTTCTTTATTTTCTCTTTTCATACAGCTTTGTCGAGTTGAGTTGTGGCTGTTGTCGAGCACTTTCTCTTCAATTGAGTGCTATTGTGTGTGTCGAAGAGATCTCCCCCTGGTCGAGTTCTCTCTCGTGTTGATCGAGTTGATTGTATGAGTGTCGAGTGATCTCAGCCCCTGCCGAGTGAACTCTTGTGTGTGTCGAGTGCTCTTCTCATCTTGATCGAGTACTTGAGTGTCTTATTGTTGTGTCGAGTGCTTGAACCTCCTATAGAGTACTCTTGTTGGTGATTTTGTTCATTCTCTTGAATTCATATATATACTTTGATTGCTTTGTTCTTTGCTTGGTAGTTGATTTGCCCAAAGCGGATTGCCCTAGCAAGCGTGATATATCAATCAGAGAGGGAGTGTGAGCGAAACACAATTGTGAGGTGTTTATATTTCTCTAACCTTTACATAGTTCTTTGTTTGTTACTTTGTGATGTCTACTAACCAGGGCAACGACTGGTACAATACCATCATGGAGAAGTTAGCTAAGATAGATAAAAGCTTGACGACAATAGAGCTTCAGCGTTTTGGCTCTAATACGGTGTTCGGACAAGGAGTCCCACCTAAAGCTGAAGTGCCATCTAATGAAAGGCCAGAATCGCATCCTATTCCCCTTAATAATGCTATTCAACATCATGTTTCTTCTAGCATAGATGCTTCTTTTATTGCTGAAAATGTAGAGCATGTTGTTAGTAATGATCAAGATGTTAGTTTACTTGCCTATGATCATGAAAATTGCGTTGACTATGAGCATGAAGATTCTTTGATTGTTAGTAATGTTTTAAGTGTTCAACCTATACCCTGTGCTGATAATCAAAGCAACGATTTGTGTCAAACTACATGCTTAGAAGAAGGCATAGTTTCTAATATGATCATTGATGATGAAACTTCTTCTACTATTGCTAGCATTGAGTTAATTGAAAATTCAGCCTTGGAAAAGGATGAAAACTTGCTAGTTTTGGATGGAAACTTAGGGATCATTGACCAAGCTCAAGTGCATATTAAGTTAGAACATCATGACATTCATCTGGAATCTGAATTATGCACTCATAAAGATTCTTTTCTTGATTTTGTAGATGAAGCTGAGACAATATCCAACAAGGAGTGGTCAATCCCTACACCAATCGTTCTTGAGATGGATTTCCATGGGCATATGGTGTTCGATCCAGGAGCTCGTGTGGCTGCATGTGCGGAATCATATATGACCTTGGATTCGAGGACTAATCCTTTTCAAGAAAGGGAGATTGATGCGGGACCCTCCAAGACACCACCTGCGGACGCACATATCTTACATGAGGATGGACCTATGATTCAAGGAAGAAGGCTCCACCTTGGGAGATGATTCAAAGGTGCAAATGACGTTTTAAACTCGTTCAGAACACTTGACAGCTTTTTGACGTCTCTGTAAAATGGGCCGTACGGATTCAATATTTATCGGATTGAGGCGTGCCATACCTTGTCGGAACGAGGACGAAGAGATCTACAACTTTGCTGTTGAAGGTTTTTCCAGATTCGACATGGAGCTTGGCTGAAAATTGCATTCTTTGCAAACTGTCATGTTTTGATGGGATTTTATAGTATTTCCTATTTTAGTATTCTTTTTACTTAAGTTATTTTAGGAAACTTTAAGGTTATTTTAATTAATTCCTATAATTGTTAGTTTTATTAAAATCAGCCCATTCGGCCCTAGTTAGGTCTATATAAGCCGAATGCCTCCTTTGTAATCAAAGACGTTGAATTATATGAGAGAAGCTCTCTTTTTGTGTGAAACACAATGAGTGTTTGTCGATTGAATAGAGCTGTGCTCTTCAATTGAAACTATTGGTATTGATCTAGCTTGGTTTGCTTTGCCGTTCATCAACTTCGCAAGACTTGGTGAATCTAGTATCCACGAGCCCCCTCCTTGTGCCTCCAAGTTGTCCGCTTGGTTGTGTAGGGTTGTAGAGACGGGTTATATAGTCATTGGTATTGGTTCCTACCCTCTGAGGAGGCCTGGGGTCTTTATCTTGTTCTATATAGATCGACTCAGTCCTTATCAGGTCGTGTCTTTCCATTCTTGCATTCAGTTTCGAGTCTTTATCTATCTTTGTCGAGTCTTTATTGTTCTTGTTGCTGTCTTGCGTCGTTCTTGGAGTTCTTGATCAATTCTTGGTCGAGTTCTTGAAGTCTTGCTGCGTTCTTGTTGAGTCTTGATCGATCTTGCTTGTTTCTTGATCGATTCTTTAAGTTTCTTTGCTGCGTCAGTTTGAGTTCTTGAGTCTTTCTTGAGTTTCTTGCTTGTTGTCGAAGATCGGACCATCACACGGCTAACCCCGTATCACAAACACCTTCATTCTTGGCCTACACCAACCTCGGCCTCGCCATGCTCACCGGAGCCAACCTTTGTCACCACCAACGTGTTTATCCCACCATGTTCGGCCACGAGAGCTCCACCGACCCCCTCAACTCACTGTCGACTTAGCCACCGTTTCGTTTTTTATGTCGCCTTGCCCCATCAACGTCGTTGCCTCCCACCGTGACCCAGTGGTGGAGCCAGAAAATTTTCGGATGGAGGGCACAATCATACATGTACGATATAGTTTTGGATTAAATTGATATGAAGAATTATATATAACACAATAATAAATGATGTTATTTTAAGATAAATTGAAAAAAAATGGGTTTTGAATTCAAATTTTGGACAATAGATTTTTATGTTACAAAGGGGGGAAATACGATAATAGAAAAATATTTTTTTAATTATATTTTAGTGTAATATTTTTACAATTAACAAACCGTGCAAAACACGGGTAATGAGCTAATATTTATTAAAAAGAATATGAAGAGAGTGATAATATAACATTTTCGCAGTATGTTTAAACATAAAAAGAGCTAAAACTTACTAGTCATTTTTAAAAGAAAAATCAAAATTATTGGTTGTTATATGTAATTTCCTAATCTTTCTGTAGTTGTGTAAAAAAAAATCTCATGTTTTGATGGGGGTTTAATGTAATTTACTAAAAAAAGACATGTTAAGAGAAATTTAGCATATAATTGGTGTTTATAAATTATAAACTACTATCAATTTTGCTTCTTTCTTCTCACTGGTTCCCGTTTATTTCATTTGCTTAGGATAGAATTTTAAGCGATGATTCTTCCTTGTTTTGCACTTTCATAAGAACATCTATCTTCCACTATTGTCAAAAAAAAAAATACTGTTATGGAAGTTAATATATAGATATCAACACAACTTTTAGATCATAAAATTTACACAACTAATATATTTCTTTCAAACTTGTTTCTCTTCTGTACAAAATTGATTCTGAGCATGAAAATTTGGATGAAAAAAGTGTATATGGTTGTACAAAATATGTATACAAGCCTTTACAAGGAAGGATTCAAACCGGAGTCCCAAAAACAAGAGAAAATTGCAAAAATCAAAGATCCCATATATTATATATATGATCCTTAACCATATGTTATCCGATCGATCGAATCATATGTGAAATCGGTTGGCTTCGGACTTGATGATCCTAAGCCTCTTGCAAGACGACACAAACATCTCCCACGGCACATCTCCAACGAGCATCCAGTCTCCGTCCTTGTCTTCATAGCTAGGCGCGTAACCAGACTGGCTATACCGGCCTTCCCTCTCCGAGTACTCACCGATTTTCACCTTGAACATGCCTTCCAACGCCTCTAGGAGCTCCACGTAGCTCGTATATGCCTTTAGATCTATCTTTCTTAGATAAGGAGCTCCATCCATGTTCACTTTCACATACAAACCGGATCCGGATTTCTCCATCTTAAAACTGTTCCTCCTATAAGATTGAACCGGAGGCCATCCAACAATTTGTGCCCTACATTCAATTTAACACATATGTAAGTCATAAATCTCAATAAATTCTTTCAACTTTGATTCTTTGGTTTATTGATCGACACTTACTTTGTAGGAGGAGAGAATTCGTCGTCTTGAGCATCAAACTTCCTCGAATAACTATCTTCCGAATCACGCGAAACCCTCTTCCTACTCGCGACACTAGAGGAAGTAGTACTGCTCGTCGCTTGCTCTGGCTCGTTGCTCCCAGGTAGGGCTAATCTCAATTCGGTGTCATAGATTGGTGTTTCCATGGCCATTGCTTCCTCTATCAAACCTTCCGATCCGATCCGATTGAACCTCTAGATTTGAAAGTAGTTGTTTGAGATGGAATTTGAGTTGAATCCCAAATGCAATGTATATATATTTATATAGAAAGAAAGAAGGTGATGGAGGGGAGACAAAATAAAGCAAAAATCTTTGGAAATTAAATAATGAATGGTGCATAAAAGAGACTAGTTATCTCTTGACACGGCATTGTCATTAAATCACACGTGGGTGGTGGGCCCGGGATGACCGACCAATCAGGTTCGTCTGTCACGGTGGAACGGAAACCGGAGGGGGATAGATGCGTTGCTTTGCTGAAAGGGTACGTTACAATCCCCGGCCAGCTAACTGTTTGGCGATGTGTTGCAGCCTGCTTAGGGGACAATAGGAGGACATCCAACTAACTTCTTGCTTCCGTTGTGGGCCTCCGTGGAATGGACGGCTTAGATGAGCCCTTTAGGTGGGTGGGGGTTGTGGGCCGTTGGATCGCGAGGGAGGATAAGTACCTAATTAATGTGATTGTTACGCATAAGTATTGTGTGCATTGTGGATTAACGGTTAAGAGTTCGGTAAGTTTGGTTTTATTTTTGTTGTTTGGTTTCACACTTTCACACTTGTGTTTGATTTTCTGTTTTTTTTATAAGCAATTAACATATTGTAAATGGTGCTACCATCTTCACAAGTGTTACCAAACGTACCATATCCCTACTATATACTTGATTGATCTTGATAAAGGAAGGGAAAGAAGTATCTAGGAAGAGTCCAAACGTTCGAATGTTGCACAGTTGAACATAATTGTGCATTCGTAGGGTATCGAAGATGATGTGGTCAACTGGTTACACGGCAATGGACTATGGAATTAGTAGGCAAGGGTGCCTTATTGATAACAACCGGCCTTAGACCACTTGCAACAGAACACGAGGGGATCAACAACCGGGGCCAGCTCATCAATTTTGGAAAGAGGGAGGAGAGATATTATATGATTCGTGGGAAAGGAGCAAATGCAAGCGTCGGATCATCCCTCTTTCCCATTTTCTTTTTTCTTTTTGTCATTCAATTGGAACAATCCACGTGGCATTGGTTTTAATTAAATTAAAATCTTCATTTACTCGTTAAATAAAATATTATTTTTTAAAAAAAATTTGAATACGATTTATTGTTTTCTATCCAATGACACCTATTTTGCATATGTTTGGAAAAAAAAATATTTTTTCACTAAGATTATCATATGTTAAAGATTTATAGTCACATAAACAACATTAACTTAAATCAACATAAATGTACACCATAAAAATACATAAATTTGAACATTAAATAACAATACTCACTACACCCGGAACATGAAAACACATACACACATATAATAAAAACATAAAAATATATTACCAACTACACTTAGTCGTACAATTTGAACGGGTGAAACAATTTGAACGTTCAAATTTCAACTTGATAAAGGGAAAAAAGAAACCATTCCGAAATGGCTCACTAGAAAGGACTTGTGGGTAGTACCGAAAGGTCCCTACACTACAAAAAAAAACATATTAGCCACACCTGGTAGCAACGGCATAGGTGTTCCGTGGCCTTTGGGTAAGAAAAAAACCAATTAGCCACCGCTAGTAGCAACGGCAGGGTTAGCCGTGGCCATTGGGTAATAAAAATAGAAATTTGCCACGCCAAGGCTGAGCCGTGGCAAAGAAGTGAAGTGGAGATTGCGCGGTTCCTTGCGACCCCCCTATGCCGTAGCAAAATCTTAGGTATTTTTATTATGTTATAAATAATAAAAAGAATAATCATTTTATTTAAAAAAAAAAGGAAAAAGAAACATACCCAATCTTCAAAACCAAAAATAGGATTATAGATTTCATTTTTATTCAATAAAGCTTAGGTATTTTTGTTATAGTAAAAATAATAAAAAGAATAATCATCTATATATAACCTTAATTTAGAAGACTTTGCTTACGTGTCAATCTTAGAGGAGTTTTAGGAATATTGACCAATTGGTCCAATTATGTTTTTTTTCTTGATTTTTTTATTTCTCCTTTTCTTTTTTTTTCATTAATTTTTTTAATCCTCCATTCTCTTTTATTCTTAACATATTTACTAACAATTGGGCTTAATTCAAAACATCTATATATAACCTTAATTTAGAAGACTTTGCTTACGTGTCAATCTTAGAGGAGTTTTAGGAATATCTACCAATTGGTCCAATTATGTTTTTTTTTCTTGATTTTTTTATTTCTCCTTTTCTCTTTTTTTTTTCATTAATTTTTTTAATCCTCCATTCTCTTTTATTCTTAACATATTTACTAACAATCTATATATAACCTTAATTTAGAAGACTTTGCTTACGTGTCAATCTTAGAGGAGTTTTAGAAATATTGACCAATTGGTCCAATTATGTTTTTTTTCTTGATTTTTTTATTTCTCCTTTTCTCTTTTTTTTTCATTAATTTTTTTAATCCTCCATTCTCTTTTATTCTTAACATATTTACTAACAATTGGACTTAATTCAAAACATCTATATATAACCTTAATTTAGAAGACTTTGCTTACGTGTCAATCTTAGAGGAGTTTTAGGAATATCTACCAATTGATCCAATTATGTTTTTTTTCTTGATTTTTTTATTTCTCATTTTCTCTTTTTTTTCATTAATTTTTTTAACCCTCCATTCTCTTTTATTCTTAACATATTTACTAACAATTGTGCTTAATTCAAAACATTGAATTCAATCTAATATATGTATATAACCATTAGGCTTAACTCGCATTTATGTACTAACTATCTATATATATAACCTTAATTTAGAAGACTTTGCTTACGTGTCAATCTTAGAGGAGTTTTAGGAATATTGACCAATTGGTCCAATTATGTTTTTTCCTTGATTTTTTTATTTCTCCTTTTCTCCTTTTTTCCATTAATTTTTTTAATCCTCCATTCTCTTTTATTCTTAACATATTTACTAACAATCTATATATAACCTTAATTTAGAAGACTTTGCTTACGTGTCAATCTTATATGAGTTTTAGGAATATTGATCAATTGGTCCAATTATGTTTTTTTCCTTGATTTTTTTATTTCTCCTTTTCTCTTTTTTCCATTAATTTTTTTAATCCTCCATTCTCTTTTATTCTTAACATATTTACTAACAATTGAGCTTAATTCAAAACATTGAATTCAATCTAATATAAGTATATAACCATTAGGCTTAACTCACATTTATGTACTAACTATCTATATATAACCTTAATTTAGAAGACTTTGCTTACGTGTCAATCTTAGAGGAGTTTTAGGAATATTGAGCAATTATGTTTTTTTCCTTGATTTTTTTATTTCTCCTTTTCTCTTTTTTTTCCATTAATTTTTTTTAATCCTCCATTCTGTTTTATTCTTAACATATTTACTAACAATCTATATATCTATCTATATATAACCTTAATTTAGAAGACTTTGCTTAAGTGTCAATCTTAGAGGAGTTTTAGGAATATTGACCAATTATGGTTTTTTTCCTTGATTTTTTTTATTTCTCCTTTTCTCTTTTTTTCCATTAATTTTTTTTAATCCTCCATTCCCTTTTATTCTTAACATATTTACTAACAATCTATATATAACCTTAATTTAGAAGACTTTGCTTACGTGACAATCTTAGAGGAGTTTTAGGAATATTGACCAATTGGTCCAATTATGTTTTTTTTTCTTGATTTTTTTATTTCTCCTTTTCTCTTTTTTTTTTCATTAATTTTTTTAATCCTCCATTCTCTTATATTCTTAACATATTCACTAACAATTGGGCTTAATTCAAAACATCTATATATAACCTTAATTTAGAAGACTTTGCTTACGTGTCAATCTTAGAGGAGTTTTAGGAATATCTACCAATTGGTCCAATTATGTTTTTTTTCTTGATTTTTTTATTTCTCCTTTTCTCTTTTTTTTTCATTAATTTTTTTAATCCTCCATTCTCTTTTATTCTTAACATATTTACTAACAATTGGGCTTAATTCAAAACATTGAATTCAATCTAATATATGTATATAACCATTAGGCGTAACTCACATTTATGTACTAACTATCTATATATCTATATATAACCTTAATTTAGAAGACTTTGCTTACGTGTCAATCTTAGAGGAGTTTTAGGAATATTGACCAATTGGTCCAATTATGTTTTTTCCTTGATTTTTTTATTTCTCCTTTTCTCTTTTTTTCCATTAATTTTTTTAATCCTCCATTCTCTTTTATTCTTAACATATTTACTAACAATCTATATATAACCTTAATTTAGAAGACTTTGCTTACGTGTCAATCTTAGATGAGTTTTAGGAATATTGATCAATTGGTCCAATTATGTTTTTTTCCTTGATTTTTTTATTTCTCCTTTTCTCTTTTTTTCCATTAATTTTTTTAATCCTCCATTCTCTTTTATTCTTAACATATTTACTAACAATTGAGCTTAATTCAAAACATTGAATTCAATCTAATATAAGTATATAACCATTAGGCTTAACTCACATTTATGTACTAACTATTGAGCTTAATTCAAAACATTGAATGTAATTATTAGTTGTGACACATCACATTTAAATGCATGATTCAGATTTCAAAATTTCTAAAAAAGTATTATTATTACTAGGTGATTTAAAATATCTGCATTTATGTATTATGATTTAGACGAGTTATAAAAAAAACATTTCAGAATTATAAGATACATCTATGGTAAAGTTTTTTTTATCTTAACTTTTATTAGTATTTTATAATATATTTATATATATTATTAATATTTTAGTTTTAAAAAACCGCGCGATGGCGCGGGAATTGTACTAGTTTGATTTAAAAACAAAAAGAAAAAGGAAAAAGAAACCCATCTTCAAAACCAAAAATCTAATTAGGGTTTTCAGGCAGGGATTCCACATTTCACTCCAATTTGGGCGCGAGGGCAAGGCGGGCTTCACTTTCCCCATGGGTCTGGAGCGGAAATTCCAAATTTCACTCCAATTTGGGCGCGAGGGCAAGGCGGGCTTCACTTTCCCCATGGGTCTGGAGCGGAAGGCGTTCAATTTCTCTACTGTCTGTCTCTCTCTTTCTCCCTAATCCTTCGTTGCCGGTCTCGTCCTTTCTCCCTAGAACTGTGGTGGCTGGTCTCGCTCTTTCTCCCTAGACCTTTCGTTGCCGGTCTGAAGCCAGAGGTTGGGTTCAATCGTCTGAAGCCAGAGGCTGGGCAAGTCGACATCCCCACACTGCCCCCGAGTTGCTCGCGACATCTCCAACTGCTTGACATCTCCATTATCAGGTAAGGGTTTCATTTAGGTTTAGGGTTTAATTTGGGGAAATCTGAAACTGGAAGAGCATCTTCCAAATTGAGGTTTGAGATGGCTAATTAAAAAGGGATTTCTAGGTTTTGATTTCTAGGTTTTGGTTACAAATGGGGAATTATAAGGACATTACCTTGTCTGTATGGTGTGTCCTGAAAGAGTGAGACCTTGTCTGTATGTGTTGACAAAAAAATTTAAAATTTGAGATCAACTTGTCGTACGTTTTTTAATCTCTAACTAATTAATCTTTGTTTCTTTCTTTTTTAGAATTGTTTAAATTGAAATTTGGCCACTTTTTTAGTGTGTAATCTGTAGGGCTTAATCTTGTTACCTCCATTTTTCTTTTTTCTTATTATTGTTTATCCGTTTGGTGTTTTGAACCTTTTCACTTGCATGATGCTATCTTTGACTTGTCATACATTCATATGTATTTTAATTTGATAAAGATAGAAAATAGAATAGTTGAGATGGTTAACTTTTGTACCCCATGAGATGAGACGAATTGGCAAGGGACTCTCCTCCCTTACAAGATGTTTTCTGTTCGAGCACTGGGATTAGAATGGAGCACCTTAAAACCCTGAGATGAGCACTTTTAGATCCTTTACATAGTAGTATGTTAAGGCTGCTGTTAACTGTTGAAACTTGTATTTATATTTGGTGTGGGCATATCATATGTATCAACGAAATAATAGAGGTGTAGATGATTATATTTTCTTTTCTGATGCTGAATTTGAAATCCAAAGTTGGTTGATTAAGGGTTAAGGGCACTTTTGTTGCTGTCTATAGAAGTCAAAATCATATCTAGAGGATTTCCATTGTGGAACATCTCCTTTTCTGCATTTGTGTTACTCATATGATTCCATTGTGGAACATATCAGCATTTGATTGGGTTTCAAATAGAGGTATGAGACCTGACAACAAATTATCTTATGCATATGCCACTTTGATTGCAGTTGAATGGAATACGACACTTTGTTTATCCGTTTAGTGCGGCATGCTTGAATCTCTCATAATGGTTGAGAAGAAACATGAGAAAGTTACCTCTGGGCTCTGGCTGGTTCCTAATTCGTGTGTGCTGCATTCTTTTTCAGGTTCCGTCAGCTTCAAGCAGTCGACCTAGATAGCATTGAGACATCCATTCGTGCAGGTCTGGTCTCTTGAAGCTCTCAAGTCTAAGCACTTATTTGTGCTCTTCAATTAACTCTTTAAAATATAGAGCTAAGATAGCTTATGGCAACTGAAATCATCATAATCAAACATGATTTTAGGTGCTTTCTAACCAAATGGCAAGTTAACTGGATGTGCAAGCATTACAATTATGTGCAAGCATTACAATTATCTTATATCTCTTTAGCATGTTTGTGGTGTAAGTTATGCTGTTAATGCTTTTTCATGTGGTTCTTGGGTTTTTGAATCTTGTATCGAGGTTAAACCAGTAGTTCTATTAAAAATACATGGGAGATTGGAATCTTGTGTTTATCCTTTGATTTCTGTTTCAGTCTTTGCTTTCACTAATTTCCCCACCTTTTTACTAAATTTTATAAATAACATATAGATTTCCTATGTGGTTGTTAACCATACTTAAATATTTCTGCAGGGGCTCTGTTCATGGCATTTGGAGCTATTACTTTGGGGGAACCTGTAAATAAATACTAATAAATATTTCTGCAGGGGCTCTGTTCATGGCATTTGGAGCTATTACTTTGGGGGAACCTGTAAATAAATACTAAGTATGACTACAGTTAGGTATATTCTTGTTATCATTACCACGAATGCAGATGTCACCTTTTGATGTCATTGTTCACGGTGAGTATCATGTTTGCTTCTTGATTCAAGCTGTTGTTATTTGTTAAGCTTGTTTGGTTTTTATAAGCTATTTTGAAGCAATAACGTACTAGATTAGTGGCACATACATGGTTTGTGCGATGTGTGTTATTGTTCACGGTGAGTATCATGTGGGTAGTCAATGTACGTATATTCATTAATTTCAGATTATACTTTTCTTTTGTCTTGGTTTGAGAGGGTGGGATTTGAATCTTATGAGGTGCTTGTATGTTTAAATTGAAAGTGGAAACTGCTTGATTGTAATTTGTGACACAAGTGGTGATTTCTTGAGCATTGATAACATATCTAACTGAACTTTCAAGTAGCGCCAAGTAGATTAGGAGAGAAAAGTATAACCTATTTATTCTAATATTCTTTAACAAATCAAAATTATTTTCCTAGTTAATTAAATAAATTAGCTTTTTTTTTTCCTTTGGGTGGAAACTGGAAACTATAATGCCTAAACTATCTAATAATTCTATCAATATATAAATGAGAAAATTGCGGTAAATAAATTAATAATATACTGTGTATGTATATATAGATATATGATGTGGTTAAATTTACCAGTGCCAGAACTGCTCTAGCTTTAAACATCCTACAACCATATTCATTTGGGGAGGAGCGGAGGTGCATGTTGTGTTGAATATCTGATTTGCAATTCATTTTGAGGTGGATAGAACTCAATAAAATCTGCTTAAAGTATTGCCTGTTTTCTTTGTTCTGCTAGCTATCAGCTTAACATCTGAAAGCAGAAATATTGAAATATATAGTCTTGGGAAATTTTTTGTGTCATTGTCGAAAAAATTATGTAACTGCTGATGCCTTGCTGGTCATTATCTGTTAGATTTCTTCAGTGTTTTAATTCAAGTGATAGTTTAGAGTTCTCATGGACTTATTTTTTTTTTCATATCTCAAAATCAGGAAATGTTTTGCTCTCCACGCTCTACGCCGCCAACGACTGCTGGTCGCCGACGCTGCTCTTCTATCATGGCCTTCGCCCCGGGTGATTGCTCTCTCCTCATCCTTCACCATTCCGCCTCTCACTTTCAAACTGGATACCTTCCGGATCTGAGGTATAGATCGATTCTACGGATTTATACTTGGATTTATTTTAATGTTTCTACATAGCTGTCTGCATACGTTAAGATGCTCGAATCTTTGTTTTAAATGCTTGGTTGTTTTAATGTTTCTACATTGTAGCATATATAGCTCAATTTCATTATGAGATAGAACTTTTGAACCTTTATACATTTCAATATAAACTTTTGGTCTGAATAGCTTCTTTTCCAAAGACAGTAGATCAGAGGTTCCTTGTCATTATTTTGGTTTAGACTCACTGCGATTTCTGACGCACTATAGTCTCTCAACACATTGCTTGAGTTGAATTTCTCCTTTTCAATAGGTTGGCATCATTATGTACCTTCCTACAACAGATCCTTGTGAAAGAAAACAGATAACAGAGGAGTTATTTCACTATAGATATTTGACTCAGACTAAGCTGTGGGATCAGTTTCGCTTATGAGCAGTGGGCCAAGATTGAGGTATTTCCTATGGCTTTACTTCTTTTGCTTGGTGGTTTTATTTGCTCTCTTGCATACCAGTTATAAAGTGCAAGTTATTCCTTTGGCTGCCTAATAAGAGCCCTACTTTGATCATATGTTCCAAAGAACAAGGACGAGCTTGTAGATATTCAAGTCAGATTGAAAAAACGTGTTCCAGTGGAACCTTACAACCAAGCACGAAGGGAATTGGATTCCAATAGGATCCTGTCAAACAACGTCATTGAAATATGGTTTCATTCTCTAGCTCATCTGCTTCGAGCAATGTGATTTCATTCTCTAGTAGATTAGCTTAATTGTGTAATTTTACATTTACAATTTTATTGTTCAGCTGCTAGAGGAATGTATTTAAAATAGAATTTGTGGTGTATTATTTTTTTTTATAAATATGGGACTTTTTAGCCCGGGTCTGAAGAATCCGGGCTAAAAAGTTGTGTTTTTTTTTATTTCCCAGAAATCATTTAGCAACGGCAACTTGCCGTGGCTAGCACTTTAGCCACGGCTATAGCCGTCGCTAATCTCTTTTGCCACCCCATGTTTCCCCACGGCTTGTTTCCCGTGGCTACAGCCGTGGCTAATACCCTTTGGCCACGGCAAATGAACTTTTAGCCATGGCAAATAGCCGTTGCTAATATCTTTTTTTTTGTAGTGCTAGTTAGAACCCTAGGTATAACCGCACTTTATTTACAAATTCAAGATAAAGGGAAAAAAAGCATCTAGGAAGAGTCCAAACGTTCGAATGTTTCACAGTTGAACATAATTATGCATTCATAGGGTATACCAAAGATGATGTTGTCAACTGGCTATATAACAATGGACTATGGAATTAGCGGGCAGTGGCATTGCGCCTTACTGATAATAGTCGTCCTTATATTCTTAATCTCCTTGACGTTAAAGAGTCCTCCTTGACGTTGACGTCAACCCTAGGTTTGGATAACGGAAGCAAGTGCGTCAACAGCGATAAGGGCCAAGTTTCAACTAGGAACAAAGAGATTTTGACCCGAAACTCGAATGTTTCGACCCGGACTTAGGTGGACTTAGGTGATTCCGACCTAGAATGTTGTGGTTCTGACCCGGAATTCGGTTGATGTGACGAATTGCAAACGACGGAGTCTTGTTAGGGGTTGTGTTTAGGAACTTGTTTGTGGGATGGTTTGAGTTGTATGATTGTGATAATATGGAAGCTATTTGCAAAGGATTTGGATTGAATCGAAGAATCTTTAGTAAGGGGTTTCTCCGATATTTCAAATCTATGCAGTGAATTACATGAAGGCATAAATATATAGACATATGAAACCCTATATCTAATGCATAGGTCACCCATATCCTTGTAAAAAGATAGAGTTTGCCTTTTTTATGATAATGATTGAAATAAAGAGGATATCTAATCTATTGTGGAACATTCTTAATTGCTATAGCATTGAGGAACAAATCCTCCTTGTCAAGTGGCCCTCGAAACTCGTGTGACTCGTTGTCTAAGTCAAGATCGTTGTTTGACCCACAGAAGGTCAATCTTGACTACATAACTTACGAGCCACTATGGATCAAAGCATTGTAATATGAAACTCACCCAAATTACAATAGCCACCTCTACAGATTTGTTCAAGAACTAGAAAACACAATCACTCTGGAAGGTCTCAGGAAGATCAAAGAGAGGTCCACCTGCATTCGAAATCGGGGCTATACTCTCTTGCTGATGTTGCGCACGGTTTCTCAAGCAAGTTTAATGGCTGGAGTTGTAGCTGCAATGCTAAACTTTTATATATGTTGTAGCTGCTCAAAATTAGGGTTGCCATTTGAGTCGAGTATTGCTTGTTTATATTCATCTCGTTTAGAAATGATACGAGCTCGAGCCGAGCCTAAATTTGGACTCCAACTTAAAAATGTGCTCATACTCGGCTCGTTTAGAAAATGAACGAGCTCCAACTGAGCTTTTTTCGAGGTTTAGACAACCTTAATTATTTGCTCAGAACATAGTAATTTAAAGGAAATTTTAGAAATTTCACAAAATTCGAGCTTAAACCGAGCGAGCTGAGCTTTGAACGTACCGAGCTTTAAAATGTGTTCATGCTCGGCTTGTTTAGAAAATGAGCGAGTTCGATCCAAGTTTTTATTGAGTTGAACCCGAGCCGATCTCGAGCTACTCGGCTCATATAACACCCCTACTCAAAATGTTGTTCTCTCCCCTAACCCAAGTGCCCGTGTCTATTTATCGCTTACTTTATCAGCGCCACAACACAAGTATCTCATTCCAACCTTTTTTTTTTACCTCCATTCATGATCCTCAACCTCGGATTCATAACTTTATTTTATTTTTTCCTTTATTATTAAATAATTTCTTCATACATTAAACTCATATTTTATTACTCAATTCCATTTTGTATGTTTTTATATTATTATTATTATTATTATTAATTATTTAATTAATTAATACTTATTAATTTATTATCATCATTCCATAATAACAACAACCTCTTGTCAATTAAGAGTGTTTCTTTTATGTGAAGCTGAAGATTATGGAATACTTAATGTAAAAATGGATTTTATGAAGTTTATGTGTTTGCGTCTCATTCGAATGCCAATATAGTTAGAAGTTTTTTTTAACATATATAAAATGGGTGTATATAGGTAGATGCAAATAAATTACATTCAAAAGTAATTTTTTATTATTGTTGTTAAAATGGCTGAAAATACTATTTTAAATTTGTATTAACCAGCGTAGCCACATGTCACATGTGAGTGAAGACGCATGGCAGCGCTGACTGCCAACAACTGCAAGCCATTTTAATGCCAAAACACAACGCTTTAAGAGATGTAAAGGCCAAATGATGTCGTTTTGGATAGGCCTCCTGCTGCAAAACGTGTGCCTCTCGTGTGTCGTCTTTATTTGCGCAATGAATTCCACTTTTTTCATGATACATGTAGGCGCAACTCTCACTCCAGGTTCATCCCTTTTTTTCACCCATTATTTCTTGCGTGGATGTCCTTATGAATCCATTGATTTAAGGATGTGCATCCTCTCAGGATGCTTTCGCATCCCAAGTATAAATTTAAGGAGGAAGTCTATCGGCAACACATGTTTTGGACAAAAATTGATATGTGCAATGTAGACTATGTAGTCCTTTTCATTTGAAAAAAAAATTACGCTTTTGGCCCTAGAGACGACGAGGAAACGAAATACCAAAGTCTAAAAAATATCCTCACTCTCGTTGAATGTGATCAAAAATAATATTTTGGATTTGTTTTGGGGTTTTTTCCTTTGAGTTTGATGGATTTCAACAATTTTTTCAGTGTAATGATAAATTTGTTTAACATTGTCGAGACTATAATATTACCTCGGAAGAGTTCGTCTAGTTTATGGCACAACCTCATCACATTTCAACAAGTTTACTGACTAGCTAGATTCAACAAGATGGGGCTTGAAGCTCGACTCAGTTTACTGAGTGGTTTTCCAACTTGTAAATCCACCTAAATCGAACATTTTCAACTCACATTGACACTCAAACTTGCAAATACAATACTCCTAACATAACAACAACAACAACAAACATATCTCAAACAACTTAAAATCGTTTGAGATTTTTTATTTTAAAATTTTTGGTCAAAATTTAAAAAACTTAAGTTCCTTGTAGATTCCACCCGAAATCAATGTGACATTATATGGGATAACATACCTTTGTAGTAGTGATGAATAGATGTAAACTTCAGCAACAACAACAAAAAATGCACTAAACACAATTAGATCTGAAGAGGTTGAAGAAGGATGGTTGTGTTGAGGTTGAAGGAGATTGCATGGCTTGTAAGGGTAAAAAGGGTAAAAGTTTTTTTTTCTTGGGTCAATCCATAATTATTTTATAGAAAATGAAGAGGATCCGAGTGCAATTATTGAAAGTTCATCTTGTCAATAGACAAATCTTGTGTAACCTGCGGGACGACCTCTATCCCGTCCCGTCCAGTCCCGCGCCCACCCCTACTTTAATGTATATAACTTTTTGCTCAAATATTATATTTGAACTTATAATATATCAAATCGAAATTATCGATGAGAGAGACATGTATATTACTCCATCCGTTAATTATAGGGTCGGGCAAAATTTGGATCGGACCGTAATCGGACCGGGACCAGACCGGAATTTACGATCTTTGGATCGGACCGAGATAATATGGTCTGGTCCACGGTCCAAGTTTTTTGTATTTCCGGGTTCCGGTCCAAACCCGGGACTAGACTGGAATTTCCGGTCCGGACTGGAATTGGACCGGAATCCACATTATTATTAAAAAAAAAATAGAGAGGAGGAACCCTACCTATACGCGAGTACGCGTTCCAGTTACATTTTCATTTCATCCCTTGCTTTCTTCCCTTACAGCAGAAAACCCTACATCTACTCAAAGAAGAAACCTATCTCCCTAAATCTCTCTTCAATCGCTAGTCTTCACACTCGCTCAGCCGCCATCACCCTCGCCTTCGTCGGCCACCGCTCATTGCTCTTGCCCTTCGTCTCGCACTAGCTGCTCTCTAATACAGCCAGAATCTCTCGCTCTCTTATTAGCCGCCCTTCGTTCGAGGCCTTTGTTGAATTCAGATCTGGTACCATCGCCGCTCAATCCAGGTCTTAGTCCTCCTTCCTTCGTTCAACCCACTGTCCAGTTCTCGCTCAAACCTCGTATGCTGTCGACTACCTTCAATTCGTTGAACTCAAATCCTCCACCTCTCGCCCTGAAGTAGAGTGCTCAATGGCTGGCTACTAATAATCTGAGATCTTGATTTTAATTTCACGCTCTCATTTATAGGATATGTTTAAATCAAGGATGAATTGGGTTTCCATTCATTCATTGAAGGTTTTAGTGCTTATGCCATGTTTGAATTTTAGATCTAGGGTTTTCATGTTTGTTCTTGCCTTCTTGCTAGTTGACTGCAGAATTGGCAATTTGCATTAAATAATCCCATTTCTCTAATTATATAGAAATTATATTTGTATCTATGGCACATTCAACTGTGTGGTTGTTTTGAAATACAAGAAACAATCAAACAGGGGTGCTGTTGTAAACCCTAAAAAAAAAAAAAAACAAGCCTATTGGGCAAAATCGGTCCAAACGGTCTTTACGGTCCGCGGATCGTAAAACCCGGGACCATATTTATCGGTCCCGGTCCGATCCGCGGTCCAAGTTTCTGAAAATTCCGGTCCATCGGATCGGACCGGGTCCGGAATGTCTGGTCTGGTCCGATCCGGTCCAAACCAGTTGATCAGCCCTAGTTAATTAAAACCTGTTGTTTTAGACATTTGTACATTTTTTTAAGAAAGCAAATAAAAATACACTTATACCTAGACCTGTCAAACGGGTCATTCGGATCGGATCACTTCGAGTCCCAGATAATACGGGTTTCGGGTATTTCCGGGTTGACTCGAACCCGGATTTGACCGGGTTTCGAGTCGATTTCGGGTTGGTCATTTTTTTCTTTTTTGCAATAAATTTTTTTAATTTTTTTGTACTCAACTATAAAATTGAAAGTATCAATTTAATGCCATACACAACAAAATTGAACTCACTCGGGCAAAGGACATATGGAACAACTGTGCTAGCAATTTTACAATTTTTCCAAGGGAATGATTCAACAAACAGAAGATAACTAATTGCAAAGTCCAAACACACATCAAAAGGATATGTTCATTGTCTTACATCAAACAAAGTAACAAACCACCTGAATCACATCATCTACATGCCAGATCTCCACACAAAAAAAACAACAGGCCTTGGATTTACATACCCTCTTACAAATGTTGACCTTAAGAAATAAGACAGCAAATGCCCCCTACTCTACAAACATGTACCCACAACTACTAATAATTTGCTAACAGTTTCAAGATATCTTGATTTATTCCCGTGTTACATACATACAATGACAAATATAATGCACTACAAAAAAAAAAAACAATTTAGAAACGGCTGTTTACCGTGGCTAAAAGTCCATTTGCCGTGGCAAAAGGGTAGTAGCAACGGCTATAGCCACGGGAAACCAGCCGTGGCGAAACCTTCGGTGGCAAAAGAGTCTCGCAACGGCTACCGTCGTGGCTAGCAGCCAGCCACGGCACGCCGCCGTGGCTACATTGTTTCTCGGAAATAAAAAAAAAGTGCTTTTTAGCCCGGATTCTTCAAAACCGGGTTAAAAAGTCTCATATTTTAAAAAAAATATATAATACAATTAATTTAGGCTATAAAACTACAATTTGAGCCTCTCTGAAATCAAATATACAAATTTAAATATATATATATATAGGGTCGGGTTCGGGTGCAAAGGTCCCCAATAGTGAGAAGGAAAGAAGCCTTGTGATTGGCTGAAAAACGCATCTACTACGCGCCAAGGATTTTGCCCACTCGCAATATAGCGCGTCATCCCACACGTCTTTTATAATAGGTGTATTATTTTCCTCTCTTTTTTCTGTTTATCTCCTTTCTTGTTTTCCAAGCTACGAAGACCCCGATTTTCGACCTTTCCTCTCAGATCTGCGACTTTAATCTTCGAATTCCCTCTTCGTATCATCGATGACAATCGAAGAACTGAAATCTCAAGATGTGGATCGTGAAATAGAGAACATCTTCTCAAATTCTGGAAATCAAAACATGATTAATGGTGTCGACATATCTGCTGGTGCTACTGCGCCTTCGATTGAAACAGGTATCAGCAACAATGATAAATTATATTTGTAATTGTTCTTCCTTCTATTAAATTACCTCAATTATGATGAAACACTTCATATTACAAACCTAATTGCAGATATGGAATGAGTTATGATAAACACTATTTGTTGTACATGCTGCACCACATATTATTGTAACTGCTATGTCTACTTACAATGGTGATTGCATTAATCTTTCATTATCGAAATAATTTATCGATGTTTTACGATTCAGTTGTAGAGAATCATTACTCATATATTCATGCTGAACACTCTCCTGGTGAAAATACTGAACCATATGCTATTATATGCATATATTGCTTTGTATTTTATTTAATGAACAGTTGAGGGATGCTTGTGTTATCATCATACCTATATTGTTTTACTCTGATGAACCACTATATGATGTTTATATTGAACTTCGTATTTTCCTGAACTGCTCTGTATATAATGAACAAATTCTTGTTTTGGCTGCAAACATCTCTCTGCTATTTACAGTGAACCTTTTTTATTTAATGTACAGATGAGGAATGCTTGTTATAATGAACCACGTTCTGAACCAATCCTTGATATACACTGAATCAAATTCAATTATATATACTGAACCACTTCTTGATATTCACATTGAACCCATCACCAAACTAGATAATTCACAGTTGTAAAATTACAAACACAAATGCTAAACCCATTCTCTGTTCTATCTCTGAACCACGTGCTAAAAATAATTCTGAACCAAACTCAGAATAGTGAACAACCCTCAGTTATATCTCTGAACCACATCCTGAAATAACCCTGAACCAACCTCAATAATTCACAATTGTATATGCTGTTATCATCATACATCCTAGTTGTTATAATGAACCACGTTCTGAACCATTCCTTGATATACACAGAATCAAATTCAATTATATATACTGAACCACTTCTTGATATTTACATTGAACCCATCACCAAACTCAATAATTTACAGTTGTAAAATTAGAAACACAAATGCTGAACCCATTCTCTGTTCTATCTCTGAACCACGTGCTAAGGAGAACTCTGAACCAAACTCAGAATATTGAACAACCCTCAGTTATATCTCTGAACCACATTCTAAAATTACTCTGAACCAACCTCAATAATTCACAATTATATATGCTATTATATGCATATATTGCTTTGTATTTTATTTAATGAACAGTTGATGGATGCTTGTCTTATCATCATACCTATATTGCTTTGCTCTGATGAACCTCTATATGATGTTTATATTGAACTTTCTATTTTCCTAAACTGCTCTGTATATAATGAACCAATTCTTGGTGTGGTTGCAAACATCTATCTGCTATTTTACAGTGAACATTTTTTTATTTGATGTACAGATGAGGGATGCTTGTTTTATCATCATAAATCCTAATTGTTATTATGAACCACTTGCTGAACCATTTCCTTGACCACCTCCTATTATATACACTGAATCAAATTCAATTATATATACTGAACCACTTCTTGATATTCACATTGAACCCATCACCAAACTAGATAATTCACAGTTGTAAAATTACAAACACAAATGTTGAACCCATTCTCTGTTCTATCTCTGAACCACGTGCTAAAAATAACTCTGAACCAAGCTCAGAATGTTGAACAACCGTAAGTTATATCTCTGAACCACATTCTGAACTAACTCTGAACCAACCTCAATAATTCACAATTATATATGTTATTATCATCATACATCCTAGTTTTTATGATGAACCACTTTCTGAACCATTCCTTGATATACACTGAATCAAATTCAATTATATATACTGAACCACTTCTTGATATTTAACATTTGAAGAATGCTTTTGTTGTTATTCATTGTAGTTAATGTGATGAACCCCTTTTCGGTATTAGTGTTGAACCACTTCCTTGTATGTACACTGAACCCCCTCCCTTTTAAATGTCTTCACACAAGATACAAATTACAATGCAAGTCCAGTTGCCACCTTACCACCAGAGGTTGGTTCGCCGTCAAAGAAGACTGTTATTTTGGAGATATCACCTGGGAATTCAAAATATTGGGTGCCAATATGTGATGATCAGTTGAAACCTACTGCAGGGAGCATTTTTAATACTCTTGATGAGGGTTCAAAGGCGTATGAGATGTATGCTTCAATTTGTGGTTTTGACACTTGATACAGCACGCAGTCCAGATCAGGGGGTATTGTACGGTTGAAGTATATTGTGTGCAACAGAGAGGGTGTGAAAAATGGAAAAAACTCAACAGGAAAAAAGAACACACTGTCGAACAGGTGTGGTTGTAAGGCTAAAATCATTTTCACAAGGACAACAGATGGGAAATATAGGGTGAGGGCATTTGAAGAACGCCACACGCATGAACTTAGAGATAAGTTTACAGGAAAATTTGCAAAGTCTAACTTCAAGTTGGAGATGATTCATAGGAAATTTGTGTTAGATTGTGCTCAAACGAAGATTGGTGCTGTTAGAGCTCATAAGCTGTATGAAACAATGATGGGAGGGTATTCAGAGGCTGCTGCAACTGTTGCCCAGTTCAAAAATTTCAAACGAGATTTGATGGCTTACATGAAAGATTCTGATGCTCAGATGTTGATAAACCGTTTGACAACCAAGAAGGAGATGTGCAGTGCATTTTACTTCAACTATGTTGTTGATGAAGAGGACAAATTGAAAATGATATTTTGGGCAGATCCAATATCAAGGAAAAATTTCTCTATATATGGAGATGTTGTCATATTTGATTCTATGTACAGAACAAATAGGTGCGTGTTTCCATTAATTATATGTTGAACCACTCTTCTAAATGTTACTGAAGCACTTCCTCCATGTGTTGTTGAACCACTATCTCTTTTTTTTAACCAATCATCCTCTCTATCTTAATGAACCATAAACAAAGCTATATACTAAACCACTATCTCTTTTTATTGATAAACAAATCTCTCTTGTATTATTTAACCATTTTCTTTTTGTAGTGAACCATAAAATCTTATATATGATACAACACTTTTTGATATGCATTCTAAGCACTTTTTGATACCTCATGCTAAGGACTGTTTATTTATGTACATTGAATAAACCTTAAAAGTTATGACCAACTATTTTTTGAATGTTTCAGATATAATATGGTGTTTGCCCCATTCAGTGGTGTAGACAACCACAACAAATGCGTCACATTTGCAGCTGGTTTGATAGTGAATGAAGATATCTCATCATACTCGTGGATGTTTCAAAATTTTGAAGAGGCAATGGGTGCTGCACCCAGGCTTTTGGTGACTGATCAAGACCCATCTATGAAGGCTGCAGCTAAGTCTATATTGTAACACCCCCTTTTATAACCCGAGGGAATGTCACAGCGCCAGTGATTACTCGGACTTTAATGTCTTTGTAACCACCTTAGGCTTATAGGGACATGCAACCATGCTCCCATAAACAAGATGATAATAACTAATACATAAATGAAATACAATTAAATAGCATAAGGCTTGAAATATAAAAATAACTCCTCGAAAATTGAGGATTTAATTACAAATTGAGAACAATACAGCGGAAGACTTTTAAATAAAATAAAACAATAAAACTCTTATACAACATATCTAGGACTTTTAAAATTTAAATACAATGTTAAAAGTAACTTAAATATCTTCTCAACTTCTCTTCTCTTCTGAGACTCGACATAAACCTGCGAAAACTGGTCTGGCATCCGGAATGAAGGACACCAGCCATCCAAATATAGGGCGGTTAGTTCGCAAGAACTAGCAAATGACGGCTCGAAAACTGGGACAACTTTGGATTCAAGTGACCATGAAACGGTAAGAATTAAATCCAAATGAGATTATTAAGAATATTTTATGTGAAGGCTTAACATTTTAAGACATGACTCATGTGACATGGATAATCCAGTAGGATTGAGTAACAAAATATGCGAGCGACAAGCACTCTTAGGAACCATACTCCGAGTACGAATGGAATATGATACAACGCTACTTGTAATCACCGAAAAAGAAAACACTTTTTAAAGTATTACTTCACTCACTTCCTCACGTTGAATAGCTTAAACACAAAGTTACACACTTAACACGTTTACGACTTTTATTATCAGTTGAAAGATTAACACACACAATATTTGTTATAATATGATACCGGCCCCGCTCTCACTAGCAGATAGCAGCCTACTACCGGAGGTAGTTTAACATTTCTCTACGGAAATGATGATACCGGCCCCGCTCTCACTAGCAGATAGCAGCCTACTACCGGAGGTAGTTTAACATTTCTCCACGGAAATGTGTTAGTTTCATGAAACCCTTTATAGACCGGGCACACACAGTCCCGACCTGTTTCCATTATTTTTATTACTTTACATACTGCATTCACTTTACTCTGCATTGATTGACACGTTTTATTTGATTGATCTTGATTCAATTGAGTTCCAATCGTAACACACAATCCTCACATTGTTAACTATTTACTTAAGACATTCTAGGTGATCACACAACACAATATAACCCATGTTATTTATAGGTAACATGGATGCCAAATGAAATTAAAGCAATTAAAATAAAAGGATGGAAACATCAAAGAAAAGGCATGTTCCATACCTAACCAATTAGCATGAAAAAAAACAAGAATAAATCATGCTTTAAATAAACGGTGGGTAACTATATTATTATCTTATCTTAAGTTCACCCAGTTAAACTTGCCAAATTCAAACTGAACGGTAAATAAATCACACAAGCAGGTGAATTGCAATTTATTTTATTTAACTTGGCAAGCAATCAAAGACGGGAAAACGAACAAGACACGAAGGCACCAATTGAGCAGAAATGCTCGGAATGTCACTTGCCTTGATCCGAAGTTGCAAGCTTTGACTTATGTGGTTGGTTGAACTCGAATTCCCTTGTGTGGGCATAGGGGTTGACGATCCTCTGCGATTTAACGGAATTGGAAAGCATTTATGCCCACATAAAAATACGGGTTAGAATATGGAATTTTAGAAAACTGGGCTAGGGCATATTTTAAATAATCCAAAAACTTAGGGAGGTTTAGCGTAATTACCCCTCTCATTCCCTCAGCCCGACAGTAACATCAACGGGGTTTTCCGGCAAGCTTCCGGCGACACTTCGGCGACTTCTCACGGCTTCGATAGTGAACGGAAAGACACGCGACCGGTGACTACGGATTCGTGGAGAAGATTCGCTCCTCTGTGGTGGTCCTGGCGGCATCGGCAGCGGCTGAACGGTGGTGTACGAGGGCAGCTCCGGCGAGGGCAGGATCGAAATTGGGGGTTTTGAAATCGGGATGTTTTTGTGAAACTTTTGTGAAGGGGATTGTCGATTAAGGTGTTTAGAACACGATGAACTAGTTGGAGAGCTCGGATATGGAGAGGAATGGTGGTGGTGTGCTTCGAAAGTGATCCCGAAATGGGTATTTATAGGAGGAGGATTTGGGGACGGATTGGATTAAAATAAATCCGAAAATCGATTAGATAATTACTCATAACGCTATCACAACCCTCAATTTGATGGGATTCGTCCCGAATAGAGCGGATTTGGATGAACTTTGAATTTGGGGATAAGTTCGTTCGGTTGCGGTTCAATCCCGAATCTCACAATCAGTTGCATAAATCTCCTTAGAAACAGATAGGGAACGTTCTAGAATGAAAAGGTTTAAGATTTGAGCGAGATTTGAGGAGACAAGATTTCACCTTGGTTTACAGTGAATCGACGCAGGCGGGAGGAAGAAGATGGGTCTGGTGAACCCGGTTCACAATTTTCTTTTTTTTTTTCTTTATTTGATGGTTCGGTTCACTTGAACCAAAAGAAAACCGGTTCAAGCTATTTTTCAATTTATAAATATATATATATATATATCCGAAAAATTATTTATTAAAATTCTACCTAAATTAAATAACAAAACATTTAATGAAATACATTTTATTTTATGTAACAACATTTTTCCGAACCTTATATTAAATACCTTTCATATATTAAACTAAGTTAATTATAAATCCCTCTTTATTTTTGAAGGAAAATATATCACATTAACTTAAAACAATATAACAATAAATAAATTTATTTATCATAAGTGCACATAAAAAAAAAAAAAAAAAAAACATATCAAACTAGCTATAAAACTTTATATATCATTAATTTAAAAAATTTCTAAGTTCAAAATAAAATAACTTTTATTACCAAAATTATATTTACTTAAAAAGAAATACCCAAAGATAATTTTGGGGTATTTCATGTAACACCCCCTTTTAAATCCCAAGGGAGCGCTACAGCGCTAGTGAATCCGTAGACTTTAATGTCTTTGAATTCACCTGAGGCTTATAGGGACATGCAACCATGCTCCCATAAACAAGATGATAATTTAAGCAAATAAAATAAAATAGGCGGAAGTCAAATAAATATTATAGTTTAAAATATCCGATCATAGTAACATAAAAATACCAAAACCATAAAGTATAAATAACTCCAAAATAGCTAACACCAAAGTAGTATTGCGGAAACTTTAAAGGTTAAAAACTTGTAGTGTAAAGGTTCATAAATGATAGCCCGCTCTTCAACTCTCTCCTGCTCTGCTGCTTGCACTAGACCTGTGGAATATGGTTTGGTGTTTCGTGAGTACGAAGGACACCAGCCATCCAGTAAATAGGATGGTTAGTACAATTAAGACTAGCAAATGATAGGGAAAATGTTCAGACTTTAACCTTATAGTGACCATAAAACGGTATGTCTCAGGTTAAGGGAATGACACGAATATTTATAGTAGAAACTGAATGAAAATGATAAAAATTCACACATGACTCGGATGATCATATCGATCGATTATAAGATAAGAAATGGAATTATACTCGAGGCAGATAAGTATAATAACTGAAGTGATCACCTATTTAATAGTCGATAATAACCATAATCACACTAATCACAATGTTAATAACAATAATTATATTACTACGTGGTACCGGTCGGGCCTTTAACAAGGACCACGACCTACATCAGATCGTTGTTTTACCATCCCGCAGAGAATGCATTCCGGGATGGTGTTTCATGAAACCTTTTGAGGCGGTGGCTTAACGAACCACAACCTGCAAGTCAGTCTACTGCATAACTTGCCAAAGGCATAAAGCCACTCGCATCACGTGGTGCGCATTTTAACATATCACAACTAAGCATCACATGGTGCCTATCTTATCATATATAAACAATTTATACTAGGTGATCATAATAATGACATTAAACCAACAAGGACGTACAAGCATGGATATTTCAAAGATCTTAATACCGCATGCTATTAATTTGCATGAAGGAAACAAACAGAATTTCATGCAATTCGGAAGATGAAAATGGACAATTTTTACTTATCTCGAGTTATAAACAAACAAATCACATTTAAAATACATATCATTATAATTCATTTAATAATTGCCCATTTATTTAACTCATGCCAATTCATGATTAAAAAGATAAATTACATCAAGCAAACGGGTATGCAATTTATCGAAATTGACAAGGAAATTGGCCACATGGCCGCATTCGACACGGAAGAATTTAAAAAGGGACATCAAAAGAATCACGAAACACGCAAAGGGCGATGAATGAAATCACTTGTCTTAACCTTCGATGATCAGCTGATGACAACCAATCGAGATTTTAGCACCTATCGAATCCAACGGAAAAAGGAATATTAATATTGATACTTTATGAAATTTAACTTTACACAACTCAACTTGAAATTGAATTAATTCTATAAAGTTAAATATTATATACCAATATGAATTCCTCGGGGAGCGGGATCCGGCGTGAGTGCTTCGAGATTTCTTGGTGTCGCTGAAATGGGCAAGAATTGAATAATTTAGAAATATAGGCCACATAACTTAATAAATAATTAACGCAGGGCCAGAAACAGAAATAGAATAGAAACAAGGGGGATTTCTGTAATTGTTTCAAAAGAAATCAAAAACCCCCTTCTTCTTCCTTGCTCACGTACAGAAACGAGGACGACTCCTTCCTCGGCGGCAATGGCTCACGACAGGCCGCGATTTGGGGACGACGACCGGCGCTCGGACTGGGATGGTCGTCGGCAATCGGCGGCGGCGCTCGGACTGTTGTCCAAAGGTGCGGCGTCGGACAGGGCTCGATCGATCCGTTGCTCACGGTCGCGCTTCCGAGAAGGGCTGCGACTGCAGTGGGCCTCGGCGGCATGTCAGCGATCAGAGGCAGCGATGGACGGCGGCAATCTGGGCGATTGTAACGAGGGCTCGGGTTGCTATTCGTGGGTGTGGCAATCGGAGACGAAGGCGGGACTTGGCTCGTGGCACAACTCCGGGCATGAGCTCCAACTACGGTGGCCAATCGGCGGTAATCGAAGGCGAGGACGACAATTTCTCCTACCTCCGGTGGCGAGGATGGGCAGTGATCGGAGGCTGCGCTCAGGCGGCGATTATCGGAGGCAAGGGCAGTGACAATCGGGGACGACTCAGGGCGGCCTCGACCTTCTGTTTTCCGGGCAAGGCTGGGACCGTGGTGGCTAGGCAGGGAGGGTAGGCAGGCGGTGGTGGTTCAGGGTAGTGGGTGCAATCGGCGGCGGTCTCGATCAATTCGAGAGAGGAGGAAGGTGAATAGGAGGCGCTGTGTTTTTGAGAGGCGGAGAGGCTTGTGATTTTTGATCCGGAAAAACTAAGACTTGCAGTGTATTTATACCACTTAATTAGGTTAGATAAACGATAGATTTCTCCACTTTTATTGGGATGAATATTATTTAATTTATCTTTATAAATTAAATAATAAGAGTATTTAAATGATTTATGTAATTAAATCCATCATATATTATACTCTTTAGAATAATTTAATTATTCTAATCCATACTATATATCCTAGGTGAATTTATTAACTAACCAAATTCACCGGATATAAACTATGGATGGATATAATATAGACTTATTTAATTAAATAAAAAAAAATAACCCAAAAAATAATTTGGGGTATTTCATACCATCCAATAAATAATTTGGGGTATTTTTCGGATATATATATATATTTATAAATTGAAAAATAGCTTGAACCGGTTTTCTTTTGGTTCAAGTGAACCGAACCATCAAATAAAGAAAAAAAAAAAGAACATATCAAACTAGCTATAAAACTTTATATATCATTAATTTAAAAAATTTCTAAGTTCAAAATAAAATAACTTTTATTACCAAAATTATATTTACTTAAAAAGAAATACCCAAAGATAATTTTGGGGTATTTCATATATTACCTACCACAGATCACCGATATTGCATGTGGCATATAATGTGTAAGATACCAGAAAGAGTTGGCACCAGTTTAAGCAAATGTTCAGCTTTTAGACAAAAGTTAGATGCTGCAGTGTGGAATGATGAAATTGAACCAGAAGAGTTTGAAGAGATGTGGAAATCTATTATTGAAGAGTACCAATTAAAGGAGAATGATTGGTTGAGAAATATCTTTAGCATCAGAGAGTCCTGGATTCCAGCGTATAGTAAACATGTACCGCTAAGTCGAGTGGGCAGAACTACGTCAGTTGCAGAATCTCAAAATAAGTTCTTTAAGATGTATACAGATAAGTTCTTCAGTTTGGTTGAGTTACTGATGCATTACGATACTGCTATTGAAAGTCAAACACACAACCAAACTTTGTTAAATATTACTGATCAGACAAAATCTCCAGACATCTTGACTGATTCAGCTATGGAGAAATATTGTGCATCAATATTTACATTGCATGCCTTCCGAAAGATTCAGTTAGAGATGAAGGCCATGTGTCGTGTTATCAATGTTACAGAAACAGAGGAGAAACATTTGTTTACTTTAAGAGATGTTTCTGGTATAAAATGCTTCCAAGTTGAATACGATACTGCTACACGGTTCACAAAATGTGATTGTGTCCTGTTTATGAGAGAAGGTTTACCATGTCGCCATGTTTTCCTAGTATTGAAGGACTTGGGCATAACCAAATTGCCTGAGAATTTGGTTTTGCTGAGATGGACAAAGGACGCGGCCTTATCTCCAATATTCCAAATTGATGATGTGGTTTTCCAGCAATGTGCACAGATTGATGCATGTAAATCGTTAAGAAGTGAAGTTCTTACAAAGGTCCATAATTGCTTGTCATTGATTGATAAAGATGAAGAAAATTTGAAGAAGCTTAGTGATTGGATGGATGTATATATTGATTCAGTGAAAAAGGTGCTTAAGCATGATGGCCAGCTAGCTGATAGACAAAAGCTAATGGAAGATTTTGTTGGTGTGAAAGTTCCAGATGACGTTGTAGTAAAGGACCCAGTAAAAGCAAGTAATAAAGGCAGTGGGAAGAGATTGAAAGGGGGAAAAGAGAAGGCAATGGACAAGAAGAAGAAGAAAACAAAAAGAATGTGTAAAGAATGCAACAAACTAGCATTCCATGACAACAGAAACTGCAGGAAGATTCAGGAAGAGAAGCAGAAGATGGAAGAGATTAAAAGGGCTGCTGGTAATATTTCATAAAAAAAATGCATTTAAGTTTTCTTTACTGGTGTTAACATTTTGTTATTTTCATTTCTGAGATGAACGTCTATTTCCCAGTTTGATGAACCCACATACTATGCTCTCTTTGAACATCATGTTAAGTGATATCCCTGGACCAATTTTATGAGTCTTTAGCAACACCTGCATGTAGTGTCTTAACTTATGTTAAATGGGTGAAGTCAGGGATAGAAGAGATCACTGGGTCACTTGTTTTAGATTGCAACTGAACCGTATTCTACTATATCCCTGAATAGTCAACAAATAATTGTATAAAGTAAATATAATTTATGTCAAATGAAACATTACATTATATTATAATTTTATAGATTAATAAAATTAAAATCAAACTGTATATATTACATTAAACTAAATATTACATTAAATTTAAAAATTTAAATAATTATTAATTTTTGTGCGCCTGGCTTCCTCTGTACGAACAACTTCTTTCTTGAAGTCCATGTGAATTACTTTCAATTCTTCAATCCATACATCAATCCTTCCTTTTTCGTTGGCCAACTGCAAAATAGAATTAAACACATGTGTAAAACCCATGTTTTAAATAAACTAACTACCAAATTTTTAATTTTACCATAATGGCTTCGTTTGTGTTGCCATTACGAACAGCAACTCCTCGCCTCCTTTCAACATCTGCTTTCTCTCTTAGAGTCATACGAAAATGCATCTCATGGACATCAGCAGCAGCAGATAGCCTCTCCCTTGTTTCACTAATGTTTGTTTCTGCATCTAAATCTAAGTAAAACATATGATATCCAGGATAGAGGAGGTCATCTAGGATATCCATGTGTTCGTAAATGACTTTCACCCAACTGGCCAGTGCACATTTGTAGTCAGGGGCTGCATTGGGAGAAAATGAATTTTGGGTAGAAGTGGTGCTTGAATCACTACTCTCCATTCCAAAAGATAACTTTCCACTAAATGTTTAATATAATCAAGTGTACTTTACAAATGAAAAAATCAAGGGTTTATATATGAAATACCCCAAATTATTTTTGGGATATTTCTTTAAATGATATTATACTATACTATGTGAATTTGGGAAACCAATAAATTCACATAAGATATACTCCCTCCGTCTCAAAATTCATGTCATTTTAGCCTTATACACAAATTTTAATAAAAACACTCATCCATCAATCAACATCATCATTCCACTAACTTTTTCATTAATTTTATTACCCACTACATTTTTTAACCAATCAAAATTTTTAAAAAAGTCAACAACACACAAATCAATACAAATCATTATTTTCCACTACCTAGAAAACCTAAAACGACATCTATTTTGATACAAAATTAAAGAGCTAAAATGACATCTGGGAGACGGAGGGAGTATAATATAAAACATACTTGCTATTTAATTTATAAAGTTAAATTAAATAATATTTCTTTTCGCTTATTTATATATATATATATATATATATATATATATATATATATATATATATATATATATATATATATATATATATATATATATATATATATATATATATATATACCCAGGGAATATATCTAGTAGGAAGTTATGTTTTAATGAGCAATGAGAAGGGGGCTTTAAAACCATTGGATTAAGATCTAATGGCCCATATTGCTATTCATCAACAACTGGTCACGTGAGCAATTAAAGTGAAAATCAAAGCAAAGTCATCTTCCTCAAAGTACAACAGTACAGTTGTGGCGATTAGAATTCCTAGGATTTGGTATTAATTTTGATTGTATTATTTGAACACCCATTTTGCTTCAACTCCTCTCATCGAAAATTCAGACTCGTGCTTACTTACACTTGGATGCTATATATTTGTATTTCCTCTTCTCAAAGGTATTCATCAAATTCAAACATCTCCTTCTTCTTCTTCTAGTTCTTCTTTAATTTCATTTAATTTCTTGCAGTATTGTCTACTATGGAGGACAACAATTCTCTACATGTCACACCAAAGAAATCATGCAATGAAACATATCCATCTTGTGAAGATGAACTAAGGCCTCAAATTGGTATGTGTTTCAATTCATTGCAAGAAGGGGTAGAATTTTATAAGAACTATGCACATCATGTTGGCTTTAGTGTTCGATTATCATCACAAACTAAAAAGGATGGAATTGTTTATTGGAAATATTTAGTTTGTTCTAAAGAAGGTTGGCATCAAGAAAAAGAGCCTGAGTTAGCGGAATTAGAGTTATCCGATGATATCGTTTGCCATGGTGATAGAAATGAAAAAGGAAAGAAAGGTGACACTTTAAGTAAAAGAAGGAGAGGTCTAACTAGAGAGGGTTGTATGGCAACATGTGCTTTTAAGAGGACAGCAGATGATAAGTTTCAAATCTTTAAGTTTCATGAAGGTCATACACATGCACTTGCTACTCCTTCAAAGAAATACATGCTAAGGTCAGCTAGAAAAGTGAACCCATTGCTTAAGAATATGATACGTGCTTGTCATCGAACTAATGTTGGGACGTCAGCCACCTTTAATATTGTTAAAGAACAGATCGGGGGGATAGCTAATATCGGTTGCACTCGAAGGGATTTGCAAAATTACCACAGAGATTTGAAGTCTTTGATTGAAAATTCAGATGGGCACATGTTTATTGACAATTTGAAGAGGATGAAGGAAAAGAATTCTTCTTTCTTCTATGCTTACGAAATGGATGATCAAAAGAGGCTGAAGCATGTATTTTGGGCTGATGGAATAGGTCGAAAAAATTATGCACTGTTTGGTGATTCTGTTACATTTGACACCACATATGGTACCAACAAATACTCCTTGGTGTTTGCTCCATTCACGGGAATAAATCATCATAGACAGTCAATTAGTTTTGCAGCTGGATTTTTAAGTTCTGAAAAAGTTGAAAGCTTTGTCTGGATTTTTGAGAGATTCTTAGAAGCTATGGGAGGTCACCAACCAAGATGTATTATGACAGATCAAGATCCAGCCATGAAAATTGCTATAGAGAGGGTTTTAGATGCTTCTGTTCATAGATTTTGCATTTGGCACATAATGAGAAAAGTTTCTGAGAAGGTAGGTGGTGCTCTGAATGGTGATATTGGGTTCCATTCTGAGTTAAAAGCATGTGTTTGGGGTTCTGAGATGCCTGAAGAATTTGAATCAAGATGGTCAACTATTGTTTCTAGTTATGGGTTAGGGAAGAATGATTGGTTCACTCTTATGCATAATTTGAGAAAGATGTGGATTCCAGCATATTTTAGGGATGTGTTTCTGGCTGGATTACTGAGGACTACCTCCAGATCCGAGAGCCAAAACTCCATGTTTGGCCACTTTCTTAACAAGCAACTTAGCCTTGTTGAGTTCTGGATGCGATTTGATTGTGCCATTGATATACAGAGAGATAATGAGAGAGAACTTGATCATGTCAATTCTTATTCAATTCCTCGGCTGAAGACTGATATGGATTTGGAGAAACATGGGAGAGAGGTTTACACACACGCAAACTTCTACATTTTCCAAGATGAGCTATGGGCTTCTTGTTTTGATTGTATGGCTGTAAATGTCGAAGAAGGCAATGGGTTTATGATCTTTACTGTACGAGATAATGGAAAACAGTGTCATAAGCCAACAAGGCAAGTTATGTACAATGCATCAACTCTTGAGGACAAATGCACCTGTAAGTTTTATGAACTTGAAGGAATTCCGTGTCGCCACATTATTGTCGTGTTGAGAGGAGATATGCAGATGAGAATACCAGATTCACTTATTGCAAATAGGTGGACAAAATCAGCAACCCGTAAGCCTATTTTTGATGATACAGGTATATTATTGGCAGCTAGTACATCAAGGGATTCGCATAAGGCCCAGTTGGTTTCTAGGGTGTGGGAAAATTTCTTTGATATCATGCATACTGCTAAAGAAGATGAAGATGAGCTCAAAATTGTCTTAGAAGGATGCAGTAATATAAAAAAACTACTGTCAAACAAGGGTGAAAAGGAGCCAAACAAGGTAGAAGAACTAGAGACCTATGCCGACTGCATCCATTCAGAGCAAGTTGATATTTACCCACCAAATTCAGCAAGCACAAAAGGAAGTAGAAAACGAATCAAAGGTGGAAAAGAATTGGCCATGGAAGAGCAAAAAAAGAGAACTCGACATTGCAAAGCTTGTGGAAAATATGCAACTCATGATAGTCGGAATTGCCCAACAAATGATCTATAAAAGCACATACTCTTGTGCAAGAATTGGTAAGTGATTAAATTATCTTTACAACTACATATTTATGATGTGTCAATTTATACATGCTTTCAAATTGCTATTTTGATTTTTGGTTCTTGATTACCAGGGTATAAGATGTCACATTCGAAGCAATGTACTGATGCTATAAGCTTTCTGGATGAAATATTTTGACTTTACTTTTGTATGTAAAATCATGTTGCTGCTATAAGCTTTTTGATTTGGGAAGCTAGCTGGGTAAGGTTGTATTTGCTATTAAGTTTGTGTATATTTGCTTTCACTTTTGAATGTATTTATGTGGCTGTTATAAGCCTTTGAAAAAACTTTTTTAGTTGTAATAGCTTTCACTTTTGAATGTAATTGTGTTGGATGCATGTATGGGTTGCTTTTGCTTATTGAATGTAATTGTGTTGTTATAAGCTTTTGGAAAAACTTTTTAGATTGTAATAGCTTTTATTCGGAGCAATATATGTTGCTTTTTTCTTGGGTGAAAATGGTGGAGTTATCATGCTCCTTATGACAGCAAACATACATGAAGAGTACATGAACACTAAGATATATATGACAAAACTTAGCGCATGACAATCAAACTAAAATAGATATGACAACACCTAGCACATGACAGTAAACCAAAACATGATAGTAAAATAAGATAGCCTATACGGGATTTGAACCCACATCTATGTGCGTGAGCACATTGCTCTACCATTAAGCTAATAGGCTTAAAATCAAAGGGAGATATGCTTCACCAAGTGACAATATGACCAAAACCCCCAATGCCATAAAATTGGACAATAACACAATAGTTTGTTGTTATACTGTAAATCGAAACTCTAATGCTAGTTGAATCGGTACTCTACTTCTCAGAATGTGTATAATTAAATCAGAAATTGAAACCTTAAATTTAAGCACAAATTGAGTAGAAGCTACTGTATAACTTAAGCACCAAATTCTTGGTAGGAAGATAAATTTTGGGTAAACTAAAATCAAATTAACTATAATGCTAGCTATATCGGCATCCTATTGCTCAGATTGCATATAATTAAACATGAAATTGAAGCCTAAAATTCGAGCACAAATGAGTAGAATTGAAGAACCCTAAAAATGAGAATTGGGGATGCAAATCGAAGGTATAACTTAAGAACCAAATTCTTGCCAGGAAGATAACTTTTAGGCAATCTAAAATCAAATTAACTTACCTTAAGCGCTTAATCGAAGCTTAAAGGTGCTAGAAATTCGTCTCCAACGGTTCCGTCTCATCTTCCCTTATTTGTTATCGAAGCGATTGGCAATCGCTTCTTCGTCTCATCTCACCTTCTTCGCAGCAGGTTGAAGCCCCAAGAGAAGATAGCTTCTGTTTCGACTCCATTTTCATCTCTAGCTTCTTCTTCAGATTGAGTTTTCAAAGCAAAAGAGAATAGCCGAACGACAATGGCGGCTCTTCTTTCTCAATACTGATTTTTCATTTCATTCCTATTCCTATTTTTTTTAATGGACCTGATAAATACATCAACCAAATAGATAATTTTTTAATTAAAAAAAAAAGAAGAAAACAATGGGACACGTGGATTTGAGCATGGTGTGAATTTGAAGTAGATCCATTTTGTTTTGACAGTGTCACGTGACCCACTTGAAACTTGTGAATCAACAACCATATCTAATCTAATGGTCAATATTTATTCTTCCCATTGCTCATTAAAACCCCCACTTCTTAGGTGATATATCCCCTATATACCCATATATAAATTGGAAATATTACCCCTTTCTTTTTACCTTTTTTTCTTATTCTCCAAGTTTTATCATTTAAGATGAAATTACGGGAGTTTATCCTAATCCTAACCAACTAGCCGAGATCTCAATTGAACTGATCATTCTTTTCCTCTCTATCCTTATTCAATTCAACGGTATAAGTAGAGGGGAGGACCAGTTGATTCCACAACTCACAAACACAGCGCCTCCTATCCATCTTCCTCCCTCGAATTGATCGGGAACAACCAGCGTCTGGACCTCCGCAGTCCACCACCGCCGATTGCACCCACTGCAGTCACAAGTCTCCCCGCCTCTCAAAATCACCGTCACCCATCACCCCCGCCTCCTCTTCCGTGCGCCGCAGCAGCCCCGTCCTCCTTCGTCGTCGATCACTGCCAAACCGCCGCCGACCTGAGCCACCGGGACCGCAGCCGCTCCCTAGCCCTCGCCGGAAGCACGCCCAGGACAGCAGGTCGAGCCCTCGCTTCATCCGCCTCCGAGCTTCGCCACAGTTGCCATCACCGTCGTGCCTTTCGCGCTGCCTTCGATCACTGCCATCAGCACCGCCCGATTGCTGCCGCCCATCGCTGCTGTGCCGCCCAGAACCGTTCGAATCGCCGCCGGGAGCGTCGTCAGGTTCTTCCTTTGTCCCTGTACGCGAGTTCGAAGAAGATAGAAAACGGGGATTTCAATTTCTTTTATAAAAATCACAGAAACGTCCCTTGTTTTATACTATTTCTGTTTTTGGCCCTAACTTAATTATTTATTAAGTTAAGTGGCCAATATTTCTAAACTGTTCAATGCTTGCCCGTTTCAGCGACCCCAAGAAATCTCGAAGCACTCACGCCGGATCCCGCTTCCCGAGGAATTCATATTGGTATATATATTTAACTTTATGGAATTAATTCAATTTCAAATCGAGTTAAGTAAAGTTAATTTTATAAAAATATCAATATTAAACGTTCCTTGTTTCCGTTGGATTCAATAGGTGCTAAAATCTCACCTTGTTGTCATCAGCTGATCATCGAATGTTAAGGCAAGTTATTTCGTTCATCGCCTTTTTGCGTGTTTCGTGATTCTTTTGTTGTGCCTTTTAAATTCTTCCGTGTCGAATGCGGCCCTGTGGCCAATTTCCTTGCCAATTTCGATAAATTGCATACCCATCTGTTTGATGTAATTTATCTTTTTAATCATAAATTGGCATGAGTATAAATTAATGGGCAATTATTAGTTATAGTGATATGGGTATTAAATGTGTCATTTGTTTTATAACTCGAGATAAATAAAAGTTGCCCATTTTCATCTTCCGAATTGCATGATGTCCTTCCGAATTGCATGATGTCCTGCTTGTTTCTTTCATGCAAATTAATAGCATGTGATATTAAGATCCTTTGAAATATCCGTGCTTGTACGTCCTTGGTCAATGTCGTTATTATGATCACCTAGTATTAAATATTAAAGTTGTTATAATCTAAAATGTGCATCTCACGTGGTGCGAATTAACTTAAAGTCAGTGCGAGGGCTATCTCGCAGGTTGGGAATAGTGTAAAGCTCAATCTAAAAGGTTCCATGGAATATCTAGACTACAAATAGTCTCAGGTCGCAGTCCTAGCTGAGTCTGGACCCGTGTTCTATTAGACTTCAAAGTCTCAGGTCGTAGTCCTAGTTGAGTCTGGACCCGTGTCCTTATTAGACTTCAAAGTCTCAGGTCGCAGTCGTAGTTGAGTCTGGACCTGTGTCACTACGTTTTTATATTTTGTTTACATATATACATCATTGTGATCATTGAGATTATTAATAGGTGATCAATTCAGTTATATTACACTTCACTTTTACTCGAGGTATAATTCCTTATCTTATCGTATCATCGATCCTCACGATCATCTGAGTCATGTTTGGAATTTTGTCTTTTTACTAGTTTCCACTTTAAATATTCGTGTCTTTCCCTTAACCTATGACATACCGTTTTATGGTCACTGCATGGTTAAAGTCTGAACATTTTCCCATCATTTGCTAGTCTTAATTGTACTAAACATCCTATTTATTGGATGGCTGGTGTCCTTCGTTCTCACGAAACACCTGGCCATATTCCACAGGTCTAGTGCAAGCAGCGGAGCAGGAGAGAGTTGAAGAGCGGGCTATCAGTTATTAAATAGTTTATTGTAAGTTTTTAAACCTCTAAAGTTTCCGCACCGCTACTTTAATTTCGTCTATGTTGGAAATTATTCATACTTTATGATTTTGGTATTCTCATTTCATTGTGATCAGATATTCTAAACCAATAAATTTTATTCACTTCCGCCTATTTGATTATATTTAAATTATCATCTTGTTTATGGGAGCATGGTTGCATGTCCCTATAAGCCTCAGGTGAATTCAAAGACATTAAAGTCTGCGGATTCACTGGCGCTGCAACACTCCTTTGGGATCTAAAAAGGGGTGTTACAATATACAAGAAAAAATCGGAAGTTCAGTGGCAGTTATATACAAGTTACAAAACAGATTAACACAACAGATTTCAAAAAAACAGTTGAATAAGGATATACAGTTGTAGAGCAGTTGTAAATAACTTCTAATTCGTAACTGCAAATTAATTCAAAATTGTTAAAAAAGTTATAGTGTCTGAACTTGTTAGAGTATTTACTCTGAACCACCTAACCTAGTATATTTGCAACAACCTTTTTTTTTTTTTACCGTTCACACAAATTGTTGAACCATCGTCACTTATATCTCTGAACCACATACTTAAATAACTATGAACCAAATTCAATAGTTTATAATTATAAAATTACATATATAACTCTGACCCCACCTCAGATTGTTGAACAACCCTCGGTTATCTCTCTGAACCACATCTTGAAATAACTCTGAACCAAACTCAGTAATTCACAATTATGAAATTAGAAACAAATGCTGTTGTTTAGACCAATATTGCTGAACCCATTCACTATTATATCTCTGAACCACGTGCTAAATTAACTCTGAACCAAACTCAATAATTCACAATTATTTCTTGGCTAATATACTGCAACTCAAATTGTTGAACCATCCTCAATTATCTCTCTGAACCATATTTTGAAATACAAGCTAGTGTTGTCAAACATCTGAGTTGCACTGATGAACCACTCTCTGCTGTGTACGCTGAATCGTTACTTGACCACTTCCTGTTGTATGGGTAAACAGCTTTGTTCTTGTTTATTTAACATTTGAAAAATACTTGTGTTATTATTCACGCTAGTTAATTTGATGAACCCCCTTGTACAGGTGAACCCCCTCCCTAACATAGCTGAAAAATACTTGTGGTATTAGTGTTGAACCACTTCTCTACATGTACACTGAACCCCCTCCCTCTTTGAACAATTGCTGAACCCATTCTCAATTATATTTGCTGAACGACGTGCTAAAATAGCTCTGAACCAGATTCAATAATTCACATCTGTAAACCCCAGGAACACATACTATTAGGTATATATTTACCACAAAATGTATTTAACATTGTTTGTTGCCTATATAATGCATTCTTGATATCCAAGCACACAACACAAAATGCCCCACATAATACAGTGCCATTGTTTGAAGACATCTACAGTTCTGCCACTGACATATACAGTACCCCAAATACAATGTTTTTACCCATTATAGTTTTGGTAACTGTGGGTTAAAGTCCCTAATCTTTCCCAATATCTCTTCCTTTATCTCATTGATTGAAGACTTGACAATTGCTTCCATATAAACCTCACGAAGATTAACCAGCGTCTTGTTCGAATTCTTTGAAAATCCACTATTCCAGTCTGATCCATTACTTCCCATGTATGTCTCCATGTGACGCATGCAGAAGACACCACAGTCGACGAAGTTGCTGGTTGTTGCCCATTTAAGATCCATCAGGGATGGTTTGGCTTTGCGGATCAGATCAGCTTTGTACTTCAAATTCTTTGAATCTAAGTACTTACTTAGGAAGTTAACCTACATTTAACACAAACGGTAAAAAATATATAGTTATGCAACGGTTAAAATACTAAAATGAGATAGAATTATATAAGATTAAAAAACTTACAGCAACTCTGGGTATATTGCCATATTTACTGGAAAAGGACACTGTGAGCTTCATGTTGTCAATAATGTAAACCTCTTTTGCCTTGAAATTGAATGTAATGAGATAAAAGTGCTGCGAGGCTAGGATAGGAAGCATTATCTGTTTATAGTGAATAATACTCCCTCCGATCCAAAATATAAGTCGTTTGACTTTTCAACACGTATTTCAAGAAGCCCAAAACTATATAAAATATCAACTTTTTTAAAATTATTTTTTTACAACTTAATATTTGTTGGTAATAAGTATTGAATTGTAAAAAAATAATAATAAAAAAGTTAATATATTATATAGTTTTTAGCTCCTTAAAATACGTGTTAAAAAGTCAAACGACTTACATTTTGGATCGGAGGTAGTAGTATTTTAAATATAGTTGACATAAAAAAAAATACCAATTTAAAATATAATAGCCATTGTTAACAATACACATACCAAGTCAACCTCAGCCAAGTTTGTTGGGCAAACGTCTCTAATGAACTCATCCAATCTACTTCGAAATACATTAAACCTATCTTCTGGTTCAGCAGCAGTGGTTGAAACAACTGTCTCATTCTGTGAAATAAATAGATTACACTTGATTAAGATCTAAAACTCCATTATTTTAAAATTTCCTAATAACTCAATAGACTTATAACACAAGAATTAAGCTTACACTCAGAGTGCAAGGGCAAAAATATCTCCTGATGGAACCATAGGCCCTATGTGATTCTTCAAAATTTAGTATTTTAGCCCACGCATCAATGATTTGGGCATCAACGTACTGCTCATATTGTAATGATTGCATTAGAGTTCGAGGGACAGTCACCCCTTTGTATTGAAAAAAGGCTTCCCTATAATAAACATAAAATTGATATTAAAATTAATAAATTACAATTAAAACAAAATGAACTTAACATCTGAACCACATCCCCCACTGACCCCCCATACTATAAATCTCTGAACCACTATCAACCCAGTTGCATCATAAATACCAAAATCTAATCACAAAAGACCAAAACCCAATGAACCACTGAAAACGCTTGGGATGAGTTCCCTGAACCACTCTGAGATTGTGAAGCTGAACCAAAACACCAAGTAAGAGTATTAGTACAACTTACATCAAATCGTCTCCACCCTCTCCAACATATTTGTACACCTTTATGATAGACCCAGTCCTCTTCTTGTTGGGGTTAACAAATCTATCGTAAAAGGGGCTTCTCATTCCTTCTGATGGTAATGCATCCCTTGTTGGCTGAACCCTTTTATCAACAATTTCTTTTTCTTTCTTATCCCCCTAAAAATGACAATTTTAACATCAGTAAAATGATATACTGTAACCATCTCTCTATATATATGGTGTATGTATTATTGATTGCAATCAGACCTTTATCTCCCATTGAAAAACCTAGTATCTGCATGCTCTATACAAATGAATAATTAGTTAATTATCGGGGTGGTATCCACACGGTGCCATACTTTAGTTTCATTCCAATCAGTTTCTTCTTTGTTCTTCTTTCATCATTAACAGGTTCCATGTCAAATATTTGAGGTTTTCTACGAACCTTTGGCACTGGAATCTTTAAGACTGTTTTTTTTTTGTTTGGACAGCATCAGCAGGAACATCCTAATACACAAAATACAAAAATAAGTATTATTTCCCAGATAAAATATTAATAACAACAAATATTAATAAAAAAATATATTATAAATTAACTTGGATTGTTCAGCTTTTGATGGTGCAGAGCATTGTTGTGCCACTGGTGCCAGCTGTTCTTCAAAAACCTGCTAAATTGAAAAAAATGGTATTATAGATTAAATATAAAAACATAAATCCTTATATATATATATATTGAAAAAAAATCATAAACATAACTAATTATAAAGAATTACTTGTTTATATGACGTTTGAACCGACGCAATGGTAGCTAAATCCTTGAGAGGATTTGAAATAACTGCTTTCTCTATAACTGGCAAATGCTCCTCTAAAACTGTTAGAGTAGTGGTGGGGTTTGGAATAAAGGGTGGGGCAAACACTGGCAGATTCCCCTCTAACACTGGCTGAACAACGGGATGAATGGGGATAACAGTGTTCTCAGCAACCGTCAGTTTCTCCTCTAAGCCTGGCTGAACAATGGGGGTAATTTCTTTACCAGGGGCCTTCGGATAAGATTTCTCAACAGACTCGAATACTTCTGCAAATGTTGGTATTTTTTTCAGGTGGAGTCAGCCCAAGACTCCATGATGGTTGGTCATGCAATACTCTCTCCATCTCTTGTTTTTTTTGCAATAGCAATATCAACAATCTGCATTAGTCTATCTAGCTCGGGATTGTTTGCAAATTCATCTGGTGTTGACCTGACTTCAGGAGATGTAGAACTAACAATTCGTAGTGCAGCATGGTTCATGTAGTCGAGTTCAGGATCCTCATGTTTCTCCGAAACGGATTCAATTGTTAACTCCACTACATTTGATATGGCTTTCGCCAATGAGCACATTGCAGCAATGTATCTCTCTTTTAGATCCTGATCAAAAGTTAAGAATGCTGTAATGTGCTGGCTTGGTTTCATATCTACAAAAAAAAAACTATTGAAATATTAAAAATACTTACTTTTTTACCAGCACCTTCAAAAAGCATAGCATGCTCTTTTATTACATCTTCAGAAACCTATTCACCCCACCCCAGTTATAAGTGATAGCAAAAATATTGTGTTCGGAAAAAATCAATAATAACATCATTGAAATCCCAATGATTTGTAGAGCTCAAACAAACTCACTCAATCCACTAAATCAAACTCAATCTCAGATACCATGTTCTGAACCAGACACACACTAAATGCCTGAACCAGACACACACTAAATGCCTGAACTAGACACACACTAATGCCTGAACCAGACACACACTAAATGCCTGAACAACATAGTATGATTTCGTATATACAATAAAAAATATATTAAAATATTAAAAACACTTACTTTTTTAATGGAACGTTCAATCAACATAGCCTGCTTCATTTCATCATCTTCTTTCCCACCTTCTTCAACTTCAGAACCCTGTGCAACACACAGTGTGTTATATGATACACAAATACGTGTGCTGAACCCTTGTTAAGTCAGGCTAATGAACCAAATACTGGGAAATTTAATGAACCAATTCATTTCAATAATAACATAAATGCGTGAACACCATAGTATAATTTCGTTAATACAAGAAAAAAAAACTATTAGAATATTAAAACCCCATACTTTTTCACCAGAGCCTTCAAACAACATATCATGATTCTTTACTCCACCTTTTCCAAGTTCTTCACCTTCAGAAACCTACGTACCTCACTGTGTTATTTATGATAACAAGAATATTGTGTTCAAAAACAATGAAATAATGAATCAATTAATGATGTATTTGATGAACCACTTCGTATTATGTGTACTGAACCAGAGAAGCCCTGACTACATGAACACCAATGTATTTTTAAACTTCAAAAATATAATATACACAACCAACATACGCTTACTACTTTTGTAGGAGCTCCAAAATCCTTGGCGTGTTCCTCTGTTGCATGCTCTTTGCTAGGTTCAACTTCTCCACACACCTATAAAAAAGGATTGTAGGTTATATCCTTTACATAGTGTAGAAAATAATTATACTATGTTATGGCAATGACTAGATAATATTACTTAATCAAACACAAACAACCTCATTAAATATATTCTTACTTTTCTGGGTTCATATTCAAGGAACCCGAATATCTCTTGTTGACTACTGTTGTCTCCAGCAGATAAGGAGATATGTTCTTCAACTGGCTTGATACTTAACCGTGGCAGTACACGCCCATAACCAAACCCCCTGCCTTTCATCTCATCCCCTTCCCTTGCCTTGATGGACTGGTTTGTCCAATTGGCAAGAATGGGTACTGATCTCAGTTTCTCTTGTCTTTGAAGGCGGAGGCGATCAAGATAAAATAGCTGTTACAACAGAAAAATAGAAGCAAATGTAAGACTATTTAAAGAACATACAGGAATAATAAAATAAAATACTACTTAATTCTCTAACTTACCACCAAAAATGGGAGAGAGCCTGTGAAACTGGAATTTTTGTTACAAGCCCATGTTTTTTTAGTTTCTACAAGCCGGTCAAGCAGAAACCCATACCAATTAAACTGGTTAATGCTCTCTAAGTTTTCAGTTACATTGAAATAACTAACATTTGCAGTCCCATTAGAGTTGCATTCAATCAACCCTGAGATTAAAAGTATTATAAAGCAAGTTTTGAAAAATTGGCCTCCATCTTTGTCAGCGACCATTGCCTTCACCACATCAGCAAGATGGATTCTATTTTTGTTGAAAGCAACTGAATTCTTCCACATGGATAGGGATGCATCAGTCCTTGTCTTGAATGCCGCATCAATAGGCACTTGAAGTGGCCCCGTTGGAAATCCAAGAGTAATTGCAACATCAACATCTTCAATGAAAATTGCATCTCCATTTGTTGTAATCAATGCAACCCGATCTGCGTCGAAGTTTTCCACCAGCCAACGTGACAAATACGATGGCATATACTTCATTTGAAGCTGCAAAATACTACCGAACCCAAGCTCTTTAATGCTTTTTTTCTGAGCATCGTTGAGTTGTTTGAATGAGTCAACCAGGGAATATGTATGTGTCCTGGATTCTATCCGAAAATATGTCACTGGTCCATTTGGAGTAACCACGACTTTGGCCTTGACTTTTGTTTCATATTCTTCTTTTACGACAACATCTTCATCGCTGTCGTTCTTTAGTTGTTTTGAAGCCTTCCTCTTCTTTTTAGCTTGACTCTTCACCACCTCACTTTCCACAGCTTTCCGTTTGAATTTTTCCATAATAACAGCCAGCGGGATGTCATCTAAAGAGACAATTAAAAGGAAAATATATCAATAATATGTTTTACAATATTAAGCCAACACTATAATTTACTCCTATCCAACACTTAGCACAGTTTTGCATGTTGAACATGTTACTGAGAATCTGATGAACCCCATACTATCTAATTTGATGAACAAATCACTAATACATCAAAATCCACATGCATGATGACGAATTGACCGAATGTCGCTCTAGAAACAATATTCTAGACAAACTAACGAGTAAAACAAAATATTTAAACAACTATACCAAAATAAAAGTAAAATATAAAACACTACCTATACGGGGTTCCCATTTTTTTTAAGAACAGTGACAACATCAAGAAACAGACAAACGATCATTCACCCCCTTCATTCTCCGACAAAACGTCGACATACTTTGACTTTTTTAATACTACTAAAACAGAAATCCCAAGAGAAACTAAAGGTTAATGAACTATAATCCATTAAAGAAAGGTATAAACAATAGCGATTGAGGTTTTTCTATTGTCTATCAAAAATAACGACTGAGGAACAAAGGCTAAAACCACAAAACACTACCTATACGGGATAAACTCATGTATGACGAAATTTTCAACTGCTTTGACGAAATGGATGACAAACTATTAATGAACTAGACCCAAGTAAAGAAAACTATACTCACCTTCATGAACACGGATTTCCATTTTTTGATCAAAAGCGACAACTGAACAACGAGAAAACCCACAAAACAGAAAGGGATAAGATCGTTAATATACGAAGTAATGCTAATTAAACATTCGAAAATTAAAACAACGAATACTGGTTTAAGCTTGCATTACGGAGAAAATGGCGAGATTGTGGAAGAAATTCGAAGCGACAGAGAGAATGTCCTAGTATGAAGAGAGAGAACGATTTCACTTTTCAAGGCGGTGATAAGAAAATCAAACCCGTCGCCACGCAAAAGGTCCACCAATGGTCTGACATGTAACAGCAAATACAACAAGCAAAATGACAAAACTACCCCTGCAACTGCTATTGGACTATTAAAAAGGTATTGGGCTTTTATACTCTGCACCTTCATTTCTATAAAACAGAAAAGTTTTATTCCATTGACCACACGTTATAAGTTTAAATTTAATTTAAGGAAATTTTTGTTTACTGTCTAAGAGGAATACTGAACAACACACACTTCAAATGCTGAATCAAATAATAGTACGTGTTACTGAACCAACTAAAAACACACTATTAAGCCCCCCATGTGATTTTTCCCTGAACCTAGTACAATCAAATACTGAACCTTGTAAAATACTGAGTCAAGTATTAGATAAAAGTACTGAACCAATTAAAAATAGAATAATTATAAGCCAGTTTTTTGTCCCTATGAACCAAATACAAAATAGTTGTTGAACCAATTCTTAATAACCTCCTGAACAACACATGCAGTAGTGAACACGCATTGATAAATAGTCGAGATAGACTACCTGTTATATATAATGAACATCACACTACAAAAATGCTGAATCAAATAACAGTACGTAATACAGAACCAATTAAGAATACCCTATTTAACGCCGTGATTTTTTCTCTGAACCAATTAAAATCATAGATACTGAGCCCCTGAACCAATTCTTTGTAAAAATACTGAGTCAGTTATCCGATAAAAGTAATGAACCAATAAAAAATAGAATACTCGAAGGCCAGTATTTCGTCCTGTGAACCAGATACAAAAATAGGTGTTGAACCAATTCTTAGTAAAATCCTGAACAGCGCATGCAGTTATGAACACACATTATTAAATAGACCAGATAGACTACCTGTTATCATACATATCAAAACACAAAAAGTTGCCATTGTCGTTGATACACAAAAATAACTGTCCAACAATCCAGAATACATCCGCATAATCAACTAATAAAAGTTTCAACATAAACTACAAATATGACATTAAAATCTTCAATTCCCAGGCTGGTAATCAGTAATTCTTGCAATAACAGACGACCTTTCTTCGTTGATAAGAGACCAAACAATCGCATGCGTATATAACCTTCGAAGATCAGATAACGCATTGCCTGGGTTCTTGGATAAGCCACAACTCCAATTATTTATGCCCCGGTAAGTCTCCAAATGACGCATGCAGAAAATGCCACATTCAGTGTAATTGCCAGTAGTCGACCATGGTAAATCCAGACAGAATGGTTTACATTTGCGAATAAGGTCCGCCTTGCTGGGCAACATCATCTTGTCTAGGTAGTGACTCATCAATTTAACCTTAAAAGTTGACAGCAAAACAAAACCAAAAAGTGGATGTTGATACAGGAAGAATAAATCAAACACACGCATATGACAAGGAATGTATATACTTACAGCTACTTCTGGGATGTCAGAGTATCTCAAGCCAAAGCCAACTTCCAGCTTCATGTTATCAATAATAACAACTTCCTTTAACTTAAAATTAAAGCATATAATGTAATAGTGCTCAGATGCAAGGATTGGCAGCATGATCTACATAATGTGAAATTTAATTTAAATTATTTAATTCAAATTTAGTATTAGAATAAATACACAGCTCAACACCAACAAAAATATTCAAATCTAATTGAAATTCTTTAAATAAACTTACTAATTCAAACCCAGCCAAATTTGAAACAGATGAGTCTCTAAGAAGCTGATCAAATTTAGTATGAAACATGTAGAATCGCCTTTCAAAGCTTACATTAGGGTTAGCAACAACTGAACCTAACTGAAAAATATTAACAACGCTGAATTATGTAATGAATTAAAACAAATATTCAACACTCAATCACATGCATTAAAATTTAAAACTTACACTGAGATTACAAGTGCCCAGGTATCTCTTACAGCCATAAAATGTCTCTTGGTAGTTAAGAACTCCAACAAAAGTATCAATCACTTGTGCATCAACATATTCATTGGGGAGTAAGGATTGAAACAACACACGTGGGACAATTCGATCTTTGTACTTAAAAAGAACTTCCCTGTTATAATACCATAAGAATAATTTACTATCAGTTTGAAATTTAACAAACTATATTTCTTTCATGCACAACATTACCTGTGTAATCAATGAATTTCATATATATAAGAGCAACTTACATCATGTCATACTCAGGTTCAGCAACATAACTGATAAGCTTGCAAAGAAATGGTGAACTTAGAAGACAGGGATTAACGGCTTGGCTTCTCAAAGGGAGGTTTGATTCTTCTGATCCATTCACTTCATCCCCCTGTCGATTTTCCCTGATTTTCCTCTGTTTTTCCCGTTCATTCTTTATTTGTCCCTTCAACTGTGCCATTGTTGTTTCATCTACGAAAAAATTAATTAATATCTAGTTAATCTGAACAACATACAATATAGTTACTGAATCCCACTCCAATATAACACTGAATCATACAAACAACAATAAAGGGGACTGCAGGGATGGCCTCCACAGATCTAGATCACTGAACCATGTTCAAAATAGGCAAATGAACTAACGTAAAATAAAACACTAAATCATCCCCCTTCAAGTTATAAACAACTGTTGGAATGAACCCCACACAATTGGAACATCTGAACTACATGCACTATAGGTACTGAACCAAATTCAACAAAAACACTAAATCATCCAAAAGTCCAGGTAAAGGATCGAAGGGATGAACCCCAAAAAGCTAGATCACTGAACCACATCCAACTAAAAAGCACTAATTTTGTAAGGCATCCTACTTATGAACAACAGAAAAAAAAAGGAACATGCAACAAAACACTTGTTGGAATGAACCCCACACAATTGGAACATCTGAACTACATGCACTATAGGTACTGAACCAAATTCAACAAAAACACTGAATCATCCAAAAGTCCAGGTAAAGGATCGAAGGGATGAACCCCAAATAGCTAGATCACTGAACCACATCCAACTAAAAAGCACTAATTTTGTAAGGCATCCTACTTATGAACAACAGAAAAAAAAGGAACATGCAACAAAACACTTGTTGGAATGAACCCCACACAATTGGAACATCTGAACTAAATGCACTATAGGTACTGAACCAAATTCAACAAAAACACTGAATCATCCAAAAGTCCAGGTAAAGGATCGAAGGCATCCTACTTATGAACAACAGAAAAAAAAAGGAACATGCAACAAAACACATCGTCGTACCGCTGAAGATGATGTTTTCCATTGTAAGCGAATACAACCAGCAACTTCAAAACTCCGAATATGGATGTAACGTGGATCAAAATACGACGCTACTGGAGATTTTAAGTTCAGAAGCAACAAAACAAAACGAACTTTTAGAGAGAAACAGAATACAAAACTCGATTAAACTTTGAGTCCGAAAATCGGGAAGGGTAAAGAGAGAGAAGAGACAAATCGATTACCTCCAGATGGCGATGATGCTTTTCTCTGGATGAAATCCCCTAGGGCAGATATAGGATCAAAGATAGTGGAAGTTGAAAAGACATAATCGGCATTCAAAAAGACAAAAATACCCCCCGCTTTTTTAAACGCGCCTCACGCGCCAGAGAATTCCGCGCAATCTCAAATATTATTATTTTAATCAAAATCACCCAATTACACCTCTTCTTTCCTTCTCACCGGTACGGGGGCTTCTCACTTGAACCCTACCCTATATATATATATATATATATATATATATATATATATATATATATATATATATATATATATATATATATATATAATTATACAAAGTCTCCACCAAAACTACATAATTTACATAAAACTCCAAATTTACACTTAGGGAAAAAAAAGATTCTTTCTACTATAAATTTACTGGTTATGTGTATACTCTTTCTACCATCAGGTTTGATAGAAACCTACAAAATATTAGGAGAAAATTCAAAGCCAGAGATTTATTCAGACTTTCATATTTAATCATGCAGACATAAAATCTGGAAAAAAAATAGGAGTTCGAAAATGAAAGATAACCTGAACCAAAGCCCCCTAATAGCCAAGCATCAGCTCATCAACAAGTGCGAGTGTTTCACCGCCATATCATGTCCAACAAGCTCATCAAAGGGAACACCCAACCCACAATGTGATATCTGTTCCAGAAAAACCATAGTATTGGAACAACAATGGATAATACGTAGTCGTAATTTTTTAAAACAAACTTAAAATACCGGAAATTTATTTACATACCACTTTCTGCAGAATGGAAAATGAAATGCATGACAGAAGTAAAATTATCTAAAAAAAATTCCAAGCCTAGATATACAAGACGCACAAATACCTTCCAGAATTGTTCAAGTCAATGCCACCCAATGTTATTTATTCATTTCACCGCCTTTCTGCAGAATGACACTCTACATGAAAATAAGCAAGCAGTTACAAACATTTAAAACATAAGAGAGCAGCATACAAAAAAATGAGCCATTGAAGAAAAAATACAATTTTCCAAATGCCACGTGAAAATAAGGAACTTTAGGAGAATTAGGAATCAGTTCATTAGTTGGTTCAAAAGAGTAAGGCACAAAGCTCTAAAGAAAAAATACAGTTTTTCAAATTCTGATCAGATCATATATAGTGTAGTCATGGCTGCATACCTTTGTTTAGGCGGACATGCATCCCTTGCTTGTTTAAGCAAGTCTCTAAGTTGTCAATTTCTCCGGGTTAAAGTGATGGCTCCCACTCGTACTTGGATGTTGATTTTGACAAGAATATACCGTCAGCCCATCAAAATAAAAGAATGTCCTTCACTGCATTTGAGCAACCACTAAACATTTTCAAGATCATAAATTGAAACTCTTAAGTATCCTTACTGAAAAGTTTGAAGACAGTGCAAAATGCTCTTTTATAAATATCCTTTTAGGATCACCTAAAGTAGACAAGGGTCGACAACCTTTACAACAGAATAACATAATTTAGAGCTCATAAACTCCATGCTAAAAAAATTCCAAAAGAATGAAGATTGATCTTTTACTAAACTCGGAATAGGGAATGCTGAGAAAAGGGTCACTTGGCATGAATCCCAACAAAGGGGTCAATCCCTGCAACTGTGACTTGTTAAAAGATATTGCTGTCCAATAATAAAGTCATTTAATAATAAGAACTTCATAATATGAACGACTAGGAAACTATTTAAGGAATCTAGGAGATGAAACTACACAGAAACTATTCATATAGAACTTCCCCAACATATAATCATAATTCAGAACCATGGAAAGTAGTATAGAATGCTCTTTTCAACAGTAACAAAAGGGTTATACAAAATTACAAATAAGAATAAGAGAAGTTAGGCAGAAGAGATGAAAGCAATAGAACAGCTAACCTTGGAGGAGATCTCATTCTCCATGGGGGAGATGCTCTTCTATTTTAAACCTCTTTCTATTTCTTTGCTCATATGAAACTCAAGAGGAAGGATCTTTATAAGTGCCTTTGACAGCCAGTCTACCACAACCTAATCTCTATAGCCAACAAGAAGACTTCCTCTACCATTTTAAGATTGTTAGATCTGCAAGTATGGGAAAAAAAATTTCTAACAAGTTTAATTGGAATTTGTAACCCACGGTAGATTTGTTTCTATTTTTAATGTCACTGAAAAGTTGTGAAGTGGACTGTGTGACCGAAAAGTTACCACTTACCACTTAATCAGCATCTTCCTATGCAAGGTTGTCCTTTCACCAGGGAAGAGTGGATGGAAACAAAGAAAGAGAATATATTAGATATTTAGAATTACAACGCTAAAATAAGAGGGTGAAACAATGAAAATAATTCCAGAAGTACCTACCCAAGCATCTCTTCGACAAACAAAGCAAGCTAAGAGCCTACCAAGGAAGCTGAGGGTAAGAACACAAAAATCATGGGATATTAGAGGACAAATTCTAGTGTTCCATTAAATACATTTTAGAATTCTGTATTTCTGATCATTTTGAAAATTAATGAGCAAAGTCTGGGAAGAAAGCAAGGGCTAGACATATTTTCAAAATTCAGAAACCAAGCTATACAAAGGTCGATTAGGTAATAATCTAACTCACCATGAATGAACTACTATAGTCTCATATAATTTGACAAAAAGAGTAGTCAGATTATTAAAACCAGTCACCTAGAAATACACTTTTTACATTAACTTACATTTTTATAATGATTAGTTGTCATTCAGTGATCTTATATTTTACCTTAATAAACTTTTGAAAACAAGGAACTTTTAAGCATCAGTAGAACCCCGGGTTTATGAGCATGTTCTCTTAAAACATTTCAGCCAGCAGGTGCTATTCTAGAGGCACATTATTAGATTTAATGCTTTTAAAAAATGAATATGAAAGAAAGGATGGATTCCATTTCAATTTTTCTTTAACTTTATGACAAACCATCAACGAGGAAAACACAAGGAGGTACAACCAACAACACAAAGTAGCACAACCATATAAAATATTTTGTGGATACACAAACTACTAGTTTAATCACTATCACTGTCAAAACTCACTCTCTGTTTACATCTTTACAGAAAAAATCCATAGAATGTATTGACTGAATCCTGAAAAGTGACAATACGTTTTAACTAACAAGTTCTGACAACTTATTAAGATCTCATTAAGTTGTGATGTAAGGGAGATCAAGTTGCACGACTGATTAAGAATTCATCAGTGCATTAAAGGCCAAAAATTCACCCAAAAAATAAATAAATGATTCTGCAAAAAAATAAAAATCTAAACACAATTGATAGATCATATACCCTGTATACACAAGCACAAGTAATAGTTTATATAGGCTATCATAATAACTTGTATGGTTTAGCAAAAGGCGGGCTCAAATCCTCCAAAATTAAACTAACCACCTCTATCAATTAATATGACACAACTTTAAAATTGCTCAGGTCATTAGAGGACTATTCCCATGGGAGCACCAAGTATTTAGAACCCACTAACCTATCATTCTAACTCAAAGAAGAGAGGAAAAAATACATTTTCCTCAATTGACACATCCACACAGATAATCCTTGCTCCAAAAGAGGACTTGAATTCTGCTACAAGGCATCCAGTAGGATCGATCATACAACACTGAAGAAGCTAGTCGAGAATGAAGTAGCCTCCACAACTGACCCCAAATCCACACCCAACTCCAACACCTGCGAGATAAATACAGAGTGGAAAACAAAAAGAAGTAAAATTTCAGGTCAGAATTGCTAAATAAATGAAGGATTAAAGAACAAAGAAAGGGAAAAGATTGGCCAAAATTTCCATACCAAACCCAAGAAGGATATTAGCTTAGACTAACAGATAAGTACACGGGCAAAAAAGAAGCAGCTTGAAAGCCTAAACTAACAGATAAGCACCAAATACACCTAAATTCAAAATCTTCAAACCAAAGCAGATTAACAAAGGAAAACCCTAACATTAGAACTTAGAAACGAAGGAACCTTCCGTTTATTCTAAAGTCCTTCAGGAATCTCACTTGTAATCAAAAGATGGCATAGGCGTAGGGCCGTCGAAGCTCTTCAAAACCTTGGCCTCACTTCCACCGCCACTTTCCTTCTCACCGCCGCCGAATCATCCACCAAGCCACCCAAACTACGTCTTCTTCTCACCAGAGGAGCTTGGCTAGTGAAACGGCACCGCCATGCCAGGATGAGGTTGAACATATCGCATCACGCCGGCGGGCAAAATAAATAGATTCGGCTTCGGGAGATCTGAGATCCAAGGAGATCGAGATCTAGAGATCTTAGATCCGACTTCGTGATAATCTGAAACTTGCAAGCGAGAGAGGACAAGAGACATGAGGAAGAAGAGGAAGAAGAAAAAGAAGAGGGCAGATATGAGATCCAAGGGGAAGGACCGACGAGGGAAGAGGAGATCGAGTTCACCTGGAGGCGGACGAAGTTCAGAAGTTAGGTTAAGATTGGATCGAGAGGTGGCCGGATATGCTTTTCTTTCTTATACGGAGATTTTTTTTATTCCTAACAAAAATAAAACGACACCTTTAGCCACGGGAACCTTGGTTGCCGTGGCAAAAATCGACCCATTGGCCATGGCAAATTCATGCCGTTGCTACTGTCCGTGGCTAATTTGTTTTTTTTTTGGTAGTGATGCTTACTGATCTCCTGCCCTTCCTGTGATCTTCTAAATCACTTCAAATATCAAACTTCCTTCAAATATCAGATCCTCAACTTCCTTCAAACTTCCTGTGATCTTCTAGAGTAAGAGTTTGACTCGAAGATGATAAAACACTTCCTACAAAAAATTGCAACTGCATATTTAAGTAAGTTCTAACATTCTAACATGACATTAAGTTCATTGTCTCAGCAACTGTAGGACTGAATTGAAAATACATAATACATATTTGTACTCAAGATTAACCAGGATACAAAATTGAATTCAAGATTAACCGGCCACCATACATAAGTACTGAATTCAAAATTAACCAGCATACAAAAGTCCCTCTCTCTACAGATTCAGTTTTGTATTCATATATAATAAACCAGGGAGTAATCTTATATAATAATCTCGTATATAAGTGCACATGACTTTTATAATCCCACTACTTATAAGATTGACTTTTATAACTTAAATATCCTAAATATGACTTTCAATTTTAATAAACTCTCACATATATAGAATTGAATTCAGAAACAGTCGATGACTCTTATAAGTGCACAAATTGAACATATTCACAATAAATATAATACATTTGGAACATTATCTTATCTCCCATGCTACAAAGCATAATCAAAACAACACAAATTTACAAACTAAATAAACCTTAACTCAAACTAGTTCACACCTACATAAACCCTAACCCCCATTAGAAACCAATTGAGTATAGAATCAATGTTCAATTTTCAACCTAAACCCTAAATGTCAGAAAATGGGAGAAATTTTAGACACTTACTTGCGGTCACTGTCGCGTCGCCTCCGCTCTCAATTGTGGGGTTCTTTGTATGGCATCTCCTCTATCAGTGGCCTCCATCCTCAGTTGGGCTCTACTCTCAGTCTTTCTCCTTTGTTTCATCACATAGAAGTTTCGTTTTGCCCAAGTCTGAAGATAGAGATAGATATGAATCATCCGTTTTGGAATGAGTCTTTCTCTGATGAACAACGGTGCACAGTGCCTCTCGATGACGGCGATGGCGGCTGGTCGGAAGGACGGCGGAGGCGGGTACTTAGGGTCGAATGGCACGCTTGAAGATGTTGAAGTTGACCGAGAAGTGAGACTTGATCGAACACACAGGGGGAATATTGCTTAAATATAGTTTGATAAAGTAAAATAAATCAACCACAATGTAAGTATTTTTAAATCATTAATTTATATAATAGGAAGTTTATACATTTGACAAATCTTTGCTCTCTAGTACAGTACCCGTGTGTTGCACGAGATTTATAAAATATATTATATACTCTTATTATATATAACTTCCTAATGCATAAAATTAAATATTACATATAATATTATTACATAACAGATCATATGTACACCTCCCTTAGTGTACGGGATATCATGTTAACAAATTTGGGACATTGAATTAAGAAGATCAACGGGTAAGATTAAAAGTAACTTATGATTATTTGTCGGTACTGAGAGGTTATTCATTGGAATGAAATTATTTTGTTGTATTGGACGATTATTCTTTTGAATAAAATTTCCTTTTTTTTTGTCCATGCGAATAATTATTATATAATTATAGACGAATAACGATGTGAAAACACACGAATAATCATTGCAAATAGACGAATAATTTCTGAGTATACAATAAAGTCTATTTACACGATAAAACATAACTATATATACGAAATATAGTCAACAATGCAAAGTGTAACCATAATGCAATATCGATACTAATTACCTTCCCTAATGAGAGATAACATAACTATACTTCCCAACCATAGCAATTCTTACCTATTAGATCAAGGAAGGAAGAATTTTAGTATTGGAAACAGCAAGAAGAATCAACAATAGATATGGCAAAAATGTATTGATTTGGAACCCACAGGCTCGTACAATTTGTCCCATATTTCAACCCTCAAAGTCCACTTGTTCAATTCAGGCTCTCTGAGACAGCTGCATATTGAGAAAATTTGCAGCAAGTCAGAAGATCTGAACTCATATAACATCAACACAAAACAAAATGAAGAAACATTATAGAATAGCAAATCTAGAAATGCTAAACACTTTCAAGATTGCTTCGTGTGCATTCTGATCCTCACCAAAGGCGAAAAAAGGTTAAAGCATGTTCCTTTCATTCAAAATAGTTAAATTCTTTAGGAAAAAAGAGATTACATTCCAAAGTTGATATCAACCTTAGTCCTAGAATTAATAGAATGCGCTAAATGTTGGAGACATCATGGATAGACATTATGTTATCTTCCTGTTAAAAACAATTACGGTATGAAAAGTTTCAATACAAAGGTAGCTAAATACGAGTTGTATACAAATTATCATATCTTCTTTATATTTATAAAGGTTCAATGGCAAGGTGACTATATACCCGTATATGGCATAGTTGTGACAGCTTGGCCTTGGCATAGTTGTGACAGCTTGGCCTTAATATTGACATCCAAAACCTGCAATTAATGTAAAAGGTTTGGGACTCAGTAATTGAATATGAAAGTGCGGCAATAGTTTGGCAAATTTAAGCTAATCTTTGAAGGGAAGCAGGGGCACAAAAATCATTAATCAAGGAAAAGCTATCTATTGGGTATTTCACCCAAAGTCCAGAATTTCATGATTTAGCACAAGCAGTAAGATTTAGCACCCAAAGTCCAGAATTTCACCCAGAATTTCATGATTTAGTCTCTCCATCAGCAAGAAACAGACCCTTGCTCATCACAAAGTCCAGAATTTCACCCAAAATATCCTGCAAATCTTAAGATTTAGCACAATCAGTTTTTTATGATTCTAACTGAAATAGCTATCTATTGGGTATTTTTCTGGCATATTTTTATAGATGAGAATCAGGAAAAGTATAATTCAAAATATTACTAGTTTGAGAGAACTCGTAAGGACTTGGTATGGAATTAAGCAAATAACTCTCTAGTCTAGTTTTAACAAAAATCATTAATCAATGAAGAAAAGTACAATAATGCTTAAAAAGAATAACGTTGTTAAACTTGGAATTTAATTAGTACATGGATTATTAGTGCTAAATTAATATATATTGCCTTTTTCATCTGATCAACCAACAGCTTCTGGTATACCTCATCAAGCTTTCCGGGCAATTGAACAACTTCTGGAGGTGAAATACAATAACTTTCATCCCCATAACTAGACACTTAAATTGGCCAAACGACACAAAATCATCTCAATGAAAGATGCAATCACAAAGAATTTGGACATTTATTGAGACAATTAGAAGCTAGAACAAAGAAAACACAATCATAATGCTTTACTTCATATCAAATCCTTGATCAGGCAGGGCATAAAACTTTGACACCAATAAACCCTAATAGCATCATAAATAAGAGAAGCCCCAACCTTGAACCACCAATTTGAATCAACAGAGGGCAAAATTTTCAATGTTGAAGATGATAAGTGTCCATAGAAAAAAAGATTGATCTGAGGGTTTCCATTCCGGGTAATTTCAAGTATCCAGCAAAAAAGAAGAGAATTTTACCTTCGCGATCGTATTGACAAGCTTAAGCATCTTCTCTAAGATCTTGAAGTAGGTGGGATTATCGTCGACCATAAGCAGTCGGAGACCCATCGAGAACTGGAGCGTGAAAACAACGGGTTTCCGGGTCAACGGTAACTTCAATGTGAAATTGATGTGGGCGGTACGACACAATCGAAGCATTGGTTGAAACCCTAGAATAGAGAAATTCAACAAAAATGAAAGAAAATTTAGGAAACCAAGATCTCTGCAAGAAGATCAGAATTAGAAATGAGATAGAACATCAGAAGAAGAATGAGTTCGCCAGCCCTAAAATCAACGGAGGCTGTGTCTGAGAAGCGATTCTCGAGCAAGAGGAGAAAGAGAAACCAAAGGGCCAAGAGGAGAAGAGAGGAAGTAGAGAGAGGATAAGAGAAAGAAAAGAAAGGAACCGCTTCCCTTTCTCGCTCACGCCACCTCCACCTCTCTCGCTCACGCCGCCTCCACCTCTCCCGCTTCCCTTGTGCCGCCTCCCTTTTCCCTTGCTCACTGGTGCTCTCAAACGCCCCCAAAAGAGAAGGAGAGAGAAGTGCATAAACGTGGGCGGATAGAACTAAGGAGCGGTTTTTTGATCGTGAAGAGCGATTTGAAGAAACCGTTGTTGAATCTATACAAACCTAAAAGCAGAAGCAAACCTCTCCTACGTGGCTTCACCATATTTCTCCATTCCAGATGTCAAAAGGAGGAACGCTCTTCACTTTTCCATTCATATGTGGCACCATGTGGCAACTATGTGGCAACGGTTGTTTTACCCTTTGGATTCCCCACGTTCTCCACTTCTTCCTCAGTCTCAACCGCACGCAGACTCTCAACCACCCAACTCCTTCCAGATTTGTCTTCCATCTTTATTGGTTCCGAATCGATATTGTTTTGTGCCGGAGGAGATACTGAAGGGCCGAAGGGGGCAACATGGTGCTTAGTTTGTCGTTGTTCAGACCCCCTTCTGTCAATCTCGGCCTGGATTGTAGCTTTGATTTCAATTTTGTTTCTACACATGTCGGTATTGTTTCGGCCTCTCAATTTCAATTTCAAAATCACCGTTTAGGGTTTGTGATTTTAATTTTGGGTTTAAGCGCTGGATAAGATTGAATTCGAGGGCTTGACGGACAAGAGCAAGCTCGATGCACAGGAGGCTGACAATTCGGTTCGAGGGCTTGACAGCGGCATTGGTATGACCAAATCAGCCACTTGTGCTTATCAATTTCAATTTCAATCTGTTGTTTTCACTTTGTTTATTTTTTTTTCAATTTTCTTGAAATTCTGGTTTGTATGACCAAATCAGCGGCATATGTTTGTCTTTTCCAATTTCTATCTGTTCCTTCTGGGTTCGATTGGGTATGGAATCTGATTTCAATGTTTATCGATATGGAGTTGGTGATGGAATTTGGAACAGATTGAAATCCCTCCTATTAATGTTTTCATCAAATCTACATGGTATTGGCTCCTAGAAGTTGTTAGGTTTTTAGTTTATATGATGATGATTCTGTTAATGTTTTTTTTTATTATGATGCATCTACAAAGGCGACTTGTGTAGCCATTCAATCAATTGGTAGCTCATCAAAGTTTTCATTTACAATCCACTTAACATAGATTTTCAGTTTATGATGCATCTACAAAGGTGTCTTGGGTAGCCACTCAGTTGATACGCAACTCTTCAAAGCTGGCAGTCTATTTACCATTAACAAAAACTCTCTTATGCTGAATTCTTAATCTGACTACTAGAGCTAATTAGATTTGGGAATCTTTTCGACTTCGATTGATTATTGTTCGCATTTTTATGACCTATTCCGATTTTCGAGTTACCCATTATGAGTTTCAAGCTTGAAGAGAATCAATAGTTTATCATTAGCTTGCTTCTAAGTTGTCTATTTTTAAGTCCACATATCTTGCTAATTTGCAGGCTCTTACTGGAAACCCCATTTCTCAACTCAAGCTAAATTCCAAGATTCTTCAGGTACATATCTTGCTAATAATGAAAGCAAGTCAATCTTATAAACACTCACCCTCATGCTAGATGGGTGGCTGCCAAGAACGACAAATGCAGTGACTATGTTGTAAACCCCCTTTGACTATCCTTTCATAATGTTCATAAAAAGATGGATTTGTCCCTTGCAGTAAGTTGTTGTCTCATTTTACTCCTTTTGTTTTAACTAAAGGTTGGCCAATTCAAGTACATTCTTGGCGCTAAAACTACACTTGAGTGTTAAAAAGAGCATACATGTTGTAACTCATCCTAGATCCCTCAAGTTGCTAACTGAGTTTGATTCCAAAACAGCTTGGCATATGTGTTCCACCATTTCTATAATTTTAGGCCAGTTTACTTCTTTGGATCTTTTCTTCTTTATTGATCAGTGATCACTCCCATTCATCTAATTTCATCCTGATGCGTTACTTCTTCTCCTTGCCTGGTCATTTTTGCCTATGGATCCGATTATCAGCAAAAGATCAAGTAACCAACTTTGCCTTTCCCTTACTTTTCTCTGTTATGCAATATATTGACAATAAACTGCAAATCTACAATACAGTGGAGTTTGGTTGTGATATTTTGACTTGTCTTATGATATTTAGGGCCATTGTGCTTCTTGCTGGGCATTTGGTGCTAATGAATCGCTCTCTGATCGCTTCTGCATTCATTTTGGCAAGGTAAACTGCAAATCTACAATACAGTGGAGTTTGGTTGTGATATTTTTTACTTGTCTTATGATATTTATGGCCATTGTGCTTCTTGCTGGGCTTTTGGTGCTGTTAAATCGTTCTCTGATCACTTCTGCATTCATTTTTCTTTATCCAAATAAGATTTATTTTACAAGGATTTAAAAACAAGAAATATTTTTTTTTCATTTCTTTGTCCAATTGGGACACAAATTCGTGGTCATTATGCTACTGGTTCTTATGTTTCATTTGTCATTCTTATTTTTCCGATAATCCTTCTTCTATTGTCATGCTACTTTTAGCTAAATCTAACCTTCTTGCCTTAATGGACACCTGCTCCTATGACCTCGCCTTTCTTGTATTTTAGGGTTTCTGAAAACATACCTCTCTATCATATTCTGAATGAATTTGAGAAAGGTCATTGGAAAACATACCTCACCTACTGAAAACATACATCTATATGATATTCTTGTATTTCAGGGTTTCTGAAAACATACCTCACCTATTGAGGATTTTTTTCTGAATTGGTTGTCTTGTGGTTTTTGGCTTCTGCATCCTTATTTGTTCCCTTATTTTGGTAATTGAAATAATTAATGTTTTATTCCTTTGCATCCTTCTGAAATAACTAATGTCGAATGATAGTATAGCAATGAAACTAAATTTACATCTTTGTATTCATTTGACATATTTCTTTCCTATTCTTTATGTGTTTACTGTGGAAATCCGTAGGCTTCTATTTCCCAGGTGGTTGTTGCTGAGGGTGCACTACATGAAGTTCCAGTAAAGGAAGGAGAGAGGAAGTATATGGCTGCAGTTAGGGATGAAAGTATGAAAGAAACAAGGTATGGGGGGGGGGGGGGGGGGAATTAAAGGCTGTTGTTGTGACTGGTGTGGGGAGAGCAGAGCAAACGATCGAAAGAATAATAAGAAAACAAATGAGGAGCGCACCTTTGCAGAAATAGGTAATTGTGATGTTCTTGTAGTCATTCATACCGTGCATTCTGGACATGCTATAAGGTCTCCAACTGCTGAAATTCAAGTAGATATGTAGTTTGTTCTTATTTTTTGTTCTCTTGTATTGGTGGGTGCTTTATATATGTCATGCCTTCCCTAAGAGCATGGATACATGTCTGCATTACCTTTGATTTGGGCAGGATCCCTTCTCTCATTTTGGTACACATGTTGTGAAAGTAGTAGTGATAACTTTTTTAAATGTCTGTCCTAAAAACTTTAATCCTTTAATTTAGGATTGTAAACATTGCCCACCAAAAAAAGGATTGTAAAAATTGTGCCTCTTTTGTATGTTCATATGTTTTAAGGTTTCCTTTTTGCTAAATGACCTATGGGTTCTTAAACGATTTACAAATTTGCTCAGAGTGACTCATTCTCTATCTGGCACCATTTTTATCTAAGGGGTTTTTTTCAATGGGAAGAGCTGATTATTAAGGGTGTTATTATTTTGAAGGAGAAGTGCCTGTTTTAAGAAGTATCTTGGTATTATCAATTGACTTGAAAGAAAGAAAATAATATTAATTTAAACTTATTCGAGTCTAGATTTTATTATTCCTATCTTGCTGATTTGTGTTTGCTACTGATTGTTTCCTCTTGCAGATAAGATCTACAGCAAAATGGGTGAAGGTTGGTATTTGTTTATCCCAGACTTTCTTGTCTGCTATGGGATGTGTTACATTCAATTCCTAAGATGGCTATTGCACTCCTTTAGGGAAGTTTGGTTAGGTTCTAGAATGTTGGGATCGTGGAAAGAGGGAGATATATGGTAGCCATAAAAATTGTGCAGGGCGTGAGGAAATACCGTGAGGTAGCTATGATTGAAATTGATGTTCTGCAACAGCTAGGCAAACATGATAAAGGAGGGAATCGGTAAGTTTCACCACTTGCCACGGTTTTATGCTGGCATGTGCCATACTTCTAGAATGTTGAGGTTTTGTAGTCATCTGAAGATTATGTCAATGTTTATGGGTTTATTCCTTGCAGTTGTGTACACTTATGTGAAGTTTGAGGATAGCGAGGGATGTTCATGAATTTCCCACAAGGTTACCCATTTGATTATGTTAATTATCTAATAGGTTGGTGTTACTTCCGATGTTTCTACACTTGACACCCCCACTTCGGAATCATCTAATATTATCACTCCATGTAAGCGAGGACGTGATGTTGTGGAGGTGCATAGCAGTGATGCTGATATTGGTGAGAGTCACCTTCCACGAGCAAGAATGTGGTTAAGCTTGAGAAGGATGATCTCCCATTTCCTTTTGAACAGCCCCATTTCTTTTTGAACAGAATTCCATAGCAGTGATGATGATGTTGTGGAGGTGCATACTAGTCTCCTTTTGAACGAAAGTCATGCAGCTTCAGGGTTTCTACACTTGACACCCCCATTTCCTTTTGAACAGAATTCTCATTCGTTTTCTCTGATTGCCTTCAGAACCAGCCTGTACATGCCAAATAATATAAATTGATGATTAAGATGAAAATTAGCGCTATTGGTATCTCCTGCATCCAGTAACATTGTAAAATGAACCTATACCTATGATTTGCAATTTATCATGCAAACTCAATTCATGGCATGTTGCCTATCTTAGACACGAGAATGTGAACCTCATGGGTAATATCAAGGTAGGAGGAAAACAGGAAGGTATGCAAGTATGCAACTCGGATAGAAACATTATGTGAATTTCTCAGTATTCCACCATATGTTACTCTGGTATTATCTAATCATGAATCAAATATCTTTCGAAGCTATAGATCAGTTGGGAACGGTACTATAGTCAGGCCTACATTTGGCATGAATTATAGGACCCAATAAAGTACTATCCATGCCTTCTGATTGTTGTATCTCGATGCGGTTGCCTTGCAGCATTATTTTGACATGGAATCTGACTCTGCGGAGGATAGGTAGGAGGTAATGGTGTTACTTGAGGTTTACAAATATCTGTTGCGGGTCTTAAACCCGACGGCCCCCCGTTGATAACAGGTAAATCATCATACTTAAAATTCTAAATAAAACTGTAAAGTAGCTTTAAGAGGATGATTTACATGAGGTAGCAATCTGATCTATACCAGATGAAGAAGGCCAAATGGCAGCTGAAGTATTCCTTTCTGACAAGTTCCAAGCTCCTTGGGAATTAACCGAATCAGACTTTTTAATTGTCTCATGTAGAAGATGCTTGGATGTAGATCCAAGCCCAGCCTGCACAAGAAATAAAATACTCCAGTATCATAGTTGTTTCTCTAATACATCAAGATTAACATCTCTAAAAGATTTCTGCACTAACACTGCTTGAACATTCAGAATAAGAAAGTGCCAATTAAGAAAAAGTAAAGATGATACAGAGCAAATTCAAACCTATAAAAAGGGTACCATGATTCCTTGAAAATGGGTTGATATTGATATGGATGCATGTTGTCATTAGATGGAAATGTAGATCTCGGAAGTAGCAATATTTGATCAAATTCAAGATTGCAGAAAGTGAATTTATAACAACAACGAAGAAGGATATTTTTCGTATCAATAGCAACAAGTAAAAACCAATGCAAATTATAAAAACAAGTTGAAGAAGCATACATCCAAAAAGGCAGCTGCATCATGCCTGAATGGAGCCCAAGTTACAAGTAAAAACTCGAAGTCTAGCACCATGATGTGAACCCAAGGTCGGTGTTGACCTCTTCGAAGGCTGAATTTTGCTACCATGCCTGAATTGACCCACTATCTTTTGCCAACAGTCATCAAATATTGTCAATTTGATAAATTCTCACCTTTGAATAGCTTGCTCGAGAGCGATCCTTCTCCTATCATAAAATGGAGACAGCTAATGAATACATCACACTATAGAAGGATGAGAATTATGAGTTTCTTCAACTAATTAGATAGCAATAAATTATCATCAAACGACAATTATTAGCAGGAAGCAAAGCTAGCACAATGCGCCGAGCAGGCTGGTCAATTGAGGTGGGGAATTTGGCGTACCGCCCTGGAATCGCCCTGGAATCGTTGTAATTGTGAACTCATGAGTCATGATCAGTCTTCTTCATTCATTTTGCAGGAATTTAAACCTACATTTTTTTCATTTTTTCTTAGAGGGGTATTTAGTAAGGATAAGATCAATAATCACCTGGAGCTTTGTGTGGCTAAAGCCTAAAAGAAAATATAATGGGTGGATGAATGCAAGTGCAAATGTATTTCAAATCCAACATTATAGAAGCACATCAAAGATGTTCAAAAGCACAGCAAATAAAATATCAGCATTGTCGTTGCCTTAAAGCACAGCAAGTCAGCAAAGATGATCAAAAGCAACGAGAAAAGAGCAGGCAGTAATATCCATTTCAAATCCAGAATCGGGGCAATAAACCAAGTAGAGCCTAACCTGAATGCCAGAAATTAATCTATCACATCCATGGGACAATCTCTTTCAGAACTCAAACTGGGGAAAAAAACCTAATAGCCTAACCTATAGCGAGGGAGTAGGAGATAAATTACATGTTGAATTGTGACAGAAAGAGACCAACTAGACAAATCGGACAGGAGGAGATAATCTATCAAACAGATATAGATAAAAATAGCGATTTCGAATCAGAGAGAACTGGAAAGTTGAGCAAATGTTCTATCGACATGAGCGATGACATTTAGGGATTGGAAGCAAGATGGAGGACTTACCTCTTCGAAGGAAGACTCAATCGCCGGAACCGTTGGATGGCTCCATCGTTGGCGTTCGGGCGCAAGCCGTTATTGGAGGAAGCCGGAAAAAATCGACCTGGCTTTGGATGACAACAGAGTAGCAATTACTGACTGAGAAGAGGAAGAGGGTGAGGATGGCAACCTTAATGTAAAAAACAAATTTTTTTTTTTGATCCAAATTTTTTTTTTATAAGGAAATAATTTGAGGGTCGGTCGGTTGCACACTCGCACTTACTTGCCCCTCAAGAGGCCGACGAATTCGACGGACGGTGACTATCTAAACAAACAACGTAATACATAAAAGAAAAAAGATGCAGTATAAAAAACAATTTATTTGTTTAAGGTGAATTTGCGAGGCATATATATTTGCAAAAAAAATAAAACTAAAAAATAAGGCATATCTGCAATTCTTCTATGGATTTTTTTTTTTTTTTTGTTATTCTTCCTTTGTTTAAAGTACTCAATTTGCGGTTAAAGAAAAACCTAATTTATCGTTATTTTCTCCTCATTTAGATTTATCTGTCATTTCTTATTTATTTTTATTATAATTTAGGGCAAAAGAGGGGAGAATATGAGATTGTATATATTCAATTGTGTGTCATGAGGATTCTACCAAATACAATATATATAAAAGGAATTTCGTTGGTCTCCAAAAATAAAATCTTATCTAAAAGGTAAACTTCTATCTAAGTAAATATACATATATCTTGTACATCCATATATAATAATATCATAACACTCCCCCTTGGATGTACAATCTTTATTCCGCTGACTGCCTCGTTAAAAACCTAACTAGGAAAACCCAATGGGACAAAACCATAGCTTAGGGAAAAAGAGTGCAGCCTTCTATGAACGCTCTTGTTGTTCTGCCTCATTAAAAACCTTGTCAGGAAAACCCAGTGGGATAAAACCTAATCGAAGGGAAAAAGAGTGCAGTGCGTGTATACTCCCCCGACTTCAACATCCTCCTCGAAGTCTTCTCATTCTTCTTAATGTCGCCGTCTTCATGAGCTTATGATCGAATCTCAACATTGTCTTTGATGTGTATAAGCTGGAATGTCTTCGTGATTGACTTTGACGCGCTTGACTTCCATGTATTGGTGTTGAGCTACTTTGGATGCACAAGCATAAGGTACTTCAGGACCTAGTGTGCTTTTCATTGTTGATCACGGGATCTGATGTATTAAATGGTGCTTAAGTTGCCTCATTAAAAACCTTACCTTGGAAAAACCCAGTGGGATAAAAACCAAGATTAAGTAAAAGAGTACAACTTTGTATGGTATTTTGGGACATAATAAAATATCACCGCTTTCACAAATATAGGTAATTCAGGTACTCTAATAAGGACCTTTAACCAACTGCATGTGACAGTACTTTGATAATAATGCTTCGGGCATTTTCAATCGATTCTTTCCATTTATATGGGTATGCACCTACAATGTCTGTCATTTACATTTGGAGCCAAAATTATAGTCACTTCTGGTGAATACATTCTTATGTAACCTTTAATAGGCTTTTGGACAATCAATTTGGCTTTATAGTTTCCTTTGTACGAATACCCACTTAAAACCAATTAATACTACACTTTTCAATGTTGGAGCTACAGGTCCAATCCATCTTTGCATGAATTATTTATTTCTAGAATTTGGGATATACCATGTATCTTTACGAGGGGAGTTGCCTCGTTAAAAACCTTGCTTTGGAAAAACCCATATGGGACAAAAACCAAAGTTAAGGAAAAGAGTACAACTTTTCTCCCCCTCAATTTAGCATATAAATCACCAATTTTCTAAAGACATGGTACTTCTTGACCCTTAATATTCTTTCACAATCTAATCAAAGATGAAAAGATCATTTGTCTTCATATCGTAATATATCTCTCTTTGTACACTCGAACTACAGGTCGAGATATTTTTAGAAGCTCTAATTATTCTTATCAAGCACTTCAAGTGCAAACTTAGATATGTGCCATCAACGATAATCAAGGATCTGGTCATTTCAAGATAACTCATAATCAATTCTAACATTGTCAACATTGATGAAATCTCTTCAGGAGTTTTATACCAGTGGGCATGTCACCATTGTTTGAAGTTACTACTAGAACCTTAATCTAAATCATGCTAGTGCATTATTTGTTTTAAATGTGACTTTTGTCACCATCTTTTGCATTTACTAATGCCTTTACTAGCTTGTTTGTTATATAGTTTATTGAACTTCTGGTTCCCTTCTAGTTCATGCAACATATTACTTCTTGATCTCCTTTTCCTCTCCCCCTAAATACCGAGTATTTTATCATCCGTGATAAACTCTAGGTATTTGATCATCTATGGGGATTGGGGACCCAATCCTCCATATACATCATCTTTCTTGGTTTACAACAACACTTTGTGTGATCTGGGGAGATTTCGGTGCCTATACTGAACATGTAAATACCAAGCTCTCTACTGGATATAAATTACAAGAAGGAGAATTTACTCTATTATTTACCGAAATCGAATCAAGCTCTTGATATTTATGCCTACTTGTTTGCTATTATTGATGACTCTGCTGGGTCATTCCATGCGTTAGCATTATCCTAATGATAATCTCATAAGTAACGACTTCACTTGGTCGATTTAATCCTCAACTTCTCAATGCTCATTCATCCAACATATCAATTTCATTGATAGCATTTCCATATTACATCCATATTGCCAACATGGGTAATATATTTATTATATGTCGGATCTTCTTTTGACATCCTCGACTAGAGGAAAACACCACTGCTTCTGGCAATTATAGGCTTTCATGATCCCAATTTATATGTCATCACTCATTCTCTTTAGAGTGTTTTGACGCTCTTCTAGAGCCATCTTCTCATATGCATTTATTGCTTGATTATATCAACAGTCACTAATTTGATGCTTTTCTGGAGATATGTAAGGTTCAATTATGCCAAGTATATACTTTATACAAATACTCATTAGTTATTTCATCCCGAAAACTTCATGTTTTCCATATCATCATATACCAAGCTCTAAGCCGTTCTAACATTTTCATACGATGATTCATTCAGTTTGGGAGATTACAAATCCAAATTAGGCAAACCATCATCCTTGACTTGTTCTTCCACATTCTCCTTGATGTGGGAGTCGACTCATAAATGATTATCTATAATCATTTTCAAAATTATGACCAATATCCTAACAACGGTCGCGCGCACCGTATCATCTTTATGTCCTCTGCTAGAGGTAACAATATATATATTGCATCTGACAATAAGAGAGGTCGTTATGAATCATAAGTCATTTAGCTAGCTATTTATTTGAGTTCTACCATACCCAAGTAGAATAAGAACAAGATCACAAAATAAAGAGTCTTCGGGCTCTCGTGAAATAATTTTATCAATTTTACACAATTTAACAAGGATGTGCTTCAAACTCTTCTCCCAAATAATCATTTGTAGAATAAAATTGGCATTATCTACCCATAATTGTTTCTTCAAGAAACATTTCCAATGCATATTCATATACATAAAATGCAAATCAAATCAAATCAAATAGATAAATAAAATAATGATTCCAATATTCCATGTAACTTAAAATAGCCAAATTGAACTAATAACAAACCAAAAATGACATTGTTCACATAATCAAAGGTGTTGAATCATTTAAGCTCTTCCTTCAATAGATAGCATTTATTTACACTAATGACATAAATAACCATTGTCAATATAAAATCACATATGTTTATGGCATAAAAACTCTCAACAAGTTGTTTCTTCTGGAAACGGTTTGAGTTTTGAATTACAAAAAGTAAATTGAGATATATACACCTCACAAGTGAATAACAAAAGTAATCTCAATAAAAATAAATAATGTTAACTTCCGGTGACAAGGAATGAAACAAGTTTAACCACTTCAGGAGTTTATATTTCACCTACTATGAAAAAAATCATATATGAAACATATAGTTACAAGTACAAGATGGAATCAACAATATCATCTTAGCTCATCACTACAAAGACGAGGCTAATATTTAATCGATGCATGATGACGTTATTTATTCATCAACTTATCAATGTATCAATTCATATAGGTATCATTTATCATGTATCCGTCCAATATATAGTTAATTTATCCAATAACCATATCTATATCATATATGCATCGTCACCCCAAATCGCACATAATTTATCAATGCTCTAAATTCTTATATATCAAAAGTATATTAGCATTATGGGATGATTTATGATATAAAATCTACATGTGCAATCAATAAGGTCATATTGCATTTAGCAACTAAATGAGTAAATGGTAATCCTTATTTAATGTACGAGATGAACTCATAACACACATATATAATCACTCATGACCCAGAGGCACAAAAATCATAATTCAAATATATGATGTTTAGGCTTACCTGATCGCAAGCTCAATCGCATATACCAATATTGAAAATCAGTCCAACTCCATCACGAGCCTTAAAGTCGAGCCTAACCCATATAGACCCACTACCAAGTAGAGTTCAATCTTCTAGAATTCACCTCCTTTTACCATGATATCCTAGTGTGGATCCGTGGACAAACCACTCACATGACATCCATCACCCAATCAAAATATTACTCCCTCCGTTCGGCAAAACTTGTCATTTTAACCCTCCACACAACTTTTAATAAAGCTAATAATTACACTTCTTTTTTACCAATTTACCCTCATTCATTACTCTACTTTTTACTTTATCAAAAACTACAACTCACAACACATCAATCAAATCAAGGGCATTTTAATAAAGTAGAAGCAAAAATAGCTAAAATGACAAGTTTTTCCGAACAAAAACAAAACTCTAAAACGACATGTTTTGCCGAACGGATGGAGTAATAAATTATAATCATGGTTTATTTAAAACACATATCATATAACATAATTATATCCATCCTTATGTATAAGGCCTTAAACCTTTTGAAATTCTAATTAATCAAGCAAGGAAAGTCAACGTACCTCTTATGTGAGCAACGCGTACATAATCACACTCCAAAAAAGATTTACAATATTATCATAATGCCTTATTTTGATTATCTTTCCAATTGGCGACAATCTATTTTTATTCACTATCTACTTCGAGAGATATGACTTTTCATCTACTCCAGGAGATGATGATAAAAATAAAATATACAAAAAAAAAACAAAAAAAAACAATAATCATTACTCATCGCTACATGAAAGATACTTATTGCTTCATCACTACGGGGATGAAATTTATCAATCACATCAAGTGATTCATAATATCAATTTCTTTACTTTCATCCACTTCGAGGGATTTAATATTTTCTACTTGGGAGACCAATTAAATAATTTATAAATAAAATAATAAATTAGAAAAATCAAATTGTACTTAACTCCACTTACCTCCACGACGACGCAGAACTATATGGCCAACTTTAGAGATTGATATAATTTATGTATACATCCTCTTCGGGGGATGTGTAACATGTGTTTGGTAATTAATTTATTTTCTTTAGGGGATATATCTCTTTATCCGCTTCAAGGGATAAAATTCACCAATTCGGTGTTCGTATAACTTATGTCTACCCAACATCTTCGGGATGTGTTCATATATTTCACATGGAAAAATATGCAACTCTGGAAGTTATAGGCCGTTTTATGTAATTGCATAAAAGATACGAGCCAATCTGCGAAGTGATAAATTTCCGGGCTGATTTCGTAGTTAATCCATATTTGCAACAAATAGATCGTCTTCTTCGTTTGATTTTGGGAGAGGGCGGCGTGGGGCCGGCCGAAGACGATCGCGGGTGCAAGGGCATCCCCTCGACATGCTTTTGGGATAATCGGAGGTGCTTTTGGGATAATCGAGTCCCTAATTAATCAACACTAAGAGAGCGGCCGTCGGAGAAGGAGAGGGCCGAGCCAAATCGAACGGTTTCGATGGCTGCGATGAGGAGCTCTTGAGGACCATAGAGTGTGGAGACGACGAAGCCGAACGTCAGTACACGTCTTTTTGCCATCATCGTTCTGCAATTGTTAATAGTTGTGCTAATTAAATCTAGGTTCAAGATAAAACTAAGCAATCGATACTTGATATATAGGATGATACAGTAGTATGATATATAGGAATAAGCAATTAATCTAGCGATTAATTCATGGCTTTTACGATGATATAATACTATATATTAACATTAATTTAAGCCAACAGGGATATCGTATTAGATATATAGCAATTAATCCATGGATTAGGATGATATGTAGGAAAACAGTAGCATTGTATGATATACTACACACACAAGCTTCAATTAGATATATAGGGTTAATACGGAAAACAGAATTCGGGTTGAGAGACGTATACTAATTGATTACAAACAGCAGTAAACAAATTAATTATATATCAAATCTAGTCGAAAGTATACAAATTACATATATTTATGCGATGCTGATGTGCGAAGACGAGTAAAGTAATTAACTAGAAGAATCAAAGCGACCAGCCACAATGGTGATAATCAATTACAGATCGAAAAGCTAATAAATCAAAGAGACCATGAACAATTAATCACACAATCGATTACGATGATCAGAGAGTTCACAAATTGGTAAAGCATGGAGATTTAGTTCGATTGAAACTTATCTTTTAAGTTGACAAAAAGCTTGAGAACAACCGGCTACGATCTTGAAACCTGAGCAAACTCGTGCTGATAACGTATTATAATTTAGGGCAAAAGATGGGAGAATATGAGATTGTATATATTCAATTGTGTGTCATGAGGATTCTACCAAATACAATATATATAGAAGAAATTTCCTTGGTCTCCAAGAATAAAATCTTATCTAAAAGGTAAACTTCTATCTAAGTAAATATACATCTATCTTGTACATCCATATATAATAATATCATAACAATTTTCTATTTATAATGTTTTAGGAATTGTTCTCATTGTTGAGTTAAATTGACGATTGGACTACTTTGTTTGAATATTCGATATTTGATAAACATTATATTATTTCATTTCAAATGGTCCAAAAAATATACAATAGAAATCGAATAAATAAATGCTTTATATATTTGCATAACATTATATTGTAATATATAATCAAAAGATTTCGTACCCGTGCCTCAGGCACGGGCCTTACACTAGTTTCTCTGATTTTGTATCCCTTCATCATCCCTTATGTCGCCTCCCTTTTCCCTTGCTCATTGGTGCTCTCAACCGCCCCCAAAAGAGGAGGAGAACGTGGGCGGATGGAACTAAGGAGAGAGAAGTGCCGAACTAAGGAGCAAAGGAAAGGAAAAAAAAATCAGAGAGAGTTCCATTTGGATACTCTGAGAAGGCTCCAAATGTCTCAGCTTTAAAATATAAGAGGATGAACAATAGCATGTGGGGGCCACTTTTTTTTTTTCCTATCTCTACAAAAATTTAAAAATAAAATAAAATATATGTTAAGATGCTTTTGTGAGTATCATGCTTGTGCATTTAAGTATTAACAATGATGTGACAAGAAAAAAAAATGTAAAATATAATATTTAAATTGAACATCATGAATAAAGATTCTCTCTACCTCCGCTAGTATGTATTTATGGCTTATTGGGCTAGTTTTGTGTTGGAACTTGAAATAGGTTTGCCAGTAAAGAATGTTATAAAATCTTTGATGTTATACTCCACAAAAATTATACTTTGAAACGAGGGAAAGAGCAAATTGATCAACAATTGGGACATTGTAACAGAGAAAAAATAAAAAATATCAGCAATCAAAGTGATGCTTCATACAAATTAAAATTAAAATTGGATTTATTGTGTGACCGTTTATTATGATTATTTTATAATACAATTCTGTATATTACAAATATAGTGCTGAATTAGTATCAAAATGTATTTTTATTTTTTTTTGGGTGGGCATCAAAATGAATTTCTAGAATGAAGCTCATAACAATATAATGCAAGCTGAGCACCAAATAAATTCCTTTGCATGAGTGAATGTATGATGACAAAAATAAGAGGCACGATTGCACGAAAGCCCTTTATTGTAACACTTATCCTAGATTCAATCTAGGGTAACATACAACAAGGGTAACATACTTGAACAAAATCAATGAACCTCCGAGATCGGTTCTGCAATTTGGAACAACGCCTTGAAATTTCATTAGAAAAAAATGCAGCTCATGATATGAAACCCTAAAACCCAATACAGTATTTTTGTCCATTGTTTTTCTTCTTTACCCTTGCTGCTCTTACTACCAGTCAGTACATACATATGAAAGTATGGAGCAATAACAAACTAGGTTAAGATATCAAGAGCACTTGCCTCATTCTAAATTATAAAGCCAATTATCTGAACAACCTTATTACCCATAAACAAACACCTGAGTAGAGTAGGCAGCAATTGATCCAACCATAAGACAAAACTTAGAAACTCCATAAAATCGAAGAGGAAGCGGTTCACTGCTGCAGCATCATACATCAGAGCAGCCCCATTCGCCTCTTGTAGTCGCTTACTGACAGGGTCAGGGCATGGCTCCTACCATCATTCTCTGGGACTCTGACCCCAATCTCAGTTTCGATTCTCTGCTTTCTTGCCATAAACCCGTCCATCGCCCCTTGCGCCCCACCAAACCGCTGAAGTGTAGTCAATGAGATTGGGATATCGAAGTTGTGTAGCATGTTAAAATGGGTTCCCTGGTCGATAGGGGCGCTCGTATCCACAAGCTTCCCAGCGCCTGCTGCGGCTTCCAAGGCTGCTGCAGTGGCAGCCAGTCCTAAAGGTGCCTTGGCACTGCCTTCGTTAACCTCAGGACCTCCAGCTCCCAAGTCACTTCCATCGGCATTGGATACAGCCTGCTCCTGAGCCTTGCCGGAAAAGTAATTCGATGACCTGGTCCATCTCCTAGAGAAAGGGTCATATCCAGCCTCTCCAGCTTTAAGGCCAGTATTGACTGGTTTCATTTCTGAGGCATTCTTGAAGTTCTCAACCCTGTTCTTCCGATTCATCTCTGCTAGCCTAAGAGCCTTGGAGTCCTTGTCTTGGGACTGTCGGGCTGCCTCCAGCTCCTGAAGCCTGGCCTTGATCTTCTCCACCTTTGCATCGTCGTTCTTGTATTCTGCCAATTCCAGCTCTCTTCTCAGCTTTTCTTTCTCAGCAGCAATGTTCAGTGGCCTCTTGGTGGCTGATTTCTTCTCGTGTAATATCTGTTTCACCGTCTCTGCAGAGTAGACGAAAGTGTTTATCTTTTCAATTTCCTCTTTCTTTTCAGCAACCTCGTGTTTAGTTGGCATACGGCCATTGGTGCGCTCCACTTCCCTCAGCCACTGCTTGTACTCCTCCTCGAGAGGGGGAGCATCGGAGACCCTAGCCATCTGCCACCGGGCAGCAGAGCTTTCACTGCCCCATACACAATTGAGATACTTGTAAGTCATCTTGTTCTCCAGACCATATTGTTTGTCAGGATCTGACGCATCAATGTTGCGGACAATGCATAGCCTGTAGATTTTCTTCTCAGATCTCATTCCTAACCCAATTCTCACAAAACAGCCCACAATAAGCTCATCAAAGAATGGATCCATAAACCATCTAGCTAGTCTCGATCTTCTGACGGTAATGCTCCTTATCTCTTCAAAAGTTGGAATGTTTGACTGAGGTTTGGACCGCTCATCATCACTATCATCCATTCTTCCTGCCCCTCTCCGTCCACGATCACTGTGGGACCCACTTTCACTGTCACTAGAGCTACTTAAACTTGTCTTGGTAAAAGTCTTATGCTTGACTGAAGAATAACCAAGCCCTCCTGAACCTCTTGAGGCGTCCTGTTGCTTCATTCGCTTTGCTCGCAACTCATTCAAAGCATCAACCTTATGCGCTGCCTTATCCGCCGACCTGGTTGATGAACGCATGCTGCGAGAGGAAGCTATGGGAGGGGTAGTCTCTCTTTTTGGCTGAGGTTTCTTGTCATTTTTCCACCTAGATCTCACCTTTTCCTGCAATTTTTTGTCGTCTATCTTTGTTGCACGATCAGATAGAATCAACTCTCGCTCGAGTTCAGTTAACTGTGCAAGTTGTTGCCTGTCGTCTTCGTCCTTGTACAGGTCACTCCCAACATCGGAATCATCCCCACTGGCACCGTCATTGCCAGATCGATCATCCTCATCATCTTGGCTCCCCTGATCACCTCTTTCTTTTGATCTCTTTTTTAGGGGCACTTGTGAGGAAGAAGGCTTCTTTCTAGGATAACCACGATCATTGTCGGAATCCTCGTCCTTGGAATCACTTCCATCATCAGAGTATGAGCTCTCCCTTCTCCTTCTTGACGACGATGGACCTGAGTGCCTACTTCTTCCTCCACCCCCAGTTCTTCCAGCTGCCTCCAGAAGCAAGTTTTCCAAGTCAGCCATAGCTACTGGTTTCTATGTTCCGATGAACTCTGCCAATAAAATAATAGTTAGTTTTCCATGCAGCAATCAATATAAATGAACAATTAAAAAAAGCAATAGCAATATCAACACCATCTAGAATGGCAGAAATGATGACATATTGTACTAACTTTTTCCAATCTGATACACAAACTGCAACATGGACAACTCATCTTTGACTGTAATAAAGTTACCAGGGGTCATCAAAGAACGAACTTGATGCATAACTGATGATAAAAGTTATGTGCAACTGGTTTGCTTATGGCACTAGTTTACTCCTATATAAACCAATGTGCCCTTCAACTACTCCGGGCTTGATGCTGCCTAATAAAAATTCAGTGCAACAAAACTTCGTGAGCAGTTAGAATCCTTTCAAACCTTTGCAAATTAAGGCTAATCCAATCTACAATCCTTAGGGTAAGTTTGGCACCTCAGTCACCTGCTATGTGCTTTCTATGTTATATGGATATGGACACGGATATGGACAAGGGGATACGATATGGATACCAGATACGGAAATCCAAAAAATGTAGGATACGATACAGTAACTACATTAAAACATATATAAAGGAAACTACATTAAAACTAATAAGTGTTAAATACCGAGTCCAGAAAAAAAAAACACGAATAACCAAGTCAAAATTCAAAAGAGAAACATAATCAAGCAAGTTCAACAGCAACATGTCATAAGACATCATTCTTCAACTAAGAACTCTTCCTCCAACTCCAGCTGATCAAGAGACACACTGGGACAAATCATTCATTTCCACATCAGCATTTACAACACTATGATATTGCAACCAAACAAACAAAGTAAATGGAACAGTTTCATTGTTTAGGTTTTGGGTGTTAATTTGTCAAGCTTAATGTGTGTTGCAATTGCAACCTGCAATTTGGTCCATAAGTTTCCTGGATCAGGTTAGATTTCCATTCTGGTATAATTGTTTCCTGTATCAGGTTAGATTTCCATTCATATTTATAACTGGCCATCTATCAAGCCACATTTAGATGACACACATCATAGCTTAGAAGTATTCAAGTTTCAGGATCGATGCACGAATTAGATTTAGAAGTAGACATAATCTGAGAAAATCGAAAATTTCACAACTGAGAACTTTGAGAACCCAGTTCGAGCCAAAAAAGGGAAAATTGACGAACATCAGTTGGTGAGCGGTGAGCGGGCCTGATGTGGCCGTGGCTGAGGGGCAAGCTCGCTGTAGACGGAGAGACGAACCTCAGTCGATCTATATCAAATCGAAAATTGCAGAATTTTTTATCTGAACCACAAACAGTGAATCGGTGGACAGTCGAAGCCGAAGGGAGAGAAGAACAAGAAAGGAGAGACAAACCTGCTCAGACTTCAGGTGGCCGTCTCCGGTGGGCGGTGGGTGGCCGTCTCCGGTGGGCGCTGGCTACTGGGTGAGAGAGAGGCGAGAGAGAGCTTCTGTCTTCTGAGGTCGGGCGAGGAGCGTTTGTTTAGGGTTTTTTTTTAAAGTTTTATTTTAATGCCCAAAAACTTTATTTTATTGATAGAATATCTATAGATAGATTGATTTGATTAGCTTTTTATTTCGAGCACGGCTCTGAAAGTGAAAATATTGAAACGGGAAAAAAAAATACGCATTGTCATTTGAATTGTTTTTTCCGTAAAAGCTGAAAGAAAATCCCGAAGACGTGCCAATTTCATAAATTAGGGATAATATGGGGCTAGTATTGCAAATACTTTAAAAACAAGCGTATTCAAATCCAGCCGGAGTCAGCTTAGGTGCTGGTTTGGGTAGAAAGTTGAAAGTCCTATTAAGTTGGATAGAATATATGCGTTTTGTTAGAATCATCTTCAAAAACTCAGGAATTGAAATTCTCATTAATTTAATTTCATATGAAATACAAGAATTAAAATTACCAAGGGATACATAGTAAGACAACTTCAACCATTTTTTTACTAATAAAAATCTCTTATTTATCTCACTATATCAAATCGGGATCAAATCCTCTGTCCCTTCCCCTATCCCCTCTCACAAAATCATCCAACTTTTTAATGTTTTAATCTACTTTTTTTGTTTTGTTTTATTTTCTTTTTTTTAATGTTGAAATTGTGAGGAGGGGACACCGGGGAGGGCCAAACAGGGGGACATACGATTTGGCTCCTATCAAATCCACCATTATTTCATTTTTCAACAAAACGCGTCTCATAAAATCCAAGAAAGTGTAATTCATGGAAAGTAGATTTCCCACGAATTAAATTTTCGGTAAGTAGACTTCATACATTTATCCAAACAAGCACTAGGGTATTTTAAGATCAATTTTGATGGGTCAAAACTATTTTCAGGTGAAGTTGCGGCGTGTTTTGTTATTCGAGACCACCTTGGTGGCTTGGTAGTGTCCAGGCTTGTAACGCCTCGTTGTGTGGTTCTGTTTCAGCATTGATGGCTGGAGCTTTGGCTTCGAGTGAGCCTTGCTGCTGCTTTAGAGATCGGGATCTCAAAGGTCGAAGTGAAGGGTCATGTATTGAAATATTAGGGTTTATGTGTAATTACTAGAAATTGGGTATTTTAGTGTATAAATACCCAAGGGTTGTATTGTACGGGGTATGTTGAATGATAATCAAACCTTACCCTATTTCTCTACCTTCTCTCCCTCTCTGAAACTTCCCTTTCTCCCTTCTTCCTTATCTCACACCTCCATTGAAGGCTCAAGCCCTCCCTATCCGACCTCCGGGTCATGACAATTGGTATCAGAGCTCCGATCCCGACCATGACGGATGACACCAGTCTGATGATGGCAGAGAGCGCCAGATTGGCGACGATGGAAGAGCATTGTCGCACGATGGATGATCAGGTGCAAGATCTTCAACAATTCGCGGTATGGACTCAACAAGCCCTTCAAGATTCAGTCAAGCGCCAAGAGGGGATTAATCGCAAGCTAGACGCGTTGATTGAATTGGTCACGAACGCCCAAACAAGGGTCGGGCTATTCCGATCAGAAACCGATTCACAATCAAGGCAAGATTATGAAGCCTTGGTTGTTGACGAGAATCATATAGGAGTTCCTGTCGCAGACGAGCCCTTCTTAATCGTCGAAGAGGAACGACAAAGCGACCAATAAGTGATCGCCACCCCAAGTCAAGAAATCATCGCGATCGTCGAGTGGCTTCCTGAGAGTCTTCTTGTTGAAGAATCAAATCTGGCTTGGATTGAAGAAATTGCAGACGGAAACCATGGAAGAAACATTAACAGAACCTCAATACCGGAGAGCAAAGCCGACCTTGAAGACCCTAATATATTTGCCAAAGATTCCGAGGTAAAAATCAATTCCTATGATGTTAAGGTCTATGAAGGGGTACCCAATGAATTGAGTGATTTGGTTGTGCTCTTGGTTGAGTTGTTGGAGCTTAGGGTGGCAAATTCTAGGAAGGATAACAATACAAGATTTCGGGTGAATCAATGTTGTGGGTTTTTAAGTACACCCAAGATGTTTGTAGAAATGCCTAGTTTAATAATTGATGTTACAACAACAATAACAACAACAAACCCAGTATCTCCCGCTTAGAGCAGGGTCTGGGGGGTTGAGATGTACGCACCCTTGCCCCGACTAGGTCGAGAGGGTGTTTCCGAGTTTAATAATTGATGTTGTCCACTCAAATCTTGATAGACTTGAGCCGAGAGTTGTGAGTTGTGGGAAATCGTCCTATGTTTTTGCGATGACCATGGTTATTATACTTCACATACTAGCTAGAAGTTTGGTTTTCGATCCAGGAATACAATATTATATTGATCAAGAGAGTTCGGCTGGTGTGGGAAGCACATTTCTTTGGGTTTTTTTATCCTGGGGGCAATGAGGAGTTGTTGGCTGTTTTAATGACAGTTCGAAGTTGCTTCGGTGGGCTGATCAAAGGCAAGTCAATCTGCATGTCAATCTATTTTGGATGTGAGTTGTGGACAACAAATGGTACTATTGTCCTTGGTCTGATTAATTAGTATGCATTCCTGGTATTGGTCATTGATTGTAGCACCAGGAGAGCTTATTGAGTGGTGCACAACTACATGCACTCAACACTTGAGTTTGGAACATGGTGTGGTGCTTTGATGGATTAGGGAGTCTTTAATCGGATATGAGTGGGGGCTAAGTGGAGATGGCACTACACTATTACCTACATGAAGCAACAAATGGGGCTTGTTAAAGGCTAAGTGGAGATGGCAATACTATAGGAAGCAACAAATGGAGTTGTGTAAGTAAGGACTAGTCAAAGGCTACAACCAAAACTAGGAACCATGTCCCCTTTTGTTCAAAGTGACTTGTTTGGATCAATTACAGTAGTTCTTTTGCTTTTGAATTGTAAATAAGCTTTGAGGACAAAGCTTGTATAAGAGGGGGTATTGTCATGTATTGAAATATTAGGGTTTATGTGTAATTATTAGAAATTGGGTATTTTAGTGTATAAATACCCAAGAGTTGTATTATACGGGATATGTTGAATAATAATCAAACCTTACCATATTTCTCTACCTTCTCTCCCTCTCTGAAACTTCGCTTTCTCCCTTCTTCCTTATCTCACACCTCCATTGAAGGCTCAAGCCTTCCCTATCCGACCTCCGGGTCATGACATGATAGTCTTACAATTATCAACTCCATCAAATGGAGTTGGAAGTGCCATTGGGAAATTGATTTGGTGATCGCCGATATTCTGGTTTTGCTCCACGCCTTCGAGTCCTTTTCTGTCACCCATGTTTTCCGAGAGGTCAACCCAGTGGCGGACAAAGGAGCTCATCTCAAACTGGGGCAGGCTCAGGGATCGATTACTTCTCACCATGAGCTTCTTGCTCTCGTCCGTAAGGACGCTATTGGGTGGTAGATCAGCAGGGTCTGACACCACCCGAATTCTTGCCTTGTATCAAAAAAAAAAAAGCACTAGGACACTTTTATCGGCTTGTTGGAACTTGGAAGTACTCAAGTATCGGTGCTTTCTTATTACTAATAATATCTTATAAATAATTTTGATAGATTCCAATAAATAAATATAAATAATCTAAATATAAATTATTTTTTCGCCAAAAAATAATAAAGATATAAATTAAATTAGTTCGACGGATTATAAAAAATCTAAATATTTTCTATTTAGATTCTTTCAAAATATAAATAAAATTCACATTTATAAGGTAATTTTTTTATAAGTATGACTATGAAATATTTTTTATTTATATTTTTGTCAATTAACTAAAAAATATATATAGATAAATAAATTGTGGCTTATATAACTTTCTATAAACTATTATAACATATTATTTTATTAATTGTTTTCCTAGAATTAACCACAACGCACCACATATATATGATTTTTAGTATATGTATATAGATTAAAAAAATAGGGAAAAAAGGTTGAGGGATACTTGGACAATGCTTGCATAGTATCGATATTAGGATGGAGAAAAGAGAAAGTTGGACCACCAATATCACAGCTCAACCACGTAATCGTACTTTAAGTAAGCAATTAGAATCATATCTCAATAGAACATGGAGAGCGACAAGGAGCGAGGGATTGACCCGGGAGGCGGTTAGGGTAGGCCGACGGTGTCAAAAGCGGGTCAAGATGGAGTTGTTGACTTGGAAATGGCGAAGAGTGTCAGTCTAGGGCTAATCTTCGGGACAATGGAAGTTCCAAAGGAGAAATCAAATGGGACGAAATTTCTGAGTATTCAGGAAGCCCTCAAGAGTCACCAGCGGCCGATCGACATCGAACTTCAAAGACAAGCCGGTGAATATTGGAGCAAGCCCAAGCCATGATGTGATTCGATCTTTCTCAGTCGGCCAGACAGAGGATGGACTTGATTATCAGGCTACGAACGACATACCACCGGAGGATGATGATCCCATATGTCCGACCATAAGCCTGAACAAGAAGGAGAAAGAAGAATTGTGGAGACCATGGCGCAACAAGTTGATCATTAAGATGTTCGATAAAGGGTCGGGCTTACACATACGTCTCACTTAGAAATGGGGACTCAATGCACAATTCTCCTTGATTGACTTGGGAAACGAATACTTCATAACCCGGTTCTCGAACCAGGCCGACTACGACCATGTGCTGATGAATGGACTGTGGATGATAGGGGACAACTACCTCACAATCTGAAAGTGGGTTCCAAAGTTCGATGTTGGGGCAGAGAGAATCACAAGCTGACAATTTGGGTTAGAATACCATGCTTTCACATCGAATATTTCGACCCTTGCTTCCTCCGGTTAATAGGGGAGAAGATCGGAAAAGTCCTCCGAATCGACAACACTACTGTTGCAGCTGGGAGGGGCTAATTCGCGAGGCTTAGTGTGTAAGTGGATTTAACCAAGCCGTTGCTATCAAAGTTCCGACTGGATGGAAATGTCTAGCTCATCCAATACGAAGGTCTGAGAATGGTCTGTTTCACATGTGGAAGAGTGGGACACAATGCGAAAAGTTGTGGGAAAACCAAGAAAAGTCGCAGGAGAAACAACCATTAATTGCAGATGTCGCAGCGCAGAGGACAGGTGGGGTTGGATGCAAGCTCGTAAACCGAGGGGCTTACGCGCCATTTTCCTCTATTTTATAATAATACTTCTCGAATTTTGTTATGTAGTTATCAACATATTTCATGTTACAGATTTCGAGATTGTTTAATATTCTTTGCCATTTTAAAGCTTCTTTATCCTCGTCTTCCTTTTCTCTAATGAATTCTCCTTTTATTGACTCACATATTAGTGTGAACATATTCACTGGACTTCCCAAATTCCTAAGCTCTTACTTTGGTTCATCACTAATAGCTCCGTACTAGTCAGCAATACACTCATAGAAACTACGGAGTATGCTTTATATAATTAAGAAATTGAGAAGAGTTTCTTCCTATATTAATGTTTAATACACTCATCATGCTTTTCTTCCAGAATTCTACGATTTCTTGCATATTTCTTACACCATCTAGGTTCAATTTATAACTCGTTTCACTTATGTGTTCTAGATCAATTTCTCTTTGATTTGACATATGGTTTGAGATAATGCTAACTTTAAATCTTTCTTTCTTTTCTAAAAATTCTTTTAGTGGATGATCGACAGATCAAGGGTAGATGGTGGAGTTACTTCTCTGAATTGCTCAACGAGGATTTATACGATCCAGAGTTGAGTTCCAGTCCTTCTGGTCGTATCGATCTAGGATTCCACCAACGCATTTCGTTAATGGAGGTTAAGGAAGCTGTTTGCAAGACAAAGAACAGTAGAGCACCGGGTCCAGATGATATTCCGGGTGAGGTTTGGAAATGGTTAGGGCCTAAAGGTTTGGTTTGGCTTACTTCACTTTTCAATGGTATCCTATCGTCGGCTAAGATGCCTTCGGAGTGGAGACTTAGTAAATTGGTCCCGGTTCACAAGAATAAAGGGGACGTTCAATGTTGCAGTAACTACAGAGGAATCAAATTGCTGAGCCACACTATGAAGGTATGGGAGAGAGTGATCGGGATGAGACTTAAGAGATCGGTTCAGGTGTCGGAGAATCAGTTTGGATTTTTGCCTGGCAGATCTGCGGTTGAAGCTATACACTTGTTAAGGCTACTGGTCGAGATGCACAGAGATAGAAAGAAGAATTTGCATATAGGCTTTATTGATATAGAAAAGGCCTACGACAGGGTTTCGAGAGAGCTTCTTTGGAGATGTTTGTCAGAAAAGGGAGTGCCTGGGTCGTATATCAGAGTTATCAGGGATATGTATGATGATTCGCTGACAAGTGTTAGAACGCCGTGTGGGGATTCAGAGCGGGGCTTCATCAGGGCTCTGCGCTTAGCCCGCTCCTATTCACTTTAGTTATGGACTCACTGTCTGCTTCTCTCCAAGAGGAGTTACCTTGGTGCATGCTGTTTGCCGACGATATTGTTCTAGTGGACGTCTCTAGTTCGGAGTTGGCTCGCAAACTAGAAAATTGGAGAGAAGTGTTGGAGTCTAAGGGGTTCAGAATGAGTAGGACCAAGACCGAGTATATGCAGTTCAACTTTGGGGAGGCCAGAGTCCCTGAGACATCAGTTCGATTGGGGGAGGATCTTGTCCCAAGGAAGGAGCATTTCAAATACCTTGGTTCGTACCTCCAAAGCGATCGGGGTATCGACAAGGATATTGAGCATAGAATCCAGGTTGGGTGGATGAGATGGAGGAGAGCATCTGGGGGTCCTATGTGACAGGAAAGTTCCGGCTAAGCTGAAAGGGAAATTCTACAAGGTGGTTGTCAGGCCGACCCTGTTGTATGGCGCAGAGTGTTGGCCTAGTACTAAAGCTCAAGAACAGAAGTTGGCGGTGGCTGAGATGAGAATGCTGAGATGGATGAGTGGGCATACGAGGCTGGACAGAATCAGAAATATGGACATTAGAAGCAAGGTTGGGGTTGTGAGTATCGTTGATAAACTTCGGGAGTCCAGATTGCGGTGGTTTGGACATGTTCGTAGGAGGCAAATTTCAGCGCTTGTGCGAAGGTGTGAGAGTTTGGAGCTTGGAGCTTTGTGCCGAGGAAGAGGTCGACCGAAGAAGAGCTGGATGGAGGTTATTCGGCAGGATCTCATTGCGCTGAACCTCTCGGAGGATATGACTTCGGATAGGGACCACTGGAGGAGATGCATTCGGGCTTCGGATGTCTAGAATCCCTAGGATGGGTGTTGAGTCATTCATTTTGCTCCCGTTCTACCTTTCTTCCTGCTTCTATCTGCTTTCTGTCGGTTATCTACATATCTGTTTTCTATCTTTCTGCTGTCTATTACCTACCTCCTACTAGGTGCCCTGGGACGTTGTGTTTCCTTTGCTCTATGGTTTTGGGTCTTCCAGAAACACTCTCTCGACTAGTTCGGGGAAAGAGTGCGTACATCCCGACCCCCCCGACCCCGCTTCGTTGCGGGATATACTGTTGTTGTTGTTTAACCTGGGTTTGTAATTGGTAGTTGAACCATGTTCATGTCTTTTATAATACCTTCTAGCTTCGTTATGTTCTTCTGGTTCATTTCCGAAGGTTTTCATGCCTTTTAGATTAATTGCTGGTTGAATTGATTGTTCTTTTTTTTTTGTTGTTGGTTTCGATTGATTATTCGTTCGATTGCCAATTTCTTATGTTCCCTGCTTAAGAAGTAGTGCTCTGTTCTCGCCGATCATCGATAGGTCTTTGTTTGCTGTTTCCTTGAGGTTATCGATAGGCCTCAGATTGTGTTGGCTGAGTTTTATTAGGGTTTTAATTGAAATTCTGTATAGATTGAAGGGTTTTTCGTTTGATTCGTGAAGGAATATCTTATTCTGGCTGCTTAAGAACTATCGTTTTCCTCTCACCTATCTTAACCAAAGGGTATTGTTTGATGTTTTCTAGGGGTGATTGATGTTTAGGGTTAAAATGTTTTAGTTGAGATTCTTTTACTGGTAGCTTATGTGCTTGATTTGGTTTCGATACGATGTTACCATAAACACGGTTTCGATTCCAGGTCTAGCTGTGATGATTGTGTAGAGGACTGATTGCAGATCTAATCAAAGTTTTTACGTTTGATCTTCATTGGGCCTTGTTTGAGCTTTTGTGAATGCTTTTGTTTAAATATAAATTGACTCTGCATATTTTTCCTTTTAGCCAAAAATTGAACTGCATCTGATGGCATTCAGCGGTGTGGATTTCATTATTCCAGTTTGGTCAAATTGAAGTGTCATATTATAGAGTTGCGAATAGATTGATCTAAACTTGACATCTGGTTTCGACCACAGGAGCAGTAGATACTAAGAGGAGGAGGATGCAATTGATACTAATTTACAAAGTGAATCATGGTTTTAGGAAAAGATGTGGATTAATCATGGTAGATTGCAATCAAAGAGCACATAAGGTACTGAATTTGTGTATCAGATTATCTCAATTGGAGGAACAGAGGCTCATATGTTGTTGTCATACCTATAGTTGAATCGATTGGTGTTGTGGTATCCCTTTCAGTTTCTCTTGACGTTCCAAAACCACATGGGCAAAAACTGTTGCTAGTAGATTGAAGTTTTTCCCATTAGAGCTGAAGAGATTGAGATAACTCTGCACTTTTTGCATCTGTCAGACCTCTTGGTGGCGAGTCTATTTTTGCTGTTATGATTGTTGTTGACTACTTGATGACCAAAGATATACGGGGCCTACTGTGATGAACAACAGGTGCTAGTGGACGGTGTCTGTTGAAAGACTCGTAGAGCAAAGATTGGTGCCAAGGTTGAGGATATATCAAAATTGTTATTTCCTCTGTGAAGAAAAACGCAGATAAGACGCCAATTGCTTGCAAAGTTTGTTTGTATTATAATGTCGTTATGTGCCCCTTTATCTTGCAGGTTCCAAATTGTTTACTGTAGTTGTCAAATTCTTTGTTGATTGTATATGCCTGCAGAGCTACTGCAGGAAGATGTAACCTTGAGCTGGTAGGAGGAAGATTTGATGTATGAATGACATCAAATTGGGATGGAACTGGGATTGAAGGAAAAGCATATGATGTACTGTCAAGGTGCTATTAAAGTATCCTTTGTTTGATGATCATGGACAAATTGGAAGTCAATGGAATTTGATAGCTTTGTGCTTCTGATGTAATATTTCATGTTTTGCTGAGCTTAATGTACAACCTAACTTGATAGACATTGCTTTTAATATGACTGTCTGTAAGGCCCAGAAGCCCTTCATGAAGGACTTCATCAATTCACCAGTTCCGGTCTCAGTAGAAGACAATCGGACAGCAATCAAAGCAGTCTACTAGTTCTCCATAATTCAAAGGTATGAATAAGTATACCATATGGAGATATTGAAGCTTATATATCGATTGAGTTGCGGACACGAAAGCTGTCTACGCGTTGGCTTGGTGACGTTGCGGTGCTCATCGGCCAGCCAGCTAATCGACAAGTATGTATGTTCCAGGCTGTGCAGTGCCGTATCAGGTAACTCAGTCATGCTAATGCAAAGATTGTTAAATATAGCTGTGAATGATTGGGAATGAAGATCTGATTATTTTGTTTGTTTGGCAATGCCAATGCCAAGTGCAAACCATATATTATAATGCAAATCACTTGATCCAGGTCTAATTTTATTTATACTATATGTCTGCAATCTACATTGGGATTTTTGTCTGATTTTGCCTGTTTTTTTGGTCACAAATAATTGAACAAGGGATCAATGGTAGTGTTGTAGCAACTACCAAACCAAACCTGCAGGCTGCAGCTGGGCCCCATTTATTGGTCAATAAGACATGGAATGTATCTCAATTGTGATTCACTTTGCATGCCTCATCCTCCTTTGATCACATGGAAATGGAATGGAGCCTAAATTAATTTTACATTCATCAGGGAATGCAAAATTAATTTTAGACTGCCAAGATGCCGTGTTTGGTAAAAAAGTAATTGACAGAGTATCTGAAATTAATAAAATAGTATGATGTAATTGTTGTTTGCTTAGATTAACTTTTAAAATAACTAATGAAATTTTGTGAAAAGGAAATCAAAAGCTCTGAAATATTAGATGATGCCAAATAGAGCAAAATGAGATTAATTGTGGATTATTTTCAACATCAATATCTACATTGATTTTGGATTATTCTTCTATTTAATGAGATATTTCTTCATTCTTCTGGAATAAAGATCTTCAACACCGGCCTCTTATCGGTTGGGATAGGATCTGTAGACCAAAAAAGTGTGGAGGGTTAGGGATCAGGAAATCTAAAGAGATGAATGAAGCTCTTCAAATGAAACAAATATGGAAAATTCTGGCTGAACCAGATAATGCTTGGGTCAGATTAATTAAATATAAATACTTACGCTCTGCTAACATTCTGGAATACAAGAAAAATGGGGTCTCCTCCTGACAATGGGCCAAGCTCACTACCCTTATTGATAAGTTCAAAACAGGTCTTATTTGGTCAGTAGGAAATGAGAAGTCTATCAAATTTTGGACGGATAACTGGATATCTACCTCCTCCCTGCGGAATAGGGATGATCGCCCACAAATTGGTAATATAGAGGAAACCGTCAGTGACTACATCCTGGGAGGTAGATGGTGGAAGGAAAAACTACTCAATGTACTACCGGTTAGCATAGTGCAAGAAATCTTGGACATCCCCCTTCCTTGTGTCTCCCTTTGAGGATCGCTTGTACTGGTGGTCGGATAGGGCGGGTTGGTTCACCACCTCAAGTGCTTACAAACTGATTACATCCCAATCATCTCTAAACTTAGACGACAACGCCTGGATATGGAAATTGGACATCCCACCGAAGATAAAAAACTTTCTTTGGAAACTTTGCCAGTGTGGTCTCCCAACTTCCAGGTTAGCCCAGCGGGGGACATCTGTGCCTCCCACCTGCAGTTTGTGCAATTGTGCGGTCGAGGATGAGGTTCACTTGCTGTTAGAATGTGGTTATGTGCGTTCCCTAATTAATTTCCCTCCGCTCACAAACTCGACAATATCTAGTATGATTAATCTCTCGCGAGACATACGACCTATTCTTTCGGTCATTGGGAACAACCTTACCCCCGCTGCCAAGGCGGAGCTTGCTTTCGTTTGGTGGTCAGTATGGTACTCTCGGAACCAACTTGTATTTCAACAAGTTCTCTTCCCGCCTAAAGATACTCTAGTTCGCATTATTAAATCTCACAGGGACAATTGGAGAAAAACATCTCAGATATATGAGTGTTTTGATCAGGTCTCCCCCTCACATACACAAAAAACAAACCACCCAAAGGGCAAAAATAAGGTCGTAAAGACTAAATGGCGTAAACCACCGATGGGCACCTTCAAACTAAATTTCGATGGTTCCACGCTAACAAACTCCGTAAGCTCGGCGGGTGCAATTATCAGGGATTGGGAGGGCGCAGGCCAATTCGTATATGCTACAGTAAACTGGGGAAACAAAACCCCATAAAAGCGGAAGCTCTCGCTCTAAAATTGGGAATCCAAAATGTCATCCAACTCAGGATAGATAAAGTCCACATCGAAGGTGATTCTAGGATAATCATTAATCCTTTACTTGAAACATCGAAATGTCTTTGGGAGATCGAACTGATTATGTCATATGTTAAAAGCCTTTTATCGACTTTGAAAGAAGTATCTTTCTTTCATATTCCCCGCTTGGGCAATAGAGTGGCGGATAAGGTTGCACACCTTTGCCACTCTGCCCGGGGAGTCGATATTCACAACAATCTTGGTCTTTCAGACCTCATCCGTACGGATGCTGTCGGGTAGAGCTCGCTCGCCCGAATTCTTTCCTAATCAAAAAAAATAAAAAAAATAAGGGGAAATTGGAGGGTCTTTCACATGGACCTAGGCCAGATGATGTCACGACTGTTTGGATAGTGTAATAAGACCATGTGCAACAAATAGTCACACGACTCTTAACTCATACATCAGCAACTATTTTTGTCACGTCAACTTCCCACTAACTTTTCATCTTTTTACATTTTTCATTCACACACGAGAGTTGTGCGACTCTTATTTCACTTTACACTTTTTATTTATTTATTAAGATAAAATTTGATTATTTTACTTAAATTTTTTTGTTAATGATATTATTAATATTAATATTAACGTGTATAATTAAAATAAGCTAAATGTCCGCGTGTAATGTTCATTTGTAGTGTTTAAGTTTATGAGTATATGTAATTTCATGTTTAAGGTGTAATTTGATGTGTTTTCATGTTCTGGTGTAGTGGGTATTGTTATTTAATGTTCAAATTTATGTATTTTTATGGTGTAAGTTTATGTTTATTTAAGTTAATGTTGTTTATGTGACTATAAATCTTTAACATATGGTAAACTTAGCGATTTTTTTCTCTCAAACATATGTAAAATGAGTGTCATCCAATAGAGAAAAATAAATTGTATTCAAGAATATTTTTTTTGAAAAAAAATTAATTAACGAATAAATGGAGGTTTTAATTTAATTAAAACCCTCTCCGCCATGTGGAGTACAACCATTGACTATAAAAAAAAAAGGGTGTTCAGTTCAAAATTAAGCAACTTCTCTCGTGAATCAAAGTTTCTCTCTCCTCCCTCTTTCCTTGAATTGGTAAATAAAGAGCGGCCATTCCGGGGTTCGAACTGGGGACCTATGACTATTATCCACAAGTCCTTTCCGGTGAGCCATTCCGGAATGGTTAAGGGAGTATTAATCCTGGTAAAACCAACTGGGCTACTGTGTCTTTATAAAACTTTGGTAGGATAAACTTTTTATAGTGACTGGCCCCACCGCTTCGCGGCCCCATACCCCAGAAACCCCTTGCAGGATTTTTTTGAGGAGGCACAGTACCACTTACGCAAAGTGCGATCAGCGGTCGTAACCTCACCTACCTGCACACGGACCACTTCACCACTTCGGCTTGGCCCTACGGATTAGTATACACCGCTTGGTCGTACGCGCTTATGGGAATTAATATAGCCTAAATGCACCAAGTGAGATTCGAACCCGAGACCTCTCCTTTGGGATACCTCTCCTCCCTCTTTCCACTTTTGTTGAGCTGACGCCTTGGTTTGATCCGGACAACTCTGCGTTGCAATTGCAAGTGGTCTAATTACTGAGCTATGTGGGACAAGCTTCCAAATGTTATATTTATGGGTTTGGATATTCGAAGCGTTGCCGTTTATTAATAGATTATATACTTGGCACATAGATAAATCGTTATTATATTATACAGTTGCTTTCTTTTTTAATATATATTGATAGTAAAAGATTTTCCCCCTTTTTTATGAACTAGTCTAGACCTCGTGCGCTACGCACGGGATTTTTAAAATTAATCTAAGTACATTCGCCTTATTTTTCAGACGTTATCATATTAATCAGTTTATTTTAAATGATATATAAAACATAGTAATCTATCATTTTCCAACTAAGCCAATGTACATACTTAGTACTAATGGGTAAAATTAAAGAGGTTTTAAAGTAATTAAGAAAGTAAAATACGGTATATTGAAGGCATTAACCTTAATAGATTTCATACTATCTACTCAATTAAGCTCAATGTGTAGGGGTTTGCTTGAAGTAATCAAAATATAATTGCCACAGATACCCAAAACTTTCATGATTGTCACAGATACCTTAACTATTGTGGAGGTTGGGTAAGCAGTAAGCACCGTTACCAATCAATATAATTTTACACTTTGTAAGAAATAAATATAAAAACCCTACAATTATTTAACTTGATCAAATTGAACATGGATTAAACAAAAACCAAAACATTAAATAAACTGAACTTAAATAACCTTATCAAGTATAAACTAATCGATCAGGAGGGAGATGAAGAGAATGCTTTCATCTACTTCTCAATCGACCTTGTAGTCTGTTGCTGTAAAGCTAATTTTCTCTCTTTGGGGGATTTGTCTTGTAAAAATTGGCTTATTCAATTCCATAATCTTAATCGTTGCACATGCTCACGAAATTAGAATATTGATGAAAAAATTAAAGGATAGTCACAAAATCTAGTAGAAATGTGGATGTAATTGATAGATTCATTAAACTGAAAACATTGATATCAAAGTAAACTTGAGAACGTTAATCATGGCATCATTTTAAAACAATACGCTAGACTCGTGTCGTATTGCCATATTTCCAAACTTAGCCAAGCCAATCATTTTAGAACATAAAAGAGGAAATATAATATAACTTGAAACCCTATTAGTTATTATATGTGAGCTAATTGATCTAGTAAGACTTGATGTTGGAAAATCGCCTACTAAACGCCATTTCGGAAACACTTGATGCTGGAGATACGCTTCGTGGTGTCCCAGTGGAACTGACAGATCTGCTCGTGGACCCACTTTGGGTATGACCGGATTGATATCCTCTCCATGAGTTCCTTGGAAATCCCTGGATGACAGACTGACAGAGGTTATACTCGTACAAATCTCAAGAGAATGAAGCTACAAGTTACATTTATGGATCAACTGCTTACTTCCATTTTATGGTTTTCTCCCTTAAGAAGAGCAAGCTTTCTTTCGAAAGAGTTACCATGAATCTGTCAGGATGAAATCCAAATATTCAGACTTTATACCAATATGTGGAACTATTGGAAAGCTTCATTACCTTCGTTTTCGAGGAGTTGCAGGCAAAATATCGAGTGAAGAACTCTGGTTCATGCCCTTCTGTAACAATATAAAGAGGAGTTTCCGAAGATTGCCCTTGAGCCAAAAGATCAGCCTCTAGATATTTCTAGAAACAGCATGCGAATAAGATGAAAAAAAACATACACAAATGACAGTTAGAAAGTGGTTATGTGTCGTTGGATGATCAAACAGAACGTTGTGAGTCCCATCTTTGTGCCTTATGTAGAATTCCTGAAAATTTATGACAGAAGGTGCTAAAACAAACTGTTTTTTGTAGATCTGTTAACATTTGATACTCAAAGAGCACAAGGTGTAAAAGCTATTTACCAGATATCCTTCGGTGTTAATAGTTCCATGGCAAACCACGTACTGCATATCTGTCAGCGTACAAATGACATCGAACAACAACTTAATTCGATCCTTGCACTGAACATTTATGACAGAGTAACCCCATTCGATCAAGTTCTGAACTGGTGTAACCTTCTTTCCATATGAGTCAGGTTTACAGAAACAGTGGTCTTTCCGCTCCGTATATCATTTCCGCCCTTCAAGACGGGTCTCAACCTTGCTAGAATGCGAGCAATCCTCTCAGAATCCTTGATTTGGCATCCAGAACAGCAATCTTTCATATAAATAAGGGATTCAATCCGCCCATTGTGAGCCCAGACTTTAGCATCTACCACATCACACTTGAAGTCCGCCAACACCTCAGACAACAGACCTACTCTATCGGTCCCTGTTAGTTCCAACACTGTTAGACCTTCTGCCCAACCGTTCTTGTATCATGGATGACAGTTCCTAAGGCCTTCATGCCCAAACTACACACAGATTTCAACGAACTGCAACAATAATAATAATAAAAAAAACCTAACCGATAGAAAAGAGGGAAAAATACCCTTCAAGCCCTTGCCTATCCGACGGAAACCATGTCTGCCTGAGCGCTCGGTGGCGACCAACCGAACCAAACCAGGTAAAGATACCAACGAAGCCCATAACCATTGTGTCGATTAGCATCCTCAACGTCGCCGCAGCCGCCGCTAGTTGCAGAATCTCCGCGCTCGCAGACGACGGTGACGGATCTGGGTTCGCGAGGAGCGCACCCCATCCACTGCACCTCTTCCTTCTCGTCCACCGGAGCCCTAAAATCATCACCACCGGAGCCCTCAAATCATCACTGGAATGTCCAAGAGGGGAAGATAGGAAGCAGAGAGAGGTGAAGAGAAAGAAGAAAGGAGGATTCTACCTCGAAGAACGAATCGCCGCTCCCACCCTCATACCCGCCTTCCTACTTTCTAGTGAATTTGGGAGATCGTGGGGAAGAGAGAGAGAGAGAGAGAGAGGCGGATTCAATTTTCCAAAGAAAGAAGAAGAAGAAAAAAAAAAAAAATTAGATAGGCCTCCACATGGATAGTCCGAGAGGGCTTGAAAGGACTCAACTTTAATATATAGGAGAATTATGACCCAACAAACGAACTTAGTTTTTCTTATTATTTTTGCAAAAAAAAAAAAAAAAAGAAAGCAACTGTATTATTCTCCATCATCTTCTACAAAGGAAGGGAGTCACCCACCTATACTCATTCTCCACAACTAACGTCTCCATACATGTACACCTTCTCTCTAGTCTCTACTACACACACATTTGACCTTCACCCACAAGATATATACAACGTTCACTCGACGGAGATAGGGGGGATGAGGCCACATAGGGGCCATCCATCCTAACTAGGACGTACAAATCTACACACAAGACAACGACCGTTTATTGCTATCTGAATTGGTACCAGCTTACGGAGGACCAATGCCCGGCCTCCATACAGCTCTCGTCGACAACTCTCCCCACCACAACCACCATCAATTATAAGGTGTTGGGATAGCCGGATGTTGAACCTGAATCTTGTCTAATCACCTCCCTTCAACTCTTTTTTGGTCTTACTCTGCTCCTCCATACTCTATCGGTCTTCAAACGGTCATATATACGCACTCGGATCTCTCTTCTACCCATGACCAAACTAACAAAGTCTTAACTCACGCAACTTAATTATCTCGAATACTACTTACTCAAGTATCACAAGCGAATATTTTAGTCCATCTCGATCACTTATTAATGCATCCTATATCGATGATTTCTTGGTATTTTGTGCTTGTTGAAGTGTCAAGTAGTCCATGTTGATCATATTCACTCTCAATCTAACTGTACACAGGATATAGTGACGGTGACCTGATCACTTGAGAGCCTAACCAACCCCAATAAGGGTTGATAACTACCTTACATGCTTATCTTTACTATGTTTTGTGTTAAATGACACTTTCTCCTTAATCGTATTATTTTTAACCAATTGAATTCTGTAATGGCTACTTCGTTAGTAAATTGGGTTTTAAATGAAATTTAACTAGGCTTAAAGGTTAGACTAGCTACTAGTACATGATCCGGGCTCAATCATAAGGCATAGGATAACAACTTGAATTGAAAAAGATTCTTTAATAAAAAAAGAAGTTGATGGCCCTAAAAATCTAATTAAAAGAAAAACTAAAGCCATTAAAATTTGAAATATGTTTCTAAATTTGGACTTTTATCATATGCTCCATAACCATATCTCCTATTATCCTACATATAACCATTTCTTCCCTAGCTCACAAAAACATAGTTGATCATCATTTTATATATATAAAATTTAATTTATTTCATTTTCATTCCCTACCCTACAAAAAAACAACAATATACTCCTATTTAACTTGCTAAATACAACCAAGAATTAACAGCCATTATTTGCCTTGAAATTTTCCACACCATTGGATACAAATTTGTTATGACAACACCCAAAAAAAAAAAGACCAAAACCCTGTAATTGCCTAATCAAACAGACCCTAAAACAAAAGGCAGAGATAACTCGTAAAATTAATCCATCAGGTGATCTTCAAGCTCGCTCTATCCCCTCCTCCTCTCAAGATTGAATCGAACAAATTAAGTAGCTAGCATTCAATTCGTAGCCTCATACGAGCAATTCGATCATTTAGACGACACAAACGCAGGAGGAGGAAGATCGAGCGAGACGGATATGGGGGCATGCGGAAGCAAGCCGAAGGTGTTAGGCGACAAGCTACGTCGTGAGCCTCGGAACTTGGCTTCAGCAAACACCCTTCAGTCTTTCTCCTCCGCGGGGCAGCCTTCTTTCAAGGACAACCAACGATCCCTATCGTTCTCTGCAGCGCCCGACGACAAAGTAGCAATCACGTCGCACCATGACAAACCGTCGCACAATGACAAAGTGTCGTTCTCTGCAGCGCCTGACGACAAAGCAACAATCACGTCGCACCATGGCAAACCGTCGCACAATGACAAAGCATCGCACAATGACAAAGCGTCGTTCTCTGCAGCGCCCGACGACAAAGCAGCATTCACATCGCACCATGTCAAACCATCGCACAATGACAAACCGTCGCATAATGGCAAACCGTCGCACAATGACAAAGCATCGCACAATGGCAAAGCGTCGTTCTCTGCAACGCCCGACGACAAAGCAGCAATCACGTTGCAACATGACAAACCGTCGCACAATGACAAAGCATCGCACAATGACAAAGCGTCGTTCTCTGCAGCGCCCGACGAAAAAGCACCAATCACGTCGCACTATGTCAAACCATCGCACAATGACAAAGCGTCGCACAATGGCAAAGCGTCGTTCTCTGCAGCGCCCGACGATAAAGCAACAATCACGTCGCACCATGTCAAACCATCGCACAACGACAAACCGTCCCACAATGACAAAGCGTCGTTCTCTGCAGCGCCCGACGACAAAGCAGCAATCACGTCGCACCATGACAAACCGTCGCACAATGACAAAGCGTCGTTCTCTGCAGCGCCCGACGACAAAGCATCAATCACGTCGCACCATGACAAACCGTCGCACAATGACAAAGCATCGCACAATGACAAAGCGTCGTTCTCTGCAGCGCTCGACGACAAAGCAGCAATCATGTCGCACAATGACAAAGTGTCGCTCTCGTTCGCTAAATCCCCCGATGACACCCAACAAGCGGCGCCCGTCGCCTCATATGAGGAGGACGAGGAAGAGGAAGAGGAGGATATCAATCCCAACGCCATCGTAGGCATTGATAACGATCGTAGCGACGAGTTGTCTTCAAACCGCCACAAGATTCCCAACGCCATCGTAGCTGTTGATAACGATTGTAGCGACGAGTTGCCTTCAAACCCCCACAACAGTGGTGATGATGATGATCGTGATAACGACATCCCTCCCGAATATACAACCGAGGTAATTAATTACGCTGTTTATTTTATTTTATTTTTAATCTTAATCTTTTGTAATAATCATCATGAGATTCATCACATATAACTATAAGTCCAAATTGTGAGGGGGGTTAGCCGAATTTTTTTTGAAAAAAATAAAATAAAATCAAAAGTCATTTTATCTAAATTATTTGTTTTCAAACTTCAACAAACTTTTTAATATGATAAACAAAAAAAATTCCTATTGTGGGAAAATATTTATGTGAAATACAGAAGTTTGGGCATAAGATAAGACTCGTATTTTGATATATAGTTTTTCAAATGTGACACGTTAATTGTGACATATATATGCATCAATATATGTTTGTTGGCATGTGTATATCGACTAGATAAAACATGTACAATTTTTCTAGTTTAATTAGTAATTAAAGATGACATTTCGATCATAGCTATTTTGGAAACTATGAAATCGAGAAATCAAAGATGCAAATCAAGTGGTTTATTCATCAATTTGAGTAAACTCCATTGGAGTGTTCTAGATCGGAAATCAGTAAAGGGAAAATCAGTTTGTTACAACAGCTGTAACAACCATTCCCGCCTTATAAAGGCATCTGTTCATTGAGGGTGAAATGACAATTTTGCCCTTGCTGTGTTGTGTGATCAGTTGCCTTGTGTGCTTGCTGTAGTCGTCGATATGAGCTCCTGAGCTTGCACCATCAGCTGATCAACCTTCTATGCATACTAACTCACATACCCCCCCCCCCCCCCAAGCTTAGCCTGGTGCAGGGAGAACTAGGCCAAGCTTGGCTCGGAAAAAATCATGCTGCCTAGCTCCAAGAGCCTTAGTGAAAATGTCTGCAACCTGTAGAGATGTAGGGACATGGACTGTGTTAAGGAAGCCAGCAGCCACCATTTCTCGAATAAAATGAGCATCAATCCTCACGTGCTTAGTGCGTTCATGGAATATGGGATTGATGGCCAACTGCTGAGCTGATTTGTTATCACAAAATAGAGAAATGGGAAGGGAAATGGATATGCCAATATCAGCCAGAACTCCTTGCATCCACACCAGTTCACTTGCCACATATGACATAGCCCTGTACTCACTCTCCGTTGATGACTTAGACACTACCTTCTGTTTCTTGGTTTTCCAGGACACCAAGGATGAACCAAGATATACACAATAGCTAGACAGAGAACGTCCAGTGTCTAAGCAGTTGCCCCAATCAGCATCAGTAAATGCTTGAACCATGAGGGATGAACGAGATGAGTATGAGAGAGCAAAATTGAAGGTCCCTTTGAGGTATCTGAGGAGATATGTGAGGACATCCCAGTGAGGTTTCAAAGGATTTTGTATGAACTGGCTAAGCTGTTGGACAGTGTAAGATATGTCTGGTCTAGTGAGAGTGAGATAGAGCAGTCTCCCAACCAGTCTTCTATAGTCTTCAGGATTGGTGATGGCCTCACCTATGCTTGCAGAGAGTTTAATGCCATGTTGCATAGGAAAGGGAGCCTCTTTGCACCCATCCATCTGGGCATCAGTGAGGATATCTAGAACATACTTTCTCTGGTTCAAAAGGATGCCTGCAGAAGATCTTGAGATTTCCATGCCAAGGAAATATCTGGCATCTCCAAGATCCTTGATGGTGAACTGTGTGTGCAAGGCAGACTTTGTGCTCTCAATCTCAGTGATGGAGCTCCCCATGATCAACATATCATCAACATAGACTAAAGCTATGGTTAAGTGGTGGTTTGAGTGTTTGACAAACAGTGAGAAGTCATGAGAAGACTGGACAAATCCCAAAGTGATCATGAACTTTGTAAGTTCATAATTCCACTGGCGGCTAGCTTGCTTTAGACCATACAAAGATCTAGTCAGTCTACACACACTACCACCTTGCACCTTATAGCCAGGAGGAGGAGTCATATAGACCTCTTCCTCTAAATATCCATGCAAAAAAGCATTGTTAACATCCAACTGATGAAGCATCCATCCTTTACAAGCAGCAATGGCCAACAAAATTCTCACAGTAGACAGTTTGGCAACAGGTGAGAATGTCTGTTTGTAATCTCTATCCTTCACCTGATTATACCCCTTTGCTACCAACCTTGCCTTATATCTTTCAACTGTCCCATCAGCTCTATACTTGACCTTGAAAATCCACTTGCAACCTATAGGTTTCTTTCCTGGTGGAAGATCAGTGATCTCCCAAGTGTGGTTATATGTGAGAGCCACCAATTCCTTTTCCATAGCTGCCTCCCACTCAGGAATGCCCTTAGCTTGAGAATAGGTTTTAGGTTCAAAAATGGAGCATACATTGACTAAGGAATGAACATACTCCTGGGAAAGGTGAGACAGATTTGATGTAGAAAATACAGCAAATGATTCTGATTGAGATGAATCCGGGCTACCTCTGAAGGGAAGATGAGAATAGGCAAAATCATTGAGCCTGGCAGGTCTGGTGATATGTTTTCTTAAGTTGACATGAGGAATGGGAGAAGGAGTTGAATCAGGTTGATGAACAGATGGAGTGGAGTGTGATGAAGATGGGGAGTCTGAAACCTGAATGTCATCTAATGAATGAGGTGAGGGAGGAGAAATGTGTGGGGTTGGAGGTGACTGAGAGGGTGAGGGATGATGAGATCTATGATGGATAGGTATCCAATCATCACTGTCATAGGAAGGCTCCATGGATTGAAGATGGGGCTGTGGCTTGGCATGCTCTTTGAAGGGAAAGACCTCCTCCTCGAATGTCACATGTCTACTGATGATAACAGTTCTTTTGTCAAGATCATACAACTTGTAAGCCTTCTGATTTGGTGGATAGCCAAGGAACACACATCTTCTGGCCACCTCCCCCAGCTTATCTCTATGGTCATTTGGTTGCACAGCATAACAAAGACAACCAATTATCCTAAGTTGATCATAACTGGGTGCAGTGTGATAGAGAACTTCGAAAGGAGACTTCCATTTCAAAATGGGAGTAGGCATCTTGTTGATTAAATGAGTGGCCCTAAGGACACAATCTCCCCAAAATCTTAATGGAAGACCTGCTTGCATTCTGATAGCTCTAGCAGTTTCCAAAAGGTGCCTGTGCTTTCTTTCTACTCTGCCATTTTGTTCATGCACACCTGGGGCAGCTCTCTGGTGTATGATGCCTCTAGATTCAAACAATTCTCTACACCCTCTCTGAGTGAACTCAGTTCCATTATCAGTTCTAACTATTTTGACTGATACCTTGAACTGATTTTCTACCATGTTGATAAAGGCTGTGATCAACCTTAGCACTTGCATCTTATCTTGCATCAGATAAACCCAAGTGCATCTAGAGCAATCATCTAAGATAGTTAAGAAATATTTTGCTCCACACAAAGCTGGGACTTTATAAGGTCCCCAGACATCAATATGCAACAGATGAAACACATGATCAGCTATAGAAGAACTTCTATCAAACTGTAACTTGTGTGCTTTGGTCATAGCACACACATCACAATGTAAATTCTGAGAGTTAACATCAGTGTAACCAGGCACATGTTGAAGTTTAGAAATTGAAATATGTCCCAATCTGGCATGCATCAAAAGCATATTATTGCAACTCACATTATTCAAAGAAGCATAAAACTGAGACTGAGACTGATGCTGCACTTCTACTCCAGATTGCAACACATACAGCCCCTTGTCCTCATGACCCTTAGCAAAAATCCTTTTAGTTGTAGGGTCTTGTAACCAACAACTCAAACTGTCAAAACTGAACCTCAAATGCTTCTCAGCAAGGCACTTTGAAACAGACAATAAATTGTGCCTAAACTGTGGCACCAGCAATACTCTATTCAATACCAAATCAGAATTCAATCTGACTGTACCAAATTGAGCAACTGTAATGCACTTTCCATCAGGCAATCCAAGTTTGATTGCACTATGAAAGTCATGGATTTCAGAGAAAATCTGATGATCAAATGCAATATGATCTGTGGCTCCAGAATCCACTATCCACATATCATGTTGTGATTTGTTCACCCCAATAAGAAAAGAAGAGCTTAGGGTACCTGCAAAATGCACCATAGCCTGATTGGCAGTGCTATCAACACTTTCCATATGAGATTTCCCTTTCATTAGTTTCTAAACTTCCTGGAACACAGCATGTACTACAGCTTGGTCAGGCTTGCTGGTGTTGTATCCATCTTCCTCAAAAGGACTCTCCTGTTGGGTAGATTCAAACTGAGCAGCAAACTTTCCACTAGGTCTAGGCTTACCATCTTCCTTAGGTCCCCTAAACCACTCAGGGTATCCTATCAGTTTAAAGCAGTACTCCTTAAGGTGGCCCCTTTCACCACAATGATCACATTTTCTTTCCAGTTTGGCCTTCTTGTAATCTCTATAGCTTTGCTCATTGTTCCTGTCATAATATCTTGTCTGTTCAGCATTTCTATAATCTCTGTAACCTTTAGCAGCATTTGCTTCACTATCCAGTTGATAGTTCCTATCCATCTGGCCAAATTTGTCTTGTTGGAACCTGTCAAATTGCCTGGTAACATTCAAAACACTTTGCTCACCTTGAATTGCATTGGTAACACCCTTGGATCTTTCAATCTGTGTAGCCATTTGAAAGGCTTTGTTAATCCCTGGCATAGGGTCCTTGGACAATATATCGCTCCTTAGATTCTCATAAACGTCATTCAACCCCATCAGAAATTGCATGACCTTTGCTTTCTCTTCCCTATCAACTATCCTTTTCAGTAAACCACAACTACAGCCATTTATACCTCCACAATTGCATACAGGAACTGCATCCAGTGATTTCAACTCATCCCAAATTTTGCTTAATTTCCCAAAATAAGCTCCCACAGACATATTTTCTTGCCTGAGATTAGCCAAATCTGTACGCATCTGGTATACTAATGGATCATTACTCTCAACAAACCTCTCTTTCACCTCATGCCACAGCTCTCTTGCTGTCTCAACATACATGAGACTTTCTGCTACTTCTCTAGTCATAGAGTTGAACAACCAACACATTACCATCTGATCTGCTCTCATCCAGTTTTCGAAGTCATCGCTTCCTTCTGCAGGCTTCACACAGCTCCCAGTTATGAATCTGAGTTTGACTTTAGCTCCTAGTGCCATTTTAACACCTCTACTCCAACTTGTGAAGTTGGCTCCATTAAACAAATTCGATACTAAAACCATTCCTGGATGATCGGAATTTGATAGGAATAAAGGATTCACATGAGCATTTGACATACCTTGGATCATGTCTCCAAATTGAATCCCGGGATTCGGAATGTTCCATCCTCTGCCGACTCCAGATCCAGGTGCTGGCGGAGTAAGAAACGTGCCTCTTCCTTGTCCATTTTGGTCGCCTCCACCACCTGGTGGTGGTCCAGCTCCTCTTCCAACCATTCTCGTCGTAGCAAAACCAGATCTCACCGAAAATTAGCAGAAACCGACCACGAATTTCGAAAGCAACTCCAAGCCTTCGAAAAACGCCAGTAAATCAATCGAACACCAGCAAAATTACAGATCGCAACTCATTAGCTCTGATACCATTTGGAAACTATGAAATCGAGAAATCAAAGATGCAAATCAAGTGGTTTATTCATCAATTTGAGTAAACTCCATTGGAGTGTTCTAGATCGGAAATCAGTAAAGGGAAAATCAGTTTGTTACAACAGCTGTAACAATCATTCCCGCCTTATAAAGGCATCTGTTCATTGAGGGTGAAATGACAATTTTGCCCTTGCTGTGTTGTGTGATCAGTTGCCTTGTGTGCTTGCTGTAGTCGTCGATATGAGCTCCTGAGCTTGCACCATCAGCTGATCAACCTTCTATGCATACTAACTCACAGCTATAACTTTAATTTTTTTTCCCTCAATAAATTTTTTCTGAATCGCACCGATTGTGACAGTTAATTAATAGAATTTAAATAGATAAGAAAGATACAAATGTATTGTGATTCACTCAATAATCAGCAATTTTACAATATAGAGATATTTTATTAAGGAGTTTTGAATTCCATATGAAAACATATATGAACTTCATTTTTTGATAATTTTTATATCTATTTTTTTTCATTTAAAATAACTATTTAAATTACAAATTTAAGATTTTCGCAAATATATTTAAACAAAATTATATACTCTCTTGTGCAGCTGTGCTAACTCTACAAAAGTGGTTTAGCAAAATAAAATAAAAACTCTACAAAAGTGTAATATATTCACCTTTTATCATAAGTTGTTAATTTCATTATCGAACTCACCTTTATTGATGTTTTATCATAAGAGTGCAAGTTGTTATATTCATTATGGAACTCTCCTTTTCCTTCCTTAATTGATGTTTCCACAATCTCAAACACATATACCGTACCGAATTAATTACATGGAATTGCTCTGATTCTAATTTAAATTATTGTTCATAAAATGGAATTTTGAATCATAGAAAGACAGTAGGAAGTACTCCCTCCGAACCAAAAATGATGTCGGTTGATTTTTTAACACGTATTTTAAAAAGTTAAAAACTATATAATATATTAACTTTTTTATTATTATTTTTTTATAATCTAATACTTATTACCAACAAATATTAAGTTGTAAAAAAATAATTTCAAAAAAGTTGATATTTTATATAGTTTTTAGCTCCTTAATATGTTTTAAAAAGTCAGACGACCTCCTTTTGGATAGGAGGGAGTAATATAATTGGCCCCCAAAAGGAGGTAGTAATATAATTGGCACATATTAATTCGACTCCCTTTGATTGATTGATAGGATGAAACAGACGACACTACCAGCGAAGACGCCCAAAACGGCGTCGTAGAGGGACCAAAGCTCAAAGATGAGGTGGCCGGTCCGACTCCAACCGATGAGCAAGACCAAATCCCAAACACACCATCTGCAGCAATAATGGATGATGATGATGATGATGGCGACGATGATGATGTAGAAGAGGCCACATCCCCAGCTGGACTCCAGCCCCAAACCTCCCCACCTCACATCCCTCAAAACGACGTCGTCGACACACTACTAGTACTAACCACACCCGGCGCAGAAGTACTTGAGCCCCAAAACGACGCCGTCGCCGATGACGACGAAGAGACTTCATCGAGCTCGGAAAACTCCCCACCAAACACCGTCGACGAGAAGGAGGAGGAGGAGGACGAGAACAACGTCGTAGCGGAGGCGTTGAGGACGAGCCCGCCTAGATTAGTAACGCTAGTTGTGACATCCCCAACGGCTCATCATAGCAAGGAGATGCTGGTGTTTGACCACATCCCGTTGATCGAGACGGCGATGTCGAGGGAGTCGCCGACGGCGGCGGCACTATTACACCATGCGGGGCCCACATATCATCAACATATAGTTGTTCGTGATCATCATCGTGTGCCGCAGAACAAGGTGGAGGTGACGACGGACGATATGCCTTCCACTTTTGCATTTTGATTTAAGGTGCTCATTTAATTTGATTAATTATACCTTCTTTTTAGGGTTAATTACCGGTTATAGGCGTGTAACCCTTTGCCCCTTGTGTACAAAAATTACTTTGAGGTTTGTTTTATGAGCTTTAACTCCATGTTTCAATTTGGTGGAAGACAAAACCTCTGGCCTGGATGGCTGTCCACCTGAATTTTATAAAAAGTATTGGCACATTGTCGGATCTTTAGTTTGTAAAGCAGTAAAGTCTTTTTTCATTCTGGTAACATGTTGACGGAGATAAATCAAACTTTTATAGCCCTTATTCCTAAAATTGACTCCCCTCCAACCATAAACCATTTCAGACTAATTAGTCTTTGTAACACAATCTACATAACCATTGTCAAAATTTTAGCTAATAGACTCAAAACAATCCTTCAAAGAATTATTAGCTCGTTCCAAGGGAACTTTTGTAGAAGGTAGATCCATTTAGGATAGCGCTCTTATTGTGCATGAGGTCTTTCATACTTTATAAACAAAAAGGTAAAAATGGATGGATGACACTTAAACTCGATATGGAAAAGGCATATGATAAAATGAATTTGAACTATATTGAAGTTGTCTTAATCAAATTTGGGTTTCATAAAACTTGGGTCAATTGAGTTATGAACTGCAACACAACGTACACCGCGACCTTTTCGGTTTTGGTGAACAACAACCCAGAGAAACAGTTCAAACTCCAAGAGGTATCCGCCAAGGCGACCTGCTAGCCCCTTATATTTTTTTTATTGTAATGGAAAACTTTGCTACACAATTTCTTGAAGAAGCTATGAGAAATGATGCTTTAATTGGAATCAAACTTACCGCAAATGGCACTCTTATCCCATTTCTCACTTTTGCAGATGATACTCTTATTTTTGCTCTTAGTTCCAAAAGAGTTTACATACAATCCAAAATATGTTGAGCAAATTCTTAAACCAATTAGGCTTGGTAGTCAACTACCAAAAAAGTTCACCGCAAGTTTCGAGGAACGTGAATTCCAACTTGGCACTTTCTCTATCACATGATATGAACATACCTTTATCAACTAGAACTGAAAAATATCTAGGTATCCTCATCATAAATGGAAGAGTCCATAATTGTGTATTTGAGGAGGCAGTTCAAAGCCTAAAGAAACAACTGTCTAAATGGAAGAAGTCAACCTTATAACAAGCAGGACGGGTGGTTCTTATCCATGCGAACCTCTGCTAGAAAATCAACTATTTAATGCAAAATTTCCTTCTCCCGAAAGGTGTTCTCCAACAAATTGATCAGATCAACAAAAATTTCTTCTGGAACAAACTCAATTCTGAACGATACATCCACTTATTAATTAGTTGGGATAAAATATGCAAATCTAAGAAGAAACAAATATCAATCTACAACTAAAACTTCTATGGAAAATACTCACTAATCCACATAACATATGGGATAAGGTCATTCATGAAAAATATCTCCAAGACAATTCAATCTTTGACTTTAACAGACATAACACATCTTGGCAATTCGGAAGACTCCTCCATCTTAGGAAAATCTTCAACAAAGGTCTTATGTGGATCCTGGGCGATGGTAATACCATTAATATATGGTCAGACCCCTGGATAAACAATCTCCCGCTTCAAGATTATATCGACAACTTGGATCCTAAGATGAAGGTGGTCAAATTATTTAATGATAAAAACAATGGAATATTCTCCTTTTAAAACAAATGTTCCCCCTCAATTAGTGGTGAACGCCATTGTAGACATCTCAATCCCAACCCGGGATACATCGGACACACTAGTCTGGAAACTTACAAAGAATGGTGAATTCACGGTCAAATCAACGTCCAAAACTACTAGCCATATTAGCCAAAATTTCCATTGATTACACGTGGATCAAAAAGCTTAATCTGCCTCCCAAAATTCAAACGTTCATTTGGAAGGTGATGACAGATGGTTTACCAACTAAATTGAGGCTAAATAAATACTTTAACAGGGTGTCAGCTTAGTGTATGATGTGTGAAGGCGCCGATGAACACTGAAAATGCATATTTTATATGGTCATTTATAGGTGGTCTTAGGTGCATTAAGTATTCTTATTGCATGGTTAATAAGCTTATTCATATTCTTGATCATTTGGTATTCGAAGTTCGGAATCTACGGTTTTTAGTGTTTATTTGTAGGTCTTATGATTCGGACCCAAAAGGTGGAGAAAACTTGGAGCAAATGGACAAAAGAAGAGCTAAGGAACAAGAACGGAAATGGAGAACATGGAGAAATCTCATCTTTAAGGTTTTGAGAAGTTGGAGTTAGCTTCTGAGGTCTTCATGAGAATCGTAGTGCTTGAAAAGAGCTTTCCAACACATATTCATATGCATCAATCAGATAAAGGGTGACTCCAAAAAGTGTGTTACAAGTTCAGTCTGCCGAACTTGTCAGTACTATAGGAACGGCGCCCGCCGCCTCGTCAGTTCCCGGATTTGCGATACGCGGCCCAATCTATCTTTATGGGAACTTTTATCTAAACTTATTCTAGGGTTTGTCCGACGAAAGGAGGCCTATATTAGGTTATTTTTAGTAGTTTTCATTCATTCAACTATTGACTAACTAAGAGAGATGAGAGGATTGATGTTGAGAGATCCAAGGTACGTCATGAATACCTAGGTTTCTCGTGGTTTTGTCTTCAATTCAAGATTTGGTTGGTTTGTGAGACTCGATTTCTATATTATTCCCATGTTTATTTCATTGTCTTTGCGCTGATTTATGTTGATTAGTTTTACTTTCATTCACATCTTTGTAGAATTGCATCGTGCTAATGTTTCAATTGATTCGCGAGAATATGTAGGACAATGACAGTTTGAGATCGAACTCTCAATCTCCGCGAGGATGATCTTGATTATGTAGGACAATGACAGTTTGAGTAACCTTTCTGTCGATAATTAAGGATTGTCATCTCCGCGAGGAATGTCCATCCCTATGCACCAAAATCGAAATAAAGATTGAATAATTGGGAATTGAGTCAAGGATGGAATAAAATCAACCATTGTTGCGAATTGTAGATGAAACCACACTCTTCTTCTATATTTTATTTGCTCTTACTAACATTCATCATACTTTACCTATATCCCTTATTGCTTATTTACGTTCAAACCTTCTCTTTACTTTCAAAATGATAAATACACATTGCATTGGAATAATTGGTTCTCTGTGGGTTTGACCCCTTACTTATCCACTATACTAGTTTACTAGTTGGTTTATTAGTTTGGAAATCTTTATCTTTGGCAAGGTGAAACATACGACATTTCATCCCACCAAACACTCTCACAATATTCTTCTAGAGTGTCATGTCTCAAAGGCAATTATTTCAAACTATGAATATTTAAATGGAAAATATTTCATTAATTTAAGATCGAACTCTCAATCAAGAAAGAATTCATGTCCATTAAGCATAACAATTCCTACTTTGAAGAGCTTTGCTTCATATGACACTCTATTTGGGAATTAAGAAACAATGTCATCTTTAACAATCACAAGGTGGAGTCTCATAATTCCACTGTCCATCGTATTCATCTGAACCTAAGTGATTAGAGCCAAACTAAAGAAAAAGACGAGAAAACTAGTAACAAAGACAAACAGAAAACCTCTAGGTAGATTAAACCACCAAATGCCATCTACAAAGTAAATGTAGATGGCCCGGTTAGAGCCCCTAATGATTGTCATGTTGGGGGTATCATTAGGGACAGTTCGGGCAAGTTGATCGACATTTTTCACCAGAAAGGAAGAATGGGATCTGTTCTTTTCCTTAGAAGTCCAGCTAGCGAGCCATTGACAAAAGATTAATAAAGGCGATCATTGAAGGAGATAATCTAAAAGTAGTAGAGACGATAAATGACAACTCCAAGGTTGACTGGGAGATCTGTAGAACTATTGAAAGGATCGATCAATATGCTGAAAGGAAGATTTGAATTTATTCAATTCTGGCATTGCTTTAGAGGGGCAAATACAGTAGCTGATTACATTGGTAAATCTAGAGATGGTGTTGTAACATGTCAACTCTCCCCTCGCATGAGGATCTTTTTAACATCATCCGTAGGGATGATCAAGAATGAACTTAGTTCTATCTTGGCATTCTATTATTTGCCTACTGTTAAATTTTTAAAAAAAAAATCTCCATGTTTCAATTGCATACGTACTCTAAATTAATTTGTTACTTTTTTAGGGTTTTTTTTATTACCAACTACTAAAATTTAATCATTATTTACCAATTTTTGTTACCATTAGCAATGTGACAAGGTGGTACACAATTATTCTACTCCAGATCATTTATAATAGTGCTATAATGGTCGGTATCATTATAATAGTGTTGGTCCATTTGAACAATAATGAGGATCAACACCATTATAATAGCACTCGGGGTCAGTACCAATATAACGCGCTTACAGTGTTGATCCATTATAACATTGATAAGGGTCAACATTATTATAGGAGTGTGAATGATAGGTCACTGAACTAGGGTGCATATATGTCATGAAGTTTCGCTTAAGACCAACGACACGATCTTTGATCATCTTCTCATGATATCATCCTTCTTCATAACAAAATCTCATAGATCCCCGCGTACTTCTAATTGAAATCGCAGATGTTCCTCCGGGGCTCCTTCTTTCTCCCCCGTTGGACCTATGTTCCTCCTTCTGCTTTCCCAATATCAAAGTCAAAGATGTAGAGGGGAATGGATACTGGATCCGACACCGACGAAGATGAATAATGAATCACAGCTCCAGGAGAAGGAACACCGAATGACGATGGATGCCCTCTTACCACGATCTCCAGCCTCTCTCGCTCGCTTGACACCCCTCGTTTGTTCTCTTTCTTGCTCACCGGACTTAAAGGTCGCCAGACCGGGAGAAGACCCAATACAACCCGAACCACATCTTGGCAGCCCCATCTCGAATCTCTCACTATGAAGAGGCAAAATGAGATCGGAACAAAAGGAAAATGGAGGAGAAAAAAGGAGGACGAGAGGAAAGAGAAGTTATGGAAGAAAAGGCTTCGAATTTGGAAGCGAGAGATAAAGAAAATGAAGTTACTGTTGAAATCTTGCTAGTTTATTAGATAGGCGTGTAGAAATTCTTTCTTGTTCAAAAAATAAAATAAAAATTACAGTAGTACTCAGGATCTAAAAAGTATAGTTAGACAAAAAAAAGTATAGTTAGAGTAAGACAAAAAAAAATATAGTTAGAATTTTACATTATTATAATCGAGTTTACCAGTAATTAAGCAAAACTACTTCAGGAATAGATGTAACATCACAACGTACACTTAACTAACTTATGATCTGTTTTGTGGGTGAACAAAGGCACAACGACAATTGAAATGAATAACAAAAGCGCAATGAACGCACCTCACGCACGAAGCGAAAAACCTCCCCCTCCCAAAATCTACCCCCAAAAGAAATCAGCTTGGACGAACCCTAGATCCAAAATCGTCCCCTCCAAAAATCAATCTTGTATCGAATCAATTCATAAAATGCTTCTGCAAATGCCTCTTGTGTGGAATATAATCTCAATCGAAATGCTTTTGTTACTTTTGTCTCTGTTTATCCCCTTCTTGCATCTGAAAATGCCTTCTTGTACGAATTCTTTTCGTCTATGTACAGACGGTTGTTGGTGATGGGTTCCCTGGCTCCTCCCTCTCGGAGCGGTTGTCAGCATCCGCCTAATCAGTGGGACTCAACTCGTGGGGGTCAACGCTTTAGAGGAATCCTTCGGCCTCCTCCTTGGCCTTCTTTATATTCCTGGGTGGTTTGCTTTATCGCTTCGCGCTGCTGTCTCCACTTTTGGTTAAATCAATGGTGGTCGGTTCTGTCTGCTTGCCGGTTACTTCCTCCTTCCGGTCGGTTGTACAAGGGAATGACGTTCTCTCCTTGTCACATCTACCCTCTTTATCTCTCTTTTGATCTAATCTGGATTTGTGTAAAAACTCTCACCTTTTGGGTGAACAAAACCATAGATGGACCTTGTGTCCTTCTACCGTCTACATCCCGAAAGGGCCCTCAAAACCATGAGCTTCCGCTATCACCGGGTGGGATTTTGCTCCCATCTGGTGGTGGGGAATCTCTTTAACATCTACAGGTGAACTATACTCCCTGAACAAGACCTTGAAAGGGGCTCATGCTCCTTCACCCTTCATATCCCGAAAGGGTTATCAAAGGATGATGAATAATCAGATCTTTGACTGGTCTCTGATTCAAACCGTGGTTGAGGTATTAGCCTCTTCACCCCCTACTTCCTGCAAGGGCTCAAATCGTTCTGTGGTCTTGGTGAGTGATAAAAGTTTTCTGATTTGGAATCCGGTAAAATCTGAGGATAACTGGGTAATTCTATATTCCCTTTATACTCGTATTCAAGGAAAAACTCATATGTATCTTAATCATGTCCCTAATGATGCATATTTGGGGGTCTTGCTGCTAAGTTTCTTGATATTCATCCTCGGCTTGTTGGGGGTGGATGGATGCAAGAGTAATAATGATGTTGAGCAATTGATTGATACTCTTGATAAATTGTTGGATAAAATCTCCTTAAGGATACTAAATTGTTTTTCCAAAACAAGTCTCACTGAATTGCCTTATACTCCTATTGTTGCTCCTCTTGCTTCTTTCCTTAAGTTGTTTGAGTTTGAGAAGCTAGGAGTATGGGACCCTATCAACTCCGTTCCCAACAATAGCAAAAATGATTTTCATGAAGTATACTTTACATATTCCCCGCTGAAGAGCAATTGCAAACAAACTAGAATAAGGGAAATGCTTTTCAAATCTATCAATTTTAATTGTGTATCATTGATTGCTAACACATCTTATTGTTCCCACCTTCTGCCAAACAGCTCCATGGGAAACACGCCCAGAAAACACGTTTGTAACTCTATGATTGAGGAGTACGCATCGTCTTCCCTTTTCTCCCGAAAGGAACCTGACCAAACTTCGTTCGTGTTGACTCCCCTGCAGAGACAATTGTGTTAAAGAGCTCTGTATCGGCTGCTGCCTTCCAGGTAAAAATATGTTTGCTAGTTCTGGCCCTTGTGGGTTGGCTGGTTCTAGTCTACTGCGTTAAAATCCTACTCAAGAATTTTTTATCCAATTTGTTTTTGGATACCCATTCCTGTGTAAAATGGCCCCCATCCCTTTTGAGGTGCTCTGAATCTCTCAACCCCCCTCATAACCCTTATGATGTTATATGGGGCTTGTATACCTCTGATTCACCTATAGGTTTGCTTTACATGGCTGTTGATGAAGCTGCACTTGGTGTTGATGCTATATTCATTGTGTCTCCCAATCTGTGAAAAAGCTTCCTTGCCCGCTTTGTTGCTCCTTGCACTTTACCTTTGGTTCTGTGTAAGTATGAGCAGCAGATGGCAAGGCTACTGGTAAAATCTGAATGATGCAACCGTTCTGAAAACTATGGTGAATCTAACGGGGCTTCTTCCACAAAACCTATTGTATTAAAAATATTGGGACATTATAGATACGGGAATCATAAAAGCCATCAAAGCTTTCTTCCACACGGGCAGGATACTAAAACAGATAAACCATACCCTTAATATCCCTAATCCCAAAAAATGACAACCTACCTTAACGACGCATTATCGAGGAATACTGCAAATTCTTGGGACAAAAAGTCAATTATTATAAATCTTCCTTCCAAATTACAAAATGAGCCCAAGAACTAGAAGGAATTCTCAACATCCCATTGGAATGGAACCTAGAAAAATACTTTGGATGTCCAATTATCAATGGAAGAGTAACTAAGGATATGTTTGGGGAACTAGTCTGTGAATCGAAAGACAAACTAGCCAAATGGTGTGCCAATGCTTTATCGCAAAAAGGAAGGGCAACCCTAATATCAGCTAACTTATCATCAAAACCCCTCTACGCTATACAAAATTTTATGCTTCCGGCCTCAATCCACAACCAGCTTGACCAAATAAACAGAAAATTTGTTGGGATAAAGATGCACAACATAGTCCGTTAATTAGTTGAGATAAAATCTGCAAATTAAAAGCAATTGGGGGACTGGGATTACGCAAAGCAAGAACCATGAACGAAGCTCTACAGTTAAAACTTCTATGGAAAATTCTTGCAAAACCACAAAACTATTGGGTCAGAATCATGCAATACAAATACCTAAAAGAAAACCATATTCTCACGTATAATAAAAAAAGGGAATGCCTCTTCGCAATGGTCGAAACTCAGAGCGCTAATCCCGAATTTTAAATTGGGAATAATATGGTCAGTGGCAAATGGACAATCTATTAACTTATGGAAAGACAACTGGGTTTATACGACATCCCTGGAAGAGAAGCTAGGGTCCCAACAGAATAGTAACACAATTGAATCTGTAAACGATTACATTTTGGGGGGTCAGTGGTAGAAGAAGAAGCTCAGGACTAGACTCCCAGAGAGCGTAATAGAAGACATTATTAAAATACTCCTTCCAATCACACCTATCAAAGATAGACTGTATTGGTGGCTAGACAGAAAGGGATGGTTTACAACTTCGAGCGCATACAATCTTATCACAAGTAACCAAACTCACAACTCCAAGGATTATAACGGGATATGGAAACTAGACATCCCACTTAAGGTTAAAATTTTTGTATGGAAAATCAAACATCATGGACTAGCCAATGCTGCACGCTTAGCCCTTAAGGAGGTAGCAGTACCCACAGGATGGGCTTTCTGTAACCACCTCTCGGAAAATGACATTCATCTATTTATAGAATGTCCCATCAACAATTTTAAAAACAATTCTCTACTGACATTTCTGACAAGGTCAACACGATATTAACCCAAAACAGAAGCATGGACCAAATATTACAAATTCTAGGGGAGTCCCTGTCAAAGTAAAACAAACAACACATAATATTCAAATGGTGGACCCTATGGTTTGTTAGAAACCAAGTGATTTTCAGAAATGCAAAAACGTTGTCCATTAAGGGCCTTAAGAAATTAATAAAGGATAATATCGATAACTAGAAAAGAGCAAGTGTTTTGGATACGACAAGTTTAGGGGAGGATGTGCTGCTTCCCCATAACAACGAGAAACATAAGGTTAGAAATAATAAACAAAAAACCATCCTATGGAAAAAAAAACCCTGTAGGGAAAATTCAAGTTGAATTTCGACGGATCCTTTGTATCATCAAAAATGGGTTCTGTAGGCTACATTATACGCGATTGGACGGGAAACTCAGTAAGTATAGGAGGAAAGGAAATCGGGGGCATTTCGCCACTAATGGCGGAAGCTCTGCCCCTTAAACTAGGACTACAAAAGGCAAAAGTCCTCGGAATCTCCCATATTCCCCGCATAACGTCAGACATTCAACTTATGACGTCAGACATTCATAGATTATCTGAGCAAACAGACGGCCTGTCCCTGGGAAATTGAACTTATAACGTGAGACATTCAATCCATCTTAACAGAGTTAACAAACCTCGGAATCTCCCATATTCCCCGCATTGGTAATCAAGTAGCGGATAAAGTTGCACACCTTAGCTACTCTACGAGGGGAGCAGACTTTCAAAATAAATCAGGTCTACGCAATCTCATCTGCAAGGATGCTTTGGCCTAGAGCTTCTGCTCAACCGAATCTTTACCTAATAAAAAAAAACTTATAATCTATTTTAATTAATGGTAAAAGTGGGAGACAGTTTGACATGTCAGTGGTTGTCCGAATTTAAGTCGGTATGACAAATCTGCACCTTTGATCGCGTCCTCCCTTTCTTTTCTTTTTTTTATACTACGTACTCAGTACTCCACACCGTAAGAAGATCTCCTACAATTTTATTTTTAAAAATAAAATAGAAAAATACTACGTACAGAGTAAAGGACATTTTTTTTATACAAGGCAAGACTTTGGGAGACGTCAGATCCTGCTGATGCACCTCCCAATGGCGTCCAGTCGGACGAGGGAAAGGAACTCTGGATGACAAATGATAGCTCCATGATCCATGTAGTGTCTGAGATGATCAATCTTGTCCGCAACACGGTTGATTTCACGGATATCCGTGACAATCATCTCATGGAGTAAAGGGGATATATTTTCACTTGTTTTACTTTAATTTGGGTGATAATATCTTTATCGCTAATTTTTACTATTTTCACCGCTAATCACCGCATAGGTTTACGGTGGCTTTAATGACAGTCAACGAGGCCACCGCATAGGTTGACGATGGCCACCGCCATACTTTGCGGAAGGTCGAGGTGTATATAGACCCACCGTATAAGTTGGCGGTGGGCCTTGGATGACGCATTTTTGGGGGTTGGTAACCGGACCGAACCGGGTCGGGCCGTCGCCATAATAGTCTCAAACCGTCGTCATAACCCACCGCATATGTATACAGTGGGTTTGAACAGTCGACATAACGGTCCAAAATCGTCGCCATAACAGTGGGTTTGAACCATCGCCATAACGGTGAGTTCGTATACAGTCAACGTCTCCACCGCATGTATATACGGTGGGCTTAGGAAATAGTAATAATTAGCGGTGAAAATATCCACCCCGCTTTAAATTTAACACCTACGGATATCAATTTTAAAGATTTGAAAGAACATTTAATTTTGGAGAAAAATATAAATTAAAAAAAGACTTTTTTTTTCCACTTTCTAATTTTAGAGAATGAGATTCATAATCAGTTAGACTAAAAATGTACTTAAAAGTTTATTAAAAAAATCCAAAATGGTACGGTGATACTGTGATGATCTTAGATGTGATTTTATATAAAATTTAAAATATATTCATATATATTAGTAATGAGTATGAAATTTTTTGTAAAATAAATAATTTAAAAAGTTGATATTTTATAGAGTTTTTAACTTTAAAATTTTTGTTAAAAAGTTAAACAATCTATTAAAATGATTTTTTTAGTGTTTGGGGGAATTCCTGTGGTTAATATTGCAAATTTTGTTTATAGTGACCACAATATCTTTGAAATTTTGCATATTCAAGATATTTTCAATTTCAAATTTGCATATCATTTTCAAAGTTTATACTTTAACCAACCTTTGTATTAATTTTTTTTTAAAAAAAATCAATTCTTGTAAGTTAATATATGTTCTCACTTCTCAGGGAAAAAAATACTTACATCTTTAATTTTATTTTTACATGCATGTCATTTCATTCTCATAGCGATAAGTAAATACTACCCGGAGAAAGTTATGTGATCATCAATTTTGTCGTTTCACCAACCATATTTGATATTTTGAGTCCATGACTCATTAAAAATAAAACCAATCAATTGTTCATTATTAGATATATAAATGGTCAATTTTTTCATTTTACTATCAACCAACATGTCGAATTAAAGAAGAAAAAAAACGTTTTTTTTCGTTAATTTTTTGAAAACAGAATGGTCAATTTTTTTTTCAAAACGTTTTATTTTGTTATTAAGAATATAAATGTTCAATTTTTTTTCTAGGTATGTTTTTTTTTTTTTTTTGATTAGGTAAAAATTCGAAGGTCAGACAGGCCTGACTCATCGAGAGGCCGACCGAAGTCGGCAGACGGCGAACCGTCTATCATAGCAACCTAAAAGACAGAAATACAAATTACAAGCGAAGTGAACCAAGCAAAAAGAAACTCTACACTAAACGCTCCAAGAAGACAAAACACCCGAAACGCTGAGGAAGACACCGAAGAACGCAGCCAAGCACCACCGAACAGTAGCACCGCGAGCCAGTAGTACATCAGGACTCTATCTCCTGTGGGTAGTGCAGACTAACTCCAAGGAAACTCTATCCCGACTACGGAGTCGCCCTGAGCGCACCACCACGACCCCAGCCAGACCCGACTACAGACACCATGCCCCCTCAACCAAGCAGAATATCTCCTAGAAACATCAGAAGCAGAGTCGCAAACTGCTCGAAACAAAACGCCAACAAACTTTCACCTACAAAATATCGACAAGCCCTTACGGGATTTTCTCAGACCCTTTCGGGTGGTTATATTCAAAACCCATTAGGGGAGACCCTTACGGGAGGGATTTAGACAAGGCCCTTTCGAGCTATCTCTTTTTTTTTTGGGACAAATCCTCATCCTTGGGCCCGAAGGACCAAGGCTTGGGCCCAAAGGACCCGAAGCTTGGGCCCGAAGGACCAAGGGAGAGAGGAGAGAACGCAGACGGCAGGGACGAAACCACACCGAACGAGCGCCACCGAGAGGAGGCGAAGACGGCAAGGAGGAAGAGGAAGACAAGGGGAGGCAGTGGAGAGGACGTGAAGCCCAGCACCAGCGAACCAAACCAAAACCACCGGGAAGAAAGCTGCGACTAGTTTTTTCTAGGTATGTTTGGATTATCACTTCAATGCTAAACTTCAAAACTAGGAAAGTGTTTGATTAACTCTATTTATAAATAAATTTATATAAAGGAATATAAATTTAAAATAAAACACATTGTAAATTATATCCATCAAACACCTACTATTCCATAAACTTTATAATTAATTATATTATAAATTTAATATTGTATATTTGATCAACATAATTTATCAAGAGTTTCCTTTTAAATTCACATGATTGTAAATATAATATAAATTATTTTAAAAAAAATTCCAAATATTTACGGTTATAATTGTATTATAAACTTAATCAAAGGGAATCCCAACACAACCGAAAAGATCCAAACGGAACCAAAGAGGATGAATACAAGTTATATTGACCTCGATCTGTACCCAAACTATAGAGTATTAGATACCTGCTAGATAGGGTCGGACCTGAGGCGAAGTCCAAAGCCCTCGCCTCGAGCCCAATTAGACCAGGGGGCCCAATTACACTAGGGGTGGCATATATGCATATTAAAAAATGAAAAAGGCTTAGGGGCCGGATAGGCACTACGCTCAACGCTAATTGGGAAAAAAAAAAGCAAACACATTGAAAGTCCATAAATACATATTAAAAAATGAAAAAGGCTTAGGGCCCAGATAGCCAGTATACTCAACCAGTCAACCTTGATTGGAAAAAAAAGAAGGAAAAGCAATCACATTGAAATGCAGCGTTTGAAGAAATCAAAAGAGAAATGATGAATAATCAAATAGTAGGAGGATGTTAGGAAACTCGCTTGGGAGAATCGCAATTTCGCCGCCGACGTCCATTCACCTGATTCCAACCACATCAGCGACCATTAGCACCGGAACCAAGCCCAGGCTGTCGCTCTCTCCTCTCAGGCTCCCCCTCTTAGCCTCTCGCTCGAACCGCAACCTCCACTCCTTCTTATGGGTGTCATCGTCGGACGTAGGCTATCCCAGGCCCTCTCAGTCACAGCTCACTCTTGAAATCAGGTGTAATTTAATCCTAGGTTGTTGGAATTAATTGGATTTAATATGTAAGTTTTAGAATTTACTCCGTAGTAATTAGGGTTTTGGAATTTGGAATTGAATTTGTAGGATTTTAAGATTTCAATTTATTTTGTATTTATGATTGAATTTGTAGGATTTTAGAATTGAATTTATAGGATTTATGATTTGAATTGTGTTTGACTATTTGTTTTTATAAAATGTAAGTTGTATATGGGAAAGCAGTTGTCTAGAGCTAATAAGATGAAATTGAATGAACAACGAGATGCATTAACTAGAAGTCAAGCAAGTAATATCAAGAAATATCTCACTAGTAATCAAATTGTATATGAATTAAATGAAGAAGTTGAGCAAATTGTTGACACATATGTTGATCAATATGTTAATCTTGAGGTTACTCAAGCTGTCAGTAATGAAGTTGATCAAGATTCTATTGAAAAGTTTACCAGGGTTAATGAAGAAGTTAACAAGGCTATCAATGAAGATTTTGCACAACGTGGCAATGAAGATATAGATCAAGAGAATGGATAGTTCATTAATCCCTGCATGAGAATGTTGATGATCTAGGAAATTAGGACAAAATTGGACAAAATGTTATAGATCGATTTTGTTGTTGAAAGAGATCCTAAAAGGGATGATGGTGAGAAGATGAATAAAAGGTGGCTTTTGTATTCTGTTTAATTGAATATGATCTTTTCCTTTTGTTGAAAATTGTTCAAGACACAAGAGACGATGACTCTGCTTGGTAAGTTGGGAAATGAGGTTTTTTCTGAATGGAAGAACCTCAGTCTCATCTCTCATGAAACCAGTAAATGTCATATGAATTGCATGTCTAACTGACTTGAATTAGAAAGAAGGCTTCAAATTAAGAAGACAATTGATGAAAGTTTACAGCTAGCTATCAATAAAGAGAAAGAGCACTGGAAGGGGTTTTTAAAGAGGACAGTTGCTATTATCCAAATAATTACAAGAAATAACTAGGCATTAAGAGGTGATTGTGAGAAGCTCGATCTTTGTTGACAATAATGATATTTTTTTGCGACTGGTCGTAATGGTTGCTGAGTTTGATTCAGTAATGACAGAGCATCTACATCATGTTCAAGAAAAGAAGACTCATTATTTGTATATTGGCACTAAGATTCAAAATGAGTTGATACACACGTTAGCGACTGTTGTAAAGGGTTCAATTCTTGCGGAAATTAATATGTCAAGTATTTCTCAATCATACTTGATTGCATTCCTGATACGAGCCATGAGGAGTAGATATCTCTTATATATAGTTCGTTGTGTAGATGTTTTAGGAAATAAGGTTTAAGTGGAAGAGATGCAAGTTGTACTAATTAAGTAAACTTGTCCTCGACATAAATGATATAAGAGGTCAAGTATACTACAATGAGACCAATATGAAAGGTAGGAACAAAGGTGTACAAAGTAGATTGAAAATAATCCTAGAGCTTTCTACACTCCTTGTGCATGTCATTCTCTCAACTTGGGATTAATTATGTGATATGGTGACTTGTTGTTCTAAAAGAATGTCATTTTTCGGAGTTGTACAACGCATCTACACTTTATTTTCTTCTTCTACTAAGAGATGACAGATTTAAAAAAAAACATATGAAGTGAGTTACTATCAAGCCGCTCTCACAAACACGTTGGGAAAGCCATGTTGAAAGTGTGAAGCCCATAAATTAAAGGAGCAAGTTGCGCAAATTGTGGGTGCTATAGTTAAATTGAAAACAACAAGTAGGGATGGAAATCATCCACGGACACCCGCTCCATCTGCTCTACCCGATCTGAAAAAATGGATGAAAACCCGATTTAAATGGATAAATAAATGGGTGGTGGACTAATGGATGATAGATCGGATCGGATTCGGGTGAAGGGGTCTCCGATCCACCACCCGATCTGTCACCCGATCCGCCTACCCGGTCCATCTCACCCGAATATATTTAGTATTTATTTTTATTATATTTTCCCTTTTCTTTTTTTCCTTATCGTTTTTTACCGTATAACTCCTTCTTTTTCTTAATTATATTTATATTTTTCCTTATATATCTAATATGTACATCAGTACTTATCTATTAAGCTATACTTCAAAGTTTCTCTCTGTTTCTCCTCAACTCCACCCATTGGCTCCACCACATCACCGATCGATTATTGCACTACCGACTGTAGTGCTCCATCAAACCAATAGAGTTACTAATTCATTTTAATTTCGTTTTCGCCTCGGATAGGTATGTTAATTACATGATGATTCTGGTCTAACCCTTGTCGATGTACATTAGATTATTTAGTACTTGTTTCATAATTAACTAGTATATATCACCTGTCTAGGTTTTTAGAGTATAATTAATTGGTTAAGAAATAATTTCTACTACACATCCACTATTATAGTAAATTAGTAATAGATAGAGATCGAAAACAGTGTATAAAATAATGAGATTTAGAAAAGTAATTTGCAATTTACAGAAGGAAAATCGCATGAAATTGCTCATCCGCTTATTTCACCCGATTCATCCGATAACCCGTGGATGATGGATGGATCGGATATGGAAAATAGATTTAATGGATGATGGATGGATCGGGTGGAGCAAAATAACTAGTGGATCGGGTGATCGATCAAGCTCTCGTCTCACTTCAGTCTTATTTTGAGCAATTTGAAAAGTATGAGGAGATCTTTGGCTTTCTGTTTAGTGTGGAGAAGTTACAATCTGCTGATCATTCTAGCATTATGAGATTATGTAACAATCTTCAAAAAAAATTGACACGTAATGAGCAGTCTGATATTGAAGCATCAAATTTATGTTCATAATTGCAATTGCTAAGGCAGCCACTGCCACCGGAAATCAGTAGAGCAATAGATGTGTTGAATTATTTGAAGAAGATGGATGAATTTCATCCAAATGCATATGTTGCCTATCAAATTTTGTTAATCGTGCCACTTACAGTAGCATTGGCTGAAAGCAGTTTTTCCACGTTGAAATTAATCAAAACTTATCTTCGGTCCACTATGACACAAGAGAGGCTAAATGACTTGCTATGTTATCGATTAAAAAAAAAATAAGGTGATTGAGAAAGTTGATTATGTCAAGCTAATTGATACTTTTGCCTCCAAAATTGTGAGACGGGTGGTATTTAAGTAAAGACATGTCCTAAGGTTATAATTTTTTTTGCTCGATATTTGATGTATATTGTTTGTTTTTCAATAGTCTTGAGGTTTTATGTATTTTGAAACTGAAATGTTACTACACTTATATAACATATTAAATAGCTATATGTTTTTTTATGGCTTGTTTTTTTTTTTAATCGTGAGGGCACAACTCTTGTAGCTCACCTCATACAAATATTTTCTCAGGTTTGACCATGCTGCTAGATCTATAAACTTGATATTTTCCCTATAATTTTCTATAAAATGTTTTTAAAAATGGTATTTCAAAAGGCAATGCTTAAAGAAAAATACATAAATATTCACAACAACTTATCCATAACTTGAATCCCTTTGTCTCATCTAAACTTAATAACAAGCAACTAATTTTGATTACAGTTGCCCCGACATCTTATTACAATACCTATTTTCTGCCACTAATAAATCAGACTTGTACCACTTGTTTTATTGTTGGTGGCCAGGTTTGACCATGCTGCTAGATCTATAAACTTTATATTTTTCCTATAATTTTCTATAAAATGTTTTTAAAAATGGTATTTCAAAAGGCAATGCTTAAAGAAAAACACATAAATATTCACAACAACTTATCCATAACTTGAATCCCTTTGTCTCATCTAAACTTAATAACAAGCAACTAATTTTGATTACAGTTGCCCCAACATCTTATTACAATACCTTTTTTCTGCCACTAATAAATCAAACTTGTACCACTTGTTTTATTGTTGGTGGGCTATTTGGTTCTATTGAAAAAAATTGGTATTTGGTTCTACCACTACAGTTACAATAACTCAAATTCAGATACAGATGCTTGCTACAAAACAAAGTTGGAATGAGGCAAGTCGCTTTGATATGGCTTCTGACTCTTTTACCCCGGTAAAGGCTCGCTCAATTACTAGCAACATCTCAGTTATGCCTCGTCTTCATAGCAAAGACATCAAACTTCATTGGCAAAAACCACCAGAGCAGGCTTTCAAACTAAACTTTGACGGATCGTACTAGGCTTCTGGTGATGGCTCAATTGGATTCATCGTCAAGGACTCAATGGGTACAACTGTCTCAGCAGGATCTGGCCTATGTAAGAACTCTTCTGCCCTTTATGTTGAGGCACTTGCTCTATGGAATGGTGTGCTTCAGGTAAGGGAATTGGGCATCACGAATCTATTGATTAAGGGTGACAATCTCTGGTTGTAAACTCGATTTTGGGCGATCATGGCTGCCAATTGAGTATTGAACTACTAATATCTGACATTAGGTCCCATTCTTTGTGTTTTAATTATGTATCTATTGGTCATATTTTCAGGGAGTCCAATGTCGTCGTCGATCGGGTCACGCATCTGACGTACGGTATCCCTAGAATTTGCTAGCTGATCATGAACTTAGGGTTCTCGTTTGGAATGACGCTCTAGAATATAATTATTTTCGAAAATGACAGATGTATCATAATTCCTTTCTTTATATTCAAAAAAAAAATTACAATATATTAGTTGCATTACTAGGTTGAATTTTTCAATAATTAATATGATACAAAGAATAATTAAACTTCAAACACTTTTCTTCCTAAAGACATAAACCCATATAAATTTTTAAAAAAGAGACTCATAAATGTTGATTAGTGAAACGTACAATTTGCACTTTGCTTTAGAAAAAAGCTAAACATTTTTAAAGGGGATATTTATCAAATTGCCCTAGGACTTTTGTTTAAATGAAAAAAAAATGAAATATCACGTTTTAAATCTTTGAAAGTCCATCCAACATTTTTTTTTTTTTAATTAAGTAAGAATTCAGTAGGACAGGGCTAGCCTGGCGAACCGAGAGCATCCTTTCGGATGAGATCATGAAGATCTGGATGATGTTTTATCTGAGAGGCAGGAATACAGTGACCAAGGTGTGCAACCTTGTCAGCCACTTTATTCCGCAGGCGTCCAATGTGGTTGATTTTAATCCCACCCCGCGAGAGGGGGAGGGATTGGATATCTGAAATTATTGTTTCAATATGCCACGACGGTTTCCATATTTTGTTGATTGGATTGACCACTGAGAGGCAGTCGCTCTCAATAGTATAGTGCTGAATATTTTGTGAGATAGCCATGTTAAGCCCGATAAGAACTGCCATTGCTTCTGTTTCTATCGGAGTTTGGTGACCGACCAGCTGTTGGTGGATTACCAAGGGAGAACAAAAATGGTACCTTATAACAAGACCCACTTAAGATGGGCCCACTGTAGGGGTTGAACCGTCCACATTAATTTTGAGCATCCCCATTCTAGGTTTAACCCAAGTTTCAAGTTTCGGTTTTTGCTGTTTTGGGATCCTAGTTCTGTCCTTGTTAATCTGTGTATCACACACCTCCGTATCGTATATTTTAGTTTTTTCCCACATTGGTTTTTGGTGATTAACAAATTGACTTATCTCATCTGGTGTCGTCAATTTATTGTTTTGAAACAAGACCTGATTCCTAAACCATCAGATAGACCACCATTTAATGGCAATTAGTTCTTTTTTGGCCGCTGGTAGGGTCATGATGTGGTCCATAAGGGGGGTACGTCATTTGGCCTCTTGCATTGGGAGTCCGTTGGTGGTATTGTTGTACATTACGATCTTTTAATGCGTCAGAGGTTATCATGGGGCACTCGACAAACAAATGATATGCATCCTCATTGTGATGATTGCAAAATATACAGCTTCTTGGTATCGGGATGTTGTTTCTTGCCAGTCTGTCCTTTGTGGGTAACCCATCAAGACTAATTTTCCACATAATTTTTTTTATTTTTGGTTGGATATCAAGGCTCCACATCCAACCAAGTTGTGGGCAGTGTGGCTGACTTTCCCTCTCTATGAGCATTCTCATTGCACTCGCTGTCGTATACCAACCTGACTTGTCCGCTTCCCAATATACTCTGTTTGTTCCCTGTTGTGATGATATATATATATCCTTGATCTCCTGAACTATGTGGTATGGGACGTAGAAGGCAAGTGCTTCACAATCCCATTTTCCATGTTTGATGAAGTTTGCTACTTTGAGATTTTCAGTGTTGGCTAGGGTGTTGATTCCCCTGTTAATGAAAGAGTCCTTACCACACCATCGGTCATGCCAGAAGCTTACCGATCTACCATTACATATATTCCACACCAGACCTTTGCGAAAAAGGGGAATGAGTCTACTTAACTTACTCCACTGCCATGAGGCAGCTCCCCTTCTTTGATAATCGAGGATGGATGTATTTTTAAAATATTTCTGGTGTATTATTGTTACCCACATGTTTGAGGGTTCTACTAGGATTTTCCATAGTAGTTTTAATTGTAATGCTACGTTAATATCACTCATTTTGTTGAGACCCATACCCCCTGATTTCTTTGGATTACAAACCTTATCCCAGCTAATGAGTGGCGAGTGTTGTAAGTCTTTGTTCCAGAAAAACATTCTTTTAATCCTATCCAATTCCTTATGTATTGTTGAGGGTAGCATGAAGCTTTGCATTAAGTAGTTGGGTTTAGCCATCAAATTTGATTTTATGAGCACCGCCCTCCCTTCTTGAGAAAGGGAGTTAGCACGCCATTTTGTCAGTTGCTGTTTTGATTTAATGATAGTTTCTTCAAATGTATCTTTATTAACTCTTCCATTAATGATAGGACACCCAATGTATTTTTCTAAACTTGTTGAATTAGAGATATTTAGAATCACTTGAAGAATTAATTTTCGTTGGTCGTTAATACCTCTAGAAGTTTGGAAAGAGGATTTTTGGTAGTTAACTCTCTGGCATGATATAACACAGTACTCGTCAATGATGGTTTTGACCTTTTGACATGCTTCTGCACTAGCCTTACAGAAGACCATCATATCATCTGCAAAGGAAAAGAAAGGGATTATCATAGAGTTTCGAGCGCACTGGAATCCAATGCTGCTTTTGTCTTGGATGGCCTCCATCTGTAATGCCATCCTTCAGCCCCTTGTCTCGTCTTGAAAGAGTGGAAAATTTCATGTGCAATAAGGATGTTGTCCTGAATAGCTCTATCCGCCACAAAAGCACCTTGCAACGGAGGTATAAGTTTTCCCATTACTTTCTTAAGCCTTTCTGTAAGAATACTTGAAATGATTTTGTAGCTTGTATAGTTGTATTACACAAACTAATGGGTCGGTAGTGGTTTGTTGTTGTCGGTTGATCACACTTGGGTAGAAATGTTATGTACGTATGGTTGACCTGTCTCAACAGGTGCCCTGACGCGAAAAAAGGCCTTTACCGCCTTGATGACTAACGGGCCAACTATGTCCCAGAAGTTCTTAAAAAATTCTGCCGTGATACCGTCCGGACCTGGAGACTTATTAGCCCTCAGCGCGAAGGTAGCATTTTTTATTTCTATGTTAGATACTAGTTTGGTAAGAAACTCATTATCTTTTGAAGTGATTTCTATAGATATTAGGTTTAGGAAATTCGTGTGAACAGTTCTATTCTGGTTTTCAAGTTGGAAGCGCTTATAGAATTCGTTCTTTATTTCTTGTTTAATATTTTCTTGGCCATTGATATTTAATCCATTTGTGTTTGTGATTTCTCGAATGACTTTCCTATTTCTTCTGCCAGACGCAATTTTATGAAAGTATCCAGAATTCATATCTTTTAATTTTAGATGTCGTTTTTTAGCTCTCTGTCTCTGATAAATTTTTTGGAACTTTAGGAGAATTTCTTTTTTCCTAATTAATCTGAGTTGCTTTTCCCATAGTGCTTGGTCGTTTTTATTCCCGTTATCTATTTGTATTTGTAGTAATAGATCATTAGTTTTCTTTAGTTGCTGAAATATATTTCCAAAAGTCTTCGCATTCCAGTCTTTTGACAATTGTTTTATATTCTTTGTTTTCTGTACAAGTTGAAACATGGCCGAACCCGGACACACGCGTCTCCAAGCCTGTTTGACCATATTTTTATAATCCTTTCTTTGTAACCACATATTTTCCATTCGAAAGGGTGGTGATTTATGCATTCGTGTATTCTCAATTTCTATTCCAATTGGGCAATGATCCGAAGATGTGAATGCATGTTTTTGGTTTGAATCTCAGGATATATGTCTAGAATGTCAAGGGATACTAGAACTCGGTCTAATTTCTCATACATCCATTCATTTTTCGGTTGAGCCTTCCTCCATGTAAATTCGTTTCCTGAGGTAGGTATGTCTACCATTTGATAGTTGTCTTTAAACTGAATAAGTCAGTTAAATCTTTCATTTCTAGGGTTAACAACACCTTGTTTATCTGAAAAAGTCACAATTTCGTTTAGGTCACCCATTATAATGCATGGGAACGAAGATTTGTTGATGATTTCTGTTAGCTGGAACCAAAAAGTTGGCTTATCCTTCTCATGCGGTGGGGCATAGCAAAAGATCAACATATTGGACAAATTGCCCGTATTGTTGGTATGTTTTAGTACGATTATTCTGTTGTCTTGAAATTCAATCTCAAGTTTATCGTCAATAAGTTGCCTATCTTTCCAAAGCACTCCAATACCCCCAGCTCATCCCGAAGCTGGGGACCAAACTGCATTGTCAAAACTAGCTCTTCGCTAGTGGTTTTCATCCGGTAAATTAGAAGTTTTAGTCTCCATTAGAGTACAGATTTGAAAATGTTCTGCCTTACAGAAGGCTTCAAGTGCAATCCAGAAGTTGGGCTTGTCAATGCCCCTACAATTCCATGAGAAAATCCCCATATTATAACCTTATAGAAAGAACCAACCAATACATGTTCTTAGCAAAACTAGATTGGAATTAGGCATTCTTATAGACTTGGTAAGCCATGTTGAGAATACCCAAGTGGTGTATTTATGTCCGGTTTTTGGGTGGGAACGATAACGTATCCCAGTATTGGTTATGGTGGTTCCATTGACAGCAACTAGTGCCGGAACCATGGGTTTTTAATCCTCGGAAGAGAGATGGTGTGTTGGAAACAAAGAACCATAGCTAAAGGTCTTGCATATCTTGGTTTCATAGTTGATGGAGATGATCATAGGAATGCAGATACTATGTTTGTTATAATAGAGATGCTCATACACGCTAATAATACTTTCATTCATTTGCCAGTTGGGATTAACATACAAAGGAGGGCGAACAAACATACCACCAACAACTATTCGCCGACCATCCCTAATAGTTAACATCAAACTAAGCCAGCAAGCACAGCCACACATGGGCATATATACAGCAGTCCGCTTGGACAAGTTCCAGACACACAAACCATTGCAATGATATAAATCAATACTGATAATAATAAACACCATAGAGTATTGGATAGAAGACCTGAAGTGGGGATGACAATATGGCCTAGGAGCTGCACGAACCCACAATCCCCATGGGTTTGCAGCCGGTCATAATTTTGGACTACTCATGTCGAGACTTCTTCACACTACTTCCCATCAGAGTCGATGAAGCAGTATCGCCCTCACCAGTTGGAGGAATCAACTTCCAGGTTGGCCATTTTCCTCTGGACATACGAGGGGATCGACGATAGTCCAGGAGTGGCCTTGAGGGAAGCTACAAGAGTCGCTGGGTTGCTCAGATCAGGGAGGTCGAACTCCTCACCTGGGGGCACATTCTGTAAATACAGCTCAAGAGCTTCAGGGGAGAAGCCATTGAGGTGAGCTAAGTCGTCCACAAACAGCTCTGCCTCGCTACCCTCAAGCATCATGGGATCCTCATCATCATCTTCAAACACAAGCTGCTGCTCTGGTGATGCAAACATTTCAACGAAGGACTCATCATGTGGGGTTTGTGCCATCAGTTGATCAGGAGTTGGTGGCATGGGACATATGAATTCCACCACAGAAGTTTGGTCACCCGTTACAGTCACTTCCGGCTCCACAAAAACAGAGGTGGAACCACCAGAAGCGACAGAAACATAGGAAGCCGAGGACTCAGTGGCCTAAGCAGCTGCATTGATGCCCACAATTTTAAAAAGCTCACACTTTGGGTTACCTATTTTGATGATTGGTTGAGCATTCTTCTTCTTGGCCGCCACATTGACCAATTCATTTGTGTCATCATCGCCATTGTGAACCTTGCTCCTCGGGGAGCTCGGGATGTGGGCACCGAGAGGCGCCTGAGGAGCCACATTTTTCTTCCTCTGCGGACACTCCACAAAGGTGTGCTCCAGATCGCCGCAGCTGCCACAACCTTCTGGGAATTCTTCAAACCACACCGGGTACTCCACCAGTTCGTCATTCTCATTAAGGACCATAACTTTCTTGCTTGGAATTTTGGTGATATCCACCGAGATGCAGATACGAGGATAACGAACCCTCTTTCCCTTGGTAGTGAAAGCATATAACTTCAAGACCGAGCCAAGACCATTCTCTTCAATGATCGATGTGAGAACATTTTCAGTAATGTACTCAGCCGGAAAACCAGGGATTCGGATCCACATGTCAAGCACAGAAATAGGCTCGGACATAGGATCGAATCCTTGACGCCAGGCCTTCAGTAGCAGCAATTGCCCTTGGATGTGGAAAGGGCGTTCACTCCAGACCCGGTCACGGTCCGCAGCCAGCGCGAACTTGAGTTCAAACCAATTGTTTGCCAGAGGGATCACCTGGAAACTGCCCTCCATGAATTTCCAATCGAACCTGATTTTCTTCCGAATCTCCTTCAGCTCCAGGGGGTCACCAATGATGGTGGCATAGAGGGTTGTGCTGCGGAGAGAAGCAATGTTCTACCTAACTCCAGCGAGGCGCGCCTTGTACTTCTCCAAATCAAAGGGAAGCTTAGCCATTCCCTTGCCGATTTTGGTGGTTGGGTTTGAACCCACGTACGTCCTCCGGGCCAGGTACCCCATTGGACTCAGAGTGTTGAGCCCTCATCCCCGATGAAGAGCCGAGATTGGGTAGGTCAGATGAGGGGAAAACTGGAATCCCTTCATCCACCTTTTGTTTGCCTTTGGGGTCGTGCTTGTCCGCCATGATCACCAGAAGAGGAAATTGATTAGTAAGGGAGTAAGATAAAGAAGGCAGGAGAAAGTTGTGCGGGAAACACAAATCCAACCTCAATTTATAGCCAAGAACAGATCGAAAGGACAAGGGTAAGGAATCTATGTAACAGTACCTTTGATTTAGCAAATCATTCTCACTATTCTCACAAATCAGGCCATACGGCGCTGGATAATCACCAAGAGCCAACCAAATAGTGATACCCACGCACACCCATTTATTTTTTCCTTGCGGCGGAAGGAACCACCATGCCAGCCACCACCACCAGTTGCACCTTTGCACTCCAAATCCCTCACCAAGCCGAATCAATTCAATGCTGAAGTGACAGATCCGAGATTTCGGTTTGATTGAGTAGCCGCGTCGACGCACATGCGAAGCCAGAAGATGGCTATGATTGGAATCAATTCTCCAAAATTGCCATTGGAATCCATAACTAGGTATGACATGACTGTAAACCCCAATTAAATTCGAAGATTGGAGAGGAAAATCAGTGGATTTGGTGGACTGGTCCGTTCTAGGGTTTGTTTGGGTGCGGAGAGGAACAAGGTGTTTCTCTCTCATCAGAGCTTCTCTCTTCCGGTCTGAATGGTTTTTTTTCCTTTAAACGCTCACGCCTCACATCACATCTTAATTAAAAAAATTGTTAAATGAAAGAAATTCGTTACAGAGAAACTTGAGTAATTTATTAAAAAATAGTTTAATTTGAAAATGCATTGAAGTATGGATGTGTTTTGAGAAGGCATATTGATTCTTATAATAATTTTATTGTGAATATTGACTAATTACTTTTTGTGTTAAGATTTTGATAAAAATGTCTTAACAGATTAAAAAAATTCATTAATGTCTTTAGCCTCCCTTTTTTTTAATCAATGTAATCATTCGAAATCCTAGACATTACCATTGCCTGTAAAATATAGAGGCTAGCGGATTAATCGTCATGATACAGTTAGTTGGCATCAACTACGACGATAAAGTATCTTGACTTTCAAGTTCAATCCTACCACCAATATATTAGACGGACTTATAAAATGAACTTAAAAGCTTTAAAAAAAATCATTCAAAATAAATTGATAATGAGTTTATAATATATAAACTCCTCACACCAAACAAAATAACACACATATATATACACATTACCTTAAAAAAAAAGAGCTTTGATGACATGTTCTTCATACTTTAATTTTAGGTATTTTAACCAATAACAAAATTTATATTTTGGACCCCAAATTCCCTTTTTTTAAAAAGAGTGACTTGTATGCATTTTTTTCACACTTACAGTTGATATTTGGTTTTTATCAATAAAAATTAATATAGTTATAATTATTGGTCATTTATATTTTATACTTTTGATTATATTTTCATTTTCTTTGATCTAATAATATCAGTGTGATAATGTGATATGGTAGGTACATTAAGATGAATTATTTTATAAATTCATTGCATAAGACATGTGTATGGAATTGCACTAGCATTTGTGTAGTTACAATGATATTTTTTTCAATCATCTTTATTTACATCTTGTACCTTAAGTTAATGATATTTTTTCCCTCTTTTTGAGCATCCAATTGGACTACTTCAAAGATCTATATCTATATTTATATACTATTTTAAATGAGAAGAAATTTGAAAATATGTCATCTCCATCTTCATATGAAGCTAATTAAGTTATATTGGTGTTTTTTTAATCATTTTAACCATTTTTTTTAACATACTCTTTATTTTCTAATTAATATATTTATATACCACTCTAAATGCAAAAAAGATTTTTTTATGATATTATGATTTTTAATAAGAGAAAATTTGCGCCGGAGGCGCAAATTTTGGCCCAATTAGCGAAATATACACGTTTTGGAAAAAATTAGCAAAGTCTACGTCAAACCCTAATACTCACCCTCGCTTACCCGTGGTTCCTTCCATCCTCTCCGTCACTTCTGAATCTCCGTCTCTCTCAAAGCCCGGCCTGAGACCAAAGGCGATTTCCTTCCGAAAACGTACGCTTCAATGGCGGTATTCGTCCCCCGCTATTCCTCCCGGCGCCGCCGGTTCTCGCTGGCCGGATTCCGGCTTCGGCCTTGGATCCGCCTTGGATCTCGCTGGCCGAATTACTGCGTCTCTCGCAATCCGATCCATCTCTCTCGCCTCTCTCGCAATCAGATCCATCTCCCTCGCCTCTCTCGCCGTCATCTGATTCGTCGCTCCGGGGGAAGGGAAAGCGAGTGTCGACGCCGGATGTCGCGGTGGAGGAGCCTTCCTCTTCCTCCTCCGCCTCTGTCAGCGACCGATGAGCAGATCTGCACGATTTCGTCCTCCCATGCTCATCTTTCGCGCTCTGATGTGCCATTGCTGACAGCATCTGGATCTTTCGGTGAGGTCCTCTTCCTCCTCTTGTTTCGTTCTCTGACGTTGTTCCTTTGATTCGGTGGTGTTGTTCTCTTCGCAGATATTCGATTGAAGGAGAGAGCGCCTGTTGCCATCGGGATCGGAGGAGAGTGGCACTGGATCTGAGAGGCACTGAATCGGAGGAGAGAGGCACTGGATCTTCGAATCCTTCTCTCTCACATTCATTTGCAGCTTGAAACAGCTTCTCTCTTCGACTTCTGTTGCTGCTTTGGTTGAATCTCCATGTGGTATGTCTGCCTTTGCCTTGCTTGTGTAGTCTGATCAATCAAATTAGCCATGGCTTGGATCTCCAGGTGGTATGTCCTCGTGCTGACATGGTCTGCTAATCTGCTATTATGTTAAATTGTTGAATGGGAAACAGTTGAATTGTTCAAATCAATGGACTGCCTTATTAGAAAATTAAATAGGATGATTGTGCTCCTTTCATATTTGAAATCAGTCAAAATTTGTATTAATTGACCATTCCCAGTTTCATAGTTTTTCTCTAGCTGATTTTATTTAATTGGATCATAGTTTCGTAGAATTGTATGTTGTGTTCCACATACTGCTGGTTTGTCTTGGACAAGGATCTTTGCATCAGTTGGAGGCTTGATTCTGAAGTGTATGTGTATTTTCTCAAATAAAAGAGGCCTTTTATTATAATAATATACAATGCTTGATATGATGAAGCTTGTACTTCAATTCCTAATTGCAGCAACTGAGTAATTGGAAAGATTTTGACCAAGAAAATTGAAGTTAACATCGGTTAATAATCCTATGTGTATCAGTCTATGGTTCACATTTTCTATCCGTTTCTACATATTTATTTGTAGTGGCTTAGTTTTAGTATTAATTTATTTTTTATGAAAGCATATTTGTTTGTCTCCAATTTATGTTAGTGCTAATGTCGTTATTAGTTGGATATTATATACGTAGGTATATATATGTATGCTTGAGTCTTTAAAAAGTGGTTTGTTTTTTAGTGCTGACATCGTTTTTTTGCGTATTTTTTAATGCTGACGTCGTTTTTAATTTGATATTATATATGTAAGTATATATGTATGCTTGAGTCCTTAAAAATTGGTTGATTTTGTAGGGCTGACATAGTTTTTATGTGTATTTTTTAGTCCTGACATCGTTTTTAATTTGATATTATATATGTAAGTATATATGTATGCTTGACTCCTTAAAAATAGGTTTATTTCTTAGTGCTGACATCGTTTTTATACGTATTTTTTAGTGCTGACATCGTTTTCATGCATATTTTTGTGTAGGTATATATTTGCTGACATCGTTTTTGCAATATAAGAGATGGATGAGGAAAGAGGTCAGCATTGTCGGCGTCGAAAAATTCTTTGTTTTAATTGTTTACCGTTATTCTTTGTTTCTCACTACCAAAAATAAAATAAAATATTCATTTTTTTTTGTAGAACATTGTTTTGTCTCTTTGTTCTCCCCCTTTTATATATTTTAATGACTTAATACGTAGCATCCTCGTAGAGAGTGTGAGCAATGCTGACGTCAGCATTCCCGACGTCATTGTCGTCGGCGTTAGCATTCTCGTAGACGGCGTCAGCATTGCTGATGTCAACATTTCCGTCGTCGGCGTCAGCATTGACGCGTGGAACAAAAAAACTTCCTTGTAAACGGTGTCAGCATTGACGCGCGAAAAAAACACAAAAAAACCTTCCTTGTAAACGGTGTCAGCATTGTTGACGTCAACATTCCCGACGTCGGCGTCAGCATTGGCGCGCGGAAAAAAAAAAAAAAAAACTTCCTTGTAAAACGGTGTCAGCATTGCTGACGTCAACATTCCCGACGTCGGCGTCAGCATTGACGCGCGAAAAAAAAAAAAAAAAAAAAAACCTTCCTTGTGAACGGTGTCAGCATTGCTGACGTCAACATTCCCGACGTCGGTGTCAGCATTGACACGCGAAAAAAAAAACAAAAACAAAAAAAACAAAAAAACCTTCCTTGTAAACGGTGTCAGCATTTCCGACGATGACGTTAGCACTGACGCGCGAAAAAAAAAAAAAAAAAAAAATGCTGACGTGGAGGGGCACAGGGGGCACGCTGGAGGGGGGGCGCAGGGGCACATAGGAGGGGCAAGGGTTGTGTATAGTTTTGCAAATTTTCAAAAATCTTGTATATTTGGCTAATTTGGCCTTCATATTTGTATATTTGGCAAATCACCCCCTTTTAATAAAGATCTCTAAGATACTTTAATGATAATTTTTTTAAAATTTTTACTATAACAACTCTACATTTCTTATTTTATGCTAACTTTTGCTAATCATTTATTTAAATTAATATTATTAATTTATTGAATTATTAGGATTTTATTTTAAAAAATGGCGCAAAGATGTGGAGACGTTACTAGTTATTATATTCTTAAAACACAATAATTTTGGCCTATGTGTCATCTTCACCTTAATTCTCTCATTTTTAACCAATCACTTTTTTTTCTCCCTTTTCCCTATCTATATCTGTATTAATTCATATTGTATAAGATAAATGAAATTAATGACAACCATTTGATGAGGTGACATTCTCACTGTAATATATAATTTTTTTTAAGACCTTACACATTTTCTAATAAGTGGGTTCAATTCAACACATTTTAATACTCCCTCCGTTCAACAAAACTTGACGTTTTACTATTAATGCACGCTTTTTTAGGAGCTAAAAACTATATAAAATATTGACTTTTTAAATAATTTTTTTTAACAATTTCGTAGTTATTATTAATAAGTACAAACTTGTTAAAAAAGTTTTTTTAAAAAATGAATATTTTATATAGTTTTTATCATTTTAAAAAAGCGTGCGTGAATAGTAAACGACAAGTTTTGTTGAACGGAGGGAGTACTAAACTAGTACAATCCCCACGTTGTGGCGTGATTGATTTAAAGAGATAAAGGAAAGAAGAAAAATGATTTTTTTTAAACGGAAAGAGAATAGGAAGGACTATAAACTATTCGTAGTCCATCCTAGAACATCCTTTTGGATGAGTACTTGCGGTTTTAAATCTGTGTTAGGGTTGTTGATAGTGGTTGAATGACCTAAAAGGGTCAGTCTGTCCGCTACGCTATTAATTTCCCTAAATATATATGTGATGAATGTGTATTGTCTGAAACCGACAGAGATCTATCAGTGAATCGAAAATGACCATTTCACCTTTCCAAGGGCATTTCCAAATGCCTTTAAGTGCATTGATTATATATGCAAAGGTTATCCCATTTTATTTCGATGTTTTGAATATTAAGCTCTATTGCTTTACGGATTCCCTCTCTCGAGGTTGTAGCCTCAGCTCTGATAACCGAGCATGGTGGGATACTGACATTACACTGTTCTAAAAATCGCGCCTAGGCACCGCTTGGGCACCGCCTAGGCGCTAGGCGACCCCCCTTCGCCTAGAGCTAAATGGCCGCCTAAGCACGCCTAGGCGTCCGTGATCCCGGATCACAATAATTGGATTCGTGATCCCGGATCACAAAGTCAATTGTGGAGTTCCCATTATCCCGGAAGGACCCGTCAAAATTTAGCTTGAAATTTGAACCTTTTGGTTTTTCCCACTTAATGTCTTTTTCCTTCTATTTTCATACTCAATTGAGTTGTTATGATAAATAGAGGTAGACATTGCGTTTGTCTCTTCCTCGTCAATTTTAGCTATATTCCAATTGAGGATTTGTTGTTTGATAAATTTGATAATATTGTTGGCAGTACTAGCCTCGTTTTTTAAAACTGATTAATTTAAAGAGATAAAGGAAAGAAGAAAAAATAATAAAAGAAATAAATATGATTGGTGGAAATGAGAGGATGAAGGATAGATTGACACACAGACAGAAAGAGTTTTGTTTTAAGAATATACTAGTGTAATTCCCGCGTCATGACGCGTTTGCGAGGAGAAGAAAAAAGAAAAATAGAATATAAAATATTTATTATAAGGAATAACCAAATAACAATCTAAACAAATATTTGAAAAGCTTAATACAATAATATTGTTTGGGGATGACATAGATGTTCATAAAGGGCACAAAGTTGGTGCTCTAGGCTTCGTCCATGCAAATCTTGGAGACAAAATTTTGATTATCAAAAAATAATATATGAAAGTATAAAGGAATGAATAAAAAAGGAAATAAAAATATATTATTTAAAGTAGGAAAGAATCATATATTTAAGGTAAATTGTACTTAGATATATCAGACATTGAGATTCAGTTAATGCCTCTAACTATAAAGGAAAAAATCAACAAAACTGAAAAATTAGATTTATAGATGCGAAAAGAATCATGGATCTTGAAAAAATCAATGAATCTGAAAAATCAATTAAATGTCACACTATAATTACCGATGGATGAATATTAACCTAGTGATTTAATTAAATGACATCCTAGAATTATATACAGAGAATAAGTATGCATTTAGAATAAAATGTGCCCTTTAGAAATCTTATTTACGCACCTTGTCTTGACCCCTAACATCCCAAATAGCAAAGCTTATTATCTCGTATGCCACAATTTCAAGATTAAACCCTGCATGAAAGTAAACACTTTAAACGTCTAAGATAAGACACTCTCTAGGTAAAAGAGAGTGTGGGAGTAACATTTATCAATTGCAAGTAAGTTATAAGTATTCAGCTACACTAATTTGATAAATGTCCGATGAGAACGAACATCGACTATCATTCTGAAACAGCATACTAAACTAGTCAATTTATGAACAACTTCACTACTTTAGCAGAAAACAAACCAATCATTCTAAAACAACAAATTGTAGGCAAGGAAAACTAACTTTGTCATTAACGGATTTTGGAATTTCTAAAAAGGGAAAGTTTCGGAAAACCCATCCTCGAGCAAATTCTATTCTTGGAAGTTTTACAGCATATCCCGACATGTTTTAAGATTTAAGTTGATGGATTTCCAATCTTAGTTACTCAATTTTGATTTTGGGAATATCGGGTGGCTATGGAAATGAATTTGGGATTTTGGGTAGGATTTTTGGAAACGTCGGATTTCGGGATGGGATGTCGGGATTCAAGGTCGAAAGAGCGGAATCACTCTCACTCTCTCTCTCTCTCTCTCTCTCCTCCCGCACGCCACTCTCTCTCTCCCTCTCATCTTAATGGTTTTGTCCTCTTGTGTATTAAACCCTAGGGAGCCACTATATAAGGCTTCAATCCCTAAAAGGATCCCTCATTCTCACGGAGATCAACTCAGTCCCCAAAATCTGATTTCCAAACCCCCAAGATGGATCTCACTCTCCTCTCAAAACCCTAAACCCAAAAACCCTCACTTTCCCTCTCTTGAATCCAAATCTCCTAACTCTCTCTCCTCCTTTTGTGTTTCTTGAGAAAAAAACCCTCAAATCTATCTCAAGTAGTCTCAATCTCACAAAAACAACCACGAAATCGAGCTTGGAAGGCCAAAGCCAATCAAAACCTCGGAACTGGGGAGCAACTCGTGGCCGCGACTAACCCTCTCCCCGCCACGGCCAAGAACCTAGCAACGGGTGTTCTTACTCGCGGTCGCGGCGTTCTTGCTCGCCGCCGTGACTCCGAGCTCAGGCACGTCGTCTTCACGGTAAATCAAGTCGTTTTCCTTCGTTTCTCCTCCTTTTCTCGAATACGTTTGTTGTCATGTGTTCCTTACTTCTTCCACTACCTTCCACGGTCGAGAAATCCTAGATCCCTCGTGGTTTGGTGTGGATTCGAGCCTTCTTTATCTCATTTTTTAGTTTTTAGCAAAGGTAACTCATCCCTTCCTTGGATCTTCTGGTTTCGAGGTTGTTTCTCAATAAAGGTGCTCTTTTAACTCATATTCAACCTTCCTAGGCTCAGTCGTAGGAAGGAATCGTCGAATCTAAGCAAAGGTGCCCTTTTCTGTAACATGCAAATGCCTCTAGCTAAATCCTAATTTGCAATTTAGATGTAAAAAAAAATATGAGGCTAAAATATAACAAAGCTAAATCCTAAACGTTAAACAGAACATACTCTCTTCTAGCATGATGTTATCCTATTAGAGAAACTTAAGGTTACTAAATGAGATAAACTTATCAATGGTTGGAATAGTGGTGACAATCTCTCCCAAGATTCCTCACTTTCACCATAAAGCAAAGCTAAGTCACAATACACTACAAAAAAAAAATACATATTGGCCACGCATGGTAGCAACGACAAAGGATTTGCCGTGGCCAATAGGTAATAAAAACCAAATTAGCCATGGATGGTAGCAACGACATGGTTTGCCGTGGCGATTGGATAACAAAAACATAAAATAGCCATACACAGTAGCAACGGCATGGATTTGCCGTGGCAATTGAGTTGGTTTTTACTAAGGCATAACCCCGGTAGTGGAGTCCCGTAGCTAATTTTGTTATATATAGTTGGATGATATTTGCTACGGCTCGGTAATGCCGTGGCTAAATTGAATAATATTTTTTTTTTGGTTAAAAAATAAAATAAAAAGGTTAAAAGAAATAGAAATATACTATATTCCACTTTTAAAAAATTAATTTTTTTTGGTGAAAAATTGAATTTTTTTTATTGTTGTTTAGGCGGGGATAATTCCCGGCTTGTGAAAAATAGAAGAGCTTTTTTTCTAAACCTAAAACCACCGCCTCTTTCCTTCTCTCTGGATCTCTCTCTCTCTCCCCTCAACCTCTCCGATTCTCCGCCTCTCTGGCTCATTCTCCAGACCATCGCCTATCTCCATAGATCCCTTCTTGCCTCTCTCCACAAATCCTTGTCTCTTCCCAACCCATTCTCTTGCTACGGATGCATACACCAAACATCGCACAAACCTTTCTTTCGTGTTTTTTTATCAGAGATTCCATGGAGACGGAACGGATTACCGAGTACTCACATGGATCGAAGGTCGAGGAAGAGGCCTCGTCTGGGATGAGATGTGGCTCCCCGGGTAACGGATCTTGCTCAAAGTCTTGTCCTTTGGTTGTATTTTGGTTCAATTTGTTTCGTATTCGCCAGATCTATTGATTTTGCTTTGGATCTGGGGCTTTAGAGCTATTCGGTTTTATTTCTTGGCCATTCCTAAAATACTTCCGCTTCCTTTAGGAAACCATCTGTATGTATCTCTTCGTCAACTGAAACCCTAAACTCTTCGATCTCCATCGCCGCTCCTTTCTCTCCTCTAGGGTTCATCCAACTATGGCCCATCCGAATTTTATTACATCATCTTCCACGAGCTTCCTCCTAAGGTAAACACATTTCTCTTAATCTTCAAGAACACAAACCTCCAAAATGGCATGTTCTCCCAAATTTGCGTTTATGAGAAGTCTTCAAGAATGCAGTCTTTGAAATTTTGCCCCATTCCCTTACATTTACATTTATGAGAAGTCCAGAAGAACGCAGGCCTCCGAAATCGGCCTCCTATGAAATTTATTTGATGAATGGTTTAGGTAGCTATAAACTTATTGTTTAGGTCGCCCTACCAAGACAGGACAGGGTGAAAGCAGCAAAGGTAGACGTAAAAAGTGCGTGCAAGTTCAGCCAACATTCAACGTAATACTTATATGATATGAAAATCCTCAATTACATAACCATCCTCAATTGCCCGTGTAGAACACGCCTAGCTACTGTAGCCATTACTGCCACAGTTGCTGCTTATGCTGCTACAACAACTCCCCAGCAAGCATGGATTTAGATCAAGAGTCAATTTCAAGTTTATTTTCTTCTTTGGTTGTTGGATGCTTAAGAACTATGTAGTATATCTTATATGATTCTTGATACAGGTACAGTTGTAAGACGCAAATGCAGAAAACTTTTGGTGACGAAATCCTGGTGGCAAGGGGTAGACAAGGAGGGGTGAGAATTCATGTTTTTCTGACTTTTGGATCTGAATTGGACGCTTCCTTACTTGATAAAAGTTCTATGTGCTCTTATTAGTAAGTTTCTTATGCAGTTATCAAGTCCCTAACAAAAATAAATAAATACAGTTATCTTATGTTTGTACTTTGACATCTTGGTTTTATTATCTTCTTGATGAGCTTACACCTTGCAGGGTCTTGGTTGCAACTTTTTCAGACGGGGGGACTCGAGTATTAGTTCATGTTGTTGATGCTGCAGAGGACCCTGTAAAAGATTTTAGAACAGTTAAAGAAGTACTTACTCTTTTTCCCCAGCTAACATTTTCTAATTTTGCTAGGTACTAGAAGGTAAAAATAATAGACCCAGTGCAAGTTCATTTACAGTAACACATGATAGGCATTTTACCCTGAATTCTGATAATTTTTGTCCCTTAGATAAAATACATTATATCCGAGATAAAAGCTATTTACCAGACATAATATATAAATGTAGACAACCTCCATAAAAAAAAGTATACGAAGTTGTCAAGGCAATTCTTATTCTTAATAAAAATTAATCACTACAAGAAAGTAGTCTTAGAAATATAAACTTTACAAGAAAGATATCGAAAGAAAATTTTAGATAAGAGACAAGGCGTTGCTCAATTTTTGTGGCTTCCTTATTGAAATCAACTTCTTCCAGCATTGACTCTCGTATGTCTTTCACGATTCCAACCTAAAAGAGGAATGGAAATTATTAACTTGAAATTTAGAACTGCAAAACTAGGATTTTGCATAAATGTATTGTTTTTCTATTTTAGTTTGATAGGTTAGATGGAGTTGTTTGCTACTTCTAAGTTAGTGCATCCAGCAATCCACGTATAATAAGTAGAAGGGGTGATTCATTACATTTTTTGGGCCTACAGATCTCTTGAACCAAACAGTAACTTCTCCCCAAATCAAACCCTACTCAAATCGTGCTCAGATCTCTTGAATCAAAATGAAAGGAGTTTGAAAAGATTACCTAAAAATAGAGATGCCAGAGAAACAAGGAAGATGTCGATCAGCACATACGTAGAGTTACCCGCGACGTGGTCAAGAATGTGAGGATAGACATTTTCTAATTTTGCTAGGTACTAATATTAGTTAATTTTCGTTTTTTGTCCAGTTTACAGTAACAAAGGATAGGCATTTTACCCTAAATTCTGATAATTTATGTCCCTTAGGTAAAATACATTATATCTTAGATACAAGCAGTACATTTTACACATAATAGGCATTTTACACAGGATATGCATTACAGTAACATCTAATTTTGTGTACAATATAAGTTGGACATGGCTACATTTTGACAAGTAATCGCCGCAAGATTTTACTGGACATAAATATACTACTATATGAAGCGTCATTAGTGCTTGAGATAACTCATCTTTGATTTATCTACATATAATTTTTATTTTTGAGTTTGAATATCAATATGATTTGGGTAGTAGGAGAAAAACAAGTTGCACTGATCGATGAGTGTTATTTTTGGTGTTACAGGTATGGATCACCACCTCATGGTGGATTTGGAGCTGGGTTAGAGCGGGTGGTTATGCTCTTCTGTGGCCTTGACACTTTAGGAAGGTGTCTGCAGGGCCATTACAAGCAACTTTATATCATTCTCTCTGTTGTGTACTCAAGTGTTCCCTGTGATATAAGGTTTGATTCACATTGAAATGCAACGAAATCTTAAAAATAGGCACTTTAAGTACCCGTTAATCATTCTTTTTTCCACTTTTCTTTTCTTTTAAATGAAGTTGAGCACCATTCTGATGTTTTGTTGGTTGTCATAGGAGTCAGGTGATGTTATTGTATTGATGTTATTGTTGTTTACAGTTTAGAAGAGAAACCTGATGCACTGTCAGTATGTATTTTCAAAACTGCAAAAGGTTGTGACTTTCAAAGAATTGAAGATTAATCAACATCTTTGTCCCTTTTTCAGTGTAACTGAACAGTTTTATAGGTTAGTTTCACTCTCTTTAATATGCGAGAAGGCTGAAAACCATTCCGGCGATACTGGAATTAACTTCTGATAATTTGATATGGTTTGTGACTGTTCATTGATCGTCAAATATTGCAGGATCATACATGTATTCTTACCTAGTTTTGTTTAAAAGCGATTACATGCCTTTGATATTATCTAGTTTTACTTTGACAGAATATGTCTGATGAGTTTCTTATCTGTGTGATTGTTTGGCCGTGATTACTTCATTGGCTCTTGGTGATTGTTTTGGTCTTTCAGAATGGGTTGAGTTGTTGTTCTGTGTCAATTATCCACCTTGTTAAAATATGGTTTCATTTTGTGATTTGGATTAGCATTATAGGTGATGCTAAATACTAGTGTTTATTTAATTTAAAAAATCCAGAGGTTGCAAACACTACTCATGTTTTTTGGTGATTGTTTTTCTACGCATGATTCCTATGGATAATTGAAACTAATATGAGCCTTTGTATTTAATTGAAGCCATGTCTATTGATCTCAATATACCTTATTTTTTTTTGGAATCTATAGGAATGGAGTTATTGTTGTATCTCCCAATGATGAATCAGGAGACACATCGACAAAAGAAGATATTGACGACGTTGTATCCGGAGAAGTTGAAGGAGATGTTCCACAAGCTGCTTTGTTGAGTTGGCAAGGACTCTTTTAAGCACCAATATAAAGACTGCTTTTGTTTGGCTCCATGTATGTATGTACACATGCATTTTCTAAGAATGCTAAAACTCTGGAATTGGAAACATATTTTTATTATATACAATTTGATTAGAATGTTAAATCTAGGTTATATGGAAGATTTTATGATGGTTGTACCTATTTGTGAAGTTATCATTTGATTATATTAGATTAGAGTGAAAGCAAGGACTAAATAGGTGAAACAATGAAAACAGGGAAAAGGCCTTCCATTGGCCACGACATCTTGCCATGACAAACTGGAAAAAAAGCTAGAATGCTAGCCACGGCATACATCTCATCACATGGCCAAAAAGCGCTAAAATTTTGGCGGCTGGAATATGTAGCCACAGCAACCACCCGTCGCAAATATTTTGGCCAGATTGGCTTCGCTAGGCTTTGCCACGGCTTGTTTGCCGTGGCTATCAAGATAGCGACGGCAGATCCCGTCACCAAACTCTTTTGCCACCGATGGTTTCCCCACGGCCTGTTTGCCGTGGCTACTACTCTTTTGCCACGACAAATGGTCTTTTAGCCACGGCAAACAGCCTTTGCGAAAATGTTTTTTTTTTTTGTAGTGATAATTAAGCTGCAACACATATAATGCATATATTATGAATTGACAATAATTTAAATATGCAACTACTTGAGAGTAAAGCAAGCAAGTCTTCGTATTTGCTTAGATTCTATCTATGGTCTATTGCTAGGATTGGGAAACTACAGGATGGATCATTAAGATTTCAAAACTCCGAGAAATGGACATCAAACATATTAATAACATGGTAAAACAAAATTCAACTTAATGTTTCAACTAAGAAGAAATTACATTTTGAATATACACATTTCAGAGGGGTGGTGTTTTTTTAAGCATGGGTTGTAAGGAACTAATAAGCTTAACTGGGTGGAGTGCAAATTGTCAGAGAATGTAGCGAAAATAGGAGACGCCCTCGTCCCACTCAGCCTAGATTATGTCCGAACCCATGGACATGTAAGCCCTAGCCGGCCAACGATTTAATTGTCGATCTAACCCTGTCAACATTGAATAGGGCATGAATCCAAGAGAATGCTATTTATAATTGGAGAAATTAGGCAAAAAAAATTAAGCAAAAATTAGTCATAGGAGAAAGATGGAGAGGAGGCGGTGGCTTAACCTCGGCGGAGGATGATCCATGAAACCGGAACTCTAGAAAACATCGATGTTGAAACGAAGAAATCAAGGACGCAGCCAAAGCACGAGGCCGAAGGACAACAAACCATCACCACAAGGTCTAGCAAATGATGGATCTTCACCCACGACACACATGAAATTAATAGGCAAAAATCAATGAAATTAAGGTTAAAAAATGAAGAAAGATGGAGGAGATGAGGGGATAGAACCTCAGTGGAGGAGGAAGGAGGAAGATCTCAAATCGGCGAAGTCGTCCCGTGGGTGAAGATGGGAGGAGTTCTCAACCCTAGCGTGGATAAAGACGAAAGATTGGAAACTAAATTATAAAAGGTAAAAGGGGGAATTAAAAAGAAAAAAGTTAATTGGGCCAAAATGCGAAAGTAAAGGAGAGAGTGACATGTGTAACTTAACCCTTTTGTTTTTAAGTAGTTATATAGATATAGATATATATATATAGATATAGATATATATAGATATAGATATAGATTTTAAATATAAATCTATATCTATCTATTAAAGAAGAAAAAAAGTTGCTCCGATTTCATAAATTGTTAACAAGTAAAAATTTTGGGTGTTGTTAGATACACCGCAAATCACCCATCAAAAGTGCACGTCGGAACTAACGTGTAGACTTTTCCTATTAATTAGCACGCTAAAAAATTTATTAACCCACTTCAACCCTGAACGTCAATTCCGACGTGCAGGATTTGTGGTGTATTTAGTTTGCACGAAATTTTTATACATTTTAAATAATCTATCTACATCTGACTATTAATTAATAATTTTTTCTTAGGTATCTTAACCACCTTAATTTTAAATTTTCTTTATTTTATCAACTCTACCCTTCTTATATCATGCTAACTTTGTTAATATTTTATTTAATTTTTTTATTAGTAATTTATTATATTATTAATATTTTATTTTTCAAAAATGGACCATGGCGCAGAAATTGTATTAGTTCTTCCCATGACATTTTTTTTTAATTCAGGAAAGAAATTCAATTCTCTAGACACGCTTAGAGTAACCGAGAGATCGGACTAGCCGGTAGATGCACTAACCATTATGTACAAATAGAAGAAAATGACAGAAAAGAAAAAACATTAAGTAAATGACATAAAAGAAAATGCAAAAAGAAAAGTGCATGCCATCATACATTGCAAAACACAAGCCAATTAAAAAAGGGCAAATTGCATAAAATAGCACGAACTTTAGGCATAGTTGCACTCAGTGACACGAACTTAAAAAAATACAAAAATAATCACCAACTTTGGGGTTTAGTTGCGCTCAGTGGCACTTACCCCCTATCTCGCTAATGTGGACTAGTGGAGGTGCTTACATGGAATATTTTTTTATTTAAAAAGGCATATAGTGAGATATGGAATAGTGAGAATGTTATATTTTTCACAATTATCTTTGATTTAAAAAAATCCATCTAAGCATTCCCACGATTAAAATAACTAGTACCATTTTTTTAATTAAAAAGACATATAGCGAGATATGAATTAGTGGCAATGCTCACATGGATTTTTTTAAAAAAAAATTATAAGACATAAAAGATGTGCCCAAATTATGAAACTAGCTAGGTTCCATTTTTATTTTTTTATTTCATGTACTTCCAAATCAAAGATAATTGTGACAAATATAACATCTTTTATGTCTTATAATTTTAAAAAAAATTCATGTAAGCATTCCCACTAATTCATACGTAGTATCTCGCTACATGCGTTTCTAATTAAAAAAATTCCATGTAGGCACTCCCACTAGTCCATATTAGCAAGATATGGGGTATGTGGGGTATGTGCCACTGGCCGCAACTAAACCCCAAAGTTGGTGATTATTTGTGCATTTTTTAAGTTTGTGCCACTGAGTGCAACCACTCATAAAGTTCGTGTTATTTTATGCAATTTACCCTAAAAAAAATGAATCGATCAATCAACCATATAGAAGACGCACATAGATAACTTTGAAATTACTAATAGACATATCAAATTATAGATTTCAAATAGCCATCAAATATCGATCACAATAAATTTAGGCCTCTACTTTTTAGAGCAGGGTAAAAATCCCGTTTAGAGCATGACGAAAATATCCTTACAACTAAAACAAATTACACCTCTACCCCACTACCCTACCCCACCCCAATCTCTCTCATCAGCCGTTTGGAGGAGCTCCCATCCGGCGGTTTTGGCATCCCACAAACCCAAATTTCACAAGTGCAATTTTCTTCCGAGTTTGTTCAATTAAATGCTTTCAAATCGAAGATCTATCAGACTTAAGGTATGTTTTTTACATTTTCTTGTGAGTTTTGAGTTATTGAAGTAGTTTTTAGGGAGCTTGATGTTTGAATTTGAAATATGGTGCGAAATATAGTGTAATTTTGTGTATTTGGGGTGAAAATAGAAGTATATATGTATCTAATAGACAGATATATGATTGTCAAGGTTGAAATTCATGTTTTGGCTCGAATTTATTCGAACGAGTTTCTCGCTGTCGAAGGTAGAAGACAATGACAGGTCGTTGCGACCAAAACACGTATGGTCGTTGCGACCAAAACACATGTGGTCGTTGCGACCAAAACACATGTGGTCGTTGCGACCAGTTGCAGGGTGGTCGTTGCGACCAGTTGCAACAATGATCATTGCGACCATGTTATGCTTTGGTCATTCCAACCACCCCGCTACTTGTTTTTGCCCCTATATTCTTGCTTTGTTTTGGTTTAATTCGGAAGTGCAGTTGATGTTTGTTTGTTTGCTGAATCCTAATCTCGTTATTGGAATTTCTATCGGATTTTTGTGATTCGTTTCTGAATAGATTTGGCATAAAATTATAATGTGTGAAATAAAAATATGTATGCTGATAACTTGTTTGTTGAATCTCAATGCATCCTGATTAGTTTAAATGCATCATATTTGGCTGCTGAAATAATAATAACATGTATGCTGATAACTTGTTTTCGTTACATATGGATAGAAGATCGGCACTACACGCATATGTACGGCGTTAGCGTGCCGCTGCTCGGTCTGTACACGAGACGGATCAGGCTGATGATGATTCGGCTGACGCTATGATACTAGAGCAGACGGCGTCGGCGACCCAGGATGTCCTCGAAAGTTCTCATCGGTGGTCTAGGGCCTTCAGAAGTATGCGAATGGGATGGTTAGTAAAATCTTATTCACGTTATTTACTGCATATGCGCATGTTAAATTTATTAAAATAGAGATTAATATCATTTTTCTGATTGATTTATGTTTCGATAGGAGCGGGAACCGTTAAAGCTACATGTTCGTACGAAACAGCTTTCAAGGTGGGTTTTGGACAATGATCACACATGGACATATCTAGTGTCAAGTAGTGGATTGTCATATCTCCAAATGTCCATGTTTATGGCACAACAGAAGTCTTGTATCCACCTTTGTTGAGCGTTGGCACAACAAAAGTCCGTGTAAAATAGCATGTTAGATATAGAATGTTTTTGAACTACACAAATCAATCATACTTGTTAGTATTTCTGTTTCAAAATGGAACATCTTATCCGTCCAAGCATATACAAGATTTTCTTTATGGTATGGCAACCATTGCCGCTCAAAGTAGTTAACCAACCCTGGTCTATTTCTCCAGTTAGTATGTAGTCGAGTCAATCCGTTGACATACTGTTGTTCGGTCTGTGACATACCGCTCAAAGTAGTTGACCAAGTTGAGAAGTTCACCTATGACACCTATAACCCACAAGTAATTTTTGACTTTTTCCCCGCTCATAAACGCACATGCTATAGAATCAGGATGTGCCCAAAAAATGTTACTAAAAAACGATGAGCCTGGCACTATTCTGTGCCGCACAAAATACTTCAACTCCATAGCCTTGACAAAAAAAAATGTTGGGGAACGGTTCTCCCCTGCATATCCTGCTTTCGGAGGCTACCTCTTAAGTTGTAAACTTGCTTTAGTTTTGTTACATTCCCGAGATTCTTATGAAGGACTAACAAAATGTTCTTCGACTTCACATGGTTTTTTGTCAAGGCTTTAACCAACCCATGCTCTGCTGCTGTAGGCCTTCCGGCGAATGCATGCCCATGCAAACTCTTGCCCTATCTCGTGGTTGTGAATTCCGATTATCATCTGCACCTTCCAACACCCCCTTTCACTCTCTAAAACTTTTAACTCTAATGGACATATATCCACGTTTTTTCGTCTTCACGCGTTTATGGACGTCATCTTTCAAAGGCGTGTACGCCACCTCTCTTTCGCAATACATCCATGTCCACCCAAGTGTAGTCACAGTACTCTTGACAACACGTCTGATCACAATGCACGTTTGATTCTCTTTGCCTTTATTCTTTATCCATTTTATAGCTTTCTCCCTACTGTTAAATGTATCCTTAGAAGTAAACTCTTCAGTGTAATCTGTCGACCATACCTACATGGGCTTCGTGGGTACTTCAATGCGTTTTGATTCATTCTGATCTATCCGCATTTCCGCTGATGATGGGACATACAAAGTCATTCCATATTGGTTACCTGCACAGGCTCGATCGCAACGACCAAAACCAGATCTGGTCGCAATGACCAAACCTAGCTTTGGTCGCAATGACCAATCTCAGCTTTGGTCGCAATGACCAAACCCATACCTGGTCGCAATGACCAAACCCATACTTGGTCGCAATGACCAATCTTAGCTCTGGTCGCAATGACCAAACCCGGAACTGGTCGCAATGACCAAACCAAGCTCTGGTCGCAATGATCATATAGCATATGGTCGCTCCGATCATGTCCATGTGCTAAACGACAATTTGCCTTGCGCTAAACAGAAATCGTGTAAATTTATAATTCAATTGATAATTTGTGAAAATAGTCCTAAACAAGGTAAAACTAATCCAAATAACCCAAACTTTGGTGGGATGTGCAAGTAGCACTATAAACTTTACAAAGTGACAAAAATAACCCAAACTCTTACTACTATGTGCTTATATCACCACCAATGTCTTTTTTAAAATAAAAAATATCACCTAAAAGAATTTTTTCAATCAAAATTACACAAAATAACCCAAACTCTTACTACTAGGTTTTTTAATCAAAATTACACAAAAGGTAAAGAAAATTTAAATGAATTTTTTTATTACTTAAGATAGTTGAAAAAATATCGCTAATTTATTATCATATTTTAATAACCCAAAATATGGTTTGAACAAATGATGTAAGTTAGAAATTTTTTTAAAAATATTTCTCAAATGAACTTTTTAATTTATTCTTTAATTAAAAAATAATAAATTAACAAAAATACAAAAATTAAAAATATATTGCACTTGAGAATATTTCTAACTTATATAATTTGTTCTAACCAAATTATGGGTTTTTGAAATATGAAATAAATTAGTGAATTTTTTTTCCAATTATCTTAAGCAGAAAATTATATTTTTCATTTTAAAAAATGTATATTTTATGTCATTTTGATTACAAACCTAGTTTAATATTGTTTAGGTCCTATTTGAAAAGTATAAAAAGTTATATAATTTGAGAAATATTTAAAGGGAATATAAAAAGGTATATTTTGTGTAATTTTTATTAAAAAAATCATTTAAGAAATATTTTACAAAAATATTTCTAACTTTTATCATTTGTTCAAACCAACTTTTGAGTTTTTAAAATATGACATAAATTAACGATATTTTTTTCAATTATGTTACATCAAAAAATTTATTTTTCATAAAAAAAAATTTACCTTTTGATTAAAAAAAAATCTTGTTTAATATTGTTTTAGATTTTATTTCAAAACTATAAAATTAAGTTATATGTTATTTTTTATTTTAAAAATGATATTGGTGCCTGGTGGTGATAGAAGCACATAGTAGTAAAAGTTTGGGTTATTTTTGTTACATTATAAAGTTCATGGTGCTATCTACTCATCTCACCAAAGTTTGGGTTATTTGAATTAGTTTAACCCTAAACAAAGGGTGGATTTTCCAAAATCCCCTTTAAAGACTAAAACAAAGCGACAAAGAAAAAGGAAAGGAAAAATTCTGGATCCTCTCTCTCTCTGCGCCCTCAAGGAGTCAGTCACTCTGGAGGGCACCAGCGGAATGTGGGTCGTCGAATGGAACCTCCGTTTTAATTATTCCCCAAATCCAAATCCCAATCCCCTCTCTTTCTTAGGGTTTCTCTCTCTCCTCCTCTGCAAGTAACGTGTCTTCCTCCTCCTCTGCTTCCTGTGCTTCTACGTCTAGCCGTTTTTCCCCCTATTAGGTAAGTTATTCGCTCTTTCTTGTTTGGTTTGCATTACATTTTCGATTCTTTCTCCAGCTGTGAAATCTGCTTCTTTTGCTTTCTTTGATCAGCTTTTCCGGAGTTTTCGGTTGGTTCTCTGTCTTGGTTTCGTGTTTTTTGGGGTGTTAGGTCAACGAATCGGATTTTTTTCTCTTTATCATTTGCGAAATCCGTTCTCGTGCAGGTCGATTTTTGGGGAAACCCCAAAAATCTCAAGATTTGTTAGGGTTTCTTGTGATTTTTGTATTCTGAAGAGGTTTTAGATCTTTACTCTTATACGTGCTGCTTTGAATTTTGTCGGTGTAGGAAAATGGGATCTGATTGACCTGAGCGGTTCGATTGGTGAAAATTTTATCTGGTTGAAATTGGAGAACTGTTGAATTGCAGGGTCGCATTTGTTGGATTCAATAGTTTCAATCGGGGAAGGGCAAAAAGCTTCTTATTTCAAGGGTTACCATGTCTCTGTCAGAGAATCAGGGCTCTTCCCTGTCGTTTGCCTCGCTTGGGCGCTCCTTTCTGATGAAAGGGATGGGGCGTGACCAAGTTCACTCTGTCGAAGCAGTCCATGCCTCTTCAGCTGAGGATGAAGAGCTCGTGTCGTTCATGAGAGCAGTTTCCAATATGTTTCACGAGCTGTCTTCTGTTGGCGATGAGGAATTGCTAGCCCTTGATTGGATGAAGAAACTGTTGGAGACGTTTCTTTGCTGCCAAGAGTCGTTCAGGGGTCTGTTGTCGCACAATAAGGAATTTGTTTCAAAGCCTCCACTTGATGGTTTGGTTGCTGAGTACTTTGAGAAGAGTGTGAAGGCTCTTGATATCTGCAACGCGACTCGAGATGGCATTGAAAGGGTGAGGCAATGGGAGAAGCACTTGGAGATTGCTATGTCTGGATTGGATTCTCGGAGTAGATCTACCCTAAGTGAAGGCCAGCTTCGGCGGGCTAGAAAGGCTTTAACCGAGCTAACCCTTGCAATGCTGGATGAGAAGGAGTCCGGTGGCGTCATGTCACGCAGAAACCGGTCATTTGGCCGTCATAATGGGAGCACAGAACGCCACCATTCTAGAAAACCTGGGCATTCAAGGTCGCTGTCTTGGAGCGTTTCCCACTCGTGGTCTGCAGCTAAGCAGCTGCAGTCCATCGCAAACAACCTGACCCCTCCAAACCGGAGCGAAATCCTGGCCACAAACGGAATTGCTGTCCCTGTGTACACAATGAGCTGTGTCCTGATGTTCGTTGTGTGGGTTCTTGTAGCCGCGATCCCATGTCAAGACCGCAGCCTTCAGTGCAGCTTCTCTATCCCGAAGCATTTCACTTGGGGCGCGCCTCTTCTCTTGCTCCATGAGAGGATCATAGAAGAGTCCAAGAAAAGAGACCGGCGCAACTCCAATGGGCTACTCAAGGAGATTAACAACATGGAGAGGTGCGGGCGCAACATGACAGAATTCATAGACTCAGCCGAGATTCCATTGACAGATGAGCAGAAGACTGAACTGGAAGTAGGAATTGGAGAAATGTCATCTGTTTGCAGTGTTCTGAAGAACGGTCTTGACCCGCTCGAGCTCCAAGTCAGGGAAGCATTCAGGAAGATCATGAGCTGCAGAATTGAGGGTCTTGATTTGTTGGCTGGAGTTAACAGCTCTGAGTAACTCGAATCACACAGAGAAACCCCTTGTGTTTGATCTACTGGAAGTAAGTGTTACTATTACTACTACTACTAGTTTTACTGCCTTGCTTTACTGTCAACATAGTTAAAAAAAAAGAGTTCAAGCAATGGAGCTTGCCTTGTCTAAACTGTCACCTTTTCTATGTACCTGAAAAAGGAAAAGAGGGAAAAAAAAATGACTATAAATGGTGCTTGTATAGATGGTATATGCAGTTGATAATGTTTTTGTTTTCTGGTAAACTTGGTTATGGTTTTTTTTTCCAGGAAAAAATATTTTTTTTGCATTGCTTTTGGTATTATATTTGTTGTATTTACTGCTATACATATGATGATGAAGATGATAGTGATATTATTAAAAGGAATTAAATTGAAGGGTCCATTTTGTTTGTTGCCCCATTTTGTTTGTCTCTTCCAAGCTTTCATCACGAGTTGACCTGTAGTTGGCAAGTTAGCAATTGGCATGATCTGGTTGCTTTTATTATTTTTTGGTTTTGGGCAATTTCTCATTGGCGGTTCCAGTTGTGCCAGGTCAGGTGTTAGTGGTTGTTAACTGATGTGCAATTTTTTTTTTTTATTGTCATCAACAATAGAGATATTGTGCGCTAGCCACCCGTTATTTTTGGAAAATTGTTGATATTGGGTCTCAAAATATGACACATCCAAATACAGTACAGTAATTAATTAACCAATCTAATGAAACAATTATGCAGTGTTATTTTTTAATAATAGTCCAACACGTGGCATTCTATAATTTAAAACTATTTGACTTTAATTAATCTGAAATTGAATTTACCAGAAACTGGAGCAAAGTTGTACGGTATGAGAACTTATTCTAGTTCGATTTACTCCCTACAGCCCAGGAACAGAAATAGCGTGTAGGTTTTTTTTTTTTGTTTTTTTTGTGTGGAAAATTTGGATAAAGTTGGACGAATTTGTAGTTAGTTTGTACTTGTAGTCAATGTTTCAGTTGGACGAATTTGTACTTAGTTTTTTTTTGGCGTGGAAAATTTGGATAAAGCTGGACAAATTTAAATATTTCAGTTATTTTCTACCATTCTCCAATTTTTTGGTAGAGTTGTACTATTATCCCAATAAAAATGACTAAACCGTAGAAAAGTAAAAAAAAAAGAAAAGAAAAGAAAAGAAAAAGATTACATTTGGATGATTAAATTATATTTTAATAGAGATATATTAAATTAACCAACCATAACTATAACCATTTTGGTGTTATTATAGTACTGATTAGTAAAAAATGGTTGTAATATTGAATTTGCATTTTATTTTATCTAAATGTAGAGTACCGATTTTATTTTTTATCTGACTGTATAATTTGAGATTAAGGACATATTTTAAAATTTTCCTCAATATATTTTGGTTAGGCTGGAAATGGGGTGGGTTATGACTTATGGGTGGATAAAGCAACTCCACCACCCGTCCCGCGGGTAAAAAATTTCACTCGCTCCATCCATCACCCGCAAACCTTTTCACCCGCATCCGACTCGCGCGGGTGATCCGGGTGGAACGGGTACCCAATGGGTGAAACAAAAGAAAAAACCAAGTCAGTAAAAGTAGTTCAATTCTAACTCAAAATTACAAAAGGATGAGTTTATGTATTTATATTTTTTATCGACAAAGCACTGAAATCACGAGCTCATTGAAATTTGAAAGTGGAAGGGTATATATCTCTATACTAATCATATACTAATCCAGTATATCCATTGCTATAACTTGGAAGAGCAAGTCGAGACCATATCCATTCTAATTGAAATTTGGTGAGCAAAACACTACTCCTTCCGTTCGGCAAAACTTGTCATTTTAACTCTCCACACAACTTTTAATAAAACTAATAATTACACTTCTTTTTTACTAATTTACCCTCAATTATTACTCTACTTTTTACTTTATCAAAAACTACAACTCACAACACATCAATCAAATCAAGGGCATTTTAGTAAAGTAGAAGCAAAAATACCTAAAATGACAAGTTTTTCCGAACAAAAACAAAACTCTAAAACGACAAGTTTTGCCGAACGGAGGGAGTAATCAATTATCAGGGTTTGTAGAAGTTAAACTTAAAAAAGGTAAAATAGTAAAATCACACACATTATATATATAAATTTTAGGGTTTTATGCGGGCTTGCGGGGCGGGTTAATGGGTAGGTTAATGGGGCGGGTTATGGGTGAAAAATCTTCACCCATAGTCCATCCATCACCCGCTTCACCCGCACCCGCTCCACCCGTCACCCACTTTTTTTGCGGGTTTTCACCCACAAAATTAATGTGGGTAAAGCGGGTGGAGTGGGTACCCGCGGGTTATTTCCAGCCCTATATTTTGGTGAGATTAGGCTCCGTTTGACACATCAACTAGCTTTTCGGAGCTTATACAGTTTATGTTATACAATTTTAAATAAAATAAATATAAGATTTTAATTTAATTAGCTTTTGGAATAGAAAACTCTTCAACAATTACTCACATAAGCTTTCCGGAGCCTGGTTTTCTATTTACAAGTTTCCACTAGCTACCTTAACAGCTAGATTTACGTAAGATCATACTAGTTTTTTAACATATATATTTAATATAAATAATTCACCAGTTTCAGTTATCCAATAAATTTAATATAAATAATAATATTTTATATAGTTTTTCGCACTTTAAAAAACGTACACAAAAAGACAAACGACAATTAATATGAGACGGAGGGAGTATTTTTTTCCGTGGGCTTAAAAGTTTCTTTTATAAACTCTTTTTTGGGCTACAACTTTCTCATATCTTTATTTAATTTTTTTGTTGGGCTTACAAGTTCCTTTTATACAGTAAGCTCTAAGAGCCCGATATCCTATCTTCCTCTCCCACCTTGTGCATTCCATGGAGATAGGTTGCATCTGCCTCACAAGTGACACACCTATTTCCTACAGTAGTATCTGAGAATTCAGTTCTTCATCTTCGCTCCGTGCCAGGTTCACCGGGTAGATATGATAGAGAAAGCAACTACTCCAAATCTTCATTTGCCTGGAGAAGCTGTAAATTGAGCCATCTCTTAGTTGATTGCTTTATCATTTGGTTTTCAAGATGCTTATCAGCTAACCCTGCAAAGTTTGATGCTCTTATCATTCATGACAAATAAATGAATCAACTTATTCATATACACTCTTTACGCAAATTGATCAACACAATAACCAAATTAAATCAGACCCTCCTTTTGTCACAACACCAAAATTTGAGACAGCTAGCAACATCAAAATGAGTTATATATATAAGCTGTTATAACCTCAAGATGTAATATATATATATTTTTTAATGGAATTCTTATGTGAGAAAAAACAAATTTACAAACAATATATGTATCTCAAAACCTTGTGAAAATCTATGATACTATCGGAAAAGAGATTGGTATTGGAAGCACAAATGATCGACAACCGAAATGTCCATCAATCCACATTTGGATGATCAAACCTCATTTTGCTAAAAATTGTTCGTGTTTTAAATCAAGCCCTTTCAGATTCGTTATTACATTAACCCTCCATGGAGGACACTATCGACTATCGTGGCAGTGTGGGAATCAGCGTATATAATGGTCATGGAGTTGAGTCGATGCAACCGGAGATCAATCGGAACACCCAAGGAGTGAAAGGTTGGAAGATCCACATTTTGTGGAAGTCGATCGAGCTTCTTCTAACTCATATCCCCCCATCCCATCTTCTAGCTAGGGTTCTTCTTCCAATCAGTGTAGATCGATCTTGAATATTTTCCCATCCAAATCTCTCCCACGAGTTTCGGGTTTGCGACGAAAAAGGAGGCGATTTGGGATTGTAAGAGGAGGAACTAGTCGCCTCCTTCAAATTTTGGTTTCTAAAATTTACCCCTTTTTATACTCTCCCTTCATCCATTACTAACTCATCAAGTTAACACCAAAAAAAAAAAAAAAAAATCTTGCCCCAAATCGAAATTTTACATCTAAAGCTACTCAATCCAGTCTTGTTTTCATCTAATAATATATTAACCGATTTTGTGATCATCCACCGTATAGTTACGTTTCTGTTTAATCTGTGAACCTCTTGAAGAAAATGATAACATGGCGCGATTTCTACAACGTGATGTCGGCAATGGTGCCGCTGTACGTGGACATGCTGTTAGCCTACGGCTCGGTGCGGTGGTGGAAGATCTTCACGCCGGAGCAATGCATCGGGATCAACCGCTTCGTGGCCGTGTTTGCCGTCCCCCTCCTCTCCTTCCACTTCCTCTCCGCCAACGACCCCTACACCATGAACCTCCGATTCCTCGCAGCCGACACCCTTCAGAAGATCATCATCCTTGTTGGTCTCCTCCTCTGGGCCCACTTCTCGCGCCGCCATGACTCCATGGATTGGCTCATCACCCTCTTCTCCGTCTCCACTCTCCCCAACACCCTCATCATGGGTATCCCCCTCCTCGGGGGCATGTACACCAGTGACGCCAAAGGGCTGATGATACAGGTTTATATATATTTATATAAGTTGATGAGCTACTCCTCTTATTGTTAATTGGATGGAAACCTCTTATTGTTAATCAGTACTCACACTTGACACTGTTTTGTTATTTCAGATAGTAGTACTACAATGTATCATTTGGTACACTCTCCTTCTATTTCTCTTCGAGTACCGCGATGCGATGAAGCTCATCGCGGAGCGGTTCCCGGGGAATGCGAGGGCGATTGTGTCGGTGACGGTTGAGTCCGACGTCATTTCCCTCCGCGACGGTGAGACGGACTTGCACCTCGACAATGAGGGGAGGATCCACGTCACTGTGAGGAAGTCCACCTCCTCGAACCTCTCCCCTGGAAGACCGTCGTTCACGCCTCAGCCGTCGCATCCCGGCGATCTTCACGGTACCACCCCGAGGATCTCCACCTTCAGCTCCGGCGAGTTCTTCGGGTACGGGCTAGCGGACTTGTACCGAACGCCCAAGGCGCCGGTCTCTCCGGCTGAAGGAGTAATCGAGCCGGAGGAGTTCCGAGGCCGGGCGGCTGGCAAGCAACAAAGCCAGGTCAACATCGACATTCATGAGGCGCACAAGTTCGCCCGGAGCACCAGCGCGCCGCCGGCGGGGAGCGATTGGGCGATGGAGGGCAAGGAGCTGAGCTTCGCAAGAGGCAGGGGAGGTGGCTGCGAGGAGGAGGAGGAGGAGGAGAGGGAGAGGATGTCGAATTTGGCCGAGATCCGGAGCGGGGCGATCGTAGAGTCGCCGGACACAGCCGGCGGGAGGCCGCCGGCGATGGTGATGACGGGGATAATCTTGAACATGGTTTGGAGGAAGCTGATCCGGAATCCGAACACCTACTCGAGCCTCATCGGACTTGCTTGGTCGTTGATCGAATTCCGGTAGGTAATTAAATCGCTCGACAAATTATGCGATTAGTTTGGTTAATTTGGGGGTAATGGTGATAATTAATGGAGATTGTTGAACCAAAAATGTGGATTAATTGCAGGTTTGATATAAGGCTGCCGGCGATAGTTGACAACTCGATCGCCATACTCTCCAACACTGGGCTCGGAATGGCCATGTTTAGCTTAGGTAATTCATTCCACTTTTTGCCGCTAAGGCACTAATTAAGTAATTTAAATAGATCTTAATCTCTAGCATTATTTGATGGGTTCGGGTTCGATCATTATCAATTCAAAATATTGGTTGATTTTTGGGTGGGCATGATTTTAGAATCGGATTATGGTTTGGGTCATTCGGATCCCGGATAAATCAGGTTTTGGATTAATCGGATTACCGATCATTTCAGGTTAAGTCAAATCGGATTTATTTCGGGTTTGGGTCGACCCAACTGGTCAAAAAAACTAGAACTTTAAAAAAATATTAAAATATTATTAAAATTAAATTACAATATAAATATGGCAAATTAAACTAAAAAATAATATTATTATTAAATTTATAAATATTATTATTATTAAATTTATAAATATTATTATTATAATAATATTTTACTAATATTTTAAGCATAAAAAATCATATTTATACAAATAAGTGTTCTAAATTATCGTGCATGCGGGTTGAATTTTTCGACTCGAATCATGTTTTGACAGCTATCCCTAAAATATCCCTGATTGGGAATCAGAGCCCCGGTTCACTCCCTTTTTGTTGCAAGTGAACCGGGTCATTTCACCTTATAAATCGAGTCATTTCACATTGTAAAAACTAAACCCCCATTAAGGCCGTGTTTGAAAGCGGTTTATGGGAGGTTATATTAGGTTATTTTTTTTTGGCAACTGATGGAAGCATGTTTGGCAACGTCTTCTGGTGGAGCTTCGGGAGTTTGAGTTGCAGGTTTTTTTCTCAAATTTCAGAAGAGGGGGGGGAAGCTTATGGAGTTTCTTCAATCAGTTTCTGAAATTTTATCTTTTTTGCCCTTGACAATCCACCCTCCAAATCTCCTTCCATCGTCGCTACTGCTCCAGATCTGAAATCCGGCCTCTCCCTCGCCAGATCTGAAAGGGAAGGTCCTCGGTGCTGCTCCAGGTCCTCGGCCCTCGCCAGATCTGAAATCCGGCCTCTTCCATCGTCGTTGCTGCTCCAGTTTCTTCGACTGGTTTTCGATGTTCGGTGACAATGGCAAGCCGCCGAAGCAGGGCACGGCGATTTACCTGAAAATGAAGTTCTCGTCCTGCTCGGAGAGCGAAAATTACCAGAGCAGCAACGCCACAGACGCCGTGGAGAGGAGCTATTTCCCGGCGAGGGGCGGCGGGGCGGTCACGCTGTGCCAAGACACGCACTGCGGCGATCACAATCTGCCTAAGGTGGAGTTGGATGGGGTGAAGGTGTACGAAATGGTCAATTTACCATAAGGTGAAGCTGGTGAGGGAGCCGACGAGAAGGGTATAAAATTAAGGACATTTTTGACTTTTCATAACAATAACCACTTATAAACCTTATACCATAATACCCAAAATAAACTCCAACCCCTAAAAAATACCCAACCCCTAAAAAAACCCCTTTTTGTCAAACACGGCCTAAAACAAACAAGAAGGTTTGTTTGAATCGATCGCCGTACATAATACATTATAATTTATAATGTAATATAATCTCTTATATTATAATATAATATTACGGTGCATGCATTATAAGTGATAATGTGAGGTGATTCAAGCATTATCAATCAATCTATTTTTTTTTTTTTTTTGAATAATATCAATCAATCTATTTGGGATATATAGGTTTAAACTTTGAAGTTAAATGTGAAAATTAATACTGTAATGAATTAAACAGGATTATTTATGGCACTGCAACCGAAACTAATAGCATGTGGGAATTGGATGGCTTTATTATCGTTTGGGGTGAGATTCGTGTTCGGCCCAGTAGTCATGGCGGTGGCCTCCTTCGCCGTTGGCTTAAGGGGCCACCTCTTCAAAATCGCCGTCGTTCAGGTATTTTAAATCGTTACCATTTTTCCCATCAAATTTAAATTGCAACGTTTTGAATTGCAAAATTTTATATGACAGGCTGCACTTCCACAAGGGATCGTGCCTTTCGTATTTGCGAAAGAGTACGATTTGCATCCGACGATTCTAAGCACGGGGTGAGTTAACTAACTCGAAATACAAGTGATACGATTCGGCTAAACTTTGTAGTGAATGTGTTGATCAATTTTGCCTTTTTATGGTTTTGAAATTTTGTAGGGTGATATTCGGGTTGATAGTAGCATTGCCAATCGACTTGCTCTACTACGTTCTGCTAGAACTGTGAGAAAGCTCATACCGATGGATCGATGGAGAACAAAAGGCTGGCTATGGAAGGAGATGAAGATTGAGCCAGGCATATATTGCGACGGGTTGAGCTACACACTATGCGACGTCAAAAGGAAAAAAAACATGAAGAATTTGATTTACATGTTGAAGATCGATGTGAAATGAGTTTATGTTGATCAATTCGAGGAAAAGGAAGAAACATAAGCCAATGCTTAGTTCTTGTGCACCTTCGATCATGACCTCTTGCGAATATTAGATGAACCGAAAAATGGAAACCGGGCCAAGAGCAAACAATGAAAGAAGTAACGATTTTCAAAACACTAGGAACCATATAAGGGGGGAAAAAGAGTATGGAATTGATCGAACATATTCAAACAATTTGAATCAAGCTTCTTATACCCATTAGCTTAATTTATTTTTAACAAGATAATAATTTGAATGATATCAAATTCTGCTAAATCACGACGATATCCAATAACCTAATCGACAAAAATGATAGAAGGCCTTCATCGATCCTTATAAGTAATATCTTTATCGAGATTATTTGATGTGATGTGAATATGTGATGAATGCTTATTCACTCAGTCACTCTGCTCGGTAAAACATGTCGTCTTACCATTTACACACTCTTTTTTAGAGGTAAAAATTATATAAAATATCTAATCTTTTTTACAATTTCGTAGTTACTATTAATATGTATTAACTTGTTAAAAAAAATTATATAAGAATATGGATATTTTATATAGTTTTATCATTTTAAAGAAGTGTAAGTATTTAAAACTCATGACATGTTTGGATATTTTTTTTTAAAAAAATTATCTTATGATACTTTATGATCGGTATATTTTAAAATTAGGAGTATGATAATAAATTAATCCACCCCTTATCCTTATAAAAACAGAAGCAGAGTCTTTATAAAAAATTGAGCCACGTGTCATTGTGTGAGCAAAGGTTTTCACCCACGTTCTCTTTCCTGTGACTAATAAAAACCGAATCCACTCTCCGTAAAAAAAAATAAGAACTCACACACTCTCTGTTTTCAATTTTTTAGGGTTTGGGTTTGGAAACCGTCGATAGGGAGGGAGCAGGAGGCATTGCTAGGAGGGAGAGGGCCGCCGGGCCTCGGGTCTGCCGGAGAATAGGGCGGAATCTCGGATCTGGCGGAAAAGAGGGCGGAGGAAAGACGATTGGAGAGAGATGCAAGTTTTGATTTCGCGACGTGGAGATTTGGGGCTGGGCCGAACTGGGGAAGAAAGGTCGCACGAGACAAAGAGGATGCACCTGGAGGGGACCTAATCGCGTAAGAGGAGATGGAGTATGGTAAATAACGATCGTAAGAGCTAGGGGTGTTGTGCTGTTGTGTCGGACGACGATTGCAAGCGAGAAGTGTTTAAGGGAGTCGATGGCGGTTGGTCATTTTTGGATGCTGCCCTTGCTCTACCAGTAAGTGCTTGTATATGCTAAATGTGTCTAAATGTCTTCTAATGTTTGTATCTGTGTTAAACAGACTTCATTATAAAAAATACCATTATAAAAACTCGCTATTAGAACTTCGTAAATGATATCCTGGGCTGCTCGAGAAGGATGTGAAATTTCATTAGCTTCGCTATGAACATAACCGCTCCCATGTCTTTCTTCATGCGCTCTGTAGGGGACATCTGGAGTATATTTCTTTGGTAGTAAGGGCAGTACTATAAGTTCTTCGTCGCTGTCATGCAATTCGAAGCTTGCAGGGAGACTATGGCAAGTGACTTGCTGCTCGATCTGAAGCTTTCATCAGAAAAAATTTCCTTTCCCAAATCAAATTCCCAGCGATTGAATGATCCAGGACTCTAGGAGTTTGCCGTTTTACCAAGAGGTAACGTGTTAGCGGCTCTACCATTACTGTCCAATTTGATATAAACTTTGGTTGTATGTATTGGTGGTCTCATTGGTCTGTGTATATATGATTTGATGCCAAAATCATCTCCTATTATACGTTGGTTGAATTGGTACGTTGATTAAATTGTTGTTCATGGAAACCGGTGTGATAAAATAGATAAACAATCAAGTGACTTAAAATTGTACTATTTGTCTATAGCAAAACCCGTAAATGTATTTCTTTTTTGGTCGAACCCGTAAATGTATTTGTAAAATATGGATTTAGGACCAGTAAAATTCAATTTGGAAAGGGCAAAAGAAAAACTTGTGTGATTTCAGATGTTTTGGACAGTAAAGATTCCTTGAATAGGGATAGTAAAGATTCCTCAAAAATCTAATTTGGGATTTTCTGTGTGTATATCCAACTGTCATTTACTATCATTTTATTTTTCCATATAAACACATCATGCATAAGTAAAAATAAAAGTTGACCTAAGTCAGTCTTGGTAGATCTGTTGTTTGGTGATCGGTTTCTTTCACCGGCTAGATTTTTGTTCCATAGGTAAAAGCCCTATTCTGATTTTGTCTATGTAGCTTATTTGCCGTCATAAATTTTTTTGCTTGCTTCAAATTAAGCAAGTTTATGGCTTCTTTGGTTGTTGATAGTGTTTAATATACTATCATTTTGGTGACTGCATGTCCAATTCATTTGAACATCAATACATTGAATTAGTGTGCTTTGGTCTCCTTTTTGGGGAGATGGTACTTTGATTGACCATGTTTGATCGAGTACAACGGTGAGGAAATTTAGGGAAGGAATTGCAGGTAACATGTATCCTTGTGTCTAAGTTTCATTTTAGACCCTGATTGCTTTATCTTAAGGATTGCCCAGAATTGGATGTATTTACCTTAAAGATGACTTGATCTTATAAACCACGTACTGATGCTTTGGATTACTTCATGAACTTTAATTTAAACATTATTTATAGCCATTTTTTTTATCTTTAGGCAATCTATCAGTATATTGTTCAAGCTACTTATTCAGTAGAGAATAATGCATGTTTCTTCAAGGGCCTGAAACAGATCCAAACACTGTGCATAAAATTAGAAATGCAATTGATACTGAAACTGAAGTTAGGTAAAATTCTTTCCATCCATGATGCCTTCTATGAGTAACGTGTTTATTATGCTTGACATGTCATGGGTGCATTAACTTTAGAATTTTACCCATAGAAAATAGAATAAAAGACTACTTTTATTTGCATTACCAGAAGCTCCCCTTCGTTTTCTTTTAAGCAAGGAGTCCTAGTGAGTGCATCTAAATACATATTGATTTTTAACTCATTTTAGTATTACACAACTGCGACTATTACTTCAACTTAAAGAAGGAGAAATTGATTTATACTATTAATGAGTTTTCAAATTACCAGGAAATAAATTTTGGAACGTGTTCCATTTGCAACCGATGCGTGATCAAAAAGTATCATTTTTCGGAACTTCATTCATTATGTTTTTGCAAACCGGTGTTTATGGTTAGGACTTGGGAGTTCCATAAACTTCTTTGAACCTTTCTAACCAACAGGGAGAGGTCCAGTATTTCATTAGGGTACAGTTAAATGGTACTCAGCAGGTCGAGTCCCTTCAAATTAGTATTCCAGTGGAAGTTGTGATAGAGAAGGAGAAATTGGTATGTGTTGTCTTCGAATCAATTAGTTCCTTTTTTTGATGTGATCTTGACACCTTATTTCGCATGCATGTATATCTTTTTGTTTAGAGTTTAGGGTTATCTAATTAATTTTCCTTTATTCTTCTCTAAAATACATTCTTTACAAAAATCTAAGCAATGCTCCACATATTCCTCGATCGGATCACTAACCATATAACAATGTTCAACTATTTCTTTTTCTCCTCACTTTTTCCAGATTTCCTTTTGATCACAATATTGAATTTTCCCTTTTAATGGATATGTATTTAGTGATCAACTATACAACTGTTTTTTTTTTTCCTTCTTCTGAATCCCTTCACAAAGTATATTTTTTTATGGAATATATTTTACTAATTGTATGTTCCAGATCTGGTAAATGGTTAAGCTACCTAATACAGTGGATTAGTTTTGTTGTCTTCATTCAATGGCAATTCAACATCCAGTAACATTCTTTTATATTAGTTTTGTGTTTATTCAATGGCACTTTGCTGGTGGTTGCTGCTGATTCAGTACATGGTATGTTCTTTCCTATTTGTACCGTGCCTTTTTTTTCTTCTTTTTTTGTTATGTTGCCTTTTCATAAATGATACTTTTGTTTACTTCTTTATATGCCATTTTACTTCTGAATTTTTAAAGAGATATCAATCTCCTTTGTGTCAAACTTGGTTCCAACAAATTATTATAGATCAATCACTACCCATGTGGCTAGATTGATTTTTTGACAAATGATTTTATTTTATTTTCATAGTAGAAGCATAATCTGAAATTTCTGTTCTTATGGCTTTTGTTGATACTGATATTGCTGATAGTATATATATAGATGAAATATTTGAGTTCTTATGGTGTCCTTCATCGATTGAAGTGTTTTGTATACCGTGGCTGAGACAAATTCTACATCTGAATTTCACTTTTATTTCATTGCTTCAAATCAACAGCTAAATAAACAATACGAAATAATGATGATTATTGACATTTTGTCTAATACTTTTCTTTGTAGTTTTATCACGTAATTTTTTGTTTGTGTTTGTTTGTTTGTTTGTTTTGTATACCGTGGCTGAGACAAAATCTGCATCTGAATTTCACTGCTATTTCATTGCTTCAAATCAACAGCTAACTAAACAATACGAAATAATGATGATTATTGACATTTTGTCTAATACTTTTCTTTGTAGTTTTGTCACGTAATTTTTTGTTTGTGTTTGTTTGTTTCCTCTGTTCTTTTCTATAGTACATTCTTTGTTAAAATCTAATCTCGACATCCTACTTTTCTTTGTAGTTTTATCACGTCATTTTGTAGCTTCAATGTCATTATAGCCCTTCTTCGGTGAAATGTAAGATGAGATTTGTTACCTGTTTAGCCGACTTTTCTTTTTAAAAAAAGCTTCCTGTTAGACACTTTAAATGGAAGAAAATATTTCTCTAAAAGTGTTTGTATTTGAATAGGCTCTCTTCCAAAATGATTCAGCTGCAACCTTACTTGCAAGGGTGATTGGGATCATCGGTCCAATTAACTAAGGGCTCCTTGCTAAATGACAAGATAATGGTGTTGTCTTTCTATTACCGCCTCCACCAAAGCGCCTATGTCCTCTCCTGAGTACTCTCTTTCGCATGTCATTATCTGCAACAACATCTGACCAAACCTGTACATGTCTCTGTCAAATGGTGATGCAGTTGTTGAAGCGGATGCCGCCTCCATGAGCAAGCTCTGAAGCCCAAAATTCATCAACTTAGGAACCAACATCTCATCAAGCATCACGTTTTCGAGCTTCAGGCTGCCATCAACAATGCAGTTTTGGCACTCGGTGTGCAGATAAGCGAGACCCTTTGCCATGCCAGGCACAATGTCAAAGCCTTTTCTGCCAGTGCCCCTCTTTCCAATTCTCTTCCTCATCCAACAGCCACCTGTCCAGGGATCCCATTCTTCACTTTGCCACCTGACAGATTGATAAGTGAACTTTATGTAGTTCCTATATTTGCCAAATGCAATTGAATTTAGTGATAATTTTATGATGGAAATTTAGGTTTATCCTCATTTCTTTTCTTTGATATGGAAATTTAGGTTTATCCTCATTTCATTTCTTTTTTTATGTTGCCTAGATTCAAGCTTCAAAGTTCAAAGAGAGAAGGGCGTTGACGGCAAACACATCTAGGTTTGCAAATGTCGCCCGATTTGACTTTAGTGGTTCTTGATCACCTGTGATGATGCAATGTTTCTCAATTGTTTATATATTTGTCAATCTTTCATGCTAATGAATGGGTTTGAATTATACCATTATTTATCTAGAAATACTTTGTGTGAATGACGGTATGTTAATTAGTGTCTTTCTTTGTCTCTATAAAGTGTTCCTCTTAGACTCCTACTAACACTTCATATTTGCGTTGTAGTGCATCAATCCTAAAAATGGCACAAGCATCCAAACCAATCGCAAGTGCCACATTTGTTTCATTCGATGAATGTTTACTAGGTTTCATCAAAAGAAGGCTTTTCAAGCTCTTATTACTCATTACTTTTGTTTTTATTGTTGTTCATGATCTTAATATAAATTTAAAAGTTTATGTAATATTTTGGGCTTATTTCCAAGGCAATCCATATATAAGAAATTTATGGTTACGATATATTGTTGTTAACACTAAACTCAACTGCTTTCCATTTATATGCTTCATTCCAAGTGTCTTTTTACTTGGGAAAATTGATGCCCAATCTTAACGAGCAAGAAAAGGGGCAAAAACAACTTTTTTATATTCAATCTTATGAGTTGTAACCTTGCTTGAAGAAGTAATGCTGCCTTAATTGAATTGTCTTGTGTTGTATTTGGGTGTGACTTTTGCCTAGCATCTATAATAATGCCCTATTGTGTCACGATTACATGTGCCTTTCTAACAGGTTGGTCTTCGCAAAGTACACTTATATTTACATGGTTAACCTTTATGGTTTAATGAAAGTTGTCTCTTCTGCTTTCAGAAATTGAGAAGCCAGTGTACGATGAGGGAGGTGCACTGGAAATCGACTAAGGAGGATGATGTTGCCAAGTATAATTCAGGATTGTACATGTATGTATGATGTATTGGTGTGTAATAGATAAAGTATATAGATGGTCCAAACTCAATTTTCTTAAGCCAAAAATTATAAGGTTTATTTTCTTTGCCTTCAATTAGGATGTATGTTAATTTGGAGAAGCGTGATCGAAAGCGGCTGATTTACTATTATTTGTCAAATTTAAAGCATCGATCATCTCAAGAAAATAAAATTTAAAACAACAACATGCCAAGAAGCATGGGCAATATATTAGTAGAAAATTGACGTGTCGAATATTTTATCTAATACGTCAAGTTCGATAGAAAATATTAGAGTGAGGCTTTAGACAAGATACCAAAACGACTATTGTCAAGACAATTTTAAGTAATTTAACGCAGGTCCTTTTCACTTTTTTCAAACAAATTACAAAAAGGTCCAAAGCTCTTATCTACGAATCAAAGCGAATGAAAAAAACCTAAATCCATCGAATGAATTGTTTGCTCGAAAACTGGCCAAAATCGGTGAAATTTATCAAGGAGCGAATTGACCGACACTCACTTTCGTATGTCGATCAATTTAGATGATTATCGAATGACATTCAAGGGTTATTTGTAGTCGTCGTTTGATAAATCTGTCGAACTCGGAGAGGGCGAGGTAAATAAGGGACCTCGGCGAATGATGTTGAGGGTACAAAGGAGGCTTGGCAAAAGTTGTTGAGGGTATGAAGGAACCTCAGCAAAAAGTGGTGAGGGTACACAAGAGGCTCGGTGACAGTAGCCGAGCATATATCATCACCTCGTGAGATCTACAGGAGCCTTTTGCCCGACAGTAAGCCATGAAAAAACGTCAAAAAAAACTAACTCCAATCGCAACAAAACGAGCAATTTCTTTCGTTTTCGTTACAATTGCTACTCATAGTTCAACTCAAACAACACCCAAATCAACAACAATCAAACAGAACACACAAACAACAACCAATTTAATCAATTTCAATTATAATTTCAAACCCTAAAGGCTAAAACACACAATTTCTTGAAATAAAAACTATTAAAATCAATTGTAAATAAAGCTTCTTGCCTTAAATTTAATAGATTTGTTGAAAGCCCTCACAAATATATCGCAATGAACAAGGTATGAGTGATTTCTCTCTATCGTTTGTGGCCCGTCCAAGTGAAACGAGGTTGAATAGCGTTAGTTTTCAATTCTTCTCTCGGGCAGATTTGTAATTGTATTTTTAGAATGGGAAGGACTTGTGTGCAATTTTATAAAAATGGTCTTGTCAATAGCCTTTTTCCCATCTTGTCTGAAGCCTTATGAAACTATTATGAAAAACCCGAACAAAGTTCGGAAAAAGAACTAGTTCTTATGTCAAATTGCAAGAAACCACCCTTTAAATGTACTCCTATCAATTTGTCATAAATAACCATTTAAATTAATATTTCCAAGAAACCACCCTTTAAATAACTTCAATCAATCAATTTTGAAATTATTCCGTCTAAATCTTAATTAAATTTGTTAAAATTGTTATAAAGCCACTAGTTGTGGATGTTCCACCTCCCTAAACCCCCGACTCATTTATGTATTTATTCTCTACCTCGCCTATATAAGGGCTTGTAATCCCGCTTGTAATCCCGCTTGTAATCCCGACTCATTTATGTCTTTCCTTTACACTTCTTTCTTTCGTTTTGTCGGTTTATAATACGTTATCAGCACGAATTTGCTTCGAAAGAAAACAAGTTGGAGTAAGGTCGAACCAATCTCGATCTCAAAACCTCTCTAAAAATTAACCATCAATCTCCAACATAACCATGGCCGCCCAAACCAACTCCAACATATGTCCATCTCCGCGCGAATCGTGATGAAGCTGGAGACGATGGAGCGGCTCCTCTCTGACGACCTAGGCCCCGACCTCGATTTATCCATCTAAAGCTACATCTCGCCCATCAGATGGCCGCCCTTGAGAGCACCACCAGCAACATGTTCGCCATCTTCTCTGGCAACGTTGTCACCCTCGCGCGGGATCCGTGCGTGATGCGCTCCCTCTTCAACCTCACCAACCACGGCTCTGTTGACGATCGATGCCATCTAGGAGAGGCGCTCACCACGATCGACTCTTGCTCGATCGATTGATTGATCTATGTTGCGGTAGACCGATGGGGCTGACGCCAACGACTATCAGAACGGAAACGTCGCTCCCTACAAAACGAAGAAGAAAGGTTTTTCGTTGCAGGTTTTTTTTAATTATTTACAAAAGGCCTGAAATTTTTATAAATCTCAGATCGACGGAGGTGAAAAGAGGCGAGTCTGGACGATGCTCCGGCGCTGCGCTCCTTGCAAATTAATCGATGAAGACTCTGCAGATACAATGAATTGAAGAAGACGATATCAATTCAAGGAATTCATTGCAATTTTGGATTAATTACATACCAACCTCGGAAATCTCAAAAATCGCATATCAATTTGGTGAAGGAGACGAATCAATATTACACAGTTACATTTTTTCTGAACACTAATCAATTTGATGATTTATTATGACAGGTGAAGAAGCCGAATGTTGAAAATTTGGTTTAATTACAAACCAGCCCAGGTTTCTTTGAAACCGCAAATTGACCCGCACTTTTTATATATCTACAGAAAATGCCTAAACTTTAGGGTTGCATATTTTGCTGTACATGAACACATCGCCGAAGATGATGCGTAGATATAAATTATATCACCCCCGAAGTGTAGTAAGTTATATAAATTATATCACTCCCAAAGTGGTAAGTTTCATCCCTCGAAGTGGATATAAATTAATATCAAATCAAAAAATTGATAAATCACTTAATCGTGATCGATAAATCTCATCCCCGTAGCGATGAAACGATAAATCTCATCCCGTAGCGATGAAACGATAAATTTCATCCCCGTAGTGATGACATTATATTTATTATTTATGTTTAGTTAATTCATATGCATGTTATTTTATTTTATTTTATTTATTTAAACTATATTTGTTTTTCCTCATTTCCTGAAGTAAATGAACGGATTCATTTCCTGAAGTAAATGAACGGACACATCTCCCAAAGTAGATGAACGGATTTTGAAGTAGATAAACCGCACCCTCGTAGGGATGAACCGGTAAACATCATCCTTGTAGTGATGATTCGTATAGTCAGAGAAGCAAATCAACTATGATCATTAATGTTTTCTCCATCAGTTTCCCGCAGTAAACAATAAAATTGTATATAAGAATACCACCTCCTGACGTATGTGATAAAAAGGTCTTGAAGATCTATAGCCAACTTTCTTGTCACTCGGAAGTTGACATTTATTTTTATTTTTATTCTAAGATTATTGTTCTTGATATTCATGTTTCTTAATAGTAGTATGCTTTACTATTTAGTATTATCTTTTACATAGTTTCATTATTCTTATTACCTTAATCCACTATATTGTGAGTTTTCAACACCAATTTGGTGGGCTTTAAGTTCCTAAACTCAATGGTTAAACAATCCAGTAGATTGTGACACTTATCTCGCTAAGAGTTCAAATTCTCAATACCATTTGTAAACAATCCAGCAGATTGTGCGTTCATCACACTACTACATATGTAGTCATTTATGACTTTTAGAAGATGGCGTTTTTAATAAAATGCCATTAAAAGTATCTTTAATGACGTTTAAATAGAAAAACGTCATGAAATTGTAGAATACGACTTATTTATGGCGTTTGTAAAACGCCATAAAATTTATGGCGTTTATAAAATGTCGTGTTATTAGTTTACAAATTATAAGCTATATTTTACGGCGTTTCTGAAATGCCATAAAATTCATGGCGTTTTTAAAACGCCATGAAAAAGGCGGATCTTTTTCCGCCTAAATTTTGGGCTATATTTGAAGAGGTAGGAGAATACGAAGATTAAATCTCTTCCGTCTCTCTCACCTCCAAAATTGAAAATTCCGCCTCTCTTTCTCCTCCATTCCCTAAACCCTAGATCCAACTCTCTCTGTCTCTCACCTCCGAAAATTCGATTCAACTCTTCATCTATTTTGTTCCATTGTCGATCCAAGCCATGAACATACCCTTTGTGCTTCCTTCCGACATCGCAAACTTCTTTCATCGCTTGATGGTGTTTACCCTCCATTTTGGATGTCGACCGTCCACCCTATACTTCTCTCCAGGTTTCACCTCCGTTGTCTGGTATGTCAATTTTGTTTTCCATATTAAGGCCTATTTTGTTTGCACTTTATCATCTTCAATTTTTGGATTTAGGTTTTGTGAGTGAGTCTTATTGTTTGAGGGTCTTGTGCTAAAGATTCATTCATAAACCCTAAATCTAAATATTGAAGATATTTTGGGTTTCTGATTGTGTTTACACTGAATTATTTCGATTGTGGACTTTGAAGGGTTTCATTTGTGGGTTTTCACTGCTTAGTATGAACAATTTTTAAGAAAATGAGTTGTGTCTTGTGTTTGAGTATTTTTCTCTAAATCTAGTTGCCTTTAATCGATTGCATTTGCCATGTTTCATTTTTCTCTTCCTTTCGGCCAATTGGGTGTCTTCCTCTCATATTTCTGATACGTTTTTTTTTCCAATTGATACCCCAATGAATGATTGGTAACGATTTGATTTTGAATGTTAGGTTTTGTCATGAAATTGATTATTAATTTGTATTGTTTATATATGCAGTTGATGTATTTGAATCTCATGGATCTACCTAGCGCTCTTTGCTTCAAACTCAAAAGAGTATGTTTCTTATCTTCTAATTATCAATGACATTGTCAAGTTTTGTTCCTTTTCGTTACATAGACTCATAATTTTTCCCTGTTTTATGTTTCTTAGCTTAGCCGATGAGGTAATGCCAGAAAATGACATTATATTAACAGATCCCTAGTTTTGACTTTATTCTCCAAATCGGTTGATTTCCACTGACTCAATCTGAATATTTGTTAACCAATAAATGGTAAAAGGTGATTTTTAGCTGTTGAGTAATCAAGAGGAACAAGTTTTCAATTTCTGGGGTAAATCAAGTTGTTTTGGGGGTTTCAAGACTCAAGATGTCATTTTCCTTTCTTGTGTTCTTAGCTTATGTGCAATGTGATTGATTCTCATAGCCATGGTTCATCTTTATGCACCTTTCCTGTTAGTATATAATTTATTGAATGAACAAAGATATACATATGTCAAATATGAAACTCGAGCAATTTCATATGATCTGCAGGTTGTGATGTAGATTTCGAGAACTAGAACTACACTATCCTCACAGACGGAAGCAAGGGGCCAAGATAAACAGTTGCAGAAACCTGCTGCAGTGCCCTCAAGGACTTCACCTGCCCCTATTCGAAGAAAATAAATGACATGAAAGTCGATTGTGCCGCTACCATGTTCAGATACATCGATCAGTTCTTTTATTTGGGAGGTTGATAACTATTCTTTTATTTTGTATTGATGTTCATTTCTCAAAAAAAAAAAAACGAAGAAAATATTTTGGATCTGCATTTATACTTTACTTGTTCATTTATAGGTATTCACAAGATGATCAGCAGCTGAGGAACAAGAAGAAACTGGAAGGAAATAGATCCATGGAGATGAATTCAGGTATCTGGAGAGCAAATCATTGCGGAAGCTGCTCTTGGACCTGGCACCTAGCTACTTACCCTGTGAGTTACATTTCACTATCTAACCAACGACTTGTAAACTCTATTCAATTCCTACTGACAATACAAAAATTACGTTTTATTTCTGTCTAAACAGTCTTCATTTTTTTGCTCGTGCTAGTGGGAGTATAATACCCGTAAATACAAGTTGCAAACTACACATCATTGGTCTTCCTTCTACTGTCAACGGCAAGGAGCAAATTGGGTATGTAAGAACATAAGTGATCAGACTTATTTTGTGTTTTGTACTCTTCTTAGCTATTATCAAAGGCTAATGGCTAAACATAGATTTCAGTTTTTTGGGTGGCAAGTCAAGAACTTCTCATTAATATGATTATGCCTCTTGTAAAGATTAGAGACATTATATTTTCTATATTGTATTGGAATGTGTCTCTTGCAACTTTAACGTGTAGTGTTTTACTGAGAAAAATTAGTGTAAGTTTTACATTTACAGATCTTATTTGAGGGATTTAATCCCTAATTCTTTTTTTTTTAAATACACACTAATCCATGGCGTTTTACAAACGCCATGGATTTTATTTTCCATTTTTCTAAAAAAAAAAATATGCATACTTATCCATGGCGTTTATAAAACGTCATGGATTTTATGGCGTTTTATAAAACGCCATTAAATTAATACCAAAAGCATGGCGTCACCTTCGACGGCGTTGAGGGATGACGTTTAAAAACGCCATGGAATGCCTTTGATGGCGTTTTTCAAACGCCCTTGTTTTATATGTTTCTACTAGTGTCAAAATCTGCATAAGAGTTTGAAGACTCTAATTTCAAACTCTAGAAGAGTATATAAGATATTATTTTAAACATTTGTACTCTTGAAGAAGTACATGGAATATGGGTTATGACATATTCAGAACTATTTTTATTTGGTTAGTATAACCAATATAAATAACCACAAAACATGATATGGTTTACAAGGTCACTTCCTGACAATCCTCTAAGCATGGCCGGAAGCATGCCCCTCCCGTAGAGAGTGTAAAAGAGGTAATGGTTAAGCGCGCAACCAATGTTATTGTCGTGGCTTATAACTAGGTCATCATTGTACGGTTAATTCTAATGTCCCGAAGAACATTATGAATAAGGATAAAGTGTATCTAATGAATACATGTAGTTGGTAATTAGTTCCATACCTGTAGTATGACACCAACAGAAGTTATGAAAATACCCAGTTAACGACATCTGATTAAATAAATGGATCACCATATACAAAGTTCAATGGTTAGAATGTTTTACCATTGAAACTTATGATATCACTAACTAGAAGTTAGTTGATGATAAAATCTTATTCTTTGTGGCATTTGGTCGCTCAAGGGAAACGATAATTTGCAAGATAATTGAAATTCACATGAATTTCCATCAAAAGGACTAGAAGATCCTAGGACCGGAAGATCCCCAATAAGAGTGGCCATACATGTACGGTTTGTTTTCTTGGCAAAATAATAACAAGACCGTCTATAATAAAGAGTAAATGCAAAGTCTCTTATGTCTCTTGATCAAGTTCAATGAGACAATTGCGAACATTAAACATTGTCATATGGGCTAATGTTATTCCAATATAGATGCCTTAACACATTGGTCATATGAAAAGGTAGAGAATGTTTAAGGAGCACATAGTAGCTCACAACGAACTAGAAGAGTCGTTAGTCAAATGGGCCCATGCAATTTTGCATTTCGAATTTGACACAATAACTTCTCTCAAATTATCTCCAGAAGAGAGTATATGTTCTGAGGCCTCCTCCACAATTAACTAAAAGACCACAAAGAAGTTGAATGATACATGGGGTTTGAGTCCCTAATGATATCAAATACCTCGAGCTTTATAAAGGTGATCAAACGCTCGGTATTTAGAGGGAGAGGAAATGATACTATATATATTAAGAAAGAGATTGCATGATAGCAACTTCTCTATCATTTGGGATCCGCGGATGAATGAAAGTGAACCAGAAGTTCAACACTTATGTACACCAAATGATAATTATATATTTTAGCAAAAAGCCATCAAATGCATTTACTAAGGCCAAGAAAGTGACTAAGTCACATATATTGCACTAGCTAGCTAGCTCATTTTGGAGGTTCCAGAAGTAACTCCGAAAACCAACAAAATCAAGTGAGTCTCAAATACACCAGAAGTGTTGAAGATCACGAGGCTCTCACTTTAGGATTCCCCAGAAGTGGAAAGAGCTCATGGGAATATGATGATCATCAATCAAATAATTAACGTTGACATTGAAATGATAAAAGAGATAGAAAGAAGGAATTCACGATGAATCCTTTAAGCATGGTCCTATTGGACCCGTAGTTCCAACGTCGGATAGTATAACATCATTGGTTTTAATTGGGTGTTTATACAAAACCGCAATAAGCGAAATGAAGCTATAAGATATATAGCAAGATAGATTGCATAAAATTTTTATAGTGGATGATATGAAAACATATTCACCAGTAGTGAATATAATATTTGGTTGTCGATGAACCGACTCTAACCGTAATTGACGGGCATAGTAATGTTATACTCCAATTGATCATTCATAAAAGAATATAAGTGAAAATGATCGATTAATTTGAAATGCTCGAAGCATCAATATGAAAGCCTCGTCATATATACATGATTAAGCCAAAGGGTGCTTATAGTAAGTATTGTGTAAGTGGTGACATAGTGTATCGAGTCCTGAAGTACTATACACAACGTTGTACTCTTTTCCTTAATCTTGGTTTTTATCCCACTGGGTTTTTCCAAGGTAAGGTTTTTAATGAGGCAACTTATACACCATCTATACATTAGATCCCTTGTATTAAATGATGAAAAGCACACTAGGTCCTGAAGTATCATATATTTGTGCATTGAAAGCAGCTCATCACCAAAGATAATGAAGTCAGTATATCAAAAAGTTAGAAGAGCTTATCAGAATGAGAATGTTGCAAGAAGAATGTTGATTTCAGGGGGAGAATATACGCACTACACTCTTTTTCCCTTCGATCAGGTTTTGTCCCACTGGGTTTTCCTGACAAGGTTTTTAACGAGGCAGTATCACCAAAGCGTATCAAATGACATATGTACTCTTTTCCCTTAGTCCTAGTTTTTGTCCCATTGGGGTTTTCTAGGCGAGGTTTTTAACGAGACAATTTGTAAGGTTAGAGGTGTACATCCAAGGGGGAGTGTTATAAAGCCACTAGTTGTGGATGTTCCACCTCTCTAAACCCCCGACTCATTTATGTATTCATTCTCTACCTCGCCTATATAAGGGCTTGTAATCCCGCTTGAGAACACACACAATGAATTGAGATCCCTGATTTCTCTGTCTTTTCTTTACACTTCTTTCTTTCGTTCTGTCGGTTTATAATAAAAATATAATTTTTCCCCTCTTTTTAATTACATGCTAATAGAATGAAGCAATTAAAAAAGGAATAAAATTGGAGAATATAATTGATGCTATTTTTGCTTCCAATTTAATTAGAATGTGATTTGAAAGAAAAAAGAGAGAAAATTGATTGGAGAAAGAGCAATTTTATAGAAGTTCAAACTATTTTACCAGTTATTTAGAAAGAAAAGATGATACTAGTGGAGTAGTGGGTTTTTTTTTTCCAATTACATACCTACTTTTTTAATTGTTAAAATTCTGTTAGAATATAATATTAAAAAAAAAGGTAAAATTGGCCTAATTCTTAACCGGAGCCCACTAAAAAGCCCAATAAACCTTTTTTTCTTTTTAATTTTTAGAAAGTCCATCAGCCCAACATGAGAATTTAATTTGATTCGATCAGTCCACCCATCTACCAAAAATCTGTAAATTTCTTTCCTCGAAGATCATACATGAAGTAATATTTTAGTGATGTATTTGAAAACTTTGACAATATAATTTCTTCATATAATATATGTACAGAGTATATGTCATTTTTTTTAGTAGGCGAAAAGGAGGTGGTTCTTAAGAAAGAAACTCACTCTGATTATCTTTTCGGATGATGTTACATAATTCTCTATTAAAAGGGATAGTAGTCATATTACAAATGTCATTAGATCTAGCTATGAAATCTGCTGCACCATTTGCACCACGGAAGCAGTGCTTGAACTCTATATATTCAAACTCCGATCGCATCTTCTTGATCAATTCAACTTGCCACCATATCTCCCATCTAGGCCTTGTGTTGTCATTTATTGCCTTGATCACCTCCAGACAGTCACCTTCAATTATTACTCTGCATAGCCCTCTTGTTAAAGCCATTACACCTGCACAAAATCCAGTTGCTTCGGTTTGGATAGCTGAACCGCTATCTACCTGCTGCTGAAAAATATCAATCACACTTCCATCACAATCCCTGAGAATCCCACCCACTTGGCAAAAACCAGTAGGTTTAGTTGAGCCATCTACATTGATTTTGTAGGTGGCCCTTAGCGGTTTTTTCCAGCTGATCACAATTCTTCGTCTTGCTTCTTTAGTGCTATTGTTGGGATTAGATGTAGTAGCATTCAGCCAATCTCTACCCGGCACAAAAGTCCTAATGGAGATTTGTGAGATTGATTCAAGTTTTCTGCTCTTGAATATTATACTATTTCTAGTTTCCCAGATCGATTGCCAAATGAAGCAAAGATCCTCGAAATTAGAAGTGGTTGGTTTAGATTGGAGGAGCTCTCTTAGAGGGGTGTTGTGAGCATTGTCATGATATACAGATTTGCCTGTAAGTTGTTCATATACTGCTATAATTCTTTTGGTGATGGGGCAATGAAGAAAAAGATGAGCGTTGTCTTCTTCTTTGTCATTGCCAAGACAACACTGAAAATTGACTATATTGAAATAACGATTAAGTCTTTGTTTTGTTGCTAATCCATCATGTGAAATTTTCCAGATGAGGTTCTTAATACGAGGAGGAAGGTTTATTTTCCATATCCACTTCCCATTTTCTGCATTCCCGCTCGGGTTGCTTATTATTTGCTTAACCGATTTTGTTGTAAACTGTCCATCCGGATTTAATTTCCAGATTAACTTATCTCTAACGTCCCAAGGGGGGATTCTAATTTTAATAATTTGATCAACAATATTACTGGGAAAGAGATGTTGAAGAGTTTGAAGGTTCCACTGCTTGTTTTGAGTGATCAGATGACTTACTTTAAGGTTAGGGTCATGTGACATTTGATAGCTTTGAAAGTTACTTCCTAAGATCCAAGGGTCCTTCCATACATTTATCGTTTCCCCATACCCAACTATCCAGTGCAAGCCTTGCATTAATCTGTCACGAAGTTGCAGTAGACGCCCAAATTGCCAAGAGGGGTTGGTAGGAGTGGCGTCCATGATGTTTTGATCTTGAAGGTATTTTTCTTTAATGACTTTAACCCAGATGTTATCAATATTATTGTTGTATAGTTTCCATAAGAGCTTCATCTAAAGGCTGATATTGAGGTCTTCAGCAAGTCTTATTCCAAGACCACCCTGATCTTTTGGTCTGCAAATTCTGTCCCAGCTTAAGAGGGGAGTATATCTTTCAGATTCTATTTTATTCCAAAAGAAATTTTTATTCACTTGATTGATCTGATGAAGAACGCCTTTAGGAAGTAAATTTTTTTGCATCAAGTAGTTCATTTTCGAGCTAAGATTTGCAGTGATAAGTGTTACTCGACCTGCCTGGGTTAAGGACGAGGCTTTCCATTTAGACAATTGTTTTTTGAGATTCTGAATGGCATCATGAAACATGACATTCTTTATTCTTCCACGGAGAAGAGGGATCCCTAAATATTTTTTCAAAGTTCTAGGAACCGGGATGTGCATTTCATTGGCTAGCGAGTTTGCAAGTGAGGGACTGACGTTTTCAGAAACCTGAAGGGAGCTTTTGTTGTAATTTATAGCTAGGCCAGAAAGATTAGAGAAGTTATTAAGCATGTTCCTTATTGTATGGATGCATTTGTGGGAAGCCCGAGCAAAAATTATAGTGTCATCTTATTTAATATCATATGAAAGAGCATAGGCGATATGCTTTTTTTAATAGTTAAATTCTCATTTTTTTTATTATTAAAAATAATAGAGAGGTCTATTTTTTTAATCCTGCCTCAAACCTTTCATATCTTAAATCCGACCCTGCTATCATGACAAGAGAAAATATCATCAACAATGGGTGGACACAAATTCTGAAAATCCCGATCCTGCGTCACGATTCTGGTAGGATTTCAAAAAAAATTGTGAATCTCATCCCAATCCCATCTTGTAAAAATTATACGGGACGGAACGTGGGACGGCCCATCCCAATCCCGCAAATCTCGTCATGTCCTGCATGTATAATAATAATAATATTTTGACTAGACTTAGCTTCGTTATCGCTAAAGGAGTGGGTGCCCAGATAGTATTTCGGCTACCCACTAATTTCTTGTAATATGTAATTATATAATAATAATAAAAACGGTTGTTTGATTTCTATGCTATTTGGAGTTATAATAATAATAATAAAAAAAATAATAATAATAGATAATGTAATCTCTATATTATATATATACATGTATATTATATGTGTATGTATATATAGCCATATAGGGGAACCCGTAAAATAAATAAAAAATTATAAATCAATATGTATTATGTATTTGAAAATCGCAAAACATATAGAAAAGTTTTAATCTGAATCCCACCAACCTCAATCCCACCTAGGTATTTCAATCACTCGTCCGGGGTCAGGATTCCTTTTCTCTCCTTGAATTGGTAAATAAAGAGCGGTCATTCCAGGGTTCGAACCGGGGACCTATGGGTACTACCCACAAGTCCTTTCCAGTGAGCCATTCCGGAATGGTTATTCCTTTTCTCTCCTTCGCCGACGACATTGTTATTTTCGCCTTAATTACTAAAAAAGCCTGTGAACAAATTAACAAGATTCTACATGAATATTGTATCCTCTCGGGCCAAAAGATTAATAGGCAAAAATCTCTCTTCCAAACAACATCAAACATAACGACACATCAAAAGAATATGATACATAATGAGCTTGAAATCCCTTTCTCTTCGAATATTGTGAAATATCTGGGTTGTCCGATTTTATGCGACAAAGTAACCAAAGATACTTTTAGCGACCTTCTTGATTCTAGAAAAGGTCAACTTAGTAAATGGAAGGCCAACTCCTTAAATCAAACCTCGCGGCTAAACCGTTACATTTGATGCAATGTTTTATGCTTCCAACATCTATCCATACTGAACTTGATAGGATCAACAGAAACTTCCTTTGGAATAAAGGACTAAAGCAAAAGCCTTTGATTAGCTGGTTCGAGGTCTGTAAGACAAAACAAAACGGTGGCCTCGGTATTCGCCGCTCTGAAGATATGAATATCGCCCTTCAATTGAAACTTCTTTGGAAAATTTTAGCTGAACCAACAAACCCATGGGTTACTATCATAACCCAAAAATACCTCAGAAACCGGAACATACTACATTACAAACGTAAAGGGTATACATCCCGGTAATGGGCTAAGCTGACTAGTCTTCTCCCCATTTTCAAGCAAGACATTTGTTGGTCTGTTGGTAATGGGGATGTTATTAACTTTTGGTTCTCTACTAAATCAGCCATCGATATGCTTCACAAGGCTAAGCAGCACACCAAATCGGACTTTCACTGGATTTGGCAATTAGGCACTCAACCTAAAATAAAAGACTTTCTATGGCACATTTTCAAAAATGGACTGTCTACCTCAGTTAAGTTAGCCAATAGGGGGTGGGTTTGCCGACCTCCAGCTCTCTTTGCTAATCAAACTATGAAGACACACATCACTTGCTTCTGGAGTGCCCTCTTTCTCGTGCCTCCATCCAATTATTTGACAAGACGTTGAATGTTAAACTACACCCATATCTCCTGAATAACAACAACATCATAGTAACCCTTAATACGATTAAAGAAGATATTGGGAAGCTAAATTTCACTAGACTAACAACCATATGGTGAAGTTCTTGGTTTTTTTGAAACAAGGCCTTATTCGACAACATGAAACCTAACCCGAGAGCTATTGTGGCTTTTACACAAGATCAAATCTGATGCGGGGTTAGCCGCTGTTTTCCCGACCTTCTTGACGTTGTGGACTCGGACTCACAAGAACACAAAGAAATGGCACAAGTGAGACAAGAAACGCAACAAAGGGGGGGATTAAACCTTGAGAGCAAGGCTAGATCAAGTGAAAGGAGAAAACAGAACAAAATAAAGGAAAATGAAAGGGAAAGATAGGAGGAATCAACCTTGATGAACAACAAGAAGACCCATTGGGACAATGCACCAAGAACCAACTTGAATGACACCAAAACCAACCCTATACAACCTTACACAACCATGGCTGACCATGGAAGCACAAGGAGGAGGTTTGTGCTCATCTCGGAATCACCAATCTTCGAGAAATTGACAAAACCAAGTACAACCGAACTAGATGCAACACACATGCACACAAGGCATGAAGCTCTCACCTTTGGAGAGTGAAACAAACTAGGTTTTCATAAACAAGATTCAAAGTGCCTTCAAATGAGAGTTTATAAGCTTTAAATAGGAAAGCAAATCAGCCCAAAAGCAAGACCCAAAAACACAAAGTCTCAACAAGTCCTACCAAACCCAAACAAGGGCCCAAAACACAAAGACCAAAACAAGCAAGCAAATGAAATGCTAACGGTGGCTGAATCACCCTTAGTCGAACCCGAGAATGGTGCGGTTTCAAGCAATGTGATAATGTCATCCTCGGGCTCTTTTGGTAGCACCAACTTCATATGGTGGATGATGAAAGCGTTAAGCTCCTCTCTTATCTTCTTAGCTCGTGACCTTGTGATAGGTCCATGTCCATCTCCGAAACAAGGTGCATTGGGTGGTTCTTGGGATGGTCCTCCATCAAAATCTACAATTGGGCAGCGGGAAGACGACTCACCAACTAACAAAAACAAGCACTCACCAAACACGAAGCATCCCCCAACTAAGTGGAAGAAACCTCCCTTGAATTACTATAAACTTAACTTTGATGGGACTTACACATCTGTAACTAACAGTAGATTTGGTTATATTATTCGAGATTATTCGGGTTGCCCTGTCGCCTCCAGGCTAGCCCTTCTCCTTTCAATTCGATTATTAGAGCTGAGGGCTATGCCCTCTAGAGAGGCGTTCTAGCAACCTCGGAACTACAGCTCAAAAACCTCTACATAGTAGGTGATAATTAACCTGACAGTTGTTAACTGTCTTAATGGACACTGGTCCATCCCGGGGGAGGTTGAAATGATTATTTCCGACTCCATCCTCTCCTTGCACTCCTGTGACTTTTATCAGATTCGTCTTGTCTATAAAGAAGCCAACCAAGTTACTGATCATCTTTCACATCTTATTCTTGCCTTCTTTGGCCTTTCAGTGCCTGACGATTCTGATCTTGCCTCTCATCATCCGCAAGGACGCTCTTGGCTGATTTGACTTGTTCATTTCAGCCAAATTTTTTTTCGGTTCAAAAATATATATATATATATATATATATATATATATATATATATATATATAGAAAATTTTTAATTTTTATATAATCTTATTTACTTGAGGGACAACGTCCGTCCCGTCCCGATCCTCTCCCGTCCCGTCCTACGAGGGACAAGGTCTGTGCAGGATTAAGAAAAAAAAAAAGTAAATCCCGTCCTTGAAAAACTACGTAAGACGGGAAGCGGGACGAACTCCATCCCGTCCCATCGTCCGCCCACCCCTATCATCAACAAATTAGATAACATCAACATAAAACTTGGGTGGAAAATTGTTGTTGAAAAAATCCTCCTCTAAGAGAATCAATTGTCCACTCTTTTATTGAAAAAAATGAAGAGGGAGAATCAATTGAACTGTGTGTGACTCTGGTTGACGAAACAACACTTGATTCTACCTATTTGCGTCAAAATGTCTATCTTCTCATTCAGATCACAAAATCTTCCCCATTCATTGCTCTTATATCCAGGCTGCCGTTGCTGATAGATAGCGGGATCAGCTTAATATGAAGTTCTATAGAATCAAAGTTTCTGAATTGTATAGTGTGACAGTGTCTGTGCTTGTGCTTGACAATGTATTAATGTACCACAACCAAGTCCTCCAGGGAAAAATGAAAAAGAAAAAAGATGGCAAAGCATGTGCATTCCTTTATTAGTCATGTTTTATGTGCAAACAAGCGAAAGCTTCTGTATCTTAGATAAATATGTGTCAGAAATGGATTGATATACATAAAAGATAAAAGTAGTGCTTGCATGACAAGAACAGATGGATAATGATCATCCAAGCTTTGTGAAGAACTAGAAATTATGAATTTGCATTGGCTGGAGCAGCATCAGTAGAAATGTAGTGGTTACCACTTAAAGGAGAACTTATGTTTAGAGGAAAATTCCTTCAACTATTGTACTACATAGTAGACTACAGAAGGAAAAAAAGCAGTAATATGCATGGCCATTGTTTACTTAAATGCACATGGGCATTGGAATATCTGCAAGAGCCTAATATGGCCACAGTAACCAACTGAGATTGTAGAACATTACCATAAGGGGAAGCAATATCCTATAATCTTTAGTCAGCTCAAACAGAAGTAAAACAGATGTCAAGGGCACAGAACAAACTCAAGCTAAAGTAGCTGCCATCCCCACCTGCATTATATAGATTAAAACACAGATCTTGTCAAGCCACAGAATCAACACAATAAAGAACCCATATTAGACGTCCTATATATGGCATAATGACACTACCAGTGCATATGCCTGTGGCTGGGCAATGACATCATTTCCTGGAATAGCCGAGTTTATAAGTTCTGCAACTGAACCCCCAAATACAGCACCCACTGCTGCTCCAATCATTAAACTTGGTGCATACAGACCACCTACAAGCCCTGATCCCTTGCACAAAGCTGTGGCCACTACTTTGGCCGCTGCTAATTGAGCCAACAACCCGATTCCAGGTGCAGAAGCAGTCTTACCCGTGTGGAGAATCTCATCAACATTTGTGAATCCCCAGTACAGGATCCCAGGATACTTGAGGGCTATTATGCCTGCTCCTAAGCCACCTAAAGCAGAACAGACCACAGCGGGAACTCCAAAATGTTCCTTGATGAGCTCAAATGACTCTGTGAACCAATCAACTAACCGACAGAAGGCGACACTTACAACTCCACATAGCATACCCAAAATCAAGTATAAAGGCAACTCTGCAGATCAACAGTACATATATAATAATTAGGGATTATCATGCAACCAAAAACATAAGATGCTCAAGAAAACATCCAGTTCCAGGTTAATTTCCCAATGTTTTCACAAGACAGAATACTATGTATGTTGCTACTCTTTATTAGAAGGCATACGTCGGTTTCAAAAGAACAGCTAGAATCATAATAATAGAAACACAAGTGTGCAACCTCATATAAGGAAAGTAAATATAAAAACTAGTTCAGCTTTGGCAATCCTTAACAAATTTAATGGTTAAGCTTTGCCTTTTTAATTCAAGCCTCTAAAACAAAAAGCTTTCTGCAAAGTTTTTCACAAAGAGGAACTACATTCACCACATTCAATAAGCTTGAGATCCATTTTCTGTTAGTATAAAATCTTTATCGTGTGCAAAAGCTACGGCATATGAGAATACTCGGCTCAGGATTAGCTTCAACAGACTAGAGAGGTCATTATTGTAGTGAGCCAGCGTTGCTATCCAAATGTAAATAGAACCCTAGAAAATATTGGAAAGCTGCACCTAGGATTTAGCCCAAGCTTATATGGAGTATAGCAAATTCTATAAATTAGTGAAAGGACAAGAATAGGCAGTCCCCCACATCAATCACAGTCATGAAAGGCCTCTAATAAACTTTTCTGGAAGTGAAATCCTACACTGATCTAGATAGCTGAATTCATCATGCATTCTACATTTCCTAACATATTTTTAACTTGTAAGCTTGCAATTGACAATGATGGGAAGGAGTTGTGTAGGCTTTATCGCTGCCCGGCCTGCCCCTTAGACCATTTTTCATCAAGCAAGCTAGTATTCCAAATTTGCAGGCAGTATGTGATTTAGATTCATCACTTTTAACTTCATTTTCAAACATTTTACCTATTTTCTGCTGTGTGGGGAGTATGTTGTTCTTGAAGACGGGGAAACACGAGGTCACCGAGCTCTGCAAGAAGCTGAACTGAATGCAGAGGCTCTCTTGCTTTGTGAAGGTGCTGCTGAATGTGTTCTTACTTCTTAGACTGAAATCAACAAAAAATTTATGACAGATTAAAAATTTGATCAAAGGAAGCCAACAATTGGAAGCTGACATTGATGGAACAAAGTTGTACTCCATTAGAAATCAAAATTTCATAAAAGTTGGATGTCTGTCGAGTCTCTGAAATCTACACACAGAAATGGATACAAACAGCGGGAGCTGAAGCTGAATCAATCAGTTCAGCAAATTACAATCAAAATTACAAAGTGAATCCCTTGAGATAATCGGGATCCCTCTTCGCTTTGTCCTGGAACTTCTTAAACCACCGATCCAAAATATCCATCGGAACAATCAACCGGCTTCCATCGACGCCGCAGAAAGACTGCATAAAATTGAACAGATTCTCCCCGACCTTGAGCGCCATGCGCTCGATCCTCCGATCCCCGGCCGCGTCAAGAGACGGCAGGGACGCCAGATCCTCGACAGAGACGCCGATCTTCGCGGAGAGCGGGGCCGCGCCAGGGGCGGTGAGCTGCGGCGGGGAGGTGGAGTCGGCGCCGGGGTCAGGCCAGGGGAGGGAGAGGACAGCGGAGGGGCGGGCGACGGTGACGGCGCCGCAGTAGAGGAAGGGGGAGCCGGGGGACTGGATGTAGACGGCGAGGGCCTTGCCGGCGGGGAGGGAGAGGGAGTTGAGGAGGAAGATGCAGAGCTCCTTGACGGAGGAGTAGGAGTCGCCGACGAAGGTGTTCATGTCGAGGATCCAGTGGGTGGTGTCGATCTGGGAGAAGGCGGAGAGGTCCATGGGGAAGCTCCGGTCGGGGAAGAGGACTCCGAACATGGTTGCCGAGGGTAATCGATTCACCGTTCAATTCAGTTTGAAAGAGGGGTTAGGGTTTGGGTTTGGGAGATTTGGGGATGGAAGAAAGAGGTGAAAAACTGAAAACGGTGTAGGAAGACGAAGAAGAAGGTTCGAGTAACATCTGGAATGGAAGCATAGGGGAGGCTTCTAGTTGGATGTAGATGCTAAATTGGCAATGGATCGCACCAGTCCAAATTGTTTGATCATTTTTTTTTTTTTGGGTGAATTGCATCTATCATCCCCAACCTTTCACCAATGTTCCATTTAAGTCCCTAAACTTTAGTTTGTTCTAATATGGTCCTCATACTTGGGTTTTAGTTTCAACTATGGTCCTTCTGTCAAATTGGGTGTTAATTGTCCGTTAACTTTATATGTGTGACTTTGATGTGGCAAGTTTTTGCCCATTAACTTAGTATGTGTGGATATCTTATGTTACACTATAACGCGATTATTCCAAGCAAAAATTAACAATAATTTTTTTTTAAAAAAATTATAGTTATACTCTTTAAACTTATATTGAGATATTTATATACTTTTATTATGAAAAATTACTCTTTAAAAATTATTGATAATAAAAAAAACTGATTATTTTAGAAAATAGATAATTTTTCTATTTTTCTAAAACATAAATTTTAACAATAAAAGTTTATAAACATATCAATATAACTCTATAGGGTATAAATATATTTTTAAAATTTTTTATAATGATAATATATGCTCCAAATAATTAAGTGTTATACCGGATGCTACACCCAGTATAACGTGCAAGAGATCTCAATTATGTGGCATCACTAACATCATTTTATCACTTTATTAAAATAAATAAAAACTAAATTTATACTAACTATAAAGTTTAGAGATTGGAAAATTAATGTAGTAAACCCCATTATAATTATAATTTTTTATCACATATAGGAGTATTATTCATTACATACAAAAAATAGGAAAATAAATAATAAAAATTTGACCAATAAGAAATACAAAGTGCGGGGAAATAAAAAAAATAAAAAAAGGACAAGAACAAAGACAATAAAATACGTAAAAATATAATTGATAATAGTATATAATAATAAGTATAATAGTAATTGTAACCGCTAGTTTTTCATAATAATAATAATCAGTGGTGGCTTCGTGATTTCATAGATGGGGGATGGAATGTCTTTATTTTGATTTTTTTTAGGTATATGCACCGAAGAAATTTTTTTCATAAATATTGAAAGAAAACCATAAATTATGGTTTAAATATGACTTTTTAATGAAAAAATAATAGAAATAAAAATTATTGAAAAACAATTGATAGAAATGAAAATTATTGATGAATAATAATAATAATTGACAAATCTATAAAAGTATGAAATTATTATTTCATTAATTTTAATAAAATGATAAAAATGATGTTAGTGATGTGGCATTCACATTGGACAAATACTTGCCACATCAGTACATCACAATCACACATACAAAGTTAACGGGAAATTAACACCTAATTTGACAGAAGGGCCATAGTCGAAACTAAAACCCAAGTTTGAGGACTATATTAGAATAAATTAAAGCTTAGGGACTTAAATGAAACATTGATGAAAGGTTGGGGATGATAGATGCAATTCACCCTTTTTATTTGCTGACTAAAGTATTTTGTTGCCCAAAATCCCCAAATGTCACAATTTTTTTTAAGGTGATACAAAAATTAGATAATGAAATATATTGAAGTATCTCGTTTTTTTTTTAATTCTGCGTCATATGATTCTTTTTTATTTTTTTGCTTCAACCATCACAAATGTAGTTTGAAGAACGGAGTAGAAAATATAAATAGGATATAAATACTATAGAAGGATGGATGAATAGAGTATGAAATTTTTCATAGTAACAATGTCAAGGTCTTGAAATGAATCTTAAGGTCTTGAAAGAGAACTCAAGGCCTTGAGATAGAACTCAAGATCTTGACTGATTCCATAAACTTGTTAAGATGCATACGAAAAGGTAAATGTTAAAATTCGGAAATAAAAACACAATGGACACATGATATGTTTATGAAGTTCAGCTCTAAACTAGCCTACGTCTCCGCCTAGGGTTATGCAACCCGTAGGATTCAAACCACTTATTATTTCACTTCCTTGGAGTCCTAGATACAACCAAAAAAAAATTCTACTTCTAACAACTTGTAGTCTAACCCGATACTATCAAGTCAACTCAAAACCTAGTGAAACAATAACCCGTTTACACCAAAGTGTACATACTTTTGAGTACACGAATACTCTTAGAGGTCGTTTGTTTATATAAGAGGGGAATGGAAATGAAATGTATTAGATTTTACATATAAAATGGATATGATCATCATTTTTTGCGAGCTTAGATAAGAGGGTGGGAGAGATTATTATAACCATCCTAGGTATTAGTTACCCTCTTTAAAATTAGGGAATAGAATGTGAAAAAGTTAACAAATTTTGTGTGAAAAATGAAAAGGGAAAGAGAATAATTAGAATAGTAATTAATGAATTTTAACTTAAATATGGATTATATTTAGGAGGGTGATACGTGTACAACTAGTGTAAACTAAAATTTTTACACATTTGAAAATCTGCATTCTCTTTTTCTTTTTCTGAAAAGCTATTTACTTTTTCCTCTTTCTCATTTATTTTAATCCGTATTTTATACTCATTGAAAAGTGGAAGGGTTGTGCACATGTTCAGCCCAAGTCTCTTGCTATTCTCTCTCTCGAGACCCTCACCGTCGCTCGATTATCTCCCTTACCGGCGATAGAGGAGGGCGACGGCGACGACGTGATAGTTGTGTTTATGGCTGAGCATCACCTTGATCGACGAAACTCGATACCACTCCATTTGGTACATCTGCCCCGACCTCTGCTCGCTTCCTCTCTCCCTTCCCTTCCGATCTCTCCGTCATCCCCCCTTTCCAGTCAATTTCCGTCCCAATAGATCCACACCAACATCAACGAAACCTCTTTTGTACCATCTCGACACCTTCCTCAACCCCCAAAACCTAATTTTAATTTGGGGTTTTCCTAATAAACACCCAAAACCTAATTTTAATTTGGGGTTTTTCTAATAAACACCCAAAACCTAATTTTAATTTGGGGTTTTCCTAATAAACACCAAAACCTAATTTTAATTTGGGGTTTTCCTAATAAACACCCAAAACCTAATTTTAATTTGGGGGTTTTGCTAATAAACACCCAAAACCTAATTTTAATTTGGGGTTTTGCTAATAAACACCCAAATAGTTGGTTTGACAATTGATTATGGCCTTAGACAAGAACAAGAAGGGGTAAAGACCAAATTGGGGGTTAATTATGAGTGTATGTCCGGCCATTGATGAAGGTGTTTCCCCTGGAAGTGGTGATTAACGATTTTTATGTTTGAATTTGTGTTTTTTTTGTTGTGAGAGAACTTAAAAGGTTCTAAGAGCAATTTTATCGGTTCACTATTTGAGATGCTAAAGGTTAAAAAAAATATAAAATATTAAGGGAAAGGGTTTCCAGATGCTTGTGAGATGCTTAATTGGCATCGATGCCAATGGTGAGTAATTAATACCCCTGTCAATTTTTTTTTTTGTTTTCAGAAATGGGGAGTAAAAAAGGACAGGTGTCGCCACATGTCTGGCCAAGGCTGAAGCAGCTCTGCAGAGGGGGAGGACATGGGTCGCCACACCACATGAGGATGGCACAGACGGCTGTGATTGAAAGGAACGGACAGCCCAGATTCAATCTGGCCGATTGTAATTAAATTTAAATAATGCTAATTTCGGTATGTAAAATGTAAAAAAAAAAATTAAAAATTATCATAATACTAGATTCATTTTTCTATACACATAACCATCAAATTTGAATATGTTTCGACGTAATTTGAAAAAAATGATTTATTTTGATATAATTATATTGTAATTTTGCTCGGTAAATTGGATCTTGGTCATTCGGTTTCTGATTGCTTATTATAATACCTTTCCGGATAGGGAATCGCATCACAAACAAAACTCACAGCTATTTGCGGTCATTTCAGGGCTCAAATTAGGGTTTTAATGTGTTCGAAACTTTTTGGCAATTTTTGAAACTTCATACCGAGTCTAGTTTTTTTTTTTGTTCGTAACACACTTCATTGAATGTTTGGAGGATGTAAAAATGTGGTCAAGTCATTTGTGACATTGGTATAAATGATCTGTATAGATGAAGTGTGTTGTCCCGTCAAATTCAAATTTATAAAGTAGTCTTGTCTACTCAGTTGGACTGTGTTCTGATTTTGGCTATAAAACCTTATCATCACAACCATTTCAAAACACACCAAATCTTTTTCATCTTCTTCTCATCATGGATCCATCTCAAAATCAAGCAGATAATTTCTTCTTATCTGGCTTGAGTAATATGTCCCTTTCTTCAGAATATGGGCTAGGCTATTACGAGCAACTTCTATCTTCAAACCCACAAAATCTTACCCCAGACAGTGTTGGAAGTGAAAATTCACAACAATCCCAACCTATCCCAGCTTATTGCACCCAACAAGGTGTCGGTTCTAGTTCTCGAGGTTGAGGTCGTCTCAGTACTCATGGGTGAGGTCGTGCCGAGGCTCGTGGTTCTGGCCGTGGTGAAGTCGGAGAAGGTGCTGATGCAATTCGTTCTTCTTGCTCCACTTGGAGTGTGGAAGACGATAATCTTCTCGTTAGCGCTTGGATAAACATCCTGACCGACGCGGTCATCAACACCGACCAAGATTCAAATGCATTTTGGGACAGAATCAGAGCCTTCTATGAGAATTATAGGAAACCACATCAAGAGGAAATAGATGGAAAGAAATGTAAAGCTCACTGGCAAAAAATCAATTCGAATGTAGCTAAGTTTGTTGGTTGTTTTCAGGAGGCAAGTAGAACGAGAGCATCTGGCGAGGCGGACAAGGATGTCATTACGAGGGCACATGAGCTTTATGCTTCAAGGACTGATGGAAAGCGATTCAAGGAGGAGCATGCACGGGTACTACTGCGTGATGAGCCGAAGTGGATTGTTGATTATTTAGATAAAATCAACTATTACAATGCAAGTAGTGGGAGTTCGAAGAGATCTCGAACAACTGGTGAAGAGGATACCCCTGGTTCAGATACTCCCACGAGTGTCTTTACCGTCAATCCAATTCAGCGTCCAATGGGCATCAAGAAATCCAAGAGAAAAGGAAAAGAAGTCATGTCATCCGATCAAGCTGCACAGAGAGAGGTTGTCGTCGAACAGGCAAAGAAAGAAGCCGAAAAGTTCAAAAAAATTTATGAGTTGCAGATGGCGAAGGAGGTTTGCAAGAGGGAGAAGGTGCAAGGGTACACGCGAGTGAAGAAGATTGACTTGCTTAGTCAACTCATGACAACTCCAAATCTTCCGCTGGAAGGTGAAAATCTCAAACTGAAGTTATTCAAGGAGCTTGCGGAGGACTCTTTCCCATGACAGATCAAAGCTTAAGTTCTTTCGTGGTTATGCATCTTTCCTTCATGTAATGCATGTTTCCTTCTTGTAACGCATGTTTCCTTAATGTAATGCATATTTCTTAAATGTAATGCAAGTGACCTTCATGTAATGGAAGTTATCATTATTTAAAATATTGTGTCATTTTTGAAATTTGAATCTGCATGTGATAGAGAGTTGTCAGTTTGTGGTAGAGCCTTGTCTACTCAATGTTAGTCTCCGAGATTCCAATTTCTGAAATTGCATGTGATAGAGAGTTGTCGGTTTGTGGTAGAGTCTTGTCTACTCAATGTCAGTCTTCGAGATTCCAATTTGTGAAATTGCATGTGATAGAGAGTTGTCGGTTTGTGGTAGAGCCTTGTCTACTCAATGTCAGTCTTTGAGATTCCAAATTCTGAAATTGCATGTGACTTCTAAATTTCTATATAAATGAACATTGCATACTTTGAAGAAAATCACACCACATCCAGAACTCATCCCTTCCCAAAGCATCAACAAATGGCTAGCGCCGATTCAGATTCTTCAAACACAAACCCTTTCCTTTCTAGCAGTAGCTCTGACAGAGATGGTGAGCTTCAAGCTTGCTTTGAAGCATGGAAAGCGGCTACTGTTCAAGTTCAAGAAACTTTTCAACAACCTGAAAGTTCAAGAACGAGACGTCTCCGCACCCACATTGAAAAAGGGAGAGAGAGAGGGGCTTCGCTCAATTGTCAAGCGATTACTTCTCAGAGGTGTCAACCTACCCAGATGAGGTCTTCCGAGGTAGGTTCAGGATGAGTAAGGGAGTTTTCAACCGCATCGTTCAACGTTTGGAATCGGAGATGGTGTACTTCCAGCAACGAACAGATTGCACTGGACGGATGGGCCTTTTTACGTTGCAGAAAATCACAAGTGCAATTCGCATTCTAGCATATGGCCTTGCTGCTGATGCTTGTGATGAATACCTTCGTCTATCAGGGGCCACAACAAGATTGTGCTTGTCCCATTTTGTTGATGGAATCATCAACTATTTTGGAGACGAGTACCTTCGACGACCAAATGCAGCAGACATACAACGTCTGCTGAGCGTAGGAGAGTCTCGTGGTTTTCCAGGAATGTTGGGTAGCATTGATTGTATGCATTGGGCTTGGAAGAATTGCCCAACAACATGGAAAGGTCAATTCGCGGGTGGATATCATGGCCATCCAACAATTATACTCAAGGCCGTTGCATCCTACGACCTATGGATATGGCATGCTTTCTTCGGAGTCCCATGTACAAATAATGATATTAACGCTCTTGATCGATCCCCTGTGTTTAATGATATTTTACAAGGTACAACTCCTAATGTTAATTTCAATATCGGGGGACACGAGTACTCCATGGGGTACTATCTTACTGACGGGATCTATCCTGAATGGGCTACATTTGTCAAATCACCAAAGACTCCTCAAGGAACCAAAATGAAGCTATTTGCTCAATATGTGGCTTCCGCTCGCAAAGATGTGGAAAGAGCATTTGGAGTGCTGCAAGCTCGTTTCACAATAGTTCATCATCCAGCATTATCTTGGGATCCAATTTTGGTCAGGAAGATAATGGGAGCATGCATCATTTTGCACAATATGATCGTGGAAGACGAGCGAGAAGATTATAGTCATCATGGATATGAGATTCCACTATTCGAGGAAGGTATAAGCGGTGAGGCTGCACCGGTTGACGACGATGCTTGGACATTTTCGACCGAGCACCACGAGACTATGCAAGAGTATATAAAGAAGAGGCATGAACTTCGTGATAATGGTACACACCGCCGACTTAGGGAAGACTTGAAGGAATATATTTGGCAAAATTTTGGATCCACGCGTGGAGGCAATTAGATTTCGCAAATTTCGTATTATGTTTCGTACGTTGCAATTTAGTTTATGTATTAGCTTTTGTGTATTTTTTTTTTAATCAATGAAGTTTTCTATTTTACTTTAAATCAAAATTTTATAATTACATTTTACTAATTAAATACTAATATAACATTATAAACATATTATAAACATGTTGGAAATAATTGTTATAGAAGGGTATATTCGTAAATTGAATTGGTAAAAAAAGATTGATTGTGGGATGCTAGGGATGCTATTGTTAAACTGGAAAAAGTGAGAAAGAGATGCTATGCTAATGTGGCGGAGAGAGATGAATAAAAAAGTAGTAATTTTAGTATCTTGAATAGTAACTGGTAAACATGGCCTAATAAGGTTTGAATTTGTGCATAGAGATGAGAATGGTGGAACAAAACTAGAGGAGAGAGAATTCGAGGGTCTGACCGTCTACCTGCTTCAATTAATTATTTCAGTAAATTACACGTGTAGTTATGTAATTGGAAGTGTAAAATTTGAGTTTTACATTGAGTGTAAATATACATTTTTCCCTGTATTTATAAGGGTAATCATTAGTACTTCTCTACACGAAAACAAACGAGGGTTAGTATAACTTCTAATGATTTATCCTATATTGATCACTTCTTTTTCTTACTCTCTCAACTCAAAAGTAAAGCAAGAATACAATGGATAATGAGAGAAATAAAATGCTAGAGGAAACAATAGATCTTCCAGAGCTACGTTAATTGGTGTTTGGCTTATGATATTCCGACTAGTTAAATAGGCTTACACTGTACCATCGATAAAATCAGACCACATCTCTTTTCTTCTCCCTCACGAGCGTGTCCGCTCCTTGGATTCTGATCTGGCGATGTCCTGCCGCCTTAAACTTGAACAAATGAGCCATCCATAGCTTACTACAGCTCGAGCGCGGAATCGGAAGTTTGTCCGCTGCACGCGAATCCCTATGGCCTTTTCATCTCCATCCCTCTTCTCCCACAATTGCTCAAAATCAAACAATCCATTGGAATTCAACGAGACCAAAGCGCCATGGATGCCCGAAGATCAGGCGGAGAGAAGGGGTACAAATAGGGGCGGAGGGAGGCCCTCTCGCGCTTGTGGGCGTTCTCGTGGCTGTCGAGGCCTTGAGAAGAGTGGAATTTGTGATGGTAGAAGCGGCCGATGAAGAAGGTGACTGATGTGTGATGGAGAAGAGGGCGTCAACGGCATGTGACAGAGAAGGAGGAAGTAGAGAAGAGGCCATTAATGTTGTTGAGAGAGATCTGAACAAAGGGATGGAGAGGGGATTCTCTTAGAGTGAAAGGGGGTTAGGGGTATTTGTGTCTTTAAAATAGATATTTTCAATTTTTAACGAATTTGGATTCAATATTGTCAACTTTTACCCAATTTACATCAAATAATGGACATTTGGTTAATTAGTATAAAAAACTAATTACCACACAAAATGAGAAAACTTTCACTACGCCAGATTGCATCTCGCTCGACGGAATTAAAAACGTTCGTCACCTGAATCGGGTTCGGGCGATGAACTTACTATGGCCCGTCGCCTGAACGTTGGGAGGCCCAAATCGCCTCCAACCCATGTTCTGCCGACCAGAAAAATTAAATGTTCGTTGGCTGAAAGTGACTCAAGCGACGAAGGATATCCAGGCGACGAACATTGCTCATGTTCGGTCTCCCGAAATGGTATCCAAATCACAACTGTCAAAATGGGCCTTTGTAGCGATGAAGATTACATTAGTCCGTCGCCTGAACGTTGGAGTTTTTCAAAAGTCAAGTAATAAAGTGTGGTAGTTGACCCCCTATTTATTACTATTCACCCAGGAGACGGAGATATATATATATGTCCGTCGCCTGAATGTGTTTTCCGCAACAACCACTTAAAATCGGATGTACTGTGCAATAATGTCATCCTTCTCTTCATTATTTCTCCCAAAATAACCCTAGAGGCTCGAAAACCCTTCCCCCAATTTACAATTTTCGCACATCCATTGAAGGTATGTATAAATTTTATTTTATTTTTGTTTTTTTTTTGTTGATTATATGGATATATATTGTTTGTGTGGATTGATGATGAGCTTGTCTTTTTTAATGAAGTTTGGATGGTAAAAAAGTTTTTTGAATGGAGTTTATGATGGGAAAGAGTTGTGTATGTATATATGGAGTTGAAATTGAGGTTAAATGGAGGTTAAATTGAGTTTGTGAAATGATGTTTAAATTGAGTTTGTGTTATGAATGGATTGTTTATGTGAATGGATTGTTTATGTGCAATCTTTTTTAGAAAGTGATGTACACTGAGATAGATGATGAGAATGGAATTTTTATTTGAGTTTATGATGACAATGGGATTTAGAATGTTATGATTGAAAATTGATTTTAAATTGAGTTTGGGGTATGAATGGATTGTGTATGTGAATAAATTGTTTATGTGCAATTTTATTTGAGAATGTGGTGTAGAATGAGATAGATGATGAGAATTGATTGTTTATGTGATGAATTCATATGGATGGATTGATAATGATAGAACGATAATGGGCGATAAAAGTTGGATGCAACTCCCTCACCCTCACGGGGAGTAACAAAAAGGAATATTTATGTTTATGCAGAATCTTAGAGATAATGCGAATGAAATGACTCATTTCCTATGTCCGTGTCGGAGATGCCGAAACAATGAATGGGTCACTATAAATGAAATACACAGTCATTTGGCCCACTTGGGGATGTGGCCTAGTTATACTGTTTGGGACAAGCATGGCGAAGCCCCAGTTGATAGGACAATTGAGCAACGGCGAACGCAGATCCTGGAGGAAGGGTCATCTTCCTCCGTTGATGGTCCTGCTATGAACATTCTGCACGATGCTTTTCCGTTTCATGCCGGATATGAGGCGCACTCTGTTGCCGACGATCCTCTGTTCCAATATGTTGTTGACGACGATTACGAGAAATATAATAGGCTTGTAGAGGCAGCAAACATGATATTGTATGAGGACAGCGATATGGCTGTTCTGGATGCCTGTCTGGATGCAATGCAGATGAAGGCAGAGTTTGGCTGGACAGATAGGAGCATGGACGCCATGTGCGCACACATTGCTCGCATGTTGCCGAGAGGACATAAACATCCAACTGATGGAGCGAAGATGAAGAGTGTGATTAGGAACCTTGCATTTGGGTACGAGCTGATCGACGCTTGCGAGTATAACTGTGTGCTATTTCGCAAACAATACGCAGATCTCGAAGTGTGCCCCAAGTGCAACACACCTAGGTGGTATACTAGGGAGGGTACGAAAGGTAAGGTTCCCAGGAAGGTTCTCCGGTACTTTCCCTTAACCCCTAGACTGAAGAGATTGTTCATGGAGCCAAACATTGCAAAGGCTATGCGATGGCATGGTGAGCGGGTGAGAGATGCAGAATGGTTGAAACACCCATCAGATGGTGAGGCATGGAAGGAATTCAACAAAACCTACCCGCATTTCTCTAAAGACGTGAGGAATGTGAGACTTGCACTTGCAACCGATGGATTCAATCCATTTGGGAATCAGTCAACCCTCCATAGCACATGGCCTGTCATAGTCATGCCATACAGCTTGCCTCCATCAATGTGCATGAAGAAGGAATTCAACATGTTAGCGTTGTTGATTCTGGGACCGAAGTCTCCAGAAAAGTGTATTAGTGTGTTCATGCAGCCGTTAATCAATGAGCTTCGGCACTTATGGGGGACTGGAGTATATACCGTTGATCGATACTCAATGTCCACTTTCACGATGAAAGCAACGGTGTTGTGGACTATAAGCGACTTTCCTGGCTTGGGGATGTTGGCTGGAGCTGCGACGAAGGGGTATAAAGCCTGCCCTATTTACTTGGATGGTACTTCTACAACGCATGAACATGGGAGAATGGTTTACGATGGGCATCGTAGATGGCTTCCACCAAACCACCCGTGGCGAACCGATTGTATGGCGTTCAATGGAAGCGAAGAACACAAAATACGTCCTTATGCTTGGAGCGGGGAGCAAACTCTTGCACAGATCGATAGGTACGAGAACTACCTCTCTTTTCACTCTCTTTTCCCTTTTCATACGTTTCTCCCTTGTCTTACTCATTACATTCCCATCTGTTTCAACAGGATCAACTTCCCCGTCCTCAGCTCGCACCCTGCTTTCAAGGCCCCATACAGTGTGACTAACAGAATGTGTTGGACCAACAAGTCCGAGTTATGGAGATTGTCGTATTGGCATCACATTAGAGTCAGACATGCACTCGATGTTATGCACATCGAGAAGAACGTCTTCGACAACATCATCGGCACTACTCTTAACATAGAAGGGAAGACAAAGGATGGTCCCAAAGCTCGAGCCGCATTGTAGCAGAGAGGGGTGCGGAGAAGCCATGCACAAAAGAGAGATGGAACACTCACTCGTGCGCCGTTCCTGGTGAAACGGGAGAACATACCAGATATATTTGAATGGTTCGGTGCAGTGAAGTACCCCCTTGGGTACGCTAGATCTTTGCACAACAAGGTCAAAATTGCAGAGAGAGAAAGTTCCACGGCCTAAAGACCCTTGACATTCATGTTATGTTTCAGCGTCTTCTTCCCATTATTGTTCCATGGCCTAAAGATCCATGACATTCATGTTATGTTTCAGCGTCTTCTTCCCATTGTTTTCCGTGCATACCTGTCGTTGGGTGTTGCCAAGACGTTGGTTGCGCTAGCGAAATGGTTTCAGAAATCGTGTGCCAGAGAGGTGAGGAAGGAAGATGTTCGCCAGATGGAGGATGAGATAGTTCAGATTCTTTGCAGACTGGAGAAGATTTATCCCCCGCACTTTTTCACAATCAGGGTACACCTTCTAGTTCACCTACTGCAACAAGTGTTAGAAACTGGACCAACCTGGATGTACCCAATAGAAAGGTATGCCAGTTGTGTTGTTTAAATGCAAGTGGTTTGACACCGACCCTGAAAATAGTGGAAGCACCAAGGTAGATATGGGTTTGCTCTCTGTGGACACGAACAACAGTTGGTATGAGGATTCCCCGTTTTGTCTTGCACACTCGGCGAGGCAAGTGTTTTACATGGATGATCCAAAAGCGGGTGATGCTTGGAAAGTAGTTAATGTGATATCCCATAAAAGCGTGTATGATACTCAAACTCTAGCAACTCGCGGAGATGATCTTATCAATGAGGTGGAAGAAGCTTATCAGGAGATTGGCCCAGTGATCTATTTTGAAAATTTCAACCTCGCCATTGATCTTGAAATGGAAGAAGAAGAAGAAGACGATGAAGATGAAGATGAAGATGAATAAGAGGACGAAGAGGATGACGAAGATGAACATGACGAAGTGAGTGACGATGACGAAGGTTGATAATGTCTTCGGATTACATAAATCATAGATTGTAATCGTTGTTTTTGTGAGACATGGCGGTTATTTTCGTATGTGTATGACATGGTTGGTATCATGGCTTGTGAGAGTTTTTTTTTTTGTGCAATTTGTCATTAAGTTAAGGTAAACAGGGCAATAACACATGCAAAGTGCTCTTTTTTAAAAAAAAAATATTTTTTCAGGCGACGGATAAGTTAATTTCTCGTCGCCTGAGATTATTCAGCAGACGAACTTATTACTAGTACGTCTCCCCAATGAAAAAGTGAATTTCTGCCACATTTTGGCTCGAATAAAATTTCATTTCCCACCTATATTTTCACCAAAATTTGAATTTCCACCAAATTTTCAGGCGACGGACAAGTTAATTTCTCGTCGCCTGAGATTATTCAGCAGACGAACTTATTACTAGTACGTTTCCCCAATGAAAAAGTGAATTTCTCGAATAAAATTTCATTTCCCCCCTATATTTTCACCAAAATTTGAATTTCCGCCAAATTTTCAGGCGACAATTTTTTTTTATAAATGTCCGTCGCCTGAACGTGTAGGATGTTAATAGACTCGGACTCCTCTCCTTACCATTAGCCCCAAATCAATTTCTCGAATCTCTCTCTCTCTCTCTCTCTCTCTCTCTCTCCGCCTCTCCTCTCTGGAATCGCTCTCTCTCTCTCTCTCTCCTCTCGTCCCTCCTCCGCCTCTCCTCCGTCTCCTCCCTCTCCTTCGTTCTCCGTCCCTCCCTCTCCTCCCTCCTCCGACCTCTCCTCCGTCTGAAAACCTAATCTCTCCCCATGCCTCCTAAATCCCGCGCTGTGAAGGGGAAGAAGAGGCCATCCTCGTCCACTCTGGCCCCGATTCCTCCACCTCTGCAATTATCGGAGCCCTCATCCTCGCCCTCGAACTCAGCGGCTTCAGCGCCTCCGGCCGCGACTCTCCCACTCCCTCTGCAACCCCCCACTCCCACTACCTCTCCAAACCCGGCCTCGACTCCTCCTGCCTCAGCGACTCCTACTCCCTCTCCCACTCTCTCTACAAACCCGGTGCCACCTCCTCTCCTATCTCTGTCCAGTGGCAACCCTTGGCCATCCACGGCCATTGTCGACGCCAACCCGGCCAGTAGCTGCGTCATCATCCAAGGCCCCTCACTCCATCCGTTGTCGTGGTTAGCATATCTCTCTCCCTCTGTCAGATTCTGTAACATTGTATAAGGATTTAGGGTTTCAATTGTATAAGGATTTAGGATTTAGGGTTTTAATGGTATTAGATTTAGGGTTTCTATTGAAAGAGTTAGGGTTTCAATTAATTTACCAGTGAACTTGTCAAATTGATTGAAAGAGTTAGGATTAAATTGATTGACAAACTTAGGAATGAAAGACTTAGGGTTAAGTTGGTTGAAATACTTAGGGTTAAATCGATTAAAAAGACTGCATTTGATATGTTCTTATGAAATTTAGGTAAATATCGTACCATCAAGAGTCACAAAAAAAGCACTCCTCAAGGCGGCGGCGGGGAAGAAGCTGAAGATCGAGTGGTCCTGCTTCCACAAGGGGTCTGGCCTCAAGCAACTGCATGACACCTTTGTCCGAGACATTGGGTGTGCTATCAGGGACAAAGTGTCGATGCTTGCAAAAACATGGACCAAACTAACAAAGAAGCAACAGTCCCCTGTAAGGGATTACTTGCAGGTGGTTTACTTTTTTTATTATCTTTTACCTAAGTACTTATATTACTTATATTACTTATATGTTGATTGTTATTCTCTATGAATGACGTGTTGATTGTGTTGAGATATATATTTACATTTTGTCTTACATATAATTTACAGATCCAATTTCTTACATATAAACTCATAGTCTACAACTTTATCAACTTTCTTGGTCATCTTGTTTAGGGTTGTGAAACTGAATAGATGGGTATTTGTGATTTTGGGGCTTGCTATTTCTTTCAAAACACATGTGGCTTTGCGCCTTTGACACTCTTTTATATCTTTGAAATGAAACATTTCACTTTCTCTATTTTTCGGAAGATATTAATATGTACTACTCTAGTATGCAAATATAACATAGCCAGCTAAATTTTCCTGACTATATTTGGGGATTTTCTACTGTCAGACTATGTTTAACAAAGTATCAAATCCAATAAATTACCAATAGATTAAAATAATTTACATTACTTCGAAAAGCAAATACAAATTCAGCAAAATAAAACTACATTTAGTGTCAATCAAACTAAATAAATCCTGTCGAATTAATAAAATCTAGCATTTCCTTGACAAAAAATTCTGATTTTTTCCCTTCTTTTCCCTGATCTGCTTCACTTGGTAAAATCTATAAAAAAAATTCAAAAACCATTATATTCACTAAGACTAATACATTCACTAACAAACTGAGAGCTGAGTTATCCTTCTAAAGGAAGTAAACTGAGAGTGATTAATTATGCTATTATTATTATTATTTACATGGAAACCGAAAAAGAGTTGGATGGAGGTTATTAGGCAGGATCTTAATCTGCTCAACTTATCGGAAGAATTGACTTTGGACAGAGACCGTTGGAGGAGGGCTATTCGGGCTTCGGATGTGTATCAGTACTAGGCTGGGGTTTTGTTCTATTGTGGTTGCTTTTATTCCGCCTCCCTCTTTGCTTCTTCGTGCCTCTTTTTCTACTGTTTAGCGTGCTTTGATGGGATTGATATGTCTACTATTTTGGGTCTATCGGAAACACTCTCTCGATGTATTCGGGGAAAGAGTGCGTACATCCTGACCCCCCAGACCCTGCTTAATTGCGGGATTTACTGGGTAGTTGTTGTTGTTGTTGTTGTACATGGAAACAAATATGGTTATCTAGAATAGATAGAAAAGAAGGTTTTGCAACTAATATACACTCTGTAATCCCCAAAAATTTGTGCATCAATGAGACATGTAAATGAATAACTACACACTGATTATGATGTGGTCAAAACTTAAAACAAAGGATTTTTGCTCAATTCACACAGATCCAATTTCTGATCAATTTACAAAATGGTTTTCTCTCTTCCTCAGCTTGTCTTCTAGCTCTGTATTCATCCAATTTTGCAGTTCCTTGCTAGTATTTTGACAGATTGTTATTTTGTATGAATCATGTTGGAAATTTGAGATCTTTTCACTTCTTTTCACTTCTTTTGGGGGTTGAATCAGTACAGTAGATTATGTGTTGATTGTTATTCTGATATGGATTTTCTGATATGGCAACACTTGTTCTTCATTTGAGTTCATGTTTTTCTGATATAGATTTTGTGATATGAGTTCATTTGTCTAGACATTTGTGTAGATTCATTTGTCTACATTTTCTGATATGGATTTTCTGTATTGAGTTCATTTGTATTGAGTTCATTTCTCAACTTTCATTTCTCTAGATTTTATGATATGGATTTTCTGATATGGATGTGTAGATGTACTATGAGATTGACCCTGCAGTTGACATATACGTGGAGAAGAAGAGCGGAAAAGCATACGGGGCCTGGAAATATGATTGTCATCAACACTTCCTAGAGTGGGGGGGGGGGGGGGGGCGAGGACATACCACTTGAGTTTGTCGCTCGCCCTGAGCAGTGGCGGTTCTTGGTCAGTGACTTCACAGACGAAGCGAGAATGGTAATTTCTAATTTATTCACTAACTTGTTTTTTTATTCGTCGTTGATCTTATTGTTTAACACTTGTGAATGACGTTCTTTTTACAGGCCATGTGTGAGCGAAACAAGCAAAACAGAACCAAGAACCCGAACCCCATGAATCATCACAATGGGTCCAAGCCCCTGAGCTTCAGAGCAGAAGAGCTCATTGTCAAGGAAAAGCATCCGGCGGCATGGCTTCAGACAACCATAGAAGCCTACGAGAGGTGTCCGGGTGCGCGGGATGGACTGGTATATCCCCCTCAAACACCATCTAATTTTTTACCTAATTTATTTTTCTGTTTTTCTGTGATTTTTCTGTAATTTACCTAAGTACTAAACCTATTACGTTTTCAATCCCACTAAACTCTTTTTCTGTTGTTTATTATCTTTTTTAGTGTTGTTACTCTTATTTCTGTTTTGAGTAATATAAGTACTTAGGTAAAATTTTATAATAATGATATAAGTACTTGGGTAATATAAGTACTTAGGCAATATAAGTGCTTTTTGACAATCATGACTTGCAAAGAGTACCATGAATGGTTATTTCTATCTTCTGGAGTTTCGCTTCTCAATAAGCATTCTTTTATGTTAGCATTCTCATATCTCCCTCGTGAATATGTTGACCTTCTAATTTTTCTTCCATTGCTTCCTAACTTGCAAAGTTGTTATGCTCTTGTGTATATTTTACCTAAGTACTTTCTGTAATTTTACCTAAGTACTTAGGTATAACAGAAATAAGAGTACCATGAAAGTACTTAGGTAATATGAGTACCATGATTGTGAAAAACAGTAATATAAGTACTTATAATAATGCATGGTACTCTCATTTATGTTTTTCTGTAATTTTACCTAAGTACTTAGGTTTATTTGGTTTTACATATAAATCCTTTGGTTTTACTTATAATAATGCATTTCTTTCATTATTTCTTTTTCTATATAATGAAATCAGTAGGTAATAATGCATTTCTTTCATTATTTCTTTGGTTTTACTTATAAATTCCTTTTAGTGCTATTGTAATCAGTAGGTAAATATTAGTGTTATTATAAATTCCTTTCATTATTTCTTTTAGTGTTATTATAAATTCCTTTTACTTATAAATTCCTTTTAGTGTTATTATAAATTCCTTTTACTTATAAATTCATTTTAGTGTTATTATAAATTCCTTTCATTATTTCTTTGGTTTTACTTATAAATTCTATATAATTATTTCTTTGGTTTTACTTATATATATTTTTTGTGCATACATGAACTTGTAGGCCAAATTGAAAGGTCGTCTTCACGAATTCCTCACTGGTGGAGAAGGAGCAGAAGTAGTAGACCCAAGCCAAATACCACCCCTCCCTGTCGAAGAACAAACGCGGATCATCTTGGAATGCATTGGGGAAAGACGAGGAACATAAGTTCGAGGTATAGTATTACCTTTGAATTTTATTTTTGTTTTACAATTTTCAGAAGTTCATAACAAGATTTTACTTGTTATAATTTAATCCCACTCAGCTCTTATTATGTTTTCATTTTTTTTTAAAGGAATGGGTGCAGCTGGAGAGCGACCTGCAAAGAAACGAGGGGGTCCATGGACAACAAGGGATGCAGAGAGGGACAAGGAGCTCGAGGAGGCGAAGGCTGAAATTGCAAGGTTGAGTGAGAAAGCCACCCAAGCCGAGAGCAAAAATGAGCAGCTGGAGGAGCCTATGGCCAATATCGAGAGGGCCATGATGGGCTTCTTAGGTGGTCAGTCCAACTCACAACCATCCGTCACCTCCGGTGTGTCCTCAGGCGTCCCACCATACGGGTGGCCCTTCAGCCGCAACTTCTCCTCAGCTCTCCAACAATTCAGGTGCCCTTCAAACTGATTCTCAACCCTCCCTCCAGCCGAAATAGGTAAGGATGCCCTCCTCGTATAACTAAGACTTAGGTTTGGTTTTTTGTGAAGTTGTGTAGTGTTTGGAGAAACTTTTAGAACTTGTGGAATGTGGAGTTGGAACTTGTGTTGTCTGGATATTCTTCACATACTTTTGGTATGTTGGACAAGCTTTAGGGTATGGATTACAAGGTTTTTAAATTGATGTGTTGAATTGCTTGTGAGTGTGTGTTGTTGTTGAGTATGTTGTTGTGTGATTGTGTGTTGTTGTTGTTGAGAAAATGCATTTTGAACAGGAGCACAAAATGTGCTATAAGGTACATTCCAACAGGGGGCACCTGCCCTACTAAATTTTATTTTTTTTAAATCAAAAGAATTCAGCCGACGAAAAAACAATATTACATCGTCTTATTAATATATAAAAAAAATTAACTCTTTCAGGCAACGGAATTATATCAAACTTTCGTCTCCGAAACACTCCAGCTACGGACATACAACTAAGAACGCATCTTTGGACTTCACTCAGGAGACGAAGTCATTCTATATCAGTCTCCTGAAACTATATATCTAGGCGACGAAACACAAAGGAGAGGGTCGTCGCCTGGATTGTTTCATAGCATTCCATCACTTATATGCACAGACTCCGGCGACGAACCTATGAAACTAAACTCGTCACCTGAGTCTTAATGGGCGGGCTTGGATGGCCCTTGGCCTCTGATAACATCATGAGTTGACGATCACTGTTTCCGTCGCCTGTGTTATCTCCACCGACGAACATACAGATGATCGTCGACTGAATAGTGAAGGGATGAAAGCCACCGGACCACAACTCAGGCGACGGAAGTTCGTCGCCTGAGATATCAGAGGGCGAAAACTCCATTTCAGGCGACGACCTTGGTCCGTCGCCTGAAAGGCCTTCCGGCGTAGTGTTTGATATATAACAGATCAAATTTACGAAAATTTGTTTACTATGCAAAATTTCTTATCTCTTTAAAAAGGGTTTAAGGGTCGAAGTTGTTTAAAATTCCAAAAGTAATCCGATACAATAGTAAGTGGCAAAAAATGTGTTATGTTTTTGTAATCTTTGTAATAAGTTGTAATCAAGACAATGGTTTATTTGGTTTGTAAGATGCACTAGCTACTAGGACAGGTTCACTAAAGGTTCAACATAACCTAGCCATTGCCATGGTCAAGGAAAAGCACATTGGACCAATGGTTGCAGCATGTTAGGGACCAATGGCTAGCCTTGACCCATAAGGTGAAGCTAGAGTGTGTGTGACGCCTAAGTGTTTATTGTTGGGTCCTTTGTATTTGATGTTTGCAGGACTGAGCTCATACAGATTTGGACATATTCCATCTGGCCCAAATCTGAGCCCATATCTCTCGACTCCTTTTTTCGAACGTTGCAACCCTAGCCTTTATAAACCCTTTTTTGGACACCTCTGAGAACTGTAGCATCGCTCTCATTCTCTCTGGTAAGCCAAGGGGCAACTGGGTTAGGGTTTGGGAGGGAAAACACTATGGTTTGGCTTTCTAGCCACCCAACGCCGGCGATTCTCTTCAAGGGTGCTCTTCTGGGTTGATGCTACCTGAGTGCCTGCTCGTCTGACGAAGAAGGAGAAGAATTGAGGGTTCTGCAAGGAGAAATCTCCCCTGAGATTTCTCGGTGTCCTTCACGGACGATTTCTAACCCTATTCCTTGTTATTTTTTTTGTTTAGTTAGAATCGCGTCTTAGTGCTAGTGCATCTGAAACCTCTGTAATCTGTCTTTGAACCTTTGGATGCTTAATGAAATTGGGTGAAACTCCCCTCCTGAGGTTCTGCGGATGTAGAAAAACCGAACCGCGTAAACAAAGTCTTGTGTCTCTTGTTTATGCATGTTTATCGCTTTGCTTGAGTTTATCGCGAGCTATTCGAAGCAAGAAACCCTAGATCGAACAAAATGGGTCCAAACTAGATTGAGTGCCACTTTTGCTACTAAATTTTGGCTTGATTTGAGGCCTTGGTTAATGGTAACTTCTAATGTAAGAAATTCTTCAAGTTAGGTAAATTATCAGTCCTCAACACCTAACTAATATTTGACATTTGCTTGGATTTAAACTAATCACTCTACTTCCTGGTGATTAAGAATGAAAATGGGTTTTCCAAAGTGGTTAGTTAACAGATCCACTTAACAACAAATAAAGATTGATATGAAAGGTGTGTGAACCTAACAACCCCTCACCCCTTAATTGTTTTTGGAGTGGCTGGTGACATTTTATTTTCAGAGGTTGTTACATTAAAAAAGATATATGCTCAAATCAACTTTCTCACAAATACTCCACTGCGTTTTGGACCTACACAGACTTTGTTAATTAGCTGTTAAATAACTGCTTTAATAAAAGTTGAATCATTTGTTAATTACGCTTTTGGTTATATAAATTTCAAACTTTGGTGCAGCTAGACCTAGACGTACATAGTTATACATTGGGAAATACTCAGTATCTCCCCTTGATGTATACCAGTAGTCAAAACAATTTATTTTAAAAAAAAATCAGAAAAGAAATAGAACCGAGTACCATCAGTTCTCAGTGCTCTGTCCTAAAGCGTCCTTCCTAATGAGAACACACACAGTTCTTTGTCCTCCTCCAAACCATAGTAGGCAGAGCTACTGTAAGTCAGATGCACAATCTTATATGCAACATGACGAATGTTTTCATTAGAGAAATACCTTAAGGCTAACATCATGTATCTCGGATATTTAAAAACTCAATATTCCAGAGCTACTTCCAATTCCCAAGGAAAGGTTTTACAACCCTTAGGTAAGGTAGGTTATCTCCTTCAATGAGAAGATTAACCACCCCTGATTCTCAGACTTGCATAACCCCGTTGTGAAGGGCCAGAGCCTCTGAAAGACAACGGAATCGTTATTGCACGACCCACAATCCATAGAAATCACCAGTAGTCAAAACATGAATCCACTCATGACATGAAAAAAATGATGTAAAACTAGAAATCAATACATGTATATAAAAATGAATTTGCAGTCTCTCTTCCCAAATGCCTTTTCCCGCCAAAACCTACTTCAGTTAGTTATAACAGTTAGAGGCAAAAACTGTTGTGCTTGCTGTATTTGCAGGCCGAAATATAAAAACTACAGTTGCTCAATTTCATGCTGATCGTATATATACTTTAATTTCCTACCAAACCATTTTGGTCCATTTTGATGTCTAGATTCTCTATAGAGACAAAGGCAAAAGGCATATTCATGTAAAGTTGCATAAACAACAACTTTATTGGTCATTGATTTGATTTGCATTGCCTGAGCAGAAGGAGAAAAGGAATCAAAAGGGTTAAAGGACAAACCGAAATCGATTGGTTCGACAAGGACCAATTCATCAATCATCATCATGATAAATTCATAAGATCATCAGGAAATGCAGCACTGATTAAATCAAAGTTTGGTACACTCAAAATATACACGGATTAATCATGATGCTTTATCCATTAGCCTAAAGGAAATGGGGCAAATCCAGATAGTAACATATCTCCAAACATGCACACTTGTTTTTTTATTTCCTGAAGGAGGACAATTTGAGGCCCTTATATATACACACCACACCAACCCTATAGTTCCTCAAATCAATAGTTTTTGAGTAAAATCAAGTAGCTGATCAAAGGTGTAAAAGAGCAGAAAAAAGCAAGCTATGGAGAAGCTACAACAAGCTAAAGTAGCTCAAAAGGTTTAGATCTCTTTTAATATTGCCTTTTGACTTGGAAGAGTTATTTTTCTTCTTCTTTTTCTAAATACAAATTTTTCAATAGACTTGATTCGCCTTTGAAGGTGTCGAAATGTACTCACTCAGAGACTAGATTGTTTTTAAATGCTTCTTGATGCATCCATATGTTAGTTATATGTTGCTTCTCATTAGGAGTAACAAATTAGAGCAAATACAAAATAGCACAAGAAGATTTGTCTTAAGCGAGTATGGTTTGATATGTGGATGGAGTGCATATATATATATGGCGAGAATCATTTATAAATCACTAGATGAACCGTTGAAAAGGCATGAAGAGTGGTGGTATCTTGCCTTGTATACCATAAAGAGTTCAAAGAGAGTAGCTCTTCGGTAGATCGGTACAGTGTACTAGTGTATCTCTTTGAGCCTTTTAGGTCTTACCCATGATAGGGAATTGAAGAACACTTGTTCCTCATTCAAGCTAAGACTATTTAGAGTACTTTCTTCCTTTGTATAGTATTTTCTTCAGACTTAGCCCCCGTTTGTTTTTTGGTAGGAAAAAGTAATGATTACCCTCATGAATATAGTCCATATTTAAGTTAAGATTCATTGATCCATATTTTAATCATTCCCCTCCTTCTCCCATTTTCCATACAAATGTGTTACCCTTCTATTCCCTAATTTGAGGGGGTAACTAATACCTCTAGGATAGACTAATATTCCCCTCCATCCTCTCCTCCAAGCTCACAAAAATTGGTGATCATATACATTTTATGTGTAAATTTTAATACCTTACCTTTCCTTTCCCTAGTTATCTAAACAAACGAGCCCTTAATTGATTGATTAGTACTTGTTAATTGTCTGCCAGATAAAGGGTGAGCAAAAGGAGCGAACAGCTGATAAACCAAAGGTATGTAGAGTTTACGTTACTCCGTTCTCTAAGAGCTTTCCATGTATGTATATGTTTGTAGTGTTGTGTTACTTGTGTATATGTTGTTATCGATGAGTTCGTATGTTGTTGTGTTATATGGGTGTAGGCTTCTTCAAAGACTATTGCATCAAAGGAAAACACAAGGCCACAAGATTTCAAACTCCATACACAACAGAGAGCAGCAAAACGCGCAATCTTCAACCACTTCGTGAGTCCTCAGTTGCTCTTAAGAAACTTCCAATATATTCCCCATTTAATAATGCCAAATGCCTCACTCAAAGCACAATTGATCAAAATTTCATCTTCTGTTGTTAATGAACCATGTTTCGGATGAGGCGAGGAACTTGACATTTTCTTATTTTTGCAGGTTGCTGCCAAAGTTTATCTAGATGAACAGCAGAGGAGAATAGAGAAGAAGGTACTGAAGGTATGTGAAACTGAACTTTACACATCTTGATCGCGGTATTGATCCTTTGATTTCCTTGTAACTAAGGCTTGGTTTATTATTCTACTATCGAATTTGCAGATAATAGAAGAGGAGGAGATTCGTTCTATCAGGAAGGAAATGGTTTTCAAAGCACAATTGATGCCTTATTTTGACAGACCATTTTTCCCTCAGAGGTAACGAGTTCCGTTAACGGAGGACTTCATTTTTGGTCTGATCACATTTTTGACAGAACTGAAGAGTTTGTAGCATTTTTCATTGCAGGTTAAACAGGTCGTCGACTATTCCAAGGGGGCCAAGCATGCAAATGTTTGGTAGCAGATGCTGAAGGAGTGAAGGTGAACTCCATGAAGTTCCCAAAGCTTCCAAGCAATGAACCAATCAAGTAAAACTTTGTACTCAAAGTTTAGATTGTGAAAGCTACTTAGTTGTTGTGAGCTTGTACAGTGGAGGTAAAATAATCTTTCAACCCAACCCAGATCAGTGAAGAACCCAAGGTGTTTTCTTCCCCCAGTTTTTCCTCGCTTTAATTCAAAGAGTGTGAAGTTTCTGCACTCGTGCTTGAGGAGTTCCCTGCAGATGTTGTAGCCTTTTTCCGCTTTGGATTGTGCAAGTGTGGTGTGTAATGTTGTCAAAAAAAGTGAACACAATTTGAGAACCAGTGCTCAATCTGAATGAGTAACCATCCAAAACATTCTACTGTAACTATAACCATTTACTCAAAGAATGTGCCTTTTGTATCACCAACAAAATATTGAGTATAAAAGACAACAACAAGTTTTCAATAATAAAACCGAATTAATGACAAATTAACTTGCATGTTAAAAATTCTAAGTCATTTAAAAAGGGATTAAATAGTATGAACAACCAGCCTCCATACACTAAACCTTGACCACAGGCACACACACCTTGTGTATGGTATACGAAATCGATGACATTTACACGAGTGTGCATCTTACACACCTACATGTGTTATGATTCATATTTGTAAGTGTACAATAAACCTCGACCAAAGGTCCACAACAAACAAGGTTGCAAAGAGTTAAATATAGCTCTACTTTTACTGTAAAAAATGGACTATATATTGGAGTATTTATTTTTATAATACAGATTGACTCTCCATTTGTATTCATCTTGAACTTTCTGTGCTAAATACTGAGTGTGAAATAGAGAACCAAAGGTACATGTGTTGTAGTTGGTATAAATATCTCTCTTGCACCTGCACATACCTTAGACCGTGGAACAAAATCAAGATCAGGATCAACCAGTGTACAGCTTTGAAGTGAAATGCTTCCAAGATTACCATTTACCAACTTGAGATCGCCCCGGTTTTTGAGATGATCACAAGCGAAGAGGTACACTTTGGTGAAGTTCTTTCAAGTTGATCAGTGTCCATTGACAAGTATTTGAAGATTTTCTTCCTTTCTATGATGAGAGATAGGGTCCTGCAGATTGACACCCTCTCTGCAAATACAGAAGATATTGATAGCATCTTAAGCACAAAAGTCATCCAAATCATTGTGCAGCAAAAGTTTGAAAATATGAAACCAGTACAATCTCATCTCTTCAAGCTTCTTTGTCTTGGGAGCACAAATTTGATTGATGAGAGAATGAATGATTCACCTGGCATGATTTAAGATAGAATCATAGGAAATTGCAGCAACAATTCTTCGCCGCCTCCCATTTTTCGATGCTCCACCGCGCTTAACTACAGGTAACTGCTTGATTCCCTTGGCCTCCATCAGATCCTTGGCCGTAGCCAAATCTGTGTCAGGATAACAGGTCAAAACACCACGTTCTTGCCCATGGTAACTAATCCCTCGAGTACATACATTAGAAATTGGCCATTCATACACCTGTAAAAATATGAAAGATTACATTCATTGGAGAGTGACAAAGAAAGCATAGAGAATATGTATCCTTGTAGAATATAGCCCGAAGAATCTAACTTTGAAGGAATTCATGCTGCTCCCTCATTATGATACCACCTTCTTATTTTGGAGAGTTAGCTTCTCATGCCAATTTATCATGAGGATTCCTCTATAGACTATAGTCTAGGGAAGATTATGTACATATATTGGCGGTCATCAGCATAGTTTCCTTTCTTTATTGAAAAACTTTAGTAATGCCACAAGCAACAATGAGCAAGAGTCAATTGGATTTGATCTTATCCAAGATGCAGCTAATAAGAATCATGGAATTCTGTTCCTTGCTATTACTTACATCTTGAAATGTCGGCGTATTGATGGGTGCTTCGCTAGATTTATTGGACAACCATCGCCTAATATCACCCAAGGTCAGGATACCCTCCAGCAGATCTTCATCATCAACAACCAGGATGAAACTATGTCTTCGTTCACGCATAATTTTTATTGCTTCTTTCAGTGCCATGGTTGAAGAAGCCTTCACATAGTTCACTGACCAGGCATCAGACACCTGATAGAAAGAAGGAAAGTGTACCGTCTTTGTGAGCTTCATATTGCTTGTAGACAATAAGCTAATGCTTACACAGGAAAAAGAGAAAAATAACAATGAATTGCCCCATTATCACAACTCAACCTTTAGGTCTTCCCAAAGGACATCGTCACCAGTTGTCTCAAGAAAAGAAGCATTTCCCAGGATAGATAACTCCAATTGGTTACTATCACCATTATCTCTGTTCGTGTTTCCCACAGCTTCTCGAGGTGAAATAATGGAATACCGTTTCGTTGAGCTCTTTGTTTCATATGATTCACCCTTGCTTCCCTGGTTTGCTATAGAGGGAACCCATATTGCCAAACCAACAGCACCCTAAAGTAGATCAAGAAAATGTCATCAAACATGATAATTGATAAGAAACATAGCTTTAAATGTTCAGACTTGAAAAGAATATTGGACAATCAAAATATTTAAAGATGTCATGGTGAAGTATCAATAGTCAAGACAAACATTTTGGGTGGGTTTAAAAAACTTAAGTGCACCTATAACTAATGAATGTAATTTTTATAAAAATATGAGAATCTTGACAATGTATTAATGTACCACAACCAAGTCCTCCAGGGAAAAATGAAAAAGAAAAAAGATGTCAAAGCATGTGCATTCCTTTATTAGTCATGTTTTATGTGCAAACAAGCGAAAGCCAATTAAGAGCTTCTGTATCTAAGATAAATATTTGTGTCAGAAATGGATTAAAATACATAAAAGATAAAAGTAGTGCTTGCATGACAAGAACAAATGGATAATGATCAGCCAAGCTTTGTGAAGAACTAGAAATTATGAATTTGCATTGGCTGGAGCAGCAGTAGTAGAAATGTACTATAGTAGACTACAGAAGGAAAAAAAAAGCAGTAATATGCATGGCCATTGTTTACTTAAATGCACATGCGCATTGGAATATCTGCAAGAGCCTAATAGGGCCAAAGTAACCAACTGAGATTGTAGAACATTACCATAAGTGGAAGCAATATCCTATAATCTTTAGTCAGCTCAAACAGAAGTAAAACAGATGTCAAGGGCACAGAACAAACTGAAGCTAAAGTAGCTGCCATCCCCACCTGCATTATAGATTAAAACACAGATCAGGTCAAGCCACAGAATCAACACAATAAAGAAGCATATTAGACGTTTTATATATGGCATAATGACACTACCAGTGCATATGCCTGTGGCTGGGCAATGACATCGTTTCCTGGAATAGCTGAGTTTATAAGTTCTGCAGCTGAGCCCCCAAATACAGCACCAACTGCTGCTCCAATCATTAAACTTGGTGCATACAGACCACCTACAAGCCCTGATCCCTTGCACAAAGCTGTGGCTACCACTTTGGCTGCTGCTAATTGAGCCAACAACCCGATTCCAGGTGCAGAAGCAGTCTTACCAGTGTGGAGAATCTCATCAACGTTTGTGAATCCCCAGTACAGGATCCCAGGATACTTGAGGGCTATTATGCCTGCTCCTAAGCCACCCAAAGCAGGACAGACCACAGCGGGAACTCCAAAATTTTCCTTGATGAGCTCAAATGACTTTGTGAACCAATCAACTAACCGACAGAAGGCGACACTTACAACACCACATAACATACCCAAAATCAAGTACAATGGCAACTCTGCAGATATACAGTACATATATAATAATTAGGAAATATCATGCAACCAAAAACATAAGATACTCAAGAAAACATCCAGTTCCAGGTTTCCCAATGTTTTCATAAGACAGAATACTATTTATGTTGCTACTCTTTATTAGAAGGCATACTTCAGTACCAAAAGAACAGTTGGAATCATAATAATAATAATAGAAACATAAGTATGCAACCTCATATAAGGAAAGTAAATATACAAACTAGTTCAGCTTTTGCAATCCTTCAGCAAATTTAATGGTTTTGCCTTTTTAATCAAAGCCTCTAAAACAAAAAGCTTTCTGCAAAGTTTTGCACAAAGAGGAACTACATTCACCACATACAGTAAGCTTGAGATCCATTTTCTGTTAGTATAAAGTCTTTCTCATGTGCGAAAGCTACAGCCTATGAGAATACTTGGCTCAGGATTAGCTTTAACGGACTAGAGAGGTCATTGTTGTAGTGAGCCAGCGTTGCTATCCAAATGTAAATAGAAGAACCCTAGAAAATGTTGGAAAGCTGCACTGAGGGTTTAGCTCAGGCTCATATTGAATATAGCAAATTTTATAAATAAGTGAAAAGGCAAGACTAGTGAGTCCCCCACATTTGGGCATCCAAGCAGGACTGTAGGCAGGATTGTTTCATTAGATCATTCAAACAGATATAAGTTTGCCATTGTTGGCCACATTCACATTAATCCAATCGCATGGTTCAGAACATTTCCTGTATTTATGCCCATCTTACTTCCAAATCAAATGCGCACATGCTAGATCAAGATGCGTGAATCCAAGCAGGACTCTTGTTCTGTTTAAACAGGGAATAAGTGGAACAAAAAGATAAGAAAAGAGGATTGCTCAAGATTACAAACCTGCAGCAGATTTTAGATCATATGCTGGAACAGTAAAAGCTGATTTATCCCCAAGTAATTCATTAGACACAGTCGAAGAGATAACTGAAGCAAGAATTATCATTGCTGTAGTGAACGGAGGTGAGTTCTCAGCGCGTAGAGGTCTTAATACCGTCTCAATTGCAAAGAAACAGCCAGCAACAGCAGCATTGAACCCTGTCAGGGGGGAACGTAAATGATGTTGGAGAGCAGAACAAATATATCGTCAATAGAGCATAAACAAAGTGATAATTCTCAGAACAATTCATTGATTGTCTAAACATTTCTTTTGTTCAATTCTTGACTTCACTGTGTTTTAGTGATGCATATGGATCAAGGATGGACAGACCAACATCCTATCCTTCTGCCAAAAGTATCAATGGAAAAGTAGGAAAGAGACATGAAGAAACATTTTTGATAATGTTTGCAACACTAGCTATCACTCAAAACAGTTACCACACACACTACCGGAGTTAAATACCTGAAGCTATTCCAGCAGCTGCACCGGCCGCAACAAGAGCTATCTTCCTTTCTCTGTTGTTTTCCATCATTAGGGAGAACCCATGAGCAAATGATTTACCAATGTCAACACTAGGGCCCTCGGGTCCCAAAGAACAACCTGTACCTAGTGTCACAGCCGCTTGAACAGCTTTTACTGTAGGGAAAACACCCGAAAGCAGATCGACACCTTGTCCATCCAAAGAACTTGATGTCCTTATCTGGTCCAAGATTTCAACTAAACCGTGCATCAATCCAACAATAACTCCTCCAGTGACTGGTATCAAAAGTATCCTATGCCATGTGTCAGCAAGCCTTTGTAACCGGAGCCAAGCAGCACCCTCTTCCGGCGTACCAGCCCATACCCATTCATGAATTAAATGCACCTAGGCATCAGAGTAACAACAATATGAACATTCGATAGGGCATATTAAGAGGTGAATCGCTAACAACCCAGTTTTAGATGGATGTATAGATATGTCTTTTTTATTATGTGCATCATGTAGCAAAGAGCTCCTAAAAGAAACTGGGTTTATCAAAAAGATTTCTAGTGGAAGAAGTTTATCAGATCCTCTCAACAAAGGTTCAGATTAGCAGAACACATGCACAAATGAATCAAATCCTAAAAGAAACTACCAAATGAAGACATAACATTTCAAAAAGACAAAATTCAGCAAATTCTCAAAAAGAACAAATACAGACATGACACAAAATTAATCAGATCCTACAAGCAACTACCAAATGAAGATAACAATTCCGCAAATTCTCAAGAAGAACAAGTGCAAGTATATTTACCCCGCGATTGAAAGCGGCAACACACAGGCCGGTTGCAAGGCCAAGAAGGCAACCTAGTAGGAGCAATGCCCACTCCGGAGGAGCGCTTTCACCTAGGGTTTCCTCATCGCCTCTAGAAGCCTGAGGAAGGGGATGATGACGGCCATGGTCAAGTGAGGAAGGAGAATGCGGAAGCGAAAGCGAGCGGTGACGGACTCGAGAATGTGGAAGTGAATCCACCAATTCTCCATCCGTCTGATGCCTGTCAGCAGAGGAATGCCGGAGATTAGGGCTTAGACGGTGGCCGGAGCCGGAGAATCCCCGATCAAGGCGCCTGATTTTGGAGATCAGATCCATAAATCCCTTGCTTCTAACACCGCCACCACCGGCCTGAATCCCGACATCGTCGTCCTCCACCTCCGTCGCCGCCTTAGCGTCAACCAGAAGGTCGAATTCCGCATCCGACATGGGAGGGTGACGCGATCTTGGCAGATGATCCTCGTCCGATCCCGACATATTCAGATTCTCCCTGATGATTCCACTCCGCACACCGAGTCCAAAATGCCGATTCACATATACGTGGACTTGATTATTCCGAATCTGATCATCCAAGAAGCATCAGCCATTCACGGAGCTAAAGAGCTCCAACGGTTTGAGGATGAATTCGCATGAATGCGAATTAGATGAAATGCTTAACAAAGCAAATCAGCTGAATTGGTCGATTGCACCATTAATATGAATCTACTGTATGAATTTGAGAACCACTTGAATAGTTGCAACGATTAATTACAGTACTGCGTAACGAGTGGTACTGGTATGTATGAATCTGATGGTAACGCGGGAGGAAATGGTACGTTGGCGTTGGGGTTCGCTCCTTTTGTGGATTTGGAGTATTTGTCATTTAATGCACAACTGCATTGATTTAGTCGGTGAGCTATCGGTTAATATTGACATCGTGATTACTTCCCTCAGTAGAAGTGCTCATCAGTTCATAACCGGTTTGGACCCAACTGAACCTAAGATCAATTTTTTATAAATTGCAAATAAAAAAATCGAATCTAACACTTTAGGTTCAGTTTGATTTATTTAGGTTCGGTTTAGATTTCGAACGAAAATTAATTATTAAAAAAATAAAAATGTTTAATTTTTTTTAAAAAAAATTAATGTTATAGAAAATTTCTTAAAAATACACATAATATCTTATAATGAGTTATAAATTTTTTATGAGAATTGATTCAACATAATTTAGTGTTGTACTCCCTCCGTCTCATAAAACAAGTCGTTTTAGGTCTTTCGACTTGTCTCAAAACACATGTCGTTTTAGCTTGTTAAAAACAATACTCCGTACTACATTAATAAAACACTTGATTGCTTCCCCTCTTAATGACAAGTTTCAATAAACTCTTCACCTTCCCCTTAAAACTCTTCGTATTCTTCTCCCCTTTAAATTATCTGAGATCAGGTTTCAACTGGTACTTTGTGCTTTTTAAATTTGTGCTTGGCAACCCAAAGGTATTAATCCTCTTAATATATCTTCACATTTTTTTCGTTTTAGATTTACCAATTTGGTTGTTTTTTTTTCATACATCATTTCAATTTCTTTTGAAGATGGACAACGTTGAGGATGCAAGTCTTCCTGCGGATTTGAAAATCAAATAGGAGATAGGATTCAATGCAAAAAGTGGACCACCATTGAAGGTATCTCTAGAAGAGAAGCTGATTGATGTAGATTCACAAGCGAAAGCAGATGAATTGCTCCATGCCAACTGGAAACGTATGGTGGAGAGAGGCTTTGATTTGAACAAGTCTACAGTTGGAGAGATAAGTGTCGAGCCAAACAAAGAGCTTCATGAAGTGAAATTGATCATGTTCAATCTCCTTCTGCCAAACTACAATTGGGTCTGACGATGAATTACATGTTCTCCTTCCTCGGCTTTTGGTTTTGATGATTTCGGGAAGGGGCATAAAATACTCCGGTAGCTCATTGCACTGCCTTTTGTGTGGGTTATTAAGCAATGTAACTTTGTTTTGTTATTACTAGGGGAGAAGACAAATTATTGTAATTTCAAGTGACATGATATGTCTAATCTAAGTAGAATTATCGATCGAGCGTTGCTGGCTTCGACCACCGCTCTTTATTGTAATCTCAATTGAGTCCTCTCGGTCGAGCGCTGCTGGCTTCGACCTCCTCTTCCACCCCTGAAGTTGGGTTATTGTGGACAGAATTTAAATCACAGTTTTCGTTCAGATCAGGAATCGACAGGGCACCTCTTTCGACTTGTCGATCGGGTGATAAAGCATGAAAATCCATGTTGTTGTGCTCAACATCTTGGTCCTCCTCATCTGCCTCTGAAGTTGGGCCATTATGGACAGAATTTAAATCAAAGTGTTTGTTGGTAGCCATTGAAAGAAGGTTAACAAATTTCATGTGATGGGAGTAACCGAGTAAGTATGGGATGCCTATACAACAAACTCCCTAATGAATTCAAATTTTTGGCTCCAAATTAAAAGCACCCATCAAACATTTAAATGTGGAAGACTAAACGATTTTTAATCAGCATCACAACTTCTTTACACCTCAGCTCCTCTTCTCATATTGCCTAAATGCAAGTACGATTTTGCAGCAAATCATTTGGTGAGAGTACAACCTATCATTCTATTTCAATTTTCTTAATATTTGTGTACATTTCTAAAACGACTTCTTTTATGAGATGGAGGGAGTATAATTTTTTATTTAATTTAATAAAAGTTAGGTTTGAACTGAACAAACCCTAAATCGAACCGAACCTAAAACCGAATTTTTAGAAATTGCGAACCGAAAACCGAACCTAATCTCTTAGGTTCAGTTTAGGTCCAATTTGGTTGGCTCAGCTCAGTCCAAAATTTCTGTTTGAACCGAATTTTAAACACCCTTAGTTCGTACATAATCAATTTAGCCTACATACGGAGTATGTTTCCTTAGGTTTTTAATAAGACAATAACGCCAAAGCGTATCAAATGTCATCTATATTTTTTCTTTTGATCCTAGTTTTTGTCTCATTGAATTTTCTCGACAAGGTTTGTAACAAGGTAGTAGATATGAAATGTTTATCCAAGATGGAGCGTTATAATAGTATTGTTATTATCTTATTAGTTTTAGATAAACTTTAAGAAGCCATAATTCATTTTTTAACTCTTATATAAAAGGGCTTTTAAAAAGTCTAATAAATATATCAATTCATCATGTATTATCTTCGTATCTCTTCCCTATTATCTCTTTCCCTTCGATAACATCTCAATATTTATGTTTCTTATAATATATTTGTTGCGATTTAGCGCCTACACCTACATAAAAAGGTCTTATATTTTTTGCCATTTATACCTACATAAGGGCTCATGTCATGATGCATTATTCAACAATCTTTAAGTCTTCACTTGTTTTTTTTAAAAAAAAAGTTAGATAGATGCAATAATTTGTGTATAAATGTAAAGTGGTTTATAAAAAATAATTGTTTCGTGTAATTCACCCTTTAATTTATCTTCACAATTGATCATTATACCTTTCACATTCTTCTTTTTTAGATCTTTTCTCGTTCAAGTGGGCTTAGCCCACTCTACATCTGGATCGGGTTACTGTAGGCCCATTAAAGGGTTGACCCTCCCACTCACGAGCGTCTCCATGTTTCCACGGGGATTCGAACTTCGAACCTCGAGGCATGGGATGCAGCCCCATAACCACTACACCAACTTGTGATTGGTAGATTCAAACCATTTCAACTTTAGGTCTTTTGATTGGATTACTTCAATATCTTTCCAACTCAAGTCAAAACTCCCTTTGGGTCCAAATCCAAAATCTCCAAGATCAAATCACATGTTTGACAGATTCCCATACAAATCAGTCACTACAAACTCCATGTGGTTGTATTGATTGATCAGACTTATTTTTATACAACCTCCAAATTCATTAACCAATCACGATGAAATGCAACACACGGGCAAAATACTGTGACGTGTGATCTCAATTTCAAGCTGATCATATAGTCATCATCATGACTTTCACAGCAAACAAAGGTAAACAATCAAAACGCTGAGCCCTCACACCACTTTACTCCTCAACCTCACCAACTTAGCCAAAGTCTGTTGAGCAGCCAGAGTCTGAGCATGGCTATGCCCCAACATAACAGTCCTTATGCTTATACACATCCTGCAGAGGTCTTCGGCGCAGTCGAACTGCCCTCCTCGAAGCAGCAGCTTCGCCCTCGTCTCCAGCAGCGTCGCCTTGAGCAGCGTCACATCCTGCCAGATGTACTCATCCATCCTCTGGCCTCCTGATCCGGCGAGAATCCTCTTCTTCCAGCACAGGGAGCCGTGCCACCAGTCCTGGGCCTGCGACACGAACGACTTCTCGACCTCATCAAGGACACTGGTGCACACTTTGAGGAGCTCCAATGCTGAGTTGCACCTTGAGAAGGTTGTGAAGGTCCAGATTGCTAGTGGCAGGGCCGTCTTCTTGATGAACACCGCCATGTCGGATGGCTTGAGTTGGACTACTGGAGCCTCGGATTTGAAGCCGAAAACCAAGTGTGCTGAGGCCCAGAGGTGGTCTGAGTTCAGGAGTGGGTTGCCTGACTTCCTTATAGCAAGAGCTGCTGCACTGGCAAATCCGAGCCCCTGGTCTCGTCGTCTCGTAAAGGCCTGTGTTGTGACCGGATGGAATTGTATCCATGGCCCTGGTTGACGCGTGCACTTCCGTGCTAGCCCTAGCTTAGCCAGCATCAGGGCTGAGCTCTCGTCGTTCTTCCAACTCGGGTTCGTTAGGTAGCATCCGGAGGAGCAGAGCACTGTCTGGTTAAGGCACTGGGTCCAGTTCGTTAGCCGGTTGGTAGTTGAGGACAGGCTCTTAGCAGCTGCAGCTAACATAGTTGCTGAGATTGGTGCAGGAGCGAACCAGGAGCCTACTAGAAGCATCCTAGAAGCCAAGCAATTACGCCTCTTGCTCGCCTTCTCCAAGACGTCGAAGCAAAATCCCAATAGCTTCATCAGGAAAGGATCGGATGCACGCAGTGAGGTGTTGTTGCAGGACACATCCTCGAGCAGATACTGCTCCACAGCTTCATAGAGAGCGGAAGGCGAGATCAAAAGCTCGGAAAGCAAGCAGGCGACGAGCCACAGGCCGAAGGTTGATCCTCCCAGCTTCTCATTGAACTTCTTGAGGAAATCCAGCTCGTCCGCCTGGAAATCGTTGCCCCTCCTTCCTCGAATCAACGACATCACATCTGATAATGGCAGCGGATTGAGGTGCAATGTAGGGTCCGAATTCATCACCCTACTCAGCCTCGTCGTCACAATCACATGAGACCCGCCAGTGTTCCTCGGAATCAGGTCATGTAAGCCCTTCCCCTCCCACCACTCGCTCTCGTCTTCAAGGTTGTCGATTATGATCAAGTAAGGCACGTCCTTGAAGAGCTCCCTTTTGACCCTAGTGAATGCATCGTGTTCTTGCTCCTCGAAGCTCCGGATCCTCCCTCTTTCCTTCTCAGCGTCGGCACTCAAGTCCAATCCGAGACTCAGTGCTAAATTGAGTATGTTCTGCCTCATGTATCGAGCCTCACCGCGTACCCATAAGACCATCTTGTACCGCTGCAAGTGCCTATAGGCGAACTCCAGCGCAAGCTCGGTTTTACCAATGCCACCAGCCCCATTGATGCACACCATGGAGCAACCAATCCCACCCTTGTTATCCTTTCCGCTTCTTGATTTCTTGTACTTCGTCCTCTTCATCGAACTCCTTCCGGTTTCAACACTCCACGCCTCGGAATTTGAGCTTCTCGCCACCTCCAAGTTTATGTACCTTCTTCCTCCTCTTGGCACCCCCAATTTATCAGATTCCTCATCAGCAAACCCTTCAGATTGCCCTGAATTGCTTCCTTTAGCCCCTGATGACTCCATTGATTGACACTCGAGGTGATAATCTGAACTGCTAAACAATGCCATCTCCATCTCCGAAATCTCCTTCTCCCTCCCAACGAAGTTCTTGTTTCTTGGAAATGGAAACTCCATCTCCGAAATTGTCTCCTTCTCGCCATCCATGCTCTTCCTCCCGAGCTTTGATGTTAGCGCAATCGTAGCCCTAACAATGCAGCTCCTCCACTCTCCGCCATTGGCCTCGAGCTTGAAAACGCCATGAGACCTCAGCAATTCATCAATGGCGTCCCTCGTTTCCTTGTCATCCACCGATTTCAAATGCTTGATGATGTCATCCACCCCCAAATCAACCAGCACCGGAACCAGATTCTTCTTCCGGCCGAAGAAACCGAACTCTTCAAGGCTAAACCTATTCAGAAAACTGAAATTCGAAACCACAACGATCCCGTACGAGGCGGAGCAGATAACGCGATCCGCAATCTCGTGGCTCTGGGAATCCGCGTACCTCGCTCGATCGGCGACGAAGCACGCGATTCCTTGCACCTCGAGCTCCGATTTCAGCCACCTGGAAAGCCGCGCGAGGCTCTGGCCATGGAATCCTATGAAAACGTCGCAGCTCCGGAGCTTAGTACCGCCATTGATAGAGCTCGTGGAAACGGAAGAAGCCCTAGCGTTGGCGAACGAAACGCGGGGGATCACCGGGAACGAGAACGAGATCCTCGGCTGATCTGAAGCTCTGAGCGACTTCTCATCTTGATCGGTGGTGGAGAAGTCGGAGCGCTCCGGCGGCGGAGTGCAGGAGCTGCTGGGGACGAATTCGGATATCCGGTGGGAGCTGGAGCGGGAAACAGGCCGAGTTTCAGGCTCGGTCTCATCTACAATGGCGGCTCTAGGGGAGATGTAAGGGGATTGTAAGGCAGAGGCGAAAGCGGAGGAAGGAGCAGAGGAGAGAGCGGGGGAGTTGTAGTCGGAGCTCGGGGCTTTTATGGTTGTTTTGACGGACAAGGACTTTGCGAATGAGTCCAGATTGAGTGGCGATTTGGTGATTGGATCATGGATGTAAGGTTCTGATGAGGTGGTGGTGGATGAGGAGGTGGTGGAAGTGCTGGTGGTGGTTGGGGATGGGGAAGCTGTCATAGCTAGGGTTTGATTGGAAGCTGCCATTGTTGAGGGTGGTGGGGTTCCATGGAGCTAGGTACTGAGAGTGAGGTGATGGAGGCGCATGTGGTGTCTGTGGTGAAGGGGAGAGGGGAGGAGTGGAGCTTGACTGGGTGTAGGGTTTGCTGATTTGATTTGAATAAATGGATTCAAAATGAATTTAATAATCAGTGGAAGAAGAATCCAAAAAAAACCATGATAGGAAAGTGCAGGTCTGAACTACAAAAGGGTAAAAAATTGCAGATGCAGATGAAATAGTGGCCTTTTAATAATATTTGCTGCACAAGATAAATTACTACTCCCCGCATAGTGTGGGTTCGTATGGGAAGGGGTTAATAAACTGACTAAAATTATAAATAGGGTAAAAATTTATAAACTGTTGGTAAAAGTAGCTAAAAATTTATGAAAAAATATAAACTCCGTATGGGGCGAAAAACAGTTTATTTGTAAAAAGTGGAGTTTATTTGGTTTTTAGGAGGGGTATTGTGGTACTTTCAAACCAAATAAGTTAAAAGAGAAGGGGTAAAATAGTAATTATGGAATATAAACCTCAAAATAAGCTTCAATCTGCAGCTTATTTATAAACCCTTTTTTTAACTGACTAAAGCTTATTTGTTGTTCCCATACACCGTTTAAACCCGTTTATTTTTTTAACAGTTAAAAATTTTACACCTTTTAACTTGTTTATATTGTAACCATACACACCCGACGTTATTGTACGGGTAGAATGTTCTATCATTTTTCATTATTGTTTTTATTTCAATATTTTCGTGTCTTTTTCTTCCATGACCGTGATTTTGAAAAAAAAAATCCCTTTTTTAATTTTGGGTAAATTACACATAACCACCCATAAATTATGATACTTTTCACATAACCACCCATAAAAACTTAAATTACAATAAACCACCCATAAATTTGACTTGTTTTCATAAGACCATCCACCCATTAAACCTCTATTTGTTTTGTTTAAAAAGATTAAAATGCCCTTAATTCAAGCTTATTTGTATTTAATGAAATAATTTGTTTTCATAGTCTCATTTTTTGGCAAAATATTAGCCGATGGATTAGTTTAAATTGTTGAATTATTTGTGTTAAGTAATCCGTGTGTGTTAAGTATAACATTACATAAAAAAAATTAATTAAAATAATAATATTTTATAGAGTTTTTCGCTCCTTAAAAAGCATGCACAAAAAGACAAACGACATTTAATATGAGACAGAGAGAGTATGATGGTTGGTAAATCTAACAGTTGGAGTAAGGATGATGAAAACTTGTGAATAGAAAAATGAAATACTCTTTTTCTAAAAGCTAACTAAAGTCTTATATTTATTTCATTTACAACTATATAATATCAAAATCAAAAGGTCCAATAAACTAGATGATGAATTATTATTTTTGCCAAACGGAGATTTAATATCGAACGATTTTTAAAAATTTATACCAAAATATTTTTAATAATAAATTTTAATTCTTTTATTATTTTAAAATAGTAAAATTTATATAAAATATTAAGTTTAATTTGAATTTAGTAATAAGTATAAAAAACAATTAAAAATTTATACCAGAATATTTTTAATAATAAATTTTAATTCTTTTATTATTTTAAAAAATAGTAAAAATTTTAAATACATTTTGAAAAATGTATCTAAAAAATTCACTATTATAAAGAATAACTATTATAATTTTTTTTAAAGATACATTGGAATGTTCTCCTTTCTATCTTAAAGTAAGTCTCTCTCTCAATCCCCACTATATCCTTAAAAAAAATTACAATAGACTCTATTATAATAATATAAAATTTTTAATATATTTCTAAAAATGTTAAAACTAATAGAAAATTACAATAGACTCTATTATAATAATATAAAAATTTTAATATATTTCTAAAAATGTTAAAACTAATAGAAAATTACAATAGAGTCTATTATAATAATGTAAAAATTTTAATATATTTCTAAAAATGTTAAAACTAATAGAAATGTTAAAAAAAACATACTTAATCAGTAATTTTAATACTCCGTATTTTATAATAAAAATATGTGATAAACTCGTTATTTGAAACAGTAGTGACTTATCTTTATCCCATTGATTTTGGCTATTTTAGGTTTGCTAATGTCTCTCTCACACATGATGGCATGAACCATGAATGTGTGTAAATGTATCAAGGGGGTAGTCAAATATAGTATGGTGAATCGCAAGCACTCATTCATTGGAATGAGGGGTAAGTCAGTCCTTTTTGAATTTTGAAAGGCGAAGGTGACAGTCCCCCACCACACACAAACACCCCCCCCCCCCCTGTTCTCCCTCTCAGATTCTTGATTCCTTCTTGGAAATGTAGCCCCATAAAGACCACCTTTTTGTTTGTAATAAGTTTGGATAAAATTGCACAAACCACCCCTTATTTGACCATTTTTGCTCAAAATCATCCTTTATATTATAAGCAATGAGTACATGTTTTAAAATATACTACAAAATAATTGAATGATTTTATTAGGTTTTATAAAATCACCTCCAACAGCCTTTCCCATTTAAGCCATTTGGAGTTTTTAGAAATTAAAAAAAAATAAAAATTATTTAATACTCCCTCCATCCAAAAATACATGACCTTTTACTATTCATACACGCTTTTTTAGGAGCTAAAAACTATATAAAATATTATCTTTTTTTATTAATTTTTTTAATAATTACAAACTTATTATCAATAAGTTTGTAATTATTAAAAAAATTAATAAAAAAGTTAATATTTTATATAATTTTTACCTTCTTAAAAAAGCGTGCGTGAATAGTAAATGCAATGTATTTTTGGACGGAGGTAGTAAATTTTTTATCCCATTTATCCAAATGAAAAAATAACATGGAAAATAGAAAAGTTCAGTCAAATCTGCACCTTGAAAAATAATTACCACTTTTCAAATATTTGAAATGAAGAAATTACAACAACAACAAACACAGTATCTCTCGTTTAGACCTGGGTCTGGGGAGTTGAGATGTACGCACCCTTGTCCCGATTAGGTCGAGAGGGTGTTTCCGAGTGACTCATGACCGGACATCAAAGAAAAGCGGAAAACCACACCACAAAAAACTGGAAATAAGATAGGAACAAAGATGAAAAGTTGAAAAGGATGCGCGCAAGGAATTTGAGATAGAAGGAAAGCATGAGTGAGAAAACGTTAAAGAATCTTCAAGAGATATATTTGAAACGAAGAAATTGTTAAATTTAAATAAAAAAGAATAATTTCAAAAATATGTATTTGTTTTCCATTTAGATTTTCTTTTTAAAGAATCTTCAAGAGATATATTAAAGGAAAATAGGTAAAAGTATTAAACAGCAAAAAGAGTGTTTAGATAAGATGATTTTAAATAAAAGATGTACATGCCTTGGTTTACCTTGGCATGGGTTAGCCTGTCTTGCGGGTTGCCGCTTGGCTTACCCGGCTCGAGTGCTTTGCAGGCTAGTGCTCGGCCCGTGGAGGATTAGTCGATAACCTCGGAACCTCCACGTCATAAAAAAAAAAAAAAATAAAATAAAATAAAAGATGTACATGTTCTTAACAACTAAAAGATTATTAAAAAGTTGATACTCCCTCCGATTTTTAATATAAGGTATTTGATTTTTATGCATGTTGTTTAAGGAGCTAAAAACTATATAAAATATTAAATTTTTTAATTAATTTTTTTTAAGTCAAATGCCTTAAATTAAAAGTCGAGGGATTATTTTGTAAACTTCATTTTTTAAAATAATAACGTGTTATTGGCTATATAGTACGGAGTATTTTTATTGTAGGAGAAAGGAATGGGTTAGTTTCGTAGTTTCGATTTACAAAAAAAAAAGATGGGAAAAATAATTACGCATGTTTATAATATTTAGTTTTTTTTTATAAAACTTTTTAACAATTTCGTAGCTACTATTAATAAGTATGAACTTGTTAAAAAAATTATAAAAAGATGAATATTTTATATGGAGTATAGTTTTTATCATCCTAAAGAAACGTGCGTAAGAAGGTCCCGGGTTCGATCCCTGTCTCCACCTCTTATCATATTTTTTTAGTATTTATTACTATTACTATTATCCTATTTTTTTTACTTTAGGCAAAAATTGTCGTTAACCAATTTACGCCCCAGACGGGGTGACCCAACCCAGTGGTGTGGAGTAAGGGGAGGGGTAAGGAGGTCCCAGGTTCGATCCCTGTCTCTATCTATTTCCTTGGGTAAAAATGCAAGGTTTGCCTTGCTCCCTACCAATGAGTCGATCCGGTCGACACAAGCCGGTTTACCTAATGCGTGCCTCTTGCCAACTGGGTTTCCTCGTCATAAAAATATACTCTTATATATATAGTGTATATATATAGTGTATATATATATATATATATATATATATATATATATATATATATATATATATATATATATATATATATATATGTCATTTACTCCTTACTAGAGTATTTATGAAAGTTTTTTTTTTACAATAGTAAAAAATAAATTTAAAATATACTCTTGTAAAATATCAAAAAAAAAATTAATTTTAAAAAATAATTTTATACTTATTAGTATCAAGTACAAAATTATCTTAAAAAATAATCAAAAAAAGTTACGATTTTATCATTTTAAAAAAAATCATTTATAATAAATGACATGTTTTGTCGAATAGAGTATTGTTTTTTTTTTTAAAACACTCCATATAATGGATATACAAACAATCATGTGTGTTTTTCCACCCGACAAAAACATGTCATTTAGGGTGTGTTTTCCCGCGGGTATAATGGGGATGGAGGGGTTGAATGAGGTGGGAAAAAAATTTCGTTATCCACGGCGAAGGTGTTTGGCAGGGGATGGAGGGGTGGAAGATTGGAGGTGGAAGGGGTGGATCGGAGTAGAGTGTTGAGCTAGTGGCCAACGATCCTTACAACATGGATAGGTGCGACATCAAGGAAGCAACTTTGTGGTTGGAAAACAATAGCGCTATATTAGGTTGATGATGCGGGGTTATCCGCTATTTTTCCGACCTTCTTGACGTTATAGACTCGGACTCGCAAAAACACAAGGAGCGATACAAGTTAGATAATAAAACGCAGTACAAGGATGATAAACCTTGGAGACAAGACTCGAACAAGGTGAAAGCGAAAAACAAAATAATATAAGGGGAAATGAAAGGAAAAAGATAGGAGGAACCAACCTTGATGAACAGCAAGAAGACACATCGGATAATACACCAAGAATGAACTTAAATGACACCAAAACTAATCGAAGCACAAGGAGAATGCTCGTGCTCATCTCGGAATCACCAATTTTCAGGAAATTATCAAAACCATGTACAAACCGAACTTGATGCAACACACATGCATATAAGGCATGAAGCTCTTAACCTTAGAGAGTGAAACCAACTAGGTTTTCATAATAATCAAGGCTGAAAAAATGTCTTCAAATGAGAGGTTACAAGCCTTAAATAGAAGGGAAAATCAACCCAAAACACACAAAGTTCAACAAGTCCTACTAAACCCAAACAAAGGATCCAAAATACAAAGTCCAAAACAAAGAAAGCAAAGGAAAAGTTAAGTGTGGGTGGTGATTGAATCACCCTTAGTCGAGCCCGATAATGGTGCGGTTTCAAGCAATGTCATAATGTTACCCTCAGACTCCATCGGTAGCACCAACTTCATATGGTGGTGGCTCGACAGAGGCGGACCTAGGGGGGTCCTAGGGGGTCACGTGACCCCCTCACTAGTACAAATATAGGGGGTGGAACACGGTAAGTTGGGTACGGTTTTTGACAAGCGTGCTTATTTTCTTATTTTAAGCACGATTTTATATTAAAAATGTGTTCCCAACCCCAAACTCAACTAAAAACAACACGCTTTTCCATAAAATCGTTCTCGTTTATTTCTAAAAAAATATTTAGACCGGTTTTCGTGGGGCGTGCTTAAAAAAACTTAAAATGAACACGGTTTAATTTTCAAAGTGTGTTCCCAAAACCAGATTTGACTAAAACAAACACACTTTGCTATAAAATTGTTCTCGTTTATTTGTAAAAAATATTTAACCCGGTTTTCGTGTAAAGCGTGCTTAAAAAAATTACAACGAACACGGTTTAATTCTCAAAGTGTGTTCCTAAAATCAAATTTAACTAAAACGAACACGCTTTTCTATAAAACCGTTCTTATTTATTTTTGAAAACTTTTAAGATCGGTTTTTGTGTGAAGCATGCTTAAAAATAAATTAAAACGAACACGGTTTCATTTTACAAGTGTGTTCCCAAAACCAACTTTAACTAAAATCAACAAGCTTTTCTATAGAATCGTTCTCGTTTGTCTCTAAAGGAATAATTAGCTCAGTTTCCATGTAAAGCGTGCTTAAAAACATTAAAACGAACACGGTTTTATAAGAAAAGTGTCTTCCCAAAACCAAATTTAACTAAAGGGAACACAATCTTCTTTTAAAGCCTTCCCGAAATTTTTTTTTTATATATATTTAGAGATTTTTTTTTAGTAACTAGATTAAGTAAATGCACAAAGTTACAACAAAATTTCGTAGCTCGGGTGGCAGGAGTGTAAAGTGGACGAATTTAGTATGAGGATGCAAGAGGTCTTAGGTTCGACTCTTGGTTCGAGGGTGCAAGAGGTCTTGAGAGAAATATGAAAGAGCACACTTTTTATTTAAAGCGTGCTTACAGAAATATGAAAGAACACACTTTTTTTTAAAGCGTGCTTATTATTAAGCACGGTTTGAAAAAAAGTGTGCTAAATTTTTTTTTTAGCACACTTTAATTGAAGTGTTCTTATAATTGGTCGTATGGCAATTTTAAGAACGCTTCAACAAAAAACCGTGTTTAAAATATGGGATCACGATTAAATAGTAAGTGTGCTTGTTTGGGAGCGCACTCACTATAAGCGCAATACGAGAAGTGTGCTCCCATGCATAAAAAAAAAGCGTGGTCTGGTCCCCCCTTTTGTACTAGTGCCTCCTCATCCGACAAAATACCTAGGTGTATTCTCCTCGTCGATAGCTTCGTTTTGATATATAATACGCCCTAATCCGACATCTGAGTAAAAAGTTATGAATGTTTGAAAATTATAGTAGTATTAATCACTTTATTTTTATTTTAATATACTATAATACTTTAATATTTTACTTAAATTGACAATCACATATAATAATTCATCTCGAGATCTTCGAAACCATAAGTTATATTACTTATTTTGAGAAAATGGTAAGAAGTTACGCAAGTTTAAATTTTTTTTATATCTAGTTATACATTATTACTGTTAATAATGCAATTTTTATTTATTGCATTTCATATCTTTATTTTTCGTTTTTTATCCTTATTTTCGTATTATACATTTGTAGTATTTTCGAAACCATAGGTTGACACTTGTTTGTACTATCGATCACGTTGTGTTTTACGATTTTTTTCTCTATCTTATTGTCGACTACTATGGTGACCCCCCGCTAAGAACTTTTTGGGTCCGCCCCTGGTGAATGAAGGCATTAAGTTCCTCTCTTAACTTCTTAGCTTGGGGCCTTATGATAGGTCTATCTCCGAAATGAGGAGCATCGGGTGGTGCTTGAGAAGGTCCTCCATCAGTTAATGGGGTCGAGTCCCTCTTTCACTAATTTGTGGGTGTAAAATGGTCATTCTATCAGATACCCTATAAAAATAATCTCATATCACTCAAATATTTACGGGATTATTTATTTAAAAAAAATAACTCATATCTCGTCCACCACATTCATCCTAAAAAATAATCTTCATCCTCTCCATCTCAAAAAATAATCCTCGTCCCCTAAATTTCATCATGAAGAAAACATAAGAAGGATGGCCCCTCGACAAAAAAAAATGTCATTTACATACAAGGGATGGATTGTGCTTACAACTATGTCGGGGTGGTTGAGCCGAAAAGGATCTCTGGGTAGTATCGATGGTTCCCGGTTTGATTCTCAGCCATGGTTGCTCTACATTACCAAAATCATGGCTTTTTTTTATTAGGTAAAAATTCGAAGGTTAGAGAGGCCTGACTCATCGAGAGGCCGACACGGCGAACCGTCAAACTTACAACCTAAAAGTACAGAAATATAGATAAAAAAGCGAAAAGAAACATGCATAAATAAACTCTACAACAAGATGACCCAAAAAGACCAACTCTAAGAAGGTTGAGGAAGCCGCCGAAGAACAAAGCCAAGCACCACCGAAAGTGGCACCGCGGGCCAGCGGTACAGCAAGACTTTATCTCATGTGGGTAATGCAAACGAACTCCGAGGACACTCGATCCCGGATATGGAGTCGCCCTGAGCGCACCACCTCGACCCCAGCCAATCCCGACTCCAAATTCCCCACCCCCCAACCAAGCAAAAGATCTCCTAGAAGCATCGGAAGCAGAGCCGCAAGCTGCTCGACCAAAACGCCTACAAGATTTCACCTACAAGAATATTATCAAGCCCTTTCGGGATTTAATCAAACCCTTTCGGGTGGATTTACTCAAACCCTTTCGGGATTTAATTTAGGATCGGTCACGCAAAATGCAAAGTCTCATACCACCTGAACAGGAAGCACCAGGGACCCTATCAAGATTTTAGTCAACCCGGCAGGATTTAATACACTCCTTTTCAGGCGATTTAACATATAATATATACTCCCTTTGTCTCATATTAAATGTCTTTTGTTTTTCTGTGCACGTTTTTTAAGGAGCGGAAAACTCTATAAAATATTATTATTTTAATTAATTTTTTTTATATAATGTTATACTTATTACTACTAAGTATCAAATTATATAAAAAAATTAATTAAAAAAATAATATTTTATAGAGTTTTTCGCTCTTTGAAAAGCTTGTCGAAAAGTAAAAAGACATTTAATTTGAGACGGAGGGAGTATATAATATTCAATTAATTGTAGCCAAGCTTGGCGTGAAAGCCTAACAAAACCCTGCAGGCAACAGAAGTGGCGTGCAAGGCAGAGAAAGGTGAGTCGTGCACGCCAAGCCGAGTCGAGGCGTCCAGCAACAGGCCAGATGACACCAAGGCTAGTCGCCGGAGGGGAAGACGCTGAAACCGACAGCACCGCGAACCGCCGGAGGGGATGATGTCGAAAAATCCGCTTGGTCGAGACGACGTCGGAGAGAATAAGCGCCGACGGCAGAAGATTGAAGATAAATCCATCGGTCTTGAGCTGGTTGGACAAGACTTTGATAAGGGATGGCAGAGCTGAGATGAAGCGGGCGAAGCCGGAATGGTTTAGCCAAGTTAAGCCAAAAATGATTTGGGATTGAAGAGCTCCAACCATGGAGATCACCCATCGGCCAGAGCTCAATCTTGCAATATGTGGATTTTGAGAAATTAGGGGGTCAAGAATATAAGGCAATAGCCTTACATTCCAAAGTGCTTCACAGGGTCACAAGGAGATAGACGAGTCATGCTTAAGATTGACATAAACAGGCCCATAAGGAGAATGGGAAGACGATCGGATTGATGCTTGATCGAAGGTGGATTGTCGATCTTGGATCCGAACGGAAGATTTGGGGATAGATTTTGGCCAGGGGAAGGGGGCGCGTGCGCTAAGCGCGTAGTCTAGCCCCAAAAGGGGGTTTACTCGGAGGTAGTAACAATTATTCTTAAATCTTAAAAAAAAATAATCAAAATCATGGCTTGTGCTTACCATTAGAGTATCCACAACGCTCATCTAGATGTCTTTCACCCGGGGGGAGTAATTTACAACAAATATGTGACAAAAAATGCAGAGAAAAATGGATTGAGATCACCTGTGCTAAAGGGGACAACCCCATTTTTTTCCCTCATCACCCCCAAAATTAAAAGAAAAATTAAAAACAAAAACAAAAATATTTTTTTTTAAAAAAATAAGAAAAAAAGTAAAAGGGAGGGAGATTATGTGAGGAGGGATAGATAGGGGATAAGGGTAAAGGGGACAGTGGATCCTCATTGGAGAAAAATTTCTTGACAGAGTGAAAAGTATATCGCAGAAGAAACTATTGTGTCAGACAGGGGTTTGATTTCGGTGCAGTACTGCACCATCAATTTAGTTTTCTCCTCACATATTTTATTTTTAGGAAAAGAAAAAATAAATTTGGCTGGGGTGGGCCCCAAAGGAGGGGGCAATCTTTACCATTCACCCATCTTTTGATGGTTAGGATTTGTTGAACTTCACCCTATACAATGCGGAACCTCTGCTTCATTAGTTGTATCACAACCTGCTTCATCATTTTAATTGGGTCACCTGTCAAGCCTTTTTTTAATTATTTTTAGCAGAGGTTTTCTTTCTTTTTTCTGTAATTTCATTAATGCCTTTTAATAATCTATTAATATTACTAATTCTGCTAGCATTTTGCTAACGTGTCGCGCCCACAATTAAAGTTGAATTTTTTATTCAAATGAGATTTTCTTATTGGTCAAAATTATTATGGAAACTTTAAAATATTTGTTTTCTAATTTAAATATGATTTGAATCCATTCCCTTTTTTTATTTTCGGTTATATTGCCGTAAATATTGAGATATGTTTCCATTTTTTTTTTCCCGATTGCAATATATCTATTAATATTACTAATTCTGCTAGCATTTTGCTGACGTGTCACGCCCACAATTAAAGTTGAATCTATCTATTAATATTACTAATTCTGCTAGCATTTTGCTGACGTGTCACACCCACAATTAAAGTTGAATTTTTTATTCAAATGAGATTTTCTTATTAGTCAATATTATTATGGAAACTTTAAAATGTTTGTTTCCTAATTTAAATATGATTTGAATCCATTCCTTTTTTTTATTTTCGATTATATTGCCGTAAATATTGGGACATGTTTCTATTTTTTTTCCCGATTGCAATATATCTATTACTAATTCTGTTGGCATTTTGCTGACGTGTCACGCCCACAATTAAAGTTGAATTTTTTATTCAAATGAGATTTTCTTATTGGTCAATATTATTATGGAAACTTTAAAATACTTGTTTCCTATTTTAAATATGATTTGAATCCATTCCCTTTATTTATTTTCGGTTATATTTCCGTAAATATTGAGACATTTTTCAATTTTTTTCCCGATTGCAATATTCTCATAATTCGTCTACATACATTGAACTTAAATTTGAATCTTGGTATATTTTATTTTTGGAAATTTATACTCTACATAGACCCATATCCAATTGTCAATTATAAAATGCTACTCACCAACCATGCAAGTGTTTCATTTTCAAATAAATTAATCAAAGATGTACTCAGATTGACTGCATTCATTATCTTAACGGATTGAATTTATTTAAATATTTGTTTATTATATCACATTTATCCCAATCGTGTTAAAATTTTCTACGCTCTATTCGTTTAGCTAAATATGTTGTTTAATATTCATTCACGCTTTGTTAGGATGGTAAAAATTATATAAAATATTATTTTTTTCAAAATTTTTATAAATTAATTTCGATAATAGGTAATCTATTAATAATATTAATTCTACTATCATTTTGCTGATGTGTCATGCTTACAATTAAACTTGAATTTTTTATTCAAATGATTGGTCAATATTATTGCTGAAATTTTAAAATATATGTTTCCTATTTTAAACATATTTGTTTCCTATTTTCCTATTAAAATATTATTTAATTTGATATGTTGTATGTCAATTTGTGATCTATTTTAATCGTCTACGTTCATTGAACATTCGTCAAGTCTTGGCTGATTTTATTCTTGGATATTGAAATTGTTGATTTATCATATTTAACTGATTGCAATATTCCCCACAATGTCTACATACAACGAACATGTAATAATCAATTTGTAAATATTCAATTTCAAAATTTAATTATAAAAATCAATTAGAGTAAAAAAAAGTGTTTTTTATTATTAAATTATTTTAGACATCTTAAATGACTATCGAAAAATAAATAATATTTTAAGACTCACAAGCATTACTAATGCTTATTTTACATCTTGGATGAGGCTTCTTAGATCACTTTTCTACCTTTAAAGATTTTTTTTTTTACCATCTTACCTTTATTTTCACTATTTATTTATTTCTCTCTTTTCTAACCATCTTTCTCATGAAAATAATGAATAAGTTATGTACATCTACATAGCTTCAAAATTATTCACACAATCACGTGCTTATGATTTTTTAATATTCGTACGGGAGCTTATATTTTACTTTTTAGATCCATGCTAATGATAATAATTATATATTTATTTCAAATTATATTAGGTGGTGTGTTTGAGTATTATTACTACTTTACCTTATTAAATCATTTTCAAAATTTGTATTGTATCTTTTTCCAACTAATTTATAAATTATAAAAAAAAAATACTTTATACATATTTTTGTTGTAAACACGTATATATATTAATATAGTATTATATAGATATATAAAATGATGTTCAAATTAAAATGGATCAAGCTCCGGCACGGGTATTACACTAGTTTAACCTAAATTGAGCAAGCAAAGAGGACGGAGGCGCAGCGCTGGCGGGGTTCTCTAGCGAAACCGAAATCAATTCCTCATCAAATGGTCTCCGTTGAAGCTTCGATCCCACAAAGGGGAAGCCGAAATCAATTTTTACTGATGCTTCGATTCGGTTCTCTGGCTGGGCTAGCGAAATCGCTCGTCAATGGCGGGGTTCTCTAGCGGCTCTCCCTTGAGATGACAAAGAAGATAATACGAAGGGGAAACACTGGAGGCGGATTTCTAATCAATTGAAGCTTCAATTAGGTACGACTAGTTTGTTTTAATTCGCAAAATTTTCCTTATTGGCAAGAATTTGGTGCTTATCGTTAATCTTCGATTTGCTTATCAATTGTTTAGGGTTCTTCAATTCGAGTTTGAGTTTGAATTTTATTGATTAAGGGATTAGGGTTCTTCAACTCTACTGAATTGGACTGAAATTGTGCTCCAATTTTAGGATTTGCTTTCCTATTTTCTTTGTTCATTCGATATCCATGGAATTTGAGCCTTTTTTTTTACTGTTATCAAACTCTATGACTGTTTGGTTGGGGATGAGAGTTTGGAAGCAAATCCTGAGCAAGGACCCTAAATCGCAGAGTGATGGGCTGTTGAAAGTAATTCCTGGTCTTTTTTTGCTGGGACTTCCAAGATGCAAAATTAGCTCAAATGGTAGACAGTGACACAGTGTGAAACCGTTGTTAAAAATTGCATATTTCAGGTATCAAATCGATTTGCTTATCGATATTTTGCTGGTGTTCCTTCTTGCTTCATTGGTCTTTGTTTCAGTTGAATGACTATTGCCGATGTTACCAATTTGGATCGTTTTGGTTGTTGCATCCAATTTTGGTTGTTGCATCCAATTAGGCATGTGTATTTTAAGCCTATTAGCTCAAATGGTAGAGCGATGTGCTTACGCACAGGGATGCGGGTTCAAATCCCGTATAGGCATTTGGTTTAGTATAATATGATAGGTTGTATGTTTTAGCTATCACGTGTGTTTGCTCACTTTGCTGCTTTCATGAGTCAGGTTATGGCTTTTCTTGTAAATATTATTCTAGAACCAAAATAAAGCCCTTTGTCCAAGCTGTTGTTTGTGCCCTTGTTGAGCAGTGCTCTTGTTTAATTTCAATTACTTGCCCTCAATTGGTTACTTAATTTGAGCACTTGATGTCTTTTAATTTCTAATATGTAGTTCATTTGAGATGCAAAAGTGACAGAATGATAGTTAAACTGCAGTAAAATGGTGAGAGCCATGTTTTTTTTTTATCCTGTAGGAATGTTTTTTGTAAAGACATTGTGAGCACTTATTTTGTAGTTAGTGATCTATCTAGAGTTACAAGCTTCAGCTTTGGCCTGGACCCTTTTGCTGTCATAGGTGTTGTTTTTCAAAGTCAAGATAGAAATTTGAACGGTCTAATGTTCATTGATGTTTGACCTCTTGTTGTTGGTAAAAAGTTGTGTCTTTTGTCAAGATCTAAGCATGAACTATCAGGATAATTGTTTCTTTTACTTGGAAATTTGAGTCTGTACATGAATGTTTCCTTGGGTTTTGTTTAGTGAAAAATGATATGAAACATTACAAACCCTTCTGTTACCTTAACTTTCTGCTGGCGCAATCTTTCTTCTTGCAGAGCCTTCTTTTTTCTTTTGGCTTCTTCAGCAGCTGCATCACTTATTTCTCTACAGTGATGCCTGACCTCCTCCTATTAATATAGAGGCAGACTTATCTTTTCCAGCCAGCAATTCTGTTTCCAACATTGGTATGTGATTCCTGACCTCCTCCTATTGGAAGGGAAACTTGTAACCATATAAGGTTTGGATATGTTTTAAACTGACATGGTTTTTGACAAATTTTCATGTATTCGGGTATTTTCCTTCAACAATCACAACTACTCTTAATCTATATAGATAGTATAGAGGCTTATATGGGATTCGAACCCATATCCTTGTGCCGAAGCACAATACTCTACCGATTGAGCTAATAAGCCAAGCTTTATTAGTGATATCATGACAACACTCTAATAAGTAATATTAGATGAACTAAAACAATCAATTTGAATTCTATAAGTTCACCAATAAAACAAGAATAACCAAGCTAAGTTGCAACTTGACAGGAAATCAAAAGAATAGTAGAGATCAAGATTTGGGACACTAAACTTGAAACAAAGTGGAGAAACAATAGCACCAATAGAATAGCAAAGGTGTTGTAATGACCATAAGCAATCTTTCAATTTTTCTAAGAATGACAGTAAACTTCAACAAGTCATAATAAGTATCATATAATTGATTTCAAGGCTAAGAGGTTGGAAACATTCTCTTGATGCAGCAAACCTTATAGATCGCAATATCATAGTTCACAAATCAGATATCATGGAAGGATCTCAAGAATTATTATAGCGAGATGGAGAAAAATTAACCATATGATAGCTAATCGCATGCTTCACCAGAAGACAGAACCTCAAACAGTTCTGAAGCATGCACAAACAGACACACAACAGTGCTTGCAAAAATCCATACCAAACATTAGCTTGAAGCTTCTGAGATCGATTTAGCCTGCAACTCTTTGGCCTGAACCTCAAACTCCTTAGCCTGCAACTCATTTTCTTTCTTTTTCAAATCCTATTAAGAAAGTCTAATCAATTAGTTAAAACAAAGACATTGAATATGAGAAGATTAAATTGGACTCTAAGATCGATTTCGATTTGTTTTTTTTTATCAAAACACAACAAATTGCATTAGCTTGAAGCTTATGACCAAATCAAGGCATTTACATTTGGTGGCAACAGTCCAACATCATCAAAGATTATAGAAGACTCAACCATATATATCAATTTTTGCTAAGCTATGTGCTACTCGATTTGCACATCTACAAACATGAGAACAAACATAAATCTCTAATTGTTCGAACAACTCAAGCAACAGCGAAATTAACAACCTAAATTGAATAATGGTAAAAGCAATTTCTATGAAATCTAAACATTAGAACCCTAAAAACCTAAATCAACCACCTAGACTAATTTTAGCAAATTAAATAAATTGGATTACCGGGAAACTTTGAAATCCAAAGTTTGGCGGTGGCGGCTTCGTCTCCCGGATTCCCTCTTCATCCTCATCGGCTTTGCCTCCCAGATTCGTCATCATCAGCTTCCCTCTTCCAGATTTGGCGGTGGCGACTTCGACTCCCGGCTTCGTAGGCGGTGGCGACTTCCCTCCTGGTTTCATCGCCTCTCAGATTCGTCATCGTCGAACAAGGTGGCGACTTCCCTTACTCCATCATCGTCGATTGAAGCAACAGGGAAGGGCACCATCGCCTCTTTCATGAAGCTACGAAACAACAGATGTGGAATAAGAACAATGGAAAGAAGATCAACTCAATGCTTGTGTATACTCAAGTGAACATACAAAGGCCTTATATAGGCAATATGGGAAGAGCTAAGGAAATAAGGCTATAATGGTAGGAGTTGTAGGAGGTGAAACATCCACTACAATAACTAGTTATCATAACACTCTCCCTTGGATGTGCACCTCGTAGTCTACGTATTACCTCGTTAAAAACCTTGCCTGGAAAAACCCATTTGGGACAAAAACCAAGATCAAGGGAAAAAGAGTACAATACTAGTGTAAACTACACTCCCCCTCAACTTTGCATACATCCTTCAAACAACGCATCCCCATGTCGTGTACGAGTCGCTTGAATGTCGTTGTAGGCAAAGCTTTAGTGAACAAATCTGCCAGATTTTCACTTGATGCAATCTTCCAGACATCAATCTTGCCTTCAACTTGGAGTTCAAGAGTGGAGAATAATTTAGGGGATATATGCTTCGTCTTATCACCCTTAATGTATCCTTCTTTGATTTGGGCGATGCACGCTGCATTGTCTTCATACAACACTGTTGAGTGTTTTGCAACTGACTCTAACCCGCATGATTCTTGGACATGTTGGACAAGTGATCTGAGCCACACACTTTCTCTTCCAGCTTCATATAATGCGATAAGCTCTGCGTGATTTGATGATGTGGCTACAAGTGACTGCTTTGTTGAACGCCATGATATAGCAGTCCCACCATACACGAATAAGTACCCTGTTTGTGAGATAGCCCTGTGCGGATTAGACAAATAACCTGCATCAGAATAGCCAACTAATTCTGCACCCTGGTCTCCTTTGGATCTTTCAAAATACAACCCCATCTCACTAGTTCGACGTAAATAACGCAGAATGTGCTTGACACCATTCCAATGTCTCTTTGTTGGTGTTGAGCTATATCTTGCTAGTAGATTAACAGAAAAAGCTATATTCGGCCGGGTATTCATAGCAAGATACATAAGCGCACCAACTGCACTGAGATATGGTACTTCAGGACCTAATATCTCTTTATTGTTAACTCGAGGACGAAAGGGGTCCTTGTCGACATCAAGTGATCGTACAACCATAGGTGTACTCAACGGAGATGCTTTGTCCATGTTAAAGAGTTTTAGGACTTTTTCAACATAAGTTGACTGATGAATGAAAATTCCATCTCTTGTATGCTCGAACTGCAGGCCGAGGCAATACTTGGTTGTTCCGAGGTCTTTCATTTCAAATTCCCTTTTCATGTAATTAGCTGTTTGTTGAATCTCTTCTGGAGTCCCGATAATGTTTAGGTCATCAACATAAACTGCTATAATTACATAACCCGACTTTGTCCTCTTTATAAAGACACAAGGGCTTAGTTGATTATTTATAAAGCCATGTCTTAGTAGGAACTCACTAAGGCGGTTATACCACATGCGACCTGATTGCTTTAACCCATATAAAGATCTCTTCAACTTGATGGAGTACGTGTGACGAGGTTTTGATCTTAATGCTTCAGGCATTTCTAACCCTTCAGGGATTTTCATGTATATATCTGTATCCAATGATCCATAAAGGTAAGCATTTACTACATCCATAAGTTGCATTTGGAGCTGTTGAACAACTGCCAAGCCAACTAGGAATCTAAGTGTTGTTGCATCCACTACAGGTGAATACGTCTCTATATAATCCACTCCTGGCTTTTGTGAAAAACCTTGTGCTACAAGTCTGTCTTTATACCTTACTACTTCATTACGCTCATTGCGTTTTCGTACGAAAACCCATTTAAAGCCGACTGGTTTTACGCCTTCTGGTGTTGGAGCTACTGGTCCAAAAACACCATGTTTGTTTAATGAATCCAACTCTACTTTGATTGCACCTTTCCAACTCTCCCAATCATTTCGATTTTGACATTCCATCATCGTTTGAGGATCATTGTCATCTTCATCCATGACTTCTATTGCCACTGTATAAGCAAATATGTCATCTAGGACTATGTCATTTCGATGCCACCCCAAGCCGGTGGTTGCATAGTTAATTGACATCTCAAAATTGTCCTCGACATCTTTTTCTTTGCTTTCGGGGTCCTTGGATAATATCTCTTCTGGGATTATATCTTCATGGATGTTAGTGATTGGCACATCTCGATCAACACCTTTATGTGTTGTTATTGTTTCTTTCCTCTTCCGGGGAATTGTATCCTTAGAGCCTAGTGGTCTCCCACGCTTCCGGCGTACTTGAGAATCACTTGCTATTTGTTGGTTTGGAGTTACTACATGAATCTCCAATCGAGCTGGTACATTTTCCGCTGGTATATGTGACATCGTCACCTTCTTGGCATCTGTAAACGCATCTGGTAATCTATTTGCAACACTTTGCAAATGTATGATCCGTTGAACTTCAAGTTCACTTTCATTTGTCCTTGGATCTAGAAATGATAGAGAAGTGGAATTCCATGTAATCTCTTTCTTAATTATCTCCTTATCTTCTCCCCCTAGAGTTGGAAATTTTGTCTCATCAAAGTGACAATCTAAATACCGAGCTGTAAAAAGATCACCGGTCATAGGCTCGAGGTACTTAATAATTGATGGGGATTCATAACCCATGTATATTCCCAACCTTCTTTGTGGTCCCATTTTAGTTCGTTGAGGGGGAGGAATAGGGACATACACCGCGCACCCAAAAATTTTCAAATAAGAAATATCGGGCTCTCTTCCGGAGATAAGTTGTAATGGGGAGAACTTTTTATCAGCGGTTGGTCGAAGACGAATCAAAGATGCAGCATGCAAAATTGCATGGCCCCAAGCTGATGAAGGTAATCCAGCCTTCATTAGCATTGGCCTGGCTATTATCTGTAACTGCTTGATTAACGACTCTGCTATGCCGTTTTGGGTATGAACATGAGCCACTGGGTGCTCAACCATGATACCAATTGATTGACAATAGTCATTAAAAGACTTTGACGTAAATTCTCCCGCATTGTCTAACCTGATTCTTTTAATTGAATAATCAGAAAAGTGAGCCCTTAATTTAACAATCTGGGCCAATAGCCTTGCAAATGCAACATTCCGTGTTGATAGCAGGCTTACGTATGACCATCGTGTTGAAGCATCTATCAACACCATAAAATATCTAAATGGTCCACATGGAGGTGTGATTGGTCCACATATGTCACCTTGAATTCGGTCAAGGAACATAGGAGATTCTGCGTTCACTACAAAAAAAAAAAAAACAATTTAGCATCGGCAATTTACCGTGGCGAAAAGCTGATCTGGGATGGCAAAATCTATTTAGCCACGGACATAGCCACGGGAAACTAGGGGTGGCCAAGTCTACGGTGGCAAAATGTTAATAGCTACGGATGCTTGCCGTGGCGACCAACCTAGCCACGGCATAGCTACGGCTAAGCGACCCCATATGAATGACATGACACATTTGCGACGGTAGGTTGCCATAGCTAAGGCCGGGGTGGAAAATAAAAAAAAAACCTGCTTTTTAGCCCGGATTCTTTATACCCGGGCTAAAAAGTCCAATACTTTTTAAAAAAAAATTAATACACAAAATTTACCTATATAATAAAATTTCATTAATTATACAAAATTTACATTTATAATAAAATGACAAAAAACTACATAATTTATATAGAATAAAAATACATAATTACAAAATATACATATACAATAAAATGTCCAAAACTACATTTTAACCAAAAATAAAATGTCCAAAAGACAATAGTAATTCTAACTCCAAACTTACTGAACTAAAAGACAACAGTTGCTGCCTCAACAAATGTTGAAATCAACTCCGGTGAGTACCCGAGTCCAGCACCAACTTATGGCAACTGTGAATATCAACCATTCCAAGGCCTGCAACCAGAACCTCGTAAAATCACCTATAGCAACTTAAAGCAGCAGAAGAGTAACTTGTAAAATCAATTCTTTTGCCCGTTAAATATAACATATATATGAGTTGATTCTACAAGGACAGAGGCCTTACCAAGAACCTCGAGTATTTGTTTTCACGATGACTTGTCTGATTGAGAAGAACTTGAGGGTTGCATTACTACCTAGACACCATATAAGATAAGAATATATCGGGTGCAAGTACTCAAAAGAGGGTTCTGATAGAGAATATAGAACAACAATGTAGAAAAACCATGGTTTATGTTCACACCTAGGCAGGATTCATATGCATATGTAAACCATCAGATTTTTTTAACTTAAACAAAGAAATTAAGTTAAGCTTAGAACTAAGCATGTATAAAAAAAAACATGGTTTATGTATACACCCAGGCAAGATCAATCAAAGTTGATCTTAGACAAGTAAAACAAGCATAGACAAGAATCATCCACACAAAGGTGACATGAGAATTTAAAGCATACTCAGATTTACAGGTATGGTCCATATGGACATTTGGACTAGTTTAAAATAGGAAACATAATCTTTATGAACAAGACTTAAAGAAGAATACAAGACTAATGCAGAGACTTATGCAACAAGCCAACAACCCAAATAAAAAATGAAAGTTTGTCACCACAACTGCTAGGGATTCATGATTCCAGATTCAAAAATCATAATGAGCTGTCATGTAAATTACCTGTCTCATTATTTATGATAAGGAAAGCTAAAGCACCAGCTGGTTGTGCAATATTTCCTTAAGTGAATGTGCAGTTGCCTCGCTGGACAATAACAACATCTCTTGAAAGCTAAAGACGGAAAGAGAAAAAAGTAAGAAGACTACAAATAAGTGTTAAAAAACACGATCAAGCAAGTCCACCTAGAATATCATATTCAAGGCAAGATTCCTATAAAAATGGTTTTAGTTTGCAACTCCACAAGTTAAAAAGTAGTTAGAATTGGTAGCACATCCTTTGTCAAAACAACAAAGCATGAAGAACTATGTTATTAATAGCATTTCAGATTCTTTCCATTAAGAGATTAGAATGGTTCACAATTTCAGCTAAATAGGAAGAAAAAAAATCCTAGCTGATGTGATTTGGAATATCCCAAACAAAATTTCAATCAATGTACGAAGGATGCTTATTTAAGATTCATAATTCATATCACCACATTTTTGGAAAAGATTTAAGACTCAATATGTAAACCCTACCCCCTCTCATGATGTCATGAAAAAAATAACATCATATGTATGTAATAGAATTAATTTATTTACCTTATGCTAGTTACAGCACTAGCAACCAGAAAACCTACAATTAAACAATGTAATGCGAGCTATACTTGGATAGTGTGGTTTAACTTGCTAACCAACCTACTTTTCTTGGATACAAACCCAAAGAACAAGTTTGAAGATGCAAATCAGTCCAGTCACTAGTGAAAAAAACGATGATATAATAATTTCAAATACATACTGTGTCTTTGTATCAAGCTACATGGACACACCAAAACTATCCAGAAATTCAGATAATTTCCCTAATAATGTAGAGAGGAAAAAAAATTATGTATCTATTAGCTCTAAGACTGTAAGAACTCCTATGTCGGGCCTTGGAAATAAAAAAAACTTTAAACCCCCAAATTGTTCAAACATTCAGAGTCCAATTCGACTAATAATTAATATAAAAAAAAACACTTGTAAAAATATCCCATTCAAATCTGCAATTCATTTGAGCAAGGGTTAAGAGTATTTACCCCAATACCCATAAGCTTACAAAGGTTTTGATGCTCACAGCTAAGGGTTCAAGGCGACCTTCGGTGCTCTCGAACCGGAAACCCTCAATAATTGAAATCAGCAAAAAGGCGGGAGAAAAGGAAGGAAAGAGATAATACTGGAGACAGAGGTCTTCCGGAGGAGGAGCAAGTGATTTCAGGACCATGAAAGCTCCACTTCGGAGACTAGTGATGATGACTTTATCTCCACATTTCAACCATAAAAAAATCTGTCAAGGAAGAACCTGCTTAATCACGAGAGTTTAAAAAATTCAACAAAGGGCTGAAGGATATGCTTAATATGATGATCGTCCCATACTAGTGATTCCCACCAGTCTCTTTCTACTAGGATATTTAGTAGAGAAGGTGGAACTGATGGCACCCCATTTCCAAGCACTTGAAAATCAAGAGGCAGCTTCTTCAATTCTCGGCAGTTAACCACCGTAATTTCCTCAATTGATTTGCAGCAAAGTAGCCCAGTCTTACAAATGCTTTCCAATTTTCCAAGAAAGATTAAGGATATGATCCTCAGTTTAGGAAGCTCTACATTCAAGGTGTTAACTTGATTGACCTCTAGAGTTGCATCTCCACTCTCACATTCAGCATCTGCAAAGATCTCCTCTAATCTGGTACACACTTGGATTTCGATCTCTTCTAGATTCCGGAGTTGGCACCTTAACAGACACGGGGTGAATAGCTTCTTGACTATGTGGCAGTATTCCACCTTCAGTTTGTTCAAACCAGAAAAGGCTCCTGCTGGAAGCTGAACTCTTCCCTTTGACAGAGTTCTGAAGCTAAGCAAACCAGAAAGTATTAACTCCTCAAGGTTTTCAAGTGGCGGGTTTGCACAAGATGACTCTAACCATATTGATTCTATCCCTTCGCATTGGTACATGAAAATCCTCACCAGCCTTTTCAAACTGTATAATGATGGAAGAGCATCAGCCAAGCTTCTCACTTGAAAATCACAAGACATAACCTGCAACTCCTGAATGTTGTCCGGGAGTTGAGCAGGTTCTGCTCCTGCTCCACCCTCAATCTTGATACCATCTAGTATAATAATCCTATCATAGAAACAAACAAGACCACATATGCATGCTCTAGATCCTAGGATAAGTTGATAGGAAATCAGTTGCTGAAAGAGCTGAGACTTGACATATCTGTTAAAGTCGTTCGTGTTGTGTATACGACAACCCATCAGTCTCTGTAGGGACCCTAATTTCTGTATATCGCTTATCATTGTATCTTTGACACCGCAACCGAGTTCAAGACATTGAATGTTGGACAGTCCAGATCTAAGCTCACTAAATGGCACACACAAGTCATGGCTTCCAGATAAAAGAAGACACTCCAAATTGGCTAGCTTTTCCGTCCCTAGGGGCAGAACTTCAAACCTGCGACAATCACTCAAGTCTAGGTGCCTCAATTTCACAGCTTCACCAATGAAGGCACATAAGTTAAATAACTGCATGCAGTCAGCTTAAGAGCTGAGAGATTCTCCAGATAAGAAATGCGATTTGGCACCCTCTCTATGGAAGTTTTGGTGAGATCAAGAAACTTGAGACCATTGAAGCATGAGAGAAATGAATCCGGGATGGTCACTAATGGGTTGCCTTCAAGCAACAAGCATGACAGATTAGGGCACACTGGTGTCATGCCTGAGGGAATTTCCCTGATGTTGTTGTGGACTAATGAGACCTTGGTCAACTCGCCGGTCCATTCTTGCACACGAGGTACTTCTCGTAGCTCCATGCCAGCTTTTATCATGGCGTGATCCCTTTCACTTGAAATTCTGATGGCTATATCTCTGATCAAGTCGTGCATCTTTACATGGCGTCTTGTTGGGTCTGGTACAGCTAGCAAGCATGCATTTAACAGTTTATTGAGCATTGTATATGCCATGTCCAGTTGATATCTTAAGGTCCTAAGAAAAAAGGCAAAGAGAAACATGAGTTCCAGAATGTCTTGAGAAAAAATGCAGTAGAGATAAACATGAGTTCAACACTTTTATAAGAACATATTATAAAGAATTAGGCATGTTTTCATGTAGGAGACTACAGAGACTGTATATGGAGTTGCTCAACAAATCTTGGTCTTGCATTCAACACAATAAAAAATATAACAGCAATTTATGTGTTGATATTTTTGAATTAAGGTTAATGAGCTTGTCCACTAACAGTAGTATTTTAGCTTTAGGTTTAACTCACAAACCACTTCCTAAATAGTGGAAATTTAATAATCAAACAGCCTAGAAAATGATCATCTTCAATTGAACTTCATTTGTCAAATGAGCAAACACAAACAGTTAGAATTAACCATGAAATGGCTCATTAAGAAGACATTCCTAACCTTACTCAACCAAAGAGCCAACCATAGACTTTCATGAGGTGGTAGTGTCATACCTGCACTAACCTCGGGCGAAATCGACATCGGGAACAATTAGGGTTTGCCTGGATGAATGGGGATTCACAACCCATCAGGAGCAGCAGCGGCGATGGCGAAGATCAGCAATTCCAAAGGAGGGCTTCCAACGGCAGTATACAAGTGGTGAGGAAGAATGCAACAGGTGGTGCTAGCCCGGTGGGGGTGTACCAGAAGCAGCGGCGAGAGAGCGGGCGACGAATCTGGGGAGAGAAATCCGGTGGCGGAGAGAAGAGGGTGAATAGTAGGTAGAGTCAAAGGTGAACGTGGCGGGACGACGATGGTGAAGGTGGATTGGGTGAACACCGATGGCTGGCGGCGAAAAGTTGAAGACAGGATATACAAGAACGATTGAGCTTGAAACAATGGCGGACGAAGATGAAAAAGGATGAGGAAGGAGCAAGGGCGGCCATGGATGGATCTGAGAGTCGAGATGGAGATGGAGATGGACGAACAGAGGAGCGAGGGTTAAGGACGAGGAAAGAGCAAGAGCAAGAGCGGCCATGGATGAATCTGAGAGTTGAGAGGGAGATGATGGAGAACGAGGGTTAGGTTTTCAGATCTGAAAGTGAAAGTGATAGTGAGCAGCGCGAGAGGAGGCACAAGGGTTAAGGGTTATATTTTTTCCTTGTCTTTTTTTAAACAAAAAAATACATGTTTTTTTTGCCATGGCATTACCTTACCGTAGCTACGCAATAGGGAAAATCGATAAAATTGCCACAGACAATCTCTGCCGTTGCTACATAGGGTGGCAAAATTGTTTATATTTTGTAGTGTAGCTACGGCAGACCCTTGCCGTTGCTACCGTGCTCCTCATCCGTAGCTCCACCATGGCCAAAATTACCCTACTAGCTACAGCAGACCCTTGCCGTTGCTACCGTGCGTGGCAAAAATGTTTTTTTTTTTGTAGTGGTTTACCTTTGTAATTGACGGCCTTGTTATTAATTTGCCAAGAGAACAAGCCGTACATGTCAAGTCACCCCTTGATAAGAACTTCAAGTCCTTTATTGGGTGTCCATGTGAATTATCAATGATCCTGCGCATCATTGTATCACCTGGGTGACCGAGTCTGTCATGCCACAAAGAAAATTTTGTATTGTCCACTAACTTCTGGTTTGTGACATTGTAACTCTCAATGGGGTATATAATTGTGCCATATAAACCAGGTGTTATTGTTCTCATCTTTTCTAAGACTGTCTTCTGGCCCGTCTCAAAAGATGTAAGAAATAGATATTCAATATCATCCTCATTCATGGTTTCCATATGATAACCATTTAGTCTAATATCTTTGAAACTCAACAAATTCCGTTGCGAGTTGCTTGAATACAAAGCATCTTTGATGTCAATTCTTGTTCCTCCGGGTAACAAGATGGAGGCTCTACCGGAACCTTCTATGAGATTGCTTGTTCCAGATATTGTATTCACACTGGTTTTTGCCATTTGCAGGGTTAAGAAAAACTTTAGGTTTTTCAAAATAGTATGGGTTGTGGCACTATCCGTGAGACAAAGCTCCCCTCCATTGAATTTTCCACTTGATAGATCCATTCTATAAAAATAAATAAGCATGTATAAATAAAACGATGTCATGCAAAACTTTATTCAAGTGGAAAGATGCCATTAAATTTGAAAAAAAAAATAACAACCAAGCAAACTTTATTTAGAGATAGGATGCAAGACTGAAATATTAAAATATAGTTAGATAGTCATAGATTTAATAAAGGAGGGTGGTGTCGTCATCTTGGGGATTGCCATCCGCGGGCTCAAACCCAGGCAAGATCTTATCACTTCCATCTTGTTGGAGAAAATCAGATGCCACAAGATATCTATCCTCCAGTTCGTCATAGAGAGAGTCATCGGGGCTCCGTCCTTCGACAAAATTAGTGACAACACCTCTTCGGGAGGAGGTAGCATTCGCTTCAGGCATGCCTTGATTGTTGTCAGGAAGTGGTGCTGAACTTTCAGGTTGTTTCTCATGGTTGTTCATAAGCAACTGATTGTTCTTTTCCGCTAAAAGCAGGCTTGAGACGAGTTCAGAAAATGTTTTGAACCCGCGTTCCCTGTACTGCTGCTGGAGCACAAGGTTTGATGCATGGAAAGTTGAGAAAGTTTTTTCCATCATATCAACATCTTTTATGTTTTCTCCACATAATCTCAGCTTTGATGAAATGCGATGCATTTCAGAAGTGTAGTCCGAGACGTTCTTGAAGTCTTGTAGCCTCAAGTGCATCCATTCATACCTCGCACGGGGCATAATGACGGTCTTCTGGTGCTCAAAGCGATCTTTGAGACTTGTCCAGAGCACCGAGGGACTCTTGACTGTCAAGTATTGAGCTTTCAGGCTCTCGTGGAGATGATGACGCAATATGATCATTGCCTTAGCACAATCCTGCTGGGATGCGCTAGTGTCTGGCTTGATAGTTTCTCCCAAGTTCTGGCTAATCAAGTGGAGTTCCGCATCGGACACCCAAGTGAGATAGTTTCTTCCGGAAACATCGAGTGCGGTGAACTCCAAACGTGCAAGGTTCGACATCTCTATACATATATATAAAAAAACATGTAAATTGTTATTCAGGCGTGTAAACAAAGGTGAACTGAAAAACATAATGTTAATGCAAGAGTTTACATGTGCACGTTTAAACTGAATTCCAAACATGCAAGGCATGCAATTTAATAATTAAGTATATCAAACAAAATGGGGAAATTAATTCACGTGATCAGGGATATACAAAGAGTTGTAATTAATCCATCAAAGAAGAGTTTGCATAATTACGACATATACATCGATCTAGTTAGATTAATGCAAGAGTCATAACAATAAATAATTTGACATGCCAAAGGGATTTAGATTAATGCATCTAATTAGACATGATAAATCAATAAAGTGATGGAAAAAAAAAAACGTAAACCTCCTGCAATGTATCAAACGTAAATGTCTGCAATATAGCATTATAGCGTACTCCATGGTATAAAATAATTTAATATATTCACGTGCATTACGAATCATAAGGCAAAGGAAAAAGTATACTCCCTCCGATCAAAAATATTTGATGTTTTGACTTTTTGCACGTACTTTGAGGAGCTAAAAACTATATAAAATATTAATCTTTTAATAAATTTTTTTTTTACAATTTAATACTTATTACTAATAAATATTAAACTATGAAAAAAAATAATTAAAATAAATAAGATTTTATATAGTTTTTAGCTCCTAAAATTACGTGCACAAAAGTCAAACATCAAATATTTCCGATCGGAGGGAGTATTACTCTCCCGAAGTGGAGGTGGTATAAGTTGAACATAACGAACAACAAGGATGGATCATCCACTTCTAGAGATTTCATCATCGCTCAAAAAAAATATCAATCATCCACTTCGGGGGAGAATCCACTTCAAGGGATGATAAAAGATTGTCTCTTCAAGAACAATTTTGTTTAGTGAACATCCTCTCTTTAGAGATAGTAAACAAAAAGAAATTATATAATGAATAACAAATGATTCAAATGTAATCCAACTTTCATGTGGTACCGGTTAATCAAATGAAGTTAATCAACTTTATCCAACATATATATCTAATACAGTGGAGAAAGAACAACAACAAAAAAAAAACGCAGCAATGACGAGATTGAGTTGATATAGAGATGGGTTGATATATACCACCGAACGATTAAAAAAAAAAGATCGGACAGTGGGTATATGTATATATTCAAAGAACGCAGCAATGAGCATCAAAACAATCGGACACTCAAACCTTACCGACTGGGACGATCATGCTGATAACATGAAATAAGAACAATAGAAAGAAGATCAACTCAATGCTTGTGTATATTCAAGTGAACATACAAAGGCCTTATATAGGCAATATGGGAAGAGCTAAGTAAATAAGGCTATAATGGTAGGACTAGGAGTTATAGGAGGTGAAACATCCACTACAATAACTAGTTATCATAACAGGCAAACGTTTTTTTTTTCTTTTTTTTTTCTCTACAATTTTCTTTCCTTCCAATTTCTCTGCATTTTTTATTTTTAAAAAAAAGAATTAAAAATTATTCCACGTGGACCAATTAAAATTGTGAAGCACTAAGTGATACAAATTTGTGAAGCAGATGATCCGCATTGCACCCCATAGTACTTGAAGGGAGCCAAATCCGTCAAGCAAGACACTCTTCTCCAGACATTTTAAATATTTTATACATTTTATCTTTCTATTTATTTATTTATTGTCTTGGTTGAGTATGAGCGTGTATGCTCTTTCTTCTGGAATAAAGATAAATCATATAAACCACTCATTAGCTGGGATAGAATATGTAGGACTAAAATGGCAGGAGGAATGGGGATTTGGAAAACTCATGACATGAATGAGGCGCTACAGTTAAAACTATTGTGGAAAATCATGGCAGAACCATGTAATATTTGGGTAAGGATCGTTCAAAACAAATATCTGAAAGCAACACACATCCTAAATTATGAGGAAAAGGGTCATGCTTCGTGGCAATGGACCCCGTTGCGCAAGTTAATCCCAACATTTAAATCAGGACTAGTGTGGTCTATAAGAAATGGAAAAACGATAAAGTTCTGGCAAGATAGATGGAACAATCTCCCACCTTTGTTACAAAGATGTGTACAACCGAACAATATAAATGTAAACGAAACGGTGGATGAGTATATAAGCAATGGGAGCTGGAATATCCAAAAATTAAATGATATTCTTCCAAATAACATAGTTGAGCAAATAGCACAAATTCATGTGTCATTGACGCCTTTTGAAGATCACATATACTGGTGGCCAGACAAAAAGGGGTGGTTTACGACCTCCAGTGCGTATAAATTGGTGACAAATAACACACAACCACCAAAAGATGACTGTAATTGGATTTGGAAGGTGGACGTTCCACCAAAAGTTAAAAATTTCTTATGGAAAGTTACCCAAGAAGGCTTGCCTACTGCGGCACTTCTGTCTAAACGAGGCGTTGCTATCCCCCCTTATTGTCCAATCATCGAGGAATATCAAACCTGTATTGAAATTATTAGGTGAACATTTGACCGGGAAGCAGAAGCAAGAATTGGCATTTAGTTGGTGGGTTGCATGGCTAAATAGGAATCAAGTTGTTTTCAGACAAGAGAAACATCCATCAGTTGATAGCTACATTCAAAGCGTAAAAACTCACACGAACAACAGGATAAGGGCTACCAGAGACTTGGATGAAGAGAAGGAAAAATGGAGAGGGGTGGAAAAAAATTCCGAGAAGGAAAAATGGAGAGGGGTGGAAAAAAATTCTTGTAAGATAAAACGGACAAGGAAAAGTCAGAAATGGAGAAAACCTCCTCGAGGGTTCTTAAAACTCAATTTTGATGGATCTACACCTAACTATCAAGACAGTTCTGTTGGCTTTATTATCCGGGACTGGGAAGGTTCCCCGATCATTGCCGGGGTGGAAGCCATTGGAAAACAGTCGGCCTTAATAGCTGAAGCCCGTGCATTACGATTGGGCGTTATTAAGGCTAGAGAAATGGGTTTTGAGAAACTCATTATTGAAGGCGACTCCCTAATTATTATAAATTACTTCAAACATGGGACTAAATGCCCATGGGAAATTGAAATTCTAATGTCGGAAACATCCTGTCTACTCCGTGGGTTTCGCGAAGTGAGGTTCTTTCACATACTTCGCAAAGGTAATCATGTGGCCGATTATATTGCCCGAATGGCCCGTTCTGCCGGAAACCCAGAACCGCTCAATGATACAGGTCTGCTTGGCCTCATCCGAAAGGATGCTATCGGATAGCGTCTTGACGTGTCCGAATTTTTACTTTATCAAAAAAAAAAAAAAAGAGCGTGTATGCTCTTAGTCATCGGCGGCTTATGATCAACCAATTTGGAGCTTCCTGGACCGAACATTGACCCAAAACAGCACTATGCCACTATATATATCATCAATACAAGTTTTGATTTTAGAAATAATTCACTAATGAGGGGAGAAATTAAGCAATAAGCATAACCTCCTAGCAACTCCAGATCTACTCAATTTTCATTCAGTGGGGGTTTAGGTACTTGGCGGGGAGATGAGTCCCCAATATATGTTGATAGGCAAACATTGACCCAAAACAGCACTATGCCACTATATATATCATCAAAATGAGAACTGGTGCTTCTATTAACAAGTAATTTACCCGGCAACGCATATTACAATCCAACTCGATGAACAAGACTTACAACAAGATCAATGGGAAAAATTCATATGGGCACCGAGAACAAAAGATTAGGTCGATTCCTCGAACAATCTACAGAGCCCGAAAACAAAACACGATTACAAGAGAAATACACAGGCACTTGTTAACGCAGCCATCTCTAGAATTACGTCCCTTCAATTCAACCCTTTCCTGCATTAATTGCCGCCTGCACAAATTCCTCACAGCTCGAAACACCTCCGGATAGAACATCCCCCAGAACCCCGACTACATCGAACGCCTCCTGCAAATCTCCGGCCGAGTTTATGTCATCTAACCACGAAAGCAGGTCTTTGGAGAATCCAACCGTCTCCCTCACGTTAAGAAGCCGCTCCTTCATTTCCACTTCCCACTGTTCTAAGCCGCCCTCTTGTTCCCCTTGCGAAGGCTGCATAGATGGGGAGGCAGAGGGGGCTGCCTCTTCCACGAGCGTGGTAGGGGCCGTCGATGCAGACCCTCCAATAGCCAGTTTTCGGCCCTTGAAGAACTGTTGTAGCTGCTCAATCAGGCCGGTATAGACCAGCATTGGCTGAATGACCGAGAGCAAATCATTGGAAGAACTGCCCATTGTTTCTGGTCGGGTTAGGGAGATCTGGGCTGCGGATCCACGTGGCGGATTGGATCTGCTGTGACTGTGTTGCATGTGAGCATGGTATATACCGCGCTGGAGGAATGCGCGGCGATGCTGGACCCATGAATCGTAGGATTCGGAGAGAAGTGAGTTCACCATCATGTACTGAACGCTCTCCTCAGATCCGACAGAAGGCTGAAGTCCAGGTGATGAGGGAGGCCGATTTTCTGATGTGGCAGACGAGATATATGTGGAGACTGTCCTCGCCATTGTGCTGCGCTGTGAAGGACTTCCTTGATCTAGCAGGTGTCGTGCCATCTGTACCATGAAAGGCAGAAACTTTGAGTTGCTCTCTTTTCCACCACCTTTGCTGTCGCCACTGAATGATGCTCCTGTTGCAAAGCGTGCAAGCATCTGCAGATAAACGGGCAAAAGGTTATCCACGCTCTTTGGAAGTCAAGTGAGATGAATGCAATTTGGATAGAAGATTACATACCAGAACAATGTCATACATCAACAGTCGAAGGTGGCTCCCACTGGCACGGCCAAGAGCATTGAGATTATCCCAGTACTGTTCCACATAACGCACGTATTGGGTCAGAGGTACGGAAGGACCTCTAACAGGAAACAGGGCATTGCAGAGCGTCTCGTTGTTCCTGAGGGTAGCGCCCTCCCACTCTTTCTTAGGATTCTTGAGAGCAGCATCAGCTCTTTTAGCTTCCTGGTGGCACTGGAAGTGAATCATGTTGAAGTGGCTAACGGTTGTGTATACACACTCGCCACGAGCACTTCCTGATGTGCCCACTCCAAGGTTGACACGCTTGCTGTACGAGTACACACCCAGAAGATCATTTGGCCTCAGACGGTATCCTTCCCTGCACACCATGCATGCCAAACCATCTTCCTCCTCCTCTACATCATCTAGACCTTCAAGTTTTGGTTGAGAAACGACAATGCGCTCACCTCCATCAGACGAAAATTCCTGTCTCATTCCAAGTCCCTAAAATCAAAAGTGAAATTAATCTTCGTTACTACACAATGTGTCAGCTAAGACATGCAAGAACAAATAAAAAGGAGGAAGAGGGAATTCCAGAACATTTGAATGCAGGCAGCCATAAACTATAATAATAGCAGTAGTAGTAATAATATAATAATAAAGCAAAACTATGATTCACCTGGAGAAGCTCTTCTCTTCTTCTCAAAGCACGACGTCGCATCTCATCTCTTGTTGCATTCCGCAACTTGCAGACTTTGTCCCCTAAAAATCCATCTCCATTTCCCTCCTTGTCAGAAAGTGTATCAAGTAAATTTTCAGCCCTTGCTCCAATTTCATTTTCTCCTGGAACACCTTCCAGTGCATGAAGCAAAGGTAAAATTCCCCCTTCATCGATGCATCTTTGAGTATTTAGGTGGCCCATTGACAGTCCCCTCAACATGGACAGGATAAGGGGCACTGATGACAATTTTAATCCCACTGCCCACTCATCCGTTGATCTATAACCAGGTTGACCAGCTACTGCAAAAGTGTCCCTTAGATAATTAACTGCAATGCCAGTAATTCCCTTTTCCAAGATGATATCCTTCAATCTTTCACCACAGGAGCTTGTTTTCAATGATTCAGATAGCCTGACAAAGTTCTCCACTGCAAACCTCTGCTTCACAGGTTGTTGAGCAATGCCTTCATCGTTGGGGCTGTCTTCATATTGTTTCTGAAGGCGGTCAAACTCACCCCAATTTTGCAAAAACGGATCAAAATGCTGGACAAGAGCTTCCATTGCTGCAGGCTCACCATAAGTCAAGTAAGGCAATATTCTCGCAACCATCTCAGTGTTCCTCTGCTGTTTATTTGATTTCTTTGAACCTGAAGGGTGGCTGAGTCTTTCTAAAAACATGAGAACAATTTTCTTCGCCTGTTCACCTGCCCCAGCTTCTTCAATGGACACAGTAAGACCACTCTGGGAGATGCCAATATTGTCACTTGCATTTGCTTCCAAAGTCAGAGATTCAACAATCAAAAGAATGCCCTCAGCAGGCTCCATGGCATCAACTGAGAAGGCCCGTCTTGCAGTTTCAAGAAGCAAGCCTAAAGCTCCCAACCTTAATAAGGCCCGTCTGTTTTCTCTTATTTTGCAGCAATGCCCAAGAAGATTTAGCACTGCAATCAACTGGTCATGATTGGTCTTCAGATCCTCACGCAAACTCTGCAAAATCAGATCAAGATGCATAAATCCAAGAACAAATAAACATAACCATTAAAACAAGTTAAAAAGAATGGACTGATTCCCTTCAAAGAATCAACCACCACAGTGAGAACCCAATACATCATCACTAAGAAGTATTCATGCACAACAGTAAAGTTGCATAAAAAATAAAGATGTTCCTACTTAGAACTCAAATACTCAACTTTAAGCCAAGCAAGAAGATTTAGGGTTTATGATTAGAAGACTGCATGAATTATATTCTGTTATTAGTTGCCCCATTAAAACTGAGGGTTTGTATGTCCTTTGATGATGCTGATAGTTATGGTCAGGTCGGCAATGTAATCAAGAAACCATAAAAGCTATTCATGACCAAAACTTCATGCAGGTAAATGAAAACAGTAAGGTATTTCAAAAAAAATTGAGCAGTGTATCATTCTGGGACTTAAGATTCCAGAGGTATTTCAACTTTGGGAGAAAAAAAAAACTTAAATTAATCAACCAAAAACTCACAAGCATGGATGAAATACAAAATCCAACAATGATAAATACCTTAATTACATCCAATATTATCTCTAGACCCTCGTACTCTCTGACAGCACCAGCTATTGCGAACTCAACCTCCGGATCTTGGGACTCTTCTCTATCCTCTTCCAATTCTTTAATCATGGGTTCAGTAGCCTCCCCATCTAGTCCCTGTTATTAATAATCATAACCAGTAATGAATGTCTAAAAAAAGAGAGCGCAAAGAGAAGATAACTTATTATCCTAGTAAGCTATTAATACAAATTCATTTCTAACATTCAAGAATCTCATGCCAGGTTAAAATCGATTTGACTGTGTAATAGAAGGCTAGTGAAAACATCATGTGCAATCAGAAGCACTAGACAAGAAACTAAAGCACACGAGCCAACAACCTACCATGTCAGAAGAATGTGAGAGGCAAGGCAAAAGATATGAAATATCATACACGAATTAACCAGTAACCAAACAGGAACAGCCAAAAGAAGAGGTCATGTAGTATACTGCCATATTGATAGCATGAGACGGTGCTAGCAGACTAGCAGCAGAAACAATTGACAATACACTGACGCAACATTGTGATAGAGTTAAATGTTGGTAATTACACAGAACACAATTCTCAGGGAACCAAGGGAGAAAATCCCAGGGCCAAAATCCACTAAGCCTTCAGTAGAGTAATCAAATCTCTGGACTAAGAGAATAGCATGACCATTTGCAGCAACCCCCAGGCTTATTTATATGCTAATTATGCAGAAGTTGCGGCCAGGTAACTTTAGCATTCTATCCTCATAACCAAATCGTAGAATTCACAGATGATTCACTTACCCCCTAGCTGAAATCTCTACCCAAATACACAAGTAAGAGTATGCTACCCCATATAATATCCAAATGTATGTAATCAAATGCCCTGATGAAAGTTGCAAACTTTCCCCTTTAGTGTTTATGGAATATAAAAAACCAATTCCGGTTTACTACAGAAAAATTGCTCAACCAAGATAATTTCATGCATCACATAAATCCGAATACAACCGCAACAACAAGAGAGTATTTGGAATAACTGTTTGAAGAATACAAACCTGAAGTCGATATGTCACTATCATGGGAGGACAATCTCGTACAGCAGGAGCAGCCACAGATGTCAAGATATTTGCATTAGCTACAGTTTTTGATGCATGGCTGGACTTTTTCCAAACTTGCTCATAGACAAGAGCTACACTTAGGTCAAGTGAGATGATGTTTCCAGCAACCAGTAATTCCATTCCATAGTCGTCTTCGACGAGGCCTAACATATCCAGTTGGAGGCAAATCTTGTTCTTAACATCACGCATAAGTGGACCAATCTCAGCACTAGAATATGGATTTTTTGTCATTGATCCCCGGATAAACTCTTCTTGAGTGTGGGCTTTGTTTAATACAAGAAGGTAAACAGACTCCGGCTTGGATGGGCAGATCAAATTGCAAAGTTGCTCAAAAATAAACTGCAATTCAAACATAAAGAACTTGAGTTAGAAAAAGAATTGAACAAGAAAACTGGGGCAAGTCCACGTCAGACCAGTTGAAAGAGGTAAAAATTTGTTCTACATTCTTTGATCATTTGATGAAAGAATGTGATTATTGAATGAGGTCCTAGACCCTGCTAGGAGCGGGATAAACTTTGTTGTTCTTGCTGTATTCTTTCATCACTTGATTATTGCTTTTATGTTTATTTGGATGTTTTCTTTTGTTTTAAGTGGGTCAATACGGAGAAAAAGCAGGGCCCAAGAATGGCAGTGGAGGAAGGGATATAAAACAGAAAAACAAAATGTGGAGACCGAGACAGAAATAAACCAGTACGGACAGCGTATACTTACCAAAGAAGCTTGCCCCTTCTTCTCATCTGCATGAATTCGCAGACCATGGATGCAGGCTCGTATGAACTGCCGTTTGTTTTCACTGCTCTCTTGCAAAAGGCTGTCCAAGAGATCTTTCAGAAGTCGATAACAATCACTTATCAACTTTGTCTTTTGAACCACCAAACCTCGGATGACAATGATTGCCTCAAGAACTTCAGAGAGGAGGTTGTCACGCATAAACCTAAAAGAAAATTCGTCAAATCAAAGCCAAAAAGAATTCACTTAGATAGTTAGGGGATCCATTGTTCCATACCTTGCTCTAATATTAGGAACCTCCAAAAATTTTCCAAGTAGCTCAATTAATTTGTGCAGGATAAATCCCTGAGAGATATCAATATGCAAGCTCCTCTCGTGAGATTCAATGTTGCTCACTTCTTGTGTAATTAATTTGCAAATAGTGGTTACACATCCCCTCACAGTGAGAAAGAGGCGAGCATCTTCCGAGTCTATCATCTTGAATAATAGTTCAAAGTACTCTACTGCACTTTCTGCGGCACCAAGAGTGGCAGGCAACCATGTCATCAGTAGATTCAACAAGCGGTATCGTCTTGATGAACTTTGTGCGCAAAGCAAGTTGATCAACATGCAGATCTCTGACCTTATTGATTGAGAACAGGCACTAAGTATGAGGCCTGAAACCCATGATCCTAGCTCAAAAGATGACAGGTCACTCTTGGACGTCCTAGAGGTGCGTCGCTTCCATCTAAGAGCATACTTCAGTACTAGATAGTCATGCCTTTGAGTGCGTGACCTCTGTCCAGCACCTCTAACTGCCTGAGATACTTTGTACTGCCTCCGGACGAAATCAATATATGATGCTCCCTTCTCCCACTCAGAATAGCTTAGCAACTGAATATCATGAGATTTTTGTGAGCCATCCCAGTTCCTTTCTGACTCTGGTGTAGACTTACTCCCACTTACAAGGCTTCCAAAGGAATTAGGAGTATTTGCACCATTTTCCTCCCTTGATGACTGTACTGTGTTTGACTTTCCAACCGTTTCTTTGTCTGCAGTGTCAGGTTTTGGGGGTGTACATGCCTGAGATACAATCCTTAAGCAGGGAAGGATGACTTGTTCAGATATAGCAGGGTGATTAGTACCTAATTTAATGGACGTAAATAACAACTGGAAGACAACACGTAATCTCGACTCCCAAAATTCATCAGTCAAAGAGCACACCTCAGATAGTAACAGCATTTCTTCACGAGTAGCAACAGATATATCCATAGATCGATGATGTTCAAGGCAGTACATAACTTTTCTCTGTATCAAATTATTCAACTCTGAAACAGCATTGACATCACCCTCAGAGAATGCAGAAAGCACAGACCTTGCTTGCACATGAGCTGATCTTGGACCTTGATGAATGTTGTTCTCAAATAATTCAGTTAAAATGCCAGCTGCCACCAGCTGTTTCTTAGAGCTAGGGTGCCTTGACAACACCTGTAGTATTTCAAGGGATTGGGTCACAAAGGTGGTAGCGCAACCATAGCAGCTGTTGGGTGATCTGGACACCATAAACCTTGAAGGTGCCCTTGTATTATCAGCATTCTTCTGATATAAATAATTCATCAGAACACGACGAAGCCCTTGTAGTGTTTGAACACTTTTGCTCACAGAGTCGAACGCTGCTTTGCACTTCTCACCATAGAGCACACCAAGCAGAGCTATCTTACGACTTATTTTGCATGAAGGACCAGGCAACGAGACCATCATCTGCTGAACTGAATCCTTCTGTTGGGAGTCCATTTCATTCTCACCAATACTGGATACAATTTTAAGCAAGGGCTTCTTAAAACCCAAAAGCTGTTGATACCACCTGTGAGCATTTTCTGATTCAGTTTCAATAGCCGCCAAACCCTTTTTCATATCATCGTCGTTCTCCATACTATCAAAAATAAAACTAGGTTTGGCCATGAAATTAAACTCAAATCGCCCATACTTGCTATATCCACATTCATTGCACAAAAAGGAGTCCAGATTCTCATAATTAATGTTTCGGCATTGTCTGCATTGATATGCATTCTCATGGCAATTGCTGCAAATTCCATGCCTATCAGTCACAGGCCTGCTGCATCTTGGGCATTGCAGAGGTTCCATTGATGAAGCCTGAAGATTTTCATAGAATGAATCAAGTTCTATCATAAAATTGCAAGCAGTTATTGGAATTGGGAAATCTACTTTCAGCTCAGGCAGATTAAATGCAAGGTGACAACTTTTTGCACGCTTCCACAAAGACCAACTATTTTTCAGCTCTGACAAATCGGCCACGGGTCTGTTGTTGTAATACAGATTCAAGACTTTAACAGATTTAGCTTTTCGAGCATCATGAACATTCATTGTCACCGACTGAATGGTATAACTCCCAGTGCATTTCACTATGATGCGGTTATCAGTGAACTTTGTTTCTGATTTCAAACTCTCCAGCTTCATCCTGCTGTATGAAACCTCAGGGCAGCTACAGGCAACACAGGGTTCACTCTCAAGATAGTATCCATCAAACTCCACAAGACTGCTGAGAGTGCTGTATATACGGGAATTAGGATGATTAGCCAGTAGTTCATTCTGCATGTGAAGAGTCTCAGAAATGGACTGGATCACATTAGGGGTCAAGCAACGGTCTAGAAGTTCAGCACTCTGTTGTTTGCCACTGGCATCAGGAGCTTTACCTAGCAATAAAGTCAACAAATCTGTATACTCTATGATGTTCTGTCCATAGGATGGCAAGCTCTTAAACTTTTGCAAGAGTGTTGTCAACAAAGTTTCTTTAAATAGTTGTTTTCCGTGGTGCCAAATGCCATAGAGAACATTTTTAGCTTCAGAACGTACCACATTTGTACCCCAGTCAAGAAGGAAGCAATCAATAAATTGTACAAGGATTTCACCACCCTTTCCAGCAAAGACATCAACTGCTGCCTCCATATCCAAACAGGACTTGTCTGAACCACTATCTGTTCCTTCATCACCCTTCTTTTTCTTTTTTGAATCCTGGGAAGCTCCAACAGATTTGATTGAACTGGCTCCAGCATCCCCTGCTTCGGTTTTCTGGGATGTATGACTCATTTCCCTTCCTGTATAGAATGCCAAATTCAGCAGTTTAAGAGTTTGAATAACAGACTCTTCACCAAGAAAAAATATCCAATTCACCAACAAGGGCAACACATCTCCATGCCTCAAGCAATACTTCTGCCAATTTCTAGGACGAGCTGCAGCAACATCAGCCATAGTCGACAGACACTTGACAATCTTAACACTTCTCTCATATGAGACAGGATTCTGGAAACCACCAGCCTTGGTCACATGTTTACGGAGGCTCTTGAGCTCAGTAGAAAACTGCCAAGCGTCTCTAACACTATAATAGTGAGACTTGCTACCACATAGATGCAGAAAAAGCCTTCTTGCGCACCTTCGAACAAATGCTGTGTTAGGATTATTGATATAACTGCAAAGCACATCCTGATACCCCTCTAATTTCAAATCTTTACTAGATGATATCTTATAAACCTTCTCTTTCTCGCCACTCTTATCATGCTTTTCAGGACGTACCAAACTGTACACCAAACGGAAGGTATTCTCCAAAAGCAGCCTATGGTAGTCGGCAAATATGTCTGACCGATGGGCTTTTGCATATGAATCAGAGAAAAATGGAGAAAAATTGCCCGCTGGCAGCTCTCTACGAACCATGAGTAAAGCTCCGCATCCAGAACCAGGGTGCACACTGTTTGAACTGTCAAAATTATCAGATGGAGATTTAAAATTTTGAACAAGCTGTTGCAAAATATCCATCAGATAATTGACAAAAGACTGCTGTCTAAGCGTATTGCAGGCTCGAAGCAGCTGGGATGCAAAGTCATTCTTTTCCTGATCAGCCAGAGAGGATGTGGTGCTAACTGTGGCAGAGGAAGAAATCTGGCTGTAGCTTTTCTCATGGACATCGGAGGAACCACCAGACTTGAGAGCAGAGGCATCGTGACCAGGTTGGTGCCAATTTCTCAACATTAATGTGAAAAACATAAAGACAAGAATGGTGACTTCACCAAAAGAAGAACGACTTTTAGCCACAAATGGTTTGCTTAGCTCAATCTCATCAAGAAACCACCTTATCAGTTTTTCCAGATCCAGGCTTTCAGGTTTGCAACAATCAACAAAAGGCCCCCCAACAGCAGATGACAATCTATAGAAGAGTTGCATGATAGGAATAGCACGAACCCCAGAGGTCGTATTCATCCATCCTTTGAGCTGTTCGAGAAGCTCAGAAAGAATCAAAGAATTCACAGCTCGTTTTGAAGCAGAAATTGAAACAGGGTCAGCAGTTGAAGTAGAGAACTCTTCCAACTCATTTGGTTCCAATAAATGGATAGATGGAGTAGACCCCTGCATATTAACATCTGGTGGTACCTGCAGAATGTTTGCATCATTCAATTCGTCAGGCGGGAAATGAATTTCACCCCCGTCTCCACCTAATGTTTCCATTTCAATTGGAATAGCTGTCATAGGGTGCTCTCTGGAATGGGGCTGAGGCAGCCTGTCTGCATCTAGAACTTCATAGCATGTCTCACAAAGATCAAAATCAGGGCAAACAGTACAATGCCATCTCCGCCTTTGTATAGGAACCGTCGAGCAGCCATCACAACAGTATTGAACTGAAGATGTGATAGAATCTTCTTCTATCATGACCTGGGCGTTTCCCCTGGTAGCACTTGTAATGTCAGCTTGCGCAGAGGCAGGCGTAGCATGATCTGAGATATCATCACTTGCTAACATTGTTTGCTTTGGAAATGGAACCTGGAGCAACCTTGAAGATATAGCCAGACTGCAAATTTATGCAGGAAAGAAAAAGTGGTCAATAATAGGAACCCAAATAATAGTCGTACTGATCCAACATGAAAAAAGGAAAATTCAGCACCTGCTAGCAGTCTGAACAGCTTCATTTGGATTGGACAAAAGTTTTCTGAAATATTCGACTGCCGGTGGAACCGTTTGTCCACCAGCATCCCTTCCAAGTGAAGCCAAACATTCCGCATAACAATAAATAAGATCCACAGAAGACATAACAATATTGTTAATCGTCTGAGTGTCAAGTGGTTCTATCTCCAAAATTCCACACAAAACTTGCATGAGTCCATCCACCACTTGAGATCCTAGAAATGCAAACTAAACAAGTTAATGGTTGAATCGAAATCAATAAGACATGTTATTTGAAGCATGAAATAGAGTAGAGAAGATAAAACAAGTAGCATTGCATGTCAAATCCTAACAAGCTTTAAAATGCTCAACATTGCCATGTGGCTTATAACCAGCACATCAGTTTTAACTAAATGCAACTTTTGAAAATAATTAAAAATATCACTTGACAATTCACCAAGGGCTTGGTACTACCATTCATCTCAATAAATGAAGCAAGGTTTGTCCGACGATGCAAAGCAATCTTTGTGACAGCATGCATTTGTACAGTGAACTCTGCAATTATCCACCGCGCAGCGGAAGTACCAGATGCCAAACTTGATAGCAGTAAAGTTGTTGAGTTTACCACACCAAGAAGGCGCATGCTATCTTTTACCTACAAAAGAAAGTTAGAATTGGTGAATATGATAAGAAGACATGCTTATATAGCCTAATAAATGTGTGTACAGAAAAGCAAGAAACAAGATGATTAGCATAAAAATGAACTACATACCTGGTAATATATTTCTTTCTTGGGAAATGCCGCCTGCAGAACTCGACATGCAGAAGCCTTTAACAAGGGCTCTCTATCACTTTCAAAAATTGTTTCAAGCAACTCCTTGCATCTAAGTTTGCACACATCTGGTTTTGAATCCTCAATCCTTGAAAAGCCATGTGATTTACGCATCAAATAGAGAACAGAAAGAAGTTTGAGGCCATCAGCGACTACTTGTTCCTGGATGGAGGCAGACTGCAGGGAGTTAACCTTCCTAGATCCTCCAACCCAAGAGTTTGATCCAAGGACACGGGCTTCCAAGTCCAACACAGCATCCATTTTCTCTTTCCAACCAAATTCATCTTTAGGGCGACCATAAACCTCCAAAGAATCAATTCTAGCCAAGGATGAGCCACTAAAAGTTGGCCCAACTGAGATTACAAACTCTTCATCAGCAAGAAGTGATTCAGCAACAGTGAATGGAATGTCATACCAGCACCTCATTCCTTCATCTAATTTAATCACTCTCTGGAATATGCTAATCTCAGAAGGTATATGATTGGCTGACAAATTTCCAACATGTAAACGAATACCAACCATCACTATCTCTGGATTTGAATTTGATACAGTTATCTGCAAACAATAAAAAAGAGAACACACGTCAGGGTTCAAGCATTACGAATATGTTTTTTATTTATCAGATATACACAATAAAGAGAAGGGGTGGGAAGACAGCAAGAGCAAAAAATATCTACCAAGTTGCAATGAACACTGAAGTCCAATTGCTACTAGCTTATTAACCAGCTGAATAACATCATACACCAAGAACTCTTGGTTAAAAGAAATGCATAAAATTAATGAAAAGTTTTAACATGACAGCATCATGACTGTACCCAAATTCCAGAAGGTGATAAATTTAAATCTACAAACACAATAAAGAGAAGGGGTGGGAACAGAGGCACAGCATACAACATCTACCAAGGTTCAATGAACACAGAGGACCAAATTGCTACTAGATTATTAACCAGCTGAATAACATCCTACACCAAGCACTCTTGGTTAAAAAAAAAAATTTAACATTAATGAAAAGTTCAACTCCAAAGAGCAAATATACTAACTCAGCAAAGCAACAATTTCATGGACATTAGCTGTTAAGTTTATAATGACCCCGCATAAACGACAATAAGTTGATTCAAACTTCTTGAGAAAGATCATTTCCAGAGTGCCTCTTAGTAAATTGTGTAAATGTCTACCAATGTATCATGCATTTCATTGTACTGAAAGAAAGCTCACAAAGCCCATCAAGCTGGAATTCATGCAGTGGAGCGTCAAATTTTACGGATAAATTTTTTATTTTCCTCATGGAGCTCCAAGGTAACTAAAGTGAGCACATGCTACTTATTTCACCCAGAAGCTTGTGTATAGTGTACAAGGACAGTCAAGGTACAAGTACATAATCAAATAAAGGCTATGCTCAACATGAGATGGCCTAATCAAATAAAAGCGAGCATACGCTATTTATTTCACTCAGAAGCATGTGTATAGTGTACAAAATCTCATAAATGACCAGACATGAGCTTCAGACATGAATCAAAAGACTGGGATCAAATGAACATGACAAGTACCAGCTTATAGATGTATCGACACTTCCATAAAAGCAACACTCCTCTGAATACAAGGTAGAAGTTTCTCAGAATCGTAAGTCACAGCATGCACAAAAAAGATACAAGAACATAATCAAATAAAGACTATGTTCAGCATAGCTTTTTTTTTTCAGCGCCAGCATTTTCAGATCTTACTTTATCTTCCCATGAAGAGGAGGGGGGAAGCTTAAGGCGGAAAAAGGCTAAATGTTAATCTTAAGCTGCTATAATTTTGAAATTTCCTTATCAACTTGTTATCAACTTGTTGCCCAAACAAGGACTAAGACAATAGCCTCTAATAAAACATTAAAACAGTAGTTGAATGCAAGCTTTATAGATGAATTGTAATAAAATTCGTACAAGGAAATTAGTCTAGACAATGTAAAAATATGTAGATATTTGAAGTGACAAGCTAATACTACTGTCATACCTTGAATCCAGCCGGGCTGGCACCTTCGAGATACCCATCCTCTGATGCCAAGCTTTGCTTAGCTCCTTCTGAATCACCATTACGGATAGCATCACCACTTAGCTTAACTTCAGAAGTTATGCAGACAGTTTTCTCAAAGAAATCAAGAGGAAATTCAGGATTTAAACTGGAGTATGCTTTATTGCTAAGAATATTTGAGCCCAGCTTTTTAACTTTTTCAGCAGCAGCAGCATTTGATACAGCATCCCCTCCAGCTTGAATGTGTGAAAATATCTGAAGGCTACCATCATCATGGAGTAAAAGAACATGGAATTTCTCTTTGGAGATTGGTTTATAAGCTGTAACCCCAACCACAGGAGAGTTTGAACCAACAGTGTGCCTAATATTCTGCGCCAGTATCTCGTGGGTGCCCATAGACAAGGCAACAGCAGCATTTGGCTTCATACTTGAAAAGCACACAAATAAGCCACTACCAGGAGACATTTCTCTCCAATGATGCAGGGCAGCCGGTCGCAACTTGCCATCTTGATCATCTTCATATATTGCAGACACCTCACTTAATGATGTAGCATCAGGGTTTAACCGGCCAATCAAGTTTGTCCCATCTTGATAGGAGACAAAAAATAATTTAAATGTAGAAGAATAATACACAGACAAGCCCTTTGCATGCACAGGTTTACCATGAACAAGGATTTCTTCCTTCAGCTCTTTCATTCCAACATCCCCTTCCATTGACAACTCAAATTTATATAAAGTTCCATGCTCAGAAAGCACAACTACTAAAATCCTTCCTTGGGATAATACAGAAGCTGTTGCATCCAGAATCGTGTCACCAGCCAACGTAAAATAGTGCAGGGGACTGATGTTATCCTGAGACAAATCATAAATCTTGACAAACTTATTTGTAACAACCATAAGCTGTACTTGAGATCCAGGAAGCCACTCAATTCGTCTAATATAAGCACCTTGTAGAGCAAGCTCAATGGGTAGGCGATCTGTCACCTCACCCCTAGGACTCAAAGTGAAAACCTGGCAATCCTCCAGGCCAGCAACAGCAAGATAATTCTCAACCAATGGGTTGAAAAGAAGATGGACGATTTCAAAGCGAACAATATTCTTAGAGAGAGGCTTTACATTGGTTTTATCTGCAGTCACAGGAGCAATGTTGGCTTGCCCAATCATCTGTCCAACATCAACAATGGCAACCTTGTCACCCTCTCCCACGGCAAGTCTTCCTCGGCTACTGACACTGAGTAAAGATTTGACAAAAGAACCACTAGTGAGAATGGATTTAAGTTCCTTCGCATTTGGATAATCTGCCTTTATCTTTAGATCTAATGATCCACTTTTATAGGCCTTCTTCAGCTGCAGGAGATCAGAACCAAAAGCAAGCACCTTATCCTCCCCAATCAATAGATCTTTATCCCTCGGCAAGTCACCAAATTGTCTTCTGCCAGCAACAGAAGGCAACAACAAGGAGCATAATTTTAGCACCTGACCCTCTATATCAAGTTCTTCATAAAGCAGAGGAATCCCATTTTGAACATCTCTTGGGACAGATAATCTCACAGAATTGTCAAAATCTGTGAAGATATCCTCATCTGCATCAGAGTCACTGTCCGGAAGTCGATCCCCATCCTCTGCAAAAGGCAGAAGCGACTGGAAGTTTCCTGTATTTTTAACAGGTACAGAGGTATTAGTGTTACTACCAGTAAACTTCCTAGGCTTCAAACACTGACAAGTGCTCCCTCTAACACCCCCAGCTCCACAGTCGCAGAAAAAACGGCTAGAGCGTGAGTACACAACACGATGACCACGGTGACAAACTTTTGCACAGACAGAGCAGCAACCTTTAGACACAGTCAGATCACATGTATAACAGAAATACCAGTGCTGCTCCATGAAATTGCTGCCACTAGAGGTGAAACTGCAAACTTTTGAAGCAAGGGCCCGTTCACTATTCGCTTCCTCTTCCTCATCCTTGTCTATGCTACCTACATCACCATCAGAAGTGCCATCATCCTCATCTTCATCTATGGACATAGCATCACAGTCAAAACTTGCAGTTTTCCCCTCTTGATTAGCAGCAAGAACCAATGTTTCAGAATTTTTCCTCGAACCAAGTGGCAAAGCAGCAGCAGAACCCAATCCACTATTACTACCAGAAAATGATTTTCCAGAACTTTTTGGTAGTAATTTTTTGGATGACCCACAGTCACCCAAGATGGTTTCAAGAAAGCTAAACAGAAACTTCAAACCTTGAAGCTGATGTTCTTTACCTTCCAGCTTCTCCATCAACATCACAACACTTCGCAATAGAGTTTGCATTGAATCCTCATCTCTTAGAAGTTGAACCATGAAACTAAAATAAGATTTTGATATATGAATATCATGTGATTGAAATGCAGTCTCTAGTGAAAGCATCAAAGCACGGAGAACATGTCTAAGTAATTCCTTTGACACAGAGTCTGAATCAGCCACTAGACACAAAACAAAGTTCATAGTTGATTCTCTGAGACTGGCTGAATCTTTTGTACAAAGTTGTCCAGGAGAATCATCATTGATAGAACCCAAAAGTCTCGACTCCAGCCAATTGGAGAGGTAAGGTAAATCCATATCAAGGAATTTCTTCTGTATGCCCTGTTTCAAGTTAGTACAAGTATCCTCTAGCAAAAGGTCGGTAAGGAAGTTGAAAACCTTCACATTCACTAACTCTGAACGACAGTTATCGAGTGAACTAATCATAACCAGCAAGTCACCACGCTGAGGTTCATAGAGATCAAGAACTTGTTGAGAAATATCTTCAGTGCCAACATAGAACTTGAAAATAACAGCCTTCAAAGGGTCATTTTTTAGACTGCTCATAATATCAACAGTTTTACAAATCAGTTTATCTACCTTACCAGGACTACCAGTTTTTCCAAGAGTGGTTTCGTGAAGAAATCCTTCTGTATGCTTCATTAGGAACAATATGCTATAATCTGGACCATCTAGACCAGTTGCAAGGCTATGATAGATATCTTCACATTTCTTCCCGAGGCTTTCTAAGACCCTATCATACTTTATCATCATCACTGAATTAAGAATCTGATGAAGCACCTCGGTCTCCAAAACAATACCACCCCTTGTGCCACAGATCTTAAGAATCAGATCAATAAGGCAAATTATCCCTCTGATACTAAGTATACAAGAAACCAGAGCTCCACTGCAAGTTTGAAGGTGAGAAGGGAAACCATGAAGCAAGCATTCTAAAAGGGAAGAAGACAATGTGCCTGAAGCTCTCTTGCTTATTATTCCATCCAACTTCGAAAAGATACTGAAAATAGACTCCAGCTGATGCTTATTGCCAGAAGTCTCAATGATTTCATCCTTCATGCACTCTTCAAATTCTGTATGTTTGAGAAGCAGAACTGGAACTGAAGTATCGAGTTGCAGCTGGCTCCCATCAAGAGAATGCAAGAAAGCTTTTTGATAAGCTTCTGTATACTTAACCAGCAATGAGGCTGATATTTGAAGTATCAGAGGAATTTGACTCGTCTCCAGTATTCTACAAGCCATGGTTTCCCCAAGGGAAATAAACTCTGCATCCCTAGATGAGTTTTCTGCCCAAACCAAGTCAACTCCAAGCAATTCATTCTTGATACAGTATTTCGAGAAACCAACATGAAGCAGGGATAAGATGAGAGACAGCCATTGACCATTCCTCATGAGGTCCCATCCAAGCTCCTCGGTGTTCTCAAACAAAACCATGTCATGCAAACGTTGAAGCAAAGAAAGACCTGAAGAAGAGAGATCAATCTGCTGACTGATGTCAGCATAATGGCCAAGAAACAAGTGACTGAAGTGAATAAAGAACTCCATGTCTGCCATCTCAAGAGAATGATCATGGGCAAAACCAGGTAGCATATGCCCCAATGTCAAGCCCCTGCCTGGAATATCCCAGCAAAGCAGAAGTATATACCTTTCTATTATAAGGTCTTCAACATTCACAGGCTTCTTACCATTCCACAGCCCTAAAATATGTGAAAATGTAGTACACATGGCATTCCAGCTCAAAGACAAAGAGTGATTTGATGCATCTGCCCTCCCAACTGAAACAGGTAGGGGTGCAAAATCAATAAGCTGATCAAGCAAGCTGCTGATTATCTCTTCTTTAATGCCCAAATCAGAGGCACATTCAGCTGCTAGTGATACCCATGAACAAGAGCTAACATAGCTATGAGATAGGGACCCAACAAGCTCCAATCTGCTTAACTTGGATTTGAAATCCACCAGCAACGATGTTGGGCAAGCATATGAATAGAACATCATATGTCGAAGAATGACAACCAACCGTGACACTAACATAGCCCAGCAGGATAGCTGAGTGCCACTCAAAGTGGCAGAATGCAGATCTAATTCATTCAGGGAAGAAAATACTAGGTCTGCTAATGTCACCTTTTCATCTTGAGAAGATAAGTGAAATGCCACAAGGAGAATCTCAATATGAAGCATAGAAGGAAGAGACCAAAGAAATTCCTTGACAGTGTTGCAATTTAAGGAAACAGAATTCCCCTTCTCAACAATGAATTGCACAAACTCCTTATAAACTTTGCTCCTCAGTCGGACTCCAGCTGAACCCCTCCTACAAATAATTGCATGTGCAAGCAATGCCAATGTTTGCTCATTATAAACAAATATTCCATTCTCAACCTTCAGAATCTGCTGAACAAGATAGTCTTCCAATCCATCAGAAAATGCATGCATTGTAACAAGGCTATACAGTAGCTGAAAACAAATTTCATTTATTTGCTCAACCTTCTGCTCATGGATCGCTGCTCCACTTTCCACATCATCCAAATGGGAACCCCGGCAATTAAGTATATACAGCAGAAGATCAATGTGTTTTGAACTGAGATTACTACAGGCATCTTGATAAAGAGCAGAGCTCCATTCAGGAGATAGTATGCATGTTTTAACAAAGTTCAACAACTGCGTAGCTGCTTGACTTGGAATATTACAGGACGCAGAGACTGAAGTGGCTGCCATCGGAAGTGGCTCATATCCATCATTAGAAGCAGCAGACCTGCCACCCTCAGAAAAAAGATCCCCAAACAAAGCTTCATCTTCATGTGACACCGCATTTTCAGACTCGGACACACAAGCAGCTTTTGCACTAGAGGAACATAACCACTCTAATTTAGGACGTAATTTCACTCCCTCTGAGTGAAGGAAAGAGATGAGATTCATCAGACTGTCTAGCCACTTGATAGAAGGAGGAAAAACAATTTTCAATAGTTCCTCCTGTGTGTAATTCCTAGACAATGGAACAGTTAGAGAACCTGAGGAGACTTTGCTACCAGATGAGGCATCACTGACATGAAACTCAACTTTGCTCAATATCTGAATAGAGCCCAAACTTTTCCAAGACTGCACAGAAAACTGCTTCTTGAAATCCTCAAGGAGTTTCACAAAATATAAAACACAGCGAGGGAAGTAAACCAAGGGAACCTTGAAGCTTACTGCTGATTTGTTGTATTCCAAATTAATGGAAGCCAAATTACGTAATATAGAAGCAATTATACATGCCCAAATGTTTTGCACTATACCACCATCACAAGGAAGCAATTGGACAAGATTAAGAAACTCCTCCACGACAGTTAAAACAAGTCCCTCATAACCACCCTCAGCAGAAACTTGGCCGTTGACAAATTCAAGCACAGGTCTGAATAATCCAGGCACAATCTCTGCGAAAGAGGAAATACTTTGCAGTAATGCATCATCCAACTCAGCATAAGGGACAATTCTTGTAAGATTTCTCAGCAATGTCAGAACTTTTGAACACAAGGATAATCTCCTACTAAAACTCGACCCTGAAATCATCTCATCAAATGTTTCAGAGAGTGCAATAAGCCTTTTTCCACACAAAATAAGTCGGCATCTACATCCCAAATGAACAGTTGCATAATGCCTACAAAATGAGCCTAATCCCTCCAAGTCCTGGTTGAGAGCAGGTCCTACGGAATTTGGAGTAGGTCCATCAGTTAAGCAATCAGAACTCCACATCATAAGAAGCCTATCAACTGAGTATGAATCATTTGAGCAGCAATCCCCTTCATGAAAAAGAAGTACAAGATTAATGGTGTGGACTACGAAACAATCAGACAAGCACCAAAAGATGTCTCAAGGTAGTGAGAGTAGGCAGTATTTACATACCATGGAAAAGGCATACAGAGTATTCCTCAATTTGGGGATGATCATGATTAAGTGCAACTGACTGCAAGAGGTTAGCAAGGGACTCCAATGAACTAGAATGGGATACATTTGGTTCATTATCCAATCCACCAAGTACGGCTGCCTCAATTACATGAAGCATATTATTCTGAAATTGACAGTCGAAACAAAAGAACACCACAAACTCAAAGATTAATATGCTAAACAATTGCAAATTTCTACTGTCTGGAACAAAAATATGCAAATAAGATTCGCGTATAGGTAATAAAGCACAGCATATAGACGTGCAGCAATTATGCATGTTGAAACTGAAGTCTTGTAAATTGTATAATATAATCAAGCGAGTAAAATGACTTTTTAAGAGCAAAGCTTAGTTCTTTGTAGATTAGAAGGTTTTATCTTTTGACTGAAGAATAAGGTCTCTCAAAAGGGAGCTTATCAGATAGGACAAGAGAAGTAAATACATAATTTCCTCAAGATGAATCAAACAGAAGAAGATAGAAGTGATTCAATAACATTCTCACAATACAGCCAGGAACAAGATCCTATGAGAATGATATCTTGATATATAAGATCACATGATCATATAGAAATGTAACCTTAAAGAAAGTCCTATCAAAGTAAGACATTAAAATACTTTCTTAGGTTATTACAGAGTGAGCTCTTACAAGAATAATTTCTTAGGTTCTTCCAAAACAAGCTCTTTCGTAAGAAACCAAATGTTAACATGTACAAGATTCCTATGAAAGTCAATGGATAAATTTTAAAATAGATAATTTTGCAGATTATAATCATCACCTAGCTCATATAGTCCAGCATCCTTCATTACCTTCAACACAATTTGCACAACACTAAAAAACAAACTAGTATAAAAATAAAAACAAAAAGTTCATTCACTCTACAGCCAACTTCAGTGTTTAAAATAGCATTAATCTCTGGACCTACCAACACCTGCCTTGGCCAAGGCGCTTATGGAGTGAAAAGGCAGTCCAGAGGCACTCGAGGTACACCATAGGCACAAGGTGCACTATAGCGCGCCTTTCACTGCTTTTTTTTCTGTAAAATTCGGATTTCATTGATTTATGCAGATCAATAACCTTCCATTTGTTTTAACAATAAGATCTTTTCATATCTTTATAGTTTTGGAAAATATATTTAAACAAATTTCGAAGATGTTATTTTATATATTTCATTCTTTATCCTTTCCCTTTCTTAAAAAATCTGTTCAGCCCTCCTCTATTCCTCCTACACATCTGATTCCTCCCTTCTTCACCCACACCTGCCATTCTACTTCTCTCCTAGGAGTTGCTTGTTGTTGAGAATGAAGATCTTACTTCGGGACAGGTTGCTAGTGCTTAGGTGAGAACGAACAAAGATTTAATCTGCGATCAGGTAAAGGTCGGAAGGTAACGATGGGAACTCCGTTCCTTGTCTCGACATTAAGAAAGAAGAGGATGCAATTGACCTTGATGATTTTGTTTGACCCACTTCCTAACCATCCACCAGTCCACCCAATCCACTTGAAGTCTTGCTTTTCTTTAATCTCTTATGTTTTAGACTTGCATTTAGTATCTACCATGCTTTAGACTTAGTTTTATTACAATATTAGGTTTTCAATTCGGTTTTATTTCATCATAACATATATACTATTAAACTTGAAAGTAACAAAAGTTTAAAGTGTTTTTACATAGATTTAAGGAAAAGTGATTGTCTTTGCCTCTAAAGCGCACTAGAGCGCTAGCCTAGTCCCATCGTTTTTCATCGCCTCTAGCTATTTTAAGCACTGGCCAACTTTTTCGAGAATTTTCTTCAAAAATATATTGGTGTAACCACTTTGCTTTCTTGAAAAACTCACCATCTGATATTCAATCAATCAAATAACGCTATTATAAAGTTATATTCTAGCTATTAATCCAAGAATCTAGCAAGACTAATATTCAACAATTAACACTACAAAAGCAAAGTAGTCTTCCTTTGTTATGATGCATCTTATTCCCCAAGAATCTCTTTAGTATTAATCTTCATAAATTATCTTGCAATATCTTCAGCAAAAAGATGCATTCTCTTCTATACATATCTACTTATCTTGTCATTCTCTTCCTTGGGCATATTGAAGAATTAAAATCTCAAGAGTACTATAGCTTGACATGACCCAGACAATGCTGCCTACTCAATTTTCAGTGACAGCGACTACAGAGCAACATCGACTAATAAGGCAATACCAATTACCAAGTCCGACCTCACTGTCAATTTCTTGTACACGTTAAAACATAGGGACAGGGAGTGAAATCCTGAGAAACATAACGGTCTTCATCTGCATCTAATCTATGGTCGTTTCGACGTAAAGGGGGTGAAGGACCACTCTAATTAGTTGTAGGATAAAGGGGGGAATCAGCATAAAAAAACGAGGAAAAAACAATCTAACAGAACCATAAAGGCAGTACGACATAAGCAAACTCTCAATCTCAAACTCACCTGAAGTGTCAAATCATCGCCATTAAGGTCCGATTTCTCCAAGAAGCATAGGGCGAACTCAATAGACTTCCGCAAGACCGCTACAACTATCGGATCCACAAGCTCCACTGCCAACCCCCCAATCATACAATTAGAACAGCAAGAGGCCAATATAAATCGAGAAACGATTAACCGATCAATCAAAAACTTAAAAGAACAAAAAATCATAAAACACCGTATGAGTAGAACAAGGATTGAGAGATTCTGCACAGACCTGACAGAGATCGAGTGGCAGAGACAATCGCTAGGGCGATAGAAGAGACGGACTGTATCTGCGACTGGTCCCATCGCTGAAACCCTAGCTTGGTTTGATCATCGGCGATCGGCTCAACTGCGGTACGGAGGATAGAATAGAACTTCTCCAACCCTAGCTTAACTGAATCCGAGCGCAGCCGCTGGGAGAGACGATCGGCCGAGGAGGCGGACGTGGCCTTGTCTTCGGTGAGGGCTTCGACGAGCCTCGCGAGTTCTTCCGCCATTGATGTGCGCTCAAGCACGGCGAAATTATCGAATCAAATCAATTCATAGAACAAAGAGGGGAGAGAGGGAGAGAAAGGAGTGAGAACTGAGAAAGGGGGAAGAGGGAGGGAGTGCGGTAGTCGTGAGAATCGGAGTGAAGATTTTAGAAGAAGAAAATGAAAAGAGGTTTCCAGGGAGTTCACCCAAATTATATGTACTGTAAAAAATTTCAAAAGGGGATGAGAATCTGTGAAACACCGTAAAAATCTTCATCCTGGCCCCACGTCAATACTTGTTCTCCAAGGCTGGCACTAATTAAAATAAGGAGTATTTTGGTTACGAACAAGATCCCCTACAATATAATAGCAAAAGCAAGTTCTTTAGAAAAGAATTTGCCACGTGTCAAGCCTAGCAATTTTAGGTCAGTTTTTATTTTACTTTTTCCCCCAAAAATAGTTTTTATTTTACTTTTTCTCTCCTTTCCTGCTTAGCCCACGTTCTCCCAAAAACTGCTCTCAACTCCCTCTCATTCAGAAAGAAGCGGCGGGAGGAGAAGACCGAGGAACAACGATTCAAGGCGAGCGCGAGGAGGTAGGGTGGAGCCGGTGCGCGGGTGCGGGAAAGAGCGGGAGTGCTAGGTAGGACGCCGAGCGCGAGAGGGGAAAGAGGGGAGGTGATGAGGGCGGTGGAAACCGGCGGGGCTAGAGGCCAGATCCGGCGATTAGAGAAGGACGGAGAGGTGAAGAGGTTGTGCGGTGAGGATGCAGCGACGGATCGAGGCGGGGTTTATGCAATTTGAAGGTATAGCGATCCAGTCTATCCTTTCCCCCTTTTTGTTTTCGTTTTCATATGGTTTCTAGGGTTTCCGGTTGGTTTGCTTCGGTTCTTCCATGATTGAATCGTTTTGCCTCTTGATATGAGTTTCGGAATGGTTCTAGGGCTAATTTTTTCATGAAATTGTGAATTTGATTGGTTGTTTGTGTTCATATAGCTAATCAGATTTGTACGTGAATTGATTTTTGTTTCATTGACAACCATTGTACCATTACTGACAAAACACAATGAATTGATCTGTCATATGAAGAACAGGAAGCATGGAGCCAGAGGAGAAGCGGAAAAGGGAGCCACTCTACGTCGGATCGAGGCGGGGTTTATGCAATTTGAAGGTATAGCGATCCAGTCTATCCTTTTCCCCTTTTTGAAATCGTTTTCAGCGCTCATTGATGTTGATGCTCAGACATTGTAATGCTTGTGGTAATTCATTCTCCCTGGCTTTCTCAGTCACCTTCAGCTCTGCTCGAAATCCTGGAATAGAAGACTACAAATGGCACTCAGTTTGGGTGCGGAGACGGGGTTGGTGGCTGTGTGGGTGGCTGGAATGGGCTTGGCCTTTTCACTGTGGCGTTGATTCCGTTTCTCCCCTCCTTCTCAAGTTACTCAGGTGTTTTTCCCCCTCCCCTTGCATTTGATTGCTTGAAATCGGTATCTTTTGTTCATATTGTAATTGTGTGAAGATTTTATGCCTTTGCTCTGATTTTAGTCCCTTTTGTTTGATTGAGATAATGAAACTAACACATAGAAGTGCACAAAGGGTTCATCAAACGAAGCGAACACATTAAACAAATTATCAAAATCAGGTTATCCGAGTTCTCATTTTTTTTGTTAGAATTTTCATTGCAAACACAAAGTGCATTATGTAGCATATTTAGTTCTGAACTGTAAAAGTTCCATCTGTTCATAGGCGGTCTTCGTGACCATGATTGTAATTGGTGTGGTTTTGTAGGGAGTGGTGGCTTCGGGTTTGATCATCTTCGGTCAGCTATGGTGCACCGAAGAAAAGGGACGGGTCTTCGTGACCATGTTCAATTCCCTCTCGACATTGCTGGTTGAGCATCAGTTCTGATTTCTTTGTTTGTTTCAAGAGAGAGATGATTGGTTTCGTTCAAATGTATCAAACTGAAGAAATTCATGCTTTCTGACTCTAGAATTCGAATGATGCAACTGTGGAGGTTGAGCATGAGTTCTGATTTCTTTGTTTGTTTCAAGAGAGAGATGATTGGTTTCGTTCAAATGTATCAAACTGAAGAAATTCATGCTTTCTGACTCTGTTATATATGATTTGGTTTCGTTCAAATGTATCAAACTCCGCCTCCGACAGCCTCCAGTTTGGGGAGATATGAGCCGGTGTTGCCAGAGTTGGAGGCCGAGTCACCCAAAGTACTGCAGACTCCACTGCTAGAGCCTGAGGCTGAGGCAAAGCACCCTTCTCTCTCCCCATTGCCGCCCTCGGAGAAGACGATGCCTTCAGAGGCAGAGGAGATGGCGTTGGTGCCGGTTCCTCCACCCGCTGCTGTTGCAAGTGAGTTGTTCACTTTAATTCTCTTTTTCTGCCTCCAATTTCTTCTCCTCATATATATCTTCTCTTTCGAGATTTCATATTTGTGTGGTCCACCCTTCTTCAATTTTGAGTGATTTTGTGCAATCGTCTATTAGTATATTGCAACTTCCATAAAAAAAAGTCAATATATGCAATTCTGAATTACAAATCTCACAACTCTCAATAATTACTTGCCTAGAAAACTTACAATAAAAAAGTCAATATATGCAATTCTCAATTACAGGCAGAATATTAGCTCAAGAATCTCCTCTGAGTTGAAGTTCTGTATCAAATTCAATCTTCTTTAAATCTAGGTGCATCTATAGTTATATGACAACTTTGTGTATTCATGTATCTGTTGCAATCCATATGCTTCACCATTTTGACTTATTTCGTCTTTTCTGATGAAGCAAGGATGTAATTCATAAGAACAAGTCTGCTGTAATAGACTAGATCAACTAATTATAGGTCAAGTGGGGATTCATTTATTGATTTGACATGGTTGATGAACTTATGGTAGGCTCTGAATTAGTTCATGATGTCTATATTAGACAACTTTAAGAGATTTTTTCTAGGAGATGTTGTACAGATTGCAGGTATTGTGTTTTGTTCGTTACCTTGAATCAGTTAAATAAAGTTATTTCAGCTGTCAATCAGTATAGTTATTTCAGCTCTTCTTTTGTAGAAAGAGTTGGATTGGAAACTAATAATAAGCATCTGCAGCTCTCTTTAATGCTTAAAAAATTGATAATGTATAGACATCTGCATCTTTTATGTCACCTGAGATTTATACATAGCTTTGAAATGGCTGATGAACTTGAAATGGTAGGTTCTGAATTAGTTCTCATTGTTTTGAGATATCTTTTTAGGAGATGATATATTGACAGTGTGAGTTGTTTGATACCGAATAGTCTCATAAGTTGTCTGATCAAGCATCTACAGCTGCCCTTATGTCCAAATGTCCAATGCACTCACGGAATCATAGAACTGCAATTTTACTCAATGTTACTGCTGTAGTGATAAATAAATATAAAATGTGCTTTAGGTCTTGAAAGTTTCTATGCTTATACATTTTGAAAAGGTGCCTCATATTTAATTTTGAGGGTGTTTTTGACAATCTGAATGAATCAATTTTGTTGTCACCTTGCTCTAATTTCTTGAATTTAGTGGATTTCAAGGATGACAGAAGAAGCAACCAATGGGAATCCATGGGCACCAGATGCTAAAACCATGAGGCTAATATCAAGAGCTGCCTTTGAAGTGGATGATTATAGGAGGATTGTGGGATCCTTCATACAAGGTTCTTCCTCTTCCTAATCTTTTTATTTTTTGTGATAATTTTGAGGGTTGTTTATGCTCAATGGTCTTGATTGAATCTCGACTCCCTTGTAAAAAAAAATTCAAATAAAATTGTGAATTCAGATTGGCATTCTACATTGGAAATGTGTCTCATGCCTTTTTATCCGTGCTTTCATTTGTGTTGGATAATTTTGTATGCATTTCTGTATGGTCATTGTTGACATCCCTCCCCTTGCCTTCGTTGTTTAAGAGGTAGGTCTCCATGACCGTCGATGACTTGGTGACGAGCGATCCGAGGCATCTATTTCGTCTAGATTGATAAAATTGGTGATGAGGGGGGCATGCCAATAGAGACTCGAGATCTTGGCAATTGATGATCACCAATGCTAGGGCATTCTCCTTCTTTCCTTTGTTAAATTTTTAAAAACAACTGTTTTGCTTTTGTTTTGTCATGTTTATTTGTCAACTATCTGCTGATTGGAGTGCTCTCAACTATCTTCATATTATTTTGATCTACTTTGTTTATTGTTCTCTCTTTGTTTCTTTATTTTTTTTTACCAAGTCTGAATTATTTATTTGGTTAAGTGTTTCCAAATTTTGGCCCCCATACCACCAGGAGATTGCCAAAGCATCCGCTAGCACCCAGACGGAAACTGTGGACTGCGATGAGGCTAATGAAGATGAACCGAACCATGAAACGTCAATGATTTGTGCTCGAATGGTTGCTTCTGCTTGGGCAGTGGATTCAGGCATTTTGACGACAAGCGATGGCCAGCTTGAGATGAACGAGTGTAAGACTCCGGAGTTAATGAGGTGGAAAGTAAGGGATTATGTCAAGAAGGATACTTTTCTCCTTCGTGGAACGAAATCATGCATTAGCGGAGACATTAAGGTGGCGTTGACAATGGATGAATTATTCAATGCCATGTCCGATATTAAGGATCCCAATTGCGGGAAGAGTGCGGCTGCTCACTTCATGGACGAGTCGGATATCGAGGAGTGTGGAGACTCTTCGATTGATGACGAAACATACCAGCCGACTTGAATTTCCTTGCTACTGGTGCGTGGTTGAAATGGAAGCTGTGGTTGCGAACACTTGATTGTGTTTGCTGTCATTAGTTGCTGTCTATTGGTGTTTGCTGTCTAAATTAGCTGTCATTGGCGTGTTTTTTATTCCACTCGGAAGAATTGAGGGCGGGCCTCTTATTTTTTCTGTTTCGTAAGTGGGCCGGTGGGGTGAATTGAGAAATGTATTTCAGGTGGGCCTAAATTGGGGAGTATCTAAGTGATTGGGCCCATATGTCTTTTGTTTGCCTCAAGCCGGCCTACAGTGATCTCGTGATTGAATTTGGGCTCCGTACTATATTTACATATAATTATACTGTATTGATTTATAATTATGTGTTTATACTTTATATAGTTTGGTCTGCCCAGATTTAATTTTAGATTTCTTGTCGGGTTGGGGCACATGGGCGAAAATAGAAGTAGGTGAGATCATTTGAGGTTACTTATTGTATATTTTTCGGTAACACCCTCTGTTTGGTCTTACCTTATGTTTCTTTTGGTTTAACCACGGTATCTATGGACTATAAATGCGGACCAGAGGATCCTCACCGCCGTATCTATATATTTACTATTTTAGATGCGGAACACAACTTACTTATATTGTGAAACTTGTGTTTCTACCCTCTTTTGTACAAATATTTCACAAGACATCTAATTCATCGAACCTAGATATGAAATTGAGTTCATACAACTACTAAGTAACTTTTAGGGTACAAGACCCTTTTTTGTTCTTGTGGTTATCTTTTCTTTTCTTTTTTCTTTTTTCCTTTTTTTTAATGGTTTCACACGAGCTTCATAAAAAATATATTCTAGAATGGGTTCAAGATTGAAGTGCAAATTGGTAAATTAAAATGCTTAGTAAAAAAAAATTGGAATACAAGCTGGTAGATTAAAATGCACAGTAAAAAAAATTTGATAGTTGAAGAGCTCATGTTGGTTAACGCTCTAGAAGTTCATAAATGTATAAGATTGATATTTCTATCTTATGCCTCAAGGGCAAAGGTTAAAAAACTCAATCGGGAAAGATTGTCAAAAACACCATCAAAATTGCATATTCATAATAAATATGAATTAAATCTTCTTTTAATTTTAATCTTTTTAACAAATTGAACAGTAACTTTTTATTCAAAAAAGATTTTGCACCGTAATGTTTTTTCATTAATATTTTTAATTTTTTTTTTTAAGTTTTTCATTATGTAATTAAAGTTATAGAACAAATTCCACCATTAATAAATCTACCAATATCTTAATCAAGCTATTCTTTTTAGTTAGATACCAAAATATCTATATTTTTATTAACTAATATATATAGATAAAATTTTATTTTTATTAACTAAAATATTTATAGATAGGTAGATTGTGGCTTCTTGTGGTTTTGCCTAAATTATGAGTTTATGACTATATGTTATTTTAATAATTATTTATGATGAGATTTTTTTTAGAATCAACCACAAAGCGCTACATGTGCTTCTATGCATCAACTTTAGCATTATTTAATTATTTATAAGATACAGAGTTTAAGATAAGATAACATTGTATGAACCTATTCATGACACATATTTTCCTTATTCACATTCTTCATTTATTTTATTTTCAAATAAACCAAATCGAAACCAATTTGCAAAGGGCAAATCAATCTATTTTACCATACTATGTTAGGAAATTATGGCAATGTTTTTCGAGAAGAGAGTGCGTATAACTTAATCCCCAAACACATTTTCATCTTAAGCTAGTAAATGACATAAATTTAAGGAAAATTAAAGGAAATCGAATACTCATCGGGAAACATTTTATGTTTCTCGGATGAGTACTACTTACATAATTGAATAACATCCGAAAAATAAGATAATTGTATTTAGGTTAATTTTAAAAATCCCGTGCGTAGCGCACGGGTTTTAGACTAGTTATTCATTAGATGTGTCTCGTTGAAGAGGTAAATATAAAGACTTTGTGATGGAATGATCTTGTGTACAAAAATACAGTTAGAAATCTTGTCGGAGGGCATTAAACTTACAGAGGTGTCTTCAGGTGCCGAAGAAGGAAATAAAATAACGCATAAATCAAACGCTGAAAAGCTACCATCTATGTCTACCACTCTCTAATCGAGATTGTGTTTTATATGTGATCCTATCATATCTAGTCTTATGGGGTTACATTATCGGTTGAACGATTTGATTGGTGTGGGTTGTGTTTTGTATAAAATTCGATTATGGCAGTTGGAAGTTGCTTTGGGTAATTGCATGTTCTTGGTCATAACATTTCCTTATATTACATTTTTTTTATTAGAAAAGAATTCGAGTTCCCTGAAACTTGATGGCCGACCAAGTCGGCAGATAGAGAACCGTCAATACAAACCACACAAAGTACAAAAATCAACAAAGACGAAAGAGAACCCTAACAACCCATACAATACGACACTGCCAGTAAAGAAAACGATTATTTATGGCTGACTATTTATTTATCACTATTTTGCGTTCTGTGTATCATTTAATCTAAACATTTCATGCTTTCATTGGATTTTTGTTGGCCAATCAATATCCCTGAGCAGTTCCTAATGAATTCTATTGTAAACATCTGTGTCTTAATTGTCTAAGCAGTTGGCCTCCTTTATTTCGGATTCATATCAGTATCTACAAGTGTAAGCCTTCCATTTATTTTCATGTGTGGGAGAAGTACAATCCTATTACCTGTGAGCTTCCCCTTGGTTGTGTAAGGCTTGCTAATTCCCCTATATTCTAGCCTAAAACCTCATTAGTTGATCTTGCTAAGGGTACTAGATTGCAACCTTTTTGCTTACATTACTCTTCAAGAAAACCATTAAAGTTTATCCCTTCCTTAGATCCTTATAGCTCCAATATTTGGCTTATTATTTTGTGTAAATCTCATGATAACAAGTCTATCGCCCTTCTTCTTTAGCTTGGCCAAACTATAATCATATTGATAATATCTATCCTTACATCATGCCTAGGCATTTGTTGCTTATGCCTAGCACTTCTGTTTTTTAGAAACTAATTTCCCTTAAGGAATACCATCCTTATTATTCTCCCCAAAGTAATCTCGTGATGGCTCTTTCATTATCATGTTGCAATGTTCTCCTTGTATTGAGTATTTCCCTTGGCTAAACACTTTTCAAATCAATACGTGGTTTTGTATATGATAGTCCATGTAAGCCAGCCAATTAATTTATATTGGAATTCCATGCATATAGTAAATTTGTATGGACTGAGCTTAAGGCAATGCGGATTAACGATATTGTTTATATATTATTTCTTCCTAGTGATATCTTTGGGCCGGCGTCCCCTGTGCAAGTCTAAAGAATCTAATCCTTTTCTTATTTGGTTACAAGTCAAATTTCTTATGATATACCTTTGATAACTATGAAGAGTTTCTGAAGAGAATATCATGGTGATTATCCAATCTGCCTAATTGTTTCATCTGAATCTGGTCATAGGATGCTGGTCGAGTACGAAGTTGTGCACAACACTAACACTTGCAATGGAGAATGCGAATCCTTTATATGGGTGGTGACGAGCCTAGTACCGTCACTAGGAATTACACGTGCAATTAACTAGCCGTTACAATTCAATTTATCAATTGAGAAGGTTAAGGCGATGGGAGTAATTTAATCTACAGTTAAGCCAAAAATACCCAATTTGGTATTGATTATGGGCAATCAATGTATTCCTTAATTAGGAGCAAATCAAGGAAGTCAAGAGAGGTGGATGAATTATATAGAGGGGGGAGGATGGAAGGAGATCCATCTTCTGGCTACCGAGAAAAACACACAGTAAAGGAAAGATTACACTGATTGAGATTTTGGTATTACAATTGGCGCCGTGTGTGGGAACGAAGGGATGGCCGGAGCTTCTATTCCGGCTGAGGAAGTTGGCAATGAGATGGATCGAGAAGCTGAGCTCGGGAGGGTGTTGGCTGAAAGGAACCGCCAATTGGAGGCCTCACAAGAAGAGATTGCAGCGCTGCGTCGCCAAAACGCTCGTCTTGAGAAGGCCAACGGCAAGCGTCCAAGAGAGGAGAACGGAGGGAGCGGTTACCGGTTAGCCAGCATCATTCAGGGGGCTCCGGAGAGGCAGGCAGATCGGGGAAATCGGTATCACGACGAGGCCAGCGGGGTAGTATTTGATCGTTACAGGGGTCGCGAGACACTCCGCGACGAAGAGAGATGGGCTGACCCCTTGGAAAATTCACGTGGATGTCGAGACGAACGGGAGGAGGACGTGCGTGCTGATGCATTTCAAGACGAAGGGCCAGAGGGAGAAGCTTTCGAGCGAGAATAGACAGAGCGTGACAAGAGAGAGGCCTCGCATGACTATGACAGAAGAAGAGACCGGGATTACTTCAAGGAGCCTAAGGAGGGTTCTCGCAATAGACATGGACGCTCAGGAAAAATCAGCCAAGCCGAGGAGAGGCTGCTAAAGCTATTTGCCAACCAGGGACAGTCATTGGTCTCGGTCCAGGAGCAGGCCGAGGCAAGGCTGTCGCAAATGACGGCAACCCCGTTCACAAGGCGCATAAGGGATCAGCGTCCCCCAGATAAGTTTTTGGCTCCTACTTTTGAATTATATGATGGGAAATCATATCCAATTAATCATGTGGCATTATATACTCACAAAATGGCTTTATGGATTGGAAATAATGGCATAATGTGTAAGATGTTTCTTGCTAGCTTAGGAAAGACAGTATCTAGGTGGTTTCATGCTCTGCCCCCTAATTCAATCGGCTCATGGAGTCAACTGGCTCAAAGTTTTGTAGCAAGATACATAGCAAACAGTAGGGATCCGGTGTCGATCGATACGTTGTTTGCCATCCGACAGCGTAAGGGCGAGTCTTTGAGGCAATTCTCCTCGCGGTTTTTTGAAAGCTACTCGGACATGGACAATTGCGATGAAGGTACGACGGTAGCAGCGTTCCGATTGGCCTTACCAAGGGATTGCCGGTTGAGGGAGAGCTTGACATTGAGGACACCCGCCGGCTTAGCTGAATTGCAGGAGCGTGTCCGACAATATTCTAAGTTGGAAGAAGACAGGAGGGGCGCGTCGGATAGCCGACCGGCGTCACCAGGTCGTAGGCATCATGGTTTTGATGTGAGCAGGGAGAGAAATTACCAAGAGCGGAGTTCATTCCGCGACAAAGGGCTGCCTCCGAAGGCGCCTAATGTTGCTGTCCACACGGTGTTTAAGGTCCCGATCTATCGCATTCTCCGACAGATCAAAGACAAGCCCTTCTTTAGATGGCCGAACAAGATGCGAGGGGATCCCGCCGATCGCGACATGAGTAAATTCTGCTCCTTTCATCGTGAGAAGGGGCACATGACAGAGGAATGCAGAGTTCTGAAACAGTACTTGGAATATTTGGTCGAGAAGGGGCATTTGAAAGACTTCATCGAGGATCAGCCGACCATAGGAAACGGGAGAGGGATAGCAGACGCCGACCAACAAAAAGTGGAGCAAGGTGATGCTGGAAACAAAAAAGTAATATATTTGGTTTATGTGAAGCCGGGGAAAGGAGACCGGTATGGATACAGAAAGAGCTGTCACGAGCTCGAGGTCTTGAGGACGGAGAGCAGGGATCTAAAGCGACACAAGGGGCTGCCGAATGCTAGTCTGAGCTTCACAGATGAGGACCTTGACGGGATTCAATTGCCACATAACGACCCGCTGATCTTGACTCTTTCTGTTGGCAATTTCGAGATACGGCGAGTGTTGGTTGATTCGGGGAGTTCAGTGGACATAATGTTCTACGATACCTTCGTGAAGCTAGGGAAATCCTAACGAGATCTGATGCCGGTAGCAACGCAGCTGGTCGGCCTCAGTTCGTTCCCCGTATGGCCTAAAGGAGTGTTGAGGGAGGTTGTGAAGCTGGAAGGAAAGGCGCTGACGACGGAGTTCTATGTCGTAGATGTTCCGTCCTTTTATAATGTGATCGTCGGTCGGCCCTGGGTTCACGGCATGGGGGCGGTGCATTCGACCCTTCACCAAATGATTCAATTCTCCCATGAGGGCAGGTTGATTCGAGTCCGAGGTGATCAGATGATAGCCCGACAGTGCTTGAAGATCGACGGATGCAAGCCAAGATCTTACATGGTGCGAGCTGCGCCGCAAGTTCTAGACGAAGTAGGACTCCTGCCCAAGGAGAAGTCGATTGAAGAGCTGCAGAAAGTCATTGTAAGTGATTCTGAACCTTCTAAATACTTTTTAATTGGTGCAAACATTTTAGGTGACGAGCGAGAATCGCTAGTGGGTCTCTTGAGGCGAAATCGAGACATGTTCGCTTGGAGCCCATACGAGATGCAAGGGCTACAACCGAGTGTGGCTTGCCATCGGCTTAATGTTCACCCGGAAGCAAGGCCGGTGGTTCAACGAGCAAGACGATCCTCCATCCAACACACTGAGGCCGTCCTAGCTGAGCTTGACAAGCTGCTGGAAGCGGACGCTGTCTGGGAGGTCCGTTACCCTACATGGGTAGCCAACACCGTTGTGGTCAAGAAAAAGAATGGTGATTGGATGGTTTGTGTTGATTTCACCGACCTGAATAAGGCTTGTCCAAAGGATCTGTTTCCGCTTTCGAAGATAGATCAATTGGTGGATGCTACTTCCGGCCACGCACGTATGAGCTTCTTGGATGCTTATAGGGGATATCATCAGATTCCAATGTCAGAGCATGACCAAGAAAAAACTGCCTTTATAACTCCAAAGGGGATATTTTGTTACAAGGTGATGCCATTCGGGTTGAAGAACGCCGGAGCCACGTATCAACGCATGATCGTGAATCTGTTCGGAGATATGATTGGCGACAAGGTGGAAGTGTACATCGATGATATGGTGGTTAAGAGTAAAGAAGAAGACACGCATCTCATCGATCTGCAGGCTGTTTTCGACAAGATGAGGACCATCAATTTACGTTTGAACGCTTCAAAGTGTGCTTTCGGAGTGAGCTCGGGGAAATTTCTTGGTCATTTGGTGACGAGGAGGGGCATAGAGGCCAGCCCTGATCAGATCAAAGCTCTGCAGCAACTGAAGAGCCCAAGCAAGGTGAGAGATGTTCAAAAGCTCGCCGGGATGGCTGCAGCGTTGAATCGATTCATTAGTCGATCGTCCGACAAGTGCAACCCATTCTTCAAATTGCTAAAAGGTGATCGGCTGTTCCAATGGGATGCAGAGTGTGAGCAAGCCTTGGGAGAATTGAAAGCATATCTGCAGTCACCACCGATACTGACGACGCCGAGCCCAAGTGAGAAACTCAGTTTGTATCTAGCCGTGTCCGAACACGCCGTGAGTGCGGTGCTTGTCAAAGAGGAAGGAAGGGTACAACGACCTATATACTACATCAGTAAAGCCCTGCTAGGTGCAGAGACGAGATATGCGCCGCTCGAGAAGCTTTTGCCATCACTCGTGGTGGCTACGCGCAAGCTAAACCACTACTTCCAGGCACATCCGATCGATGTGGTAACAGCTCATCCGTTGAAGTCGCTCTTGTCAAGCTCGGATTTGTCGGGGCGAGTTGCTCGTTGGGCGGTGGAATTAGGCCAGTATGAGATCCGATTTGTTCCAAGAACGGCAATAAAAGCGCAGGTATTGGCTGACTTTGTAGCCGAGTTCACTGGTGAGACATCGCTCGTCGACGAGGGGATATGGCTCACTCGGGTAAGCCAGCAAAGTGCTTGGGAGTTGCAGGTCGACGGCTCTAAGACTCGCAGAGGATCCGGCGCCGGATTGGTGCTGATAGCGCTGAATGGGGAGGTGATTCGTACCGCGGTTCGACTTGGTTTCTCGACGACGAATAATGAGGCCGAATATGAGGCAATGATATTGGGGCTGAAGGCGGCGTTGGGTGAAGGAGCAAGTGGGATCACGGTGTACTCGGACTCGCAGCTGATTGTGAATCAAATTCGAGGCGAATATGAGTCTAAGACGCCACAGATGATGGCCAACTGCCAAGCCAATCGACACCATTCATTGAAATAGCAAGGTCACTCGAAACCCATGTATATCAGATACCTCCGTCACGAGGCCGTGAGGAAGCTATCTGAGGGGCAATTGACGAGCCTAGTACCGTCACTAGGAATTACACGTGCAATTAACTAGCCGTTACAATTCAATTTATCAATTGAGAAGGTTAAGGCGATGGGAGTAATTTAATCTACAGTTAAGCCAAAAATACCCGATTTGGTATTGATTATGGGCAATCAATGTATTCCTTAATTAGGAGCAAATCAAGGAAGTCAAGAGAGGTGGATGAATTATATAGAGGGGGGAGGATGGAAGGAGATCCATCTTCTGGCTACCGAGAAAAACACACAGTAAAGGAAAGATTACACTGATTGAGATTTTGGTATTACAGGTGGATCAAAGTTTACTAACCTACAAAATAATGTGTAAGCATGAAATGATTTTAGGAAAAGAATTGATAGTTTGACTTATATACCACGAATTGCTAGTGTTTCCATTGGATTATCAGATAAGTCACCTAATAATCATCCTCTCAAGACTCTACTAGGTAATTGGTTTCCGGTTCATGGTTCTTCCTACAATCTTGGCCACGGACCTAAATTAGGTCAATTGTGAAAATAGGTTACTGGAACTCTAGAGGTATCGGAAACAAAAACCTATGGACAGAGCTTAAAGCTATGTGGATCAATAATCACATCCAACTAATTGTTTCCAAGGATCGATGAGTTGATTATTTGCAACACTTGGGTATGCACATATACCTTAGTTATTCGCCGCATCTGTTGGATTAAATTCTAAGGAGATAACTATGAGACTATACATCTATATAGTTAGAATTACACTTTAATTGCAGATACCTATTAGTTACGACAACATCTCTTTGGTAATGTAATGGAATTAATGAAATATTTAAGTAAATATGTCTCAAATTAGACCGCCTCCATCTTAAGTTTACTTAATTTAACTATCTTTTTTAAAGAATTTGAGGCTTCTTAGTTGGTAGTCGGACCAAATAAAATAATTTATATAGTATATATATATATAGTGTGTGTGTGTACGACTCATTTTGTGCATATATAATTGCATGCATAGTGTATAATTTGTGTACACCATGTTTGTTGTTCCTTTCATCATATTTAAATTTAACACGAGGGTATGTACTTTTGAATTTCATACACACATAATGGTTAGACATACATACCATTAAAATATGCAACAAATCAATAATTTACCTCCCTATTATCATTCTAAAACTATGCACTCACCTATTGTGCCTTTCGTGTTAAATCAACAATTTAACATGAGGATGAAGTTCAAGAAATTATGCCTAAACGAATTAGTATCGAATACATATAGGATCACACAATAACAGTTAAATGCTTTGACAAATTAAGAGTCCGTGAAGAGCCAGGGAAAAAAACGGAGGTGTCTAAAGCTCATGGATGAACAGGTGTAACCACTTGCTCCTATTATAAATTCCATTTGGGTTTGAAAAATAATTGGCTTCAATTATTTATATTTGCTTGATTTGCATAGGGGGAATTGATCGAAATCACTGCACTACGTACTGTTTGGGGTGAATGTTGATCTTTTTGACTCAATAATTGAGCATGGGAAAGATTACGACATATCAAATGTGTTGGTAAGGGATGTCAACCCAGATTTCTACAAGGAGGGGAAAAAGAAGCTAGAGTTGGTTATTACTTAGAGTACTCTTATGCATAAAATCCATGGAGGGAGCTCTTCGATGGCTAAAGACACATTTTGTACTCTTGAAAATCTGGCAAAAGTTGTAGATGCTATGACAAGATTTGCTAGGACTAAAGCTCCGCCAGCTTCTTGTAGAATGAAGAAGTTGTTAGGAATTAGTATAATAGGGTTAATAAGTGTAATTAGTAGAAAGTTGGGTTTAAGGTTATAAATACCTACAAAGTGTATTGTGCGGGGCATCAATGAATCAATTCAAAACACATCTTCTATCTCTCGCTTTCTCTCTAAACTATCTTCCTCCTCCTCATACCAAACCTCCATTGAAGTCATGGTCTCTCTCTATCCAACCTTCGGGGTCTAACAAATTGGTATCGAACCAGCGGTTCTTCCAACCTATTTCGGGAATGGCAGACGACGCCGACTGAACACAATCGCAACCAAGAAACGAGCTTTGGAGATTCTTGAAGAATTCAACAATCTCAACCAAGAGGATGGCCTTGAGGAGTACAATGAGCGAGATTTGGGGAACTCCGATCAGGATTGTTGTTCGTCAATCCGTATTTGCCTGAATCGTATTTCATCTCATGCTACATCAATGGGCTGAAGTTGAAGATCAAACCCCTAGTAAAATTGGGGAGGCCTAAAGAATTGATGGATGCCATGGAATTGGCTACGATCCACAACAAATCGATTTAAGAAAGTGTCGATCAGGATATGATCAAGCATCAAGAAGGGATTGATCGCAGGATCAATGCGTTGATTGAATGGTTTATTGACGAGAATAAGTTGGAAGCATTCCGGTCGGAAATCGTTTCACAATCGGGGCAAGAGTCGGAAGGCTTGATTGTTGAAAAGAATCAGTTGGGAGCACCGGTCTTATACAAGGATTTCTCAAATGACGAGGATGATTTGCAAAAATCGCAAGAAGCATTGGCAGGCCCTGAGTCAAGAAATTGAGGACGCCAAGGAAGCAAGGGTTGCATACGGGGATGAGCTTGAATCCTCAACCGAATAAACGAACCCATAAATCAATGAGAGCTCTAACGATTTCCAATCTATGTCCTTGATGACAAACGAGGTGAAGAACCTGGAGAACATCGAAAACAACAAACAAGAGTCGCATATCGTTCACAACGAGTCTAAGATAAACTCCAGTCCGCCTACTAATTCTGATTACATATCAAATGAGTTGGGTGAATCTGTTGCGAACTCGTTTGAGCAAATCAAGTTTGGGTTCGATAACTTTAGGGTGATCTTAATTGAAATTTTTGGAGGTTCGATTGCACCCAATGTGTTTGTAGTAATGTCTGCCCATGTGGAATCATTGTTTGTTGTTGCTGCATCAATGGTTAAGGGTGGGACTCAACATGGGAACTTAGTTTTCGACCCAAGAATTTCTGCAATGTGTATATGGCTTAGTGATTCCTTGAAGAATTACGATCATACTGATCCAGAGGGGTCATAGAGCTGTCAATTTAGCGTATCAAATGACAGTGTGTGCATGGATTGTGAGATGGATAAGGATAGAATAATAGGTAGGAAATCTTTGTCTAATCAGTTGGATTACAAGAGAAGGGAGGCCACTCCTTTGTTCAGTCTCAAGCTCAATCGAGAGCAATCGAAATTGATGCCCTTTGATAGAAGACGAGTAGACCTCGAGGAAAAAATTCGAGACTCAATCATGGTGCCTTGCAAGAGGAAAAGATAGCAATAATGTGCTTTATGTGCAACGGGAATTTAGGAAGCCAACCTTTGGTCTAAAGGATGTAGTAATTTTAGTTTTTGATTCATGTGGAAACTATGGGGGTTGTGGACAAAGTGCTATAATGAAGTCCGAAAGTAATGGTGTGTTTTGGAGCTCAGAAATTCAAGTTGCTGAATAACTGTGGGTATGGAGAGCTCATAGAATAAAACCTTTGTTTTTAATCTAGGAGGACATGAGCTACAAATGGAAGTTTTTAATGTTGTGGTTGTGAGTATGAGTGGTGGAATTAAACAACATGATGTCATACGTGAGCACGGTGACGACATGTTACAAATCATGTGTACAACTTGCTTGAAGGTTAAGGGAAGCAATGTAGCCTGAGATGCGTGCTTCTAGCCATAGGACGTTGGATTAAGCTTTTACATTTGACTTGGAAGCAGCACATCAAAACATATATAAGGAATTTGGGTGAGCAAGGGAAGCATCAATTCTACTGTCATAATTTGTCCAAATATTGGCTCCAAGTGCAGCTCACTAGCAAGTTGAGGATGTTTCTATCACAAGAAGATAGGAAGCAAGCTCAAGAGTCCTTAATGTGCAAGCTTGGAATAAATTCAATTTGAGTGGCATGATGCAATATGGAAATAAACTACATGAGGCATTAGATGTGAATTGCTCTTGTTCTTTCATGTGGGAATTGTTGGTAGGCATTTCATTACAACATCTTGTCATTTGTAGGACTCAAGGGGTTGACTGGTCACTTAGCACTAGTAGGGACAACAGTAGCAATATAGGAATGCATTTGCATGTATTTTCACTTTGAGTCATACTAGTTGTACTCCGCCAAATCCGTTACCAACATCAAAAACCAAATTCCCCTAACCCTAGACCTCAAGAAGGTCCAATACCACACATGGGCGAAACTATTCAACACCGCCTGTAATGTTAGGAATTAGTATAACAGGGTTAACAAGTGTAATTAGTAGAAAGTTGGGGTTGAGGTTATAAATACCTACAAAGTGTATTGTACGGGGCATCAATGAATCAATTCAGAACATATCTTCTATCTTCTTCTATCTCTTGCTTTCCCTCTAAACTCTCTTCCTCCTCCTCATACCAAACCTCCATTAAATCCACGGTCTCTCTCCATCTGACCTTCGGGGCCTAGAGAAGCATCGGTTACCACCATATTTGATGCAGAAGCAAAATTATATCTTTTAAGAGCTATCTTTTATCTTTTAGTTATGGATTATTATTAAGGTTTTATCTTTTTCTTTTTGACTTAATGCATAAATTTAGATAACTTAGGAACTTCTATCTTTTATCTTAGGATATATTTAGGAAAGTTATATCTTTTATATTAGGTTAGTTTTCTTCTATTTAAGCAATTGCAGGCATGAGCCATAATCATTAATTCATATTATTAATCAAATATTGGTTTAGAGAACTTTCTCTTTATCTCCTTGGTGGATTCCAAGCCCCTTTCTGGTGGATTCCATGCATATTTCCCAGGGTTTCGTCGCTTGCGAACCCTTTATCATTAAAGGCTCGCGCTTGCGTGCCTTCCACGACTTCCTACAGCGCCAATTTGCATCAGAGTAGGTTTCTCCTGTTTGTTTTCAACTTGAAGCGTGATGGGAGATCAACAACTTACCAAGGCAGACTTTCAAGAGTTCTCTCAAGAGATTTTCGTGGCCTTTACCATGACTCTTAATGGTCTGGGTGATCATTTGGCGGCACTGTTGGCCGGTAACAACAACAACGGTGGTGCTGGCACTAGTGGAAACAACGGTGGTGTTGGCGCATGTGGAAACAACGCTGGCAATGGCGCTGGCCGCGGGGGTAGTGCTGGCAAAGATGGTGCAAACCGTCGGGGTGGTAATGAGTCCAGTTCGAAAGAAGAGCCTCCTTGAAGAGGATCTCGCGGAGAATCAAGGCGACACCCAAAATCGCCATGATTATCGAGTTAAGGCTGATATTCCTCCGTTCCATGGGAATATGAGCGTCGAAGAGCTCCTGGATTGGCAGATTGTGGTTGATAGATTCTTTGAGATCATGGGGGTCCCGGAGAACAAACAAGTTAAGATGGTAGCAATCCGTCTTAAGAGTACTGCTGCTGTCTAGTGGGACAAATTGGTGGTCCAGAGACAAAAGCAGCGGATGAAGCAACTAATGATGGAGCGCTTTTTGCCTGATGACTATGAGCAAATTTTGTACAAGATGTACATTGAATATGCTCAGGGCAATAAGAAGAGTGTGGCAGAGTATACCACTGAGTTCCTACGATTGTGTGAGCGCAACGACGTGAATGAGACTGAGAACCAAAAGGTGGCTCGCTATATCAGTGGGTTGAAGAGTTCAATTCAAGAGAAGATGGGGATGCAGACATGTTGGACTATCACTGAGGCTTCTAGCCTGGCGCTAAAGGCTGAATTGATGGAGAAATCCCCCAAGAATTTCTCATATTTCTGCAAGTATTTCCAACAAAATAACCATGAAGCAACGTGGGATGCAGAAAAGGATGTCGAGTCCAAAGAAAAGACCGCGAACAATTGATAAGGATAAGGGTACAACATCCTCATCAACAAAGGCCCCTACCAAGGTGTCCAATCAGAAGCCAGCAAATCCTTATGCTAGACTGACCGGAGACAATTATTTTCGATGCGGAGGCGTCGACCACAAGTCAAACGTTTGTTCATCCAGGCGGACAACCGCTATTGTGTATGCTGACGACGAGGAAAATGATGATGGGTACTCCGATGCTGAATTTGCTGAAGAAGAATCTGATGAGCGGGTGAACATCATCCTTCAGCGGTTCTTGTTTCCATCCAAAGAAGAGGGGTAATGTACCAATCTGTTTCTGGCACACTGTTCTATCGCAAGCAAGGTATGTAACTTGATTGTTGATAATAGAAGTGTCGAGAACTTGGTCTCACAAAAGTTAGTGACTTATTTGGGGTTATCGACGAAGCCTCACGACAAGCCCTATGGACTAGGGTGGGTGAATGAAGGGCCGCAAATGCAGATCTCTTTAACTTGCAACGTGCCTCTTTCCATTGGTAAGCACTATAAAGAAGAGGTACTTTGTGATGTCATAGATATGGACATTTGTCATGTGTTGCTTGGTTATCCTTTGGCAGTTTGATCATGATGTCACCTACAAAGGACGAGATAATGTGATGTTGTTTAAGTGGAACGGTCATAAAATTGCAATGGCTCCAGTCCTGTGTTTTGATAAGCAGGTAGGAAGAAGGAAGTCCAATTTCTTGGTGATGAGGCAAGGTAAGGAGGAGCTGGAAGATACTGGGCATTACAGAACATCTAACTGGGGTCCTACATCTAGTAGAGAACTCAGGGTCGAGTTCTTCATAAGTGAAGGAGACTGATGCAGGAGCAAAATTATATCTTTTAAGAGCTATCTTTTATCTTTTAGTTAGAGATTATTATTAAGGTTTTATCTTTTCCTTTTTGACTTAATGCATAAATTTAGATAACTTAGGAACTTCTATCTTTTATCTTAGGATATATTTAGGAAAGTTATATCTTTTATATTAGGTTAGTTTTCTTCTATTTAAGCAATTGTAGGCATGAGCCATAATCATTCATTCAAATTATTAATCAAATATCGGTTTAGAGAACTTTCTCTTTATCTCCTTGGTGGATTCCAAGCCCCTTTCTGGTAGATTCCATGTATATTTCCTTGGGTTTCGTCGCTTGCGAACCCTTTATCATCAAAGGTTCGCGCTTGCGTGCCTTCCACGACTTCCTACTGCGTCAATATTGGTTACCAAAACAGTTCGTACGTGGTTGGTATGGTATTTTTTGTACTATTTGCCAACTCTAAAATTAGTAATGACATTTTAAATTGGGCAGTGATACTGGAATCATACAGTTTCATACCACATAACCAAAATGAATGGAATTAAAACAAAATCAGAGAGGTAATAAAGATGTTGTCTTCAACTATGAAGCCAACCCGATAGTGAAAAATCATGTATATCCAGCTTCCTAGCATCATTGTCCAAATGGGTCTTTTGCAAAGCATTAGAGCAAAAACAGTGTTCATGTTCTTTCATTTGCACAACTGAGGTTTATAAACAATTAATGTTTGAAGGACAAGGCCCGTCTCGTTTCACAAGTGAGGGACAAGATCTACATATACATGATTAAAAAAAAAACATGTCCCAATCCTATCTTGCAAAAATTACACGAAATGGGACGCGACATAACCCTCGTCCCATCCCATCTTGTCCCCACCCCTAAGAGCGTCAGCATTCATGGGGCAACCCCATTCCTAATTTTTATTATCTCTCATCGTAATATTTCGACACCTCATTTTTCAATACTTCTACCTCTTCCTCTAAGATTTTCCCTACACCCATAAGTTTACCCCATTACTTATTTTTTTAACTTTATCTATACCCCACCACAATTGTTTACCAATAAAAAATTAATTAATTTAATAAACAATAAAAACAAAACAAATAAAGTGAAATACCCCAAATTATTTTTGGGCTATTTCTTATTTTTATTTAGGGAAATTCCGTCTGGTGCCCCTGTGGTTTATGCTATTCCGGTTGGTGACCCAAAATGTTCCGTTTGGTTCCCCTGAACTTTTAAAAAAGTTCGCCCCGTGACCAATATCCAGTTTAAATGTAACTCCGCCAGTTATTTGTTGTAAAAGAAAAAAATTATTTGAAAATTAAATCAGCCCCCACCAAGATAAAAAATTGAATTAAAAAAAAAAGCAATACGCACAAGAAAAGAAACAAAAGCACTTAAAAACCCTAACGCTCTCTTTTGAGAGAGTTTGGACGCCGCCCTCCTGATTCACATCAACTTTGCCTACCGGCCTCCCACAACGCCGCCACCGCCTTCCATCACCCATCATCCCCCGCCTTCGGGTCGAGCTCTGCCTCCGAAGCCTTTATCCTTGATGTCCGTCGCCAACCGCGACCTTATCCCCTCGTTGTTGCATCTCCAGCGGTTCAGTTCCGCACCGCCCTTGTTTCCAGGCCTTTGGGTTGTCTGGTACCCGTCGCTTTCCGCAATGGGCGCTTGACTCCAGGCCGCTGCTCGTCGACCGCCGATTCAGCTCCACTGGCCACACGCCGACCTCTGTCACCACACTGGAGCCTCCTCGGTTCCTTCTCCCTTGATCTACAGGGTCTACGTCACCCTCCGGCTCCACCGCCGCTCACCGACCGCCAAATCGGCTCCAATAGCCACACACCGACCTCCGTCACCACACTGGAGCCTCCGCCGGTTCCTTCTCCCTTGTTCTACAAGGTTTACACTAGTAACGCCACCCCTCGGCTCCACCATATGCATCTCCGGCCGTCCTTCCTCTACAAGATGGGCATGACACCTCTTCGAGGCTCCGATGCCAAATACCCACCCACAGTTTCTCAGCCATCGCCACCAACTCCTCCGCTTGGAGCTCCGTCGCTGATTCCTTCGGCTCCGGTTGTCTCCTTGCTACTCGGTTGCCGCACCTCCACCGCGTGCCCTTCAACTCTACGCCTACCGGGTTCCTCCACGTCTCCATCGAGCTCCTTTATCCCTTCCTTTTGATCCTCCTGCGCCACCAACCCTTTTGTTTGTTGTTGTCCGCTCTTGCAGTCGCTTTCTGGTTCATCTCTGCCCGGTTTCTCTTCCTTGTCTTGTTTTGTATCACCTCTTTTAGGCTTATCCTTGTGGTAGCCTGCCCACGATTTTATTATCGTCCTTGAGGACTGAGACGAAGTCTTGGGGTTTGATTGTGCTTTGGTGTGGTTTGTGGTTGTTTTGCGGGTTAGTATACTGTGTTATTCTTGTTGTGTTGTAGGCTTCTTGTGAGCGCTGATTGATGTGTCATGTTCGATGACGTCGTGGACGTGTGATTGACATCTGAAGGCTCATCGAGTCCATAATCTGAGGTGTCCACTGGTCCCCAAAGTTCGTTGTAAGCATTGTCCCTTTTGCCGGTCGTTTCGTTCTTCTTTAGCTCGTGTTGCACAGTATAGGATGGCTTGTACGTTCCTTGTTTTTATTTTCTGTCATTTGCTTCTGTTATTTATTTCTGTCATTTGCTTCAGTTATTTGCTTCTATTGTACATGATGGTTAGTCCATCCACCGGCTTGTCTGGTCTCTCGGTCTCTCTAGGCTTGTCTAGAGAACTGAATTTCTTATCTTGCTTCAAAAAAAAAAGCACGAAGTAATAAAAAAAAGAAACAAAAGAAAAAAAGCACGAAGGCTTTCTTCCTTCATCTAGAGATTGACTTCAAGGAAGAAGACTGCACAGTGGTAGGCGCGGTCGGTGGTGAAGAGCAACGTCGGAAAGTCGACCGGTGTGTGGGAGCCTCGACAGGTGATGTAGATCAGATTGGGAGACTCTACCGCCTTCAATCTCAATCCTACAGGTTTGAATATCGATTTTATTGTTGAAACAAGATCTGAATTTGGCCTCATATTTTTCGTGATGCTCATGCTTATTGTAAATCTTGTGATCGATGCCAACGAGTAGGGAACTTGTCAGGAAGAAATGAAATGCCCCAAATGCGTTTAATGTTTTGTGAAATATTTGATGTTTGGGGAATTGATTTCATGGGGCCTTTCCCTAGCTCTAGGGATGACAATTTCACCCGCACCCGACGGATATCCGTCTCACCCGACCCGAAAAAGTGGGTGAAAATCCGAAATAAAGCGGATATTAAATGGGTGATGGGTGAACGGGTGATGGGTCGGGTCGGATTCGGGTGAAGACATTCCCCACCCGTCACCCGACCCATCACTCGATCCGTCACCCGACCCGTTACCCGACTTATATTATATAATTATATTTTATATGCGAAATTACTAATATACTCCCATAAACCCTAATTCAAGATACCTATAAATGATTTCGAGCTTATAGGCTTTGGTCGTTGAAGATTATGTTTTCTCTTCTTTTTATTCATAATTGTTGTAATGTTTTTCTCTAGCTTGAAATGTTGAAAGTTGTAGATGTTTACACGTATTTGACTGAATTTGACTATATTTGGTACTTGTTTATTAGTCGATGTGTTCGACGTATATTTTTCAATAATTTTTTTTGATGAATTTGACGTCTTATATTTCACCCGAATTATCACCCGATCACCCGGTGGGTGATGGGTGGACGGGGCGGGTGAAATATTTGGTGGGTGATGGGTCGGGTAGGGTGAAGGATTTTGGGTGGTGGGTCGGGTGACGGAAGTACATCATCCACCCATCACCCGACCCATTGCCATCCCTGCCTAGCTCCTTTGGGAACCTTTATATATTACTTGCTGTGGATTATGTCTCCAAGTGGGTGGAGGCAAAAGCCACCAAAACTGATGATTCACGAGTTGTTGCAGGGTTCTTGAAGGACCTCTTTTCTACATTCGGTGTGCCACGAACATTGATAAGCGACAGGGGGACACACTTTTGCAATAAAACGGTGAGTGTTCTACTCAAGAAATACCATGTGACGCAAAAGGTGTCCACCGCCTATCACCCCCAAACCAATGGGCAAGCCGAGGTCTCAAATCGCGAAATCAAAGCAATCTTGGAGAAGACGGTTGCCCCTAATCGTAAGGATTGGAGTTTGAGATTGGATGATGCATTGTGGGCCTATCGTACGGCATACAAGACCCCAATTGGTATGTCACCATACCGATTGGTGTATGGAAAAGCGTGTCATCTTCCAGTCGAGCTCCAACACAAGGCCTATTGGGCGGTGAAGGAGTGTAACATGAGGATCAATGAAGTTGGCGAGTTCCGAAAGCTCCAAATTCAGGAGTTGGAGGAATTGAGATGGGACGCTTATGACAACGCCGTCAACTATAAGGACAAGACCAAAGCTTGGCACGACAAGCACATATTGAGGAAATATTTCAAGGTGGGGGATAAAGTCCTCCTCTATCAATCCCGCCTTACACTTTTCCCTGGAAAGCTTCGCTCTCGTTGGGCAGGCCCTTACACCATCGTTCATATCTTCCCACATGGAGTGGTGAACATCAAAGATGAGAAGAGCGGCGTCGTGTTCAAGGTAAATGGTCATAGGCTTAAAATTTACTTTGATGGATTCTCCACAGACATAAAAGAGGAGATGGCTCTTCAAGAGCCAGCTGAAGAGGCTCAGTGAGGAGCCACTACGTTGGGCCAACGACAAGAAATAAAGGCGCTTCTCGGGAGGCAACCCGAGGTAAGTAGATTATAGCCAGCTTGTGAGTTTTACTTTTCTTCTCCTTTACTCTTTCTAATTTTTGTTGTTTTGATTTCATTGAGACAATGAAAACTTCAAGTGTGGGGGAGGGGATTAGTGTACATAGTAGGTTGCACTGCATATCGAGCATGCTTCAATTATTTTGCATAACATTCATGTTTTAATGTTTCGCATCTTAGTTTTATTTTAAGAAAAACAAAAAGAAAAAAAAAAGATGAAAAAAAAATGATGAAAAAGAAAAAAAAAAATCATGCATTTGCATAAAATATGTCATTGTTTAAACAACCACCAAGCTAAGTGAGTTCTCAAAATTTTATTGAAATTATGATCATATAAGTCCCATGACATGTTTGAATTGCTCTAGCCTTATCCCACTTATTGTTTTTATGTGAAACATAGCCAGGTGAACATAATTGAGCTTGTATGATCTAAGTTCCTAGCATGACTGAAATCCAACAAAAATTTAACCTTGTGAGATTGGTTTTTGGCCTTATTGGGACTACACTTCATTGAGTCCTTTTGCTCTTGTTTCATGTGTGTGAATACTCTCCAATGCTTCTACCTCTTGGAATTGATTTTGTTATCTATGTCAAGGATGTACTTATATGGTTGTTATTGCTAAATTTCACATGATTGAGGCACCTTTATTAGCCTTATTTGACTCTATTCCACCTTACATATGATCCTCTGCTTTAAGCCAATTTGAGCCTAATTGCCTATTCCTTTATAGCTCCACAAGATTTTCCATAGCCAATTATAGCCTGACCCCATCCGGGAATTAGGAATGGTTGGTGAATATTTATATTGTGGATGATGGTTTTTAGTGGTGGATTGTATGGTTGATGTACCCTTATGAGATGTTTGATTATTGCTAGTATATTCATTACTTGGGACCTAAGGAGGATAAAATTCACTTAGGGGTAAAAGTCAAGGAAAATCATTTGATATAGCATGAAAAAAAAGGTAGAAAAAGAAAAGAAAAGAAGAAGAAGAAAAAAAAGAATAAAGGAATGAGTTGAGTATGGTTTGTAAAGTTATATGCTTGAGATTGGAGTTGTATTACATTGTAGAGCTATGGTATGAGTTTATAAGTGGTATGATGATTTGGTTGCTTCCTTAGTTCCCGGATTATGAGCACCACATGGCCTAAATTGTTCCATACCTTATGTTTTCTACCTTGGCCCCATTACAACCCATAAAAGACCTGATGATTTTTGCTGGTAATGACATCCACGGTGGAGATTGTGATTCAATTTCAATTCCTATGTAGCTTAGTTGCATTTTGGATAGAGTTGAAGTGTTAATTGATAAACCTAAACACTTGAGTGAGAGCGAAAACACTTTATTCCCGGTGAGGTTGGATGTGTAAGCATGCGGGTTACTTGATCACATAAATACTTGCTAGGACATTTGTTTGCCTTGTATATGTTGGCACTTTGAGGAGGTATTGCTTTTGATGAGGCTATTGCATGAAGGATTGTGTTCGTGGGATGAATGACTCATAAATGTTTTGTTTTGCTCGAGGTCGGACAAGCAAAAGGCTAAGTGTGGGGGAGTTTGATAATGCATATTTAGATAGGCATTATAGAGTAGTTTTAGGGTCATTTAGATGTATATAATGCATTTTAAGGGGTTAGTTTACTTGTTTTCCCATTTGGTGTTTAAGTTCGGAATCTACACAAGTTTAGTGTTTATTTGTAGATTGAGGATCCGAAGTAGTAAGGAGGTCAATCATGAGAGTTCTATGGACCATATGGAGGTGAGAACGAGCTAGAGAAGCCAAGTTGGAATGCAGAAGGAAGAGGCAAAGGACATACAAGAGGAAAACCGCACCCGCGGCAAGAGGAACAAGGCAAGACAGAAAACCGCACCCGCGACCACCAAAACCGCACCCGCGACCACCAAAGCCGCGCCCGCGGCCAAGGGGGCAGCACCCGCGGTTCTCCTGGGCCGGATTCAGCGCCGAATTTCTATTCCTATTAAGTGGGCCTATCTTTGGGAAATACTTTCTAGGGTTTTTATGACGATATTCTTAGGTATTTAAAGACTTATTTTAGTTGTTTTTAGTTATCTTTTATCCTTTGAAGAATTGAGAGACGGCGTTTAGGAGCATGAGCAACTAAACTGATCGTGTTTTGCCTACGATCAAGACTTGGTTTTGTTGAATCGTGAGTTTGGAATTCTAGTTTATTTCTATTAACTTCTTCAATTTCTTTGTGCTTTAATTGCTTGATGGTGTTGATTCTACCTTGATTCGCGACCACGTTAGAATTGCATCATTTATAGGGTTTTGATTCATACGTTTGTGAAACCTAATCCAAAGTAGCAAATACAATTAAGTGGATCTCGTAGAAAAGCTTGATTGTATAGGAAGTTGACTATAGGTTAAATGTTAGTTCTTTAGGGAATTAATATTGCTTATAAGCTTTATATATCTTGAGACTTAGTGCTATTCCTAGGATTAGACCTTAATCCGTGTTAAGATTGCCTAGGAGTAAGGGACTATTAGGACTCATAGGACTAATAATCTAGTTAAATCAAGATAAGAGTTGATGATAGAAAAGATACAACTAGAAGGAAGAACTATGATCAAGGAGACGAACCAAAGTTGAGATTCGTAGGTGAAACATCTCATTCATCATTGTTTACAACCCTCACCATTATTCACTTATTCAATTCTTTGCATCTTTACATCTCTACAACCCATTTGTTTACTCTTGTTGGTGATTATAACGCATAAAGTGACGGTAGTTCCATGTGGATCGACTCCGGACTTACTAGCTATACTAGTTGGTTAGTTTGGATATTCTTTTGATAGGAAACACAACGATTTTGTCCTGTCAGAATGCGCTACAAATGTGTGGAGTACTTGGATGTTGAAGTGGTTGATATCGACAAATGCAATATGCTCGATGTTTATATTGAGTTGCTACAAGAGGCTGCAAAGAAGGAGTTGTAAAAAGATGGTGCAAGTTAAAGGTTCACAACAATGTCTCATTGAAGATGATGTAATGGGATCGGCACCATGGGTTGATGGAAGTCAACAAGACTAGGATGATTGAACTTGTAATGTTAACACTTGGTTTTATATGTTCTTTTTGTTGCACTAGCTAGCTAGAAGGCTAGACCTTATAATTCTATGTAAATTGATTCCTTTTTGTCTTCTTTTGTTGCAAAGCAAGAAGGTTAAAACTAATTAGAAGGATGAAACTTGGGTTAATATGTCTACAATTTAAATCTACAATTTCTGGTTTTGTCTTAAAATTTATGTATATAAATCTACAATTTTAGGCTGCAACTTGTGTTACTAAAAATATGTAGATTTAAAAAAAAATCCAAGGGTTCTATTTTAAAAAAAATTGGGATTAAATTAAAGTTACTAATCTACATTTTAATTTATCATTTTGTATAAATAAAAATTCAAATGGGCATAATAGAGTTAATTGGGTTTAGTTTGATTTAAAAGAACTTAATTTGAAAGTCAATTACTTCAAATCACCATATATTTAACGGAGTGAAGCTAGAAATTGGATATTGGTCACGGGACGAACTTTTTTAAAAGTTCAGGGGCACCAAACGGAAAACGGAAAACTTTGGGTCACCAACCGGAATAGCATAAACCACAGGGACACCAGACGGAATTTTCCTTTTATTTAATTGAATAAATCTATATTATATTCAAAATATAGTATATCTTGTGAATTTGGTCATTTAATAAAGAGAAAATTTGCTGAAATATCACCCTTTCCTAATCTAATTAGGTTAATAGCATCTTCTTTTTATTTATTGACCATTGTAACACCCATTTAATTTTTTTTAAGCGCGTAGCATCTTTACTTTACCTTTCACCTCCGTCAGGTGCCCTCGTCGATCTCTCTCAACCTTCCATGGTCTCTGTGCTCCCTCTCCTTCATCGACCTCGCCTGACTCACTCGCTCTCTATCTCTCCCGCGATTTCAGTGGCCGGACGAAGCTACACTCAGCCTCCCCCGATTTCGGTGGCCGGTGAAGGATTGTTGTCGATCAGCCCAAACAACCGACCAAGCCGCCCCTGTCAACTCCCTCACCAGCCTCACCACCACTTCTCCTCCTCTTCCCACCACCACCAGCAGCAATTCGCGCTCCTCGAAACAGAAAAAGAGAGCGCAGGTGTTTGAGTTTGTTGGGGACGACTCGAAGAGGCCGAAGAAGGAGAGAGGGTAACAAGTTAGAACCGATGAAGAGGGCAAGAAATTGGCTATTAAGAGGTTGTGGAGCGATGACGATGATGATTCCAAGTGAGGTACAAATTGATTTGAATGCCTTCAACGTAGAGAATGTCTCTTCTATCTCAGAGAATCTCCTTACTCCAACCGCACGCAAACTGCTCGACAAAATGTCCACAAGGATGGTTAGCAATGAAATTGACAAGCGCATCCCATTGCAAAGCTTATTGGCAGCAGGTAACTCCTCTATCGATAATATGGTAAATGAGACGCTGCCTTATGTAACTAGATTTCCACCTTCCGATTCTTCCTGTATTTGCTTGACCGTGATTTTGGTGACAGACTAACAGTGATATATAGATGAGGATTTAGGTGAAATCGCATGAATTGATGAAATATAGAAATTCAATGTGAGGTCTTAACAAAAGTAACCTAAAGCCTCATTATTGTGCAACAGTGTTAGTGTGTACAAGATTGATTTTAGTGAACATGTCTATTGCCCCAAATTCGCACAAACTCATTGCCTTACAAGATTGATTTTAGGGGATTAGAACTTTTGGGGTTGTTTTCTTTAATTTTAAGCTCTAGCACTTGTTTATATTCTATATACAATAATAATAAATCACAATATTTCCAATCTTGCTTACTTTAGGATCTAACACCAATTCTATCATTTGACCATCCTCTGGATCACATTCTTCCCTACAGCTTTTGGGGTTGTATTGATGTGCTGATTTGGAGATGTGTATGATGGTATATTAATCTATCTTGAGACTTGGAATGGTGAATCTGATTTGTTGTTTTTCTTTCTGTTGGTGGTCTGATTTGAATAAGTTCTGGGGTTGTTTTCATTTGAATTCTTACAGCTTTGTGTTTAAGGTCGACTTGACTTTGATCGTTATCCTTTTCACGATTGAAACATCTACCTGGAGAGGGTTGGAATAACGTATCTGTGCAGGTAAGGTTGTTTTGGCTCCTGCGTATTGGTGTTATTGTTATAGAATCAGTCGTGGCCGTTCGACAGCCAAAACCGAAGGTGCCAAGGGGAGAACGGACTCTCGATTCGACAAGCTCGAATGGCAGCGAGATGGACGAGTTACAGAAGGTCACCAGGATATCTGAATTAGGAGAAGAACCTGATATGAATGGAGGACCCCCGGAGATTGCTTCATCAACTGAGATACAAGAGGAGCAAGTTGCAGATTAAACAAAGGCAATCTGGGTTCTACTCTTTGGGTTGATTGCATAGTAAAGGTACATCCTTTATGAATTTATGTGTCATAAACTAATAATTGTCACTGAACTTGTGTTCTTCTTGTATCAGTACTCATAATGCTTGCAATAAAAATGAGAACTTGTTATTGGACCCCAAAAAAAGGAGCTTTAAAGTTTAAAGTACATGGTACTTGTTAAGGATATGGTGTGTTGGTGATTGTGATGGTTGAAGTTCGTTACCATCAACTAGTTTTTGTTAGTGATCAGTTCTTTTTGTTGCGAGTTTCAAAGTAGCATTTTTTTGTTTGTTTAGTATGTAAGGTGAAAGTTTGTCAATGTTGTTAATTCGTATTTTTTCCAAGAAAAAATGACATCAAAACACTGCTTTGAAAATCCAAATCCAAATCACAAATAGCATCAATAAATAAAAATCATCATTAAAAGATGTCATCAATGAAGTTTAAGCGCATTTTATGCCCTTGTGTCATTAATTGTACAAGAATGTCACCATAAAAAATGGTATCAAATAATTACATTAGGAAAATTTCATCAAAACACTACTTTGAAAAAATATATCACGGTAAAAAAAATATCATCAAAAATTGACATAAAAAAGTGTCATCAGTAGTTAGCAGAAAAAAAATGGCATCAAAACACCTTTTTAATGCCATTTTTTTCAAACCTTGATGACATCAATAGTCAACGTGACATCACACTAAACAAAAAATGTCATCAAAGTTTGAAAAATGACATCACACTAAACAAAAAATAGAATCGATGAAAATAAATTGATATACAATTGATTAAATTAAAAAAAAGCGGCATCAAACGATTTGATTAAAAAAATGGCATCAAATAATTACATTAGAAAAAATGTCATCAAAACACTGCTTTAAAAAAGTTGCATCACATTAAAGAAAAAAATGTCATCAAAACATTACTTTGAAAAAATATGGCATCACGGTAAAAATATCATAAAAAAATTGACATAAAAAAAGTGCCATCAGTAGTCAACGGTAAAAAAAAGGCATCAATGGTCAATGTGGCATCACAGTAAACAAAAAAATGTCATCAAGGTTTGAAAAAAGTGGCATTAAAAAAGTGTCATCAATCAATTTTATTAAAAAAGTGACATCAAAACGAAAATAAAATGTAATAAAAAATGGCATCAAAGCGGCAAAAAATGGCATCATATAAAAATGACATCATAAAAAGTGGCATCATTGGTATTAAAAAAAAAAACTGAAATAGCCGGTCAACGGTCAACGTTGACCGGCGTTGACCTTAATAGACAAGTTGAGAAGGGTGCTAGGTTAATTAATTAATTTTGTTTGGGTGCTAGTTAGCTAATTAGATATTCATAATATGCTAGTTGCCAAAATAACCCTTTTATAAATTCACCTAAGATATATGGTATGAATTAGAATAATTAAATTTTTCTAAAGAGAAATAATATATGGATTGATTTAATTACATAAAGTCTCTAAATATTCTTATTATTTAATTTATGAAATTAAATTAAATAATATTCATTCCCCTAAAGTGGAATGAAATCTATCTTATATCTCCATCTTTATCTGCTTCTTTTATTTCTTTTTATTAAAATCGATTATTTACCCTAATCTCTATTTTTGATTGATTCTTAATTCAAAAGAATCGAAAATCTATTTTTTATTTATTAGATCGTATAGATACACGTCAAATCCCTCCCACAACCCAAAAATCACTCAGTCTCACCGTCTTCCACATCCTCCCTTCTCTCCCGTGAGCAGAGCCGTGACCAGCCTCAGTCGTGGCCACAACCAGCGCCGCACTTGTTATCTATCCATCCATCCGCCATTACCGTCATCTTCATCTCCTAATTCAACCCACAATTCACCGCCTCCTCCTCTCTCAAACCGATCGGGAGAAGTGAGTAGCCCCGCCCTCCTTCGTCTTCGATCACTGCCCAAGGCCGCCGGCGACCGGAGTCTGAGCCACCGGGACCGCAGCCGCTGCCTAGCCTCGTCGGAAGCGCGCCCAGCACTGCCGAACCCCGCTGCCTTCGTCTCGGATTTCCGCCACCCATAACGCCGATTGTTGTCTTCGTTCCCGATTGCCGCTGCCTTGCCGCCGCCAATCACCGGTCGAACCTTCGCCGCTAGCCACCGACGCCGGAGAGCCGCACCGAGCCATCGGCCCTTGCATGCGTCTTCTTCTTCGTCTATACGTGAGTCCCAAGGAGAAAGAAACAGAGTTTTTAATCTCTTTTGAAGAAATTACAGAAACGTCCCTTAGAGCATCACCAATGGTCGGGAGCTCCCTTCCCCATTTCACTTTTTTCATGCGATTTGGAGAACCCGACCATTGTGGACAACCTCCTCAACTTTGGGGTGCCCCAATATATTGGGAACCTTCCCAAATCCGAAACCAATGAAACGATGACACGTGTCACCTTAATAAATCATTTTATATTTTTATTTTCATTCATAGATTTTAATTAAAGACTAAAAAATATTAACAACTTAATTAAAATATTAAAATTAATTATTAAATATAATTATATAATTACATTAATAATTTTTTCAATGGTTTAATTTAATAAAAATTTACTTTAAATTACTAAAATTAATTATCGAATATGATTAAAAAATTTAATTAACAATTTATTAAAAGTAATTCAAAAATATAATTAATAATTACATTAATAATTTTTTAAAATATTAAAAGTAATTTAAAATATAATTAACTTATAATATTAAATATATTAACTTATACTGTAATATTAAATTTACTTTAAATATTTTAAATTATTAAAATTAATTAAAAATATTATTTTATATTAACTTATAATATTAAATTTATATGTTTTTGAAATTTCAAATTTATTAACAATTTATTTAAAAATACTTTAAATTATTAAAATTAATTATCAAATTTAATTAAAAAATTTAATTAAAATTTAATATAGATCAATTTAATTTTTTAATATTTGAAATTATAGGAAAAATAAAATGGGTATGAAAAATGTGATGAGATAAATTATTGGGGAACCTGACTATTGTGGGGAGGAAGAATTGAATTGGGGAGGGTTGAGAATAAAGTTAGTGGAAAGTGAGGTAGACGAATGAGGAAAGGGGAGAGAAACTTAATTTGAGGCACCCCACCATTGGGGATGCTCTTATATTTATACAATTTTCGTTTTTGACCCTAACTTAATTATTTATTAAGTTAAGTGGCCAGTATTTCTAAACTATTCGATTCTTGCCCGTTTCAGCGACACCAAGAAATCTCGAAGCACCCACGTCGGATCCCGCTCTCCGAGGAGTGCATATTGGTATAGATTCTTAACTTTATAGAATTAATTCAATTTCAAATTGAATTAAGGAAAGTTAATTGTATAAATATAAATATTCTTTTTTCCATTGGATTCAATAGGTGCTAAAATCTCGTCTTGTTGTCGTCAACCGATCGTCGAAGGTTAAGGCAAGTGATTTCGTTCAAACGCCCTTTGCGTGTTTCGTGATTCTTTTGACCTGCCTTTTAAATTCTTCCGTGTCGAATGCGACCCTGTGGCCAATTTCCTTGCCAATTTCGATAAATTGCATACCCGTCTGCTTGATGTAATTTATCTTTTTATTCATAAATTGGCATGAGTTAAATTAATGGGCAATTATTAAATTAATTATAGTGATATGCGACTATGCGTATTAAATATGATTGTTTGTTTATAACTCGAGATAAGTGAAAGTTGCCAATTTTCTTCTTCTTAAATTGCATGATATTCTGATTGTTTCATTCATGCAAACTAGTGGCACGTGATAGTAAGATCCTTTAAATTATCCATGATTGTCCCTTTTTTATTTAATGTTGTTATTATGATCACCTAGTATAAACTGGTTATGTATGATAAGTTAAGATAGGCACCATGTGATGCTTAGGTATGATATGTGAAAATGCGCACCACGTGATGCGAGTGGCTATAGGCCTTTGGCAAGTTATGGAGTAGACTGACTTGTAGGTTGTGGTTCGTTAAGCATCCACCTTACAAGGTTTCATGAAACACCATCATGTAATGCCTTCTCTACGGGGTGGTAAAACAACGATCTGATGTAGGTCGTGGTCCTTATTAAAGGTCCGACCGGTACCACGTATTATCAATCAATATTAGTATTATTGTGATTATGTTATTATCGATAGTTGTAGCTGATCATTTCAGTTATTATACTCATCTGTCTCGGGTATAATTCCTTTTCTTATCTTATAATCGATCGTTATGATCATCCTAGTCACGTCGTGATTTTTTACCTTTTTATTCAGTTTCCACTATTAAATATTCGTGTCTTTCCCTTAACCTAGAACATACCATTTTATGGTCACTGTAAGGTTAAAGTCTGAACATTTTCCCTATCATTTGCTAGTCTTAATTGTAATAACCATCCTATTTATTGGATGGCTAGTTTCCTTCGTTCTCACGAAACACCAATAATTTGCTAGTTTTAATTGTAATAACCATCATATTTATTGGATGACTAGTGTTCTTCGTTGTCATGAAACACCAGACCATACTCCACATGTCTAGTGCAAGCAGTGAAGCAGGAGAGAGTTGAAGAGCGGGCTGTCATTTATTGAATGTGTCACACTACCGGTTTTGAACCTTTAAAGTTTCTGCATTGCTACTCTAGTTTTAGCTATTTTGAAGTTATTTATACTCTATGATTTTGGTATTTTTATGTTATTATGATCAGATATTTTAAACTAAGATATTTATTTGACTTCCGCGTATTTTATTTTATTTGCTTAAATTATCATCTTGTTTATGGGAGCATGGTTGCATGTCCCTAAAATCCTCAGGTGAATTCAAAGACATTAAAGTATGTGGATTCACTAGCGCTGCAACACTCCCTTGGGATTTAAAAAGGGGGTGTTACATAAAGTATTTTTATATATAGAAAAGTAGAGGGGAAGTGAGATGGGTTAAACCCTTTCCACTAGGGTAACCCTTCCCCATCTCATTGATAGGGTTTAGCCCACATTCATGGGTTTACCCTATAGAAGGAGAGAGAGTGGGATGGGGTAATTGAAAACCCATAAATGCTGGTGCTCTAATAACTATACATTCTTTGATCATGCTTACCGTTTATATAAAATCTAAACTTTTCTAAAATTAGAAGATGAAGTCATATTCAATTCTACTCCCTCAGACTTAATTTTTGTCGTTTGATTTTTTGCACGTTTTTTAAAGAAGATAAAAATGATACTGTATAAAATATTAACGTTTTTTTGTTAAATTTTAAAATAATATTATACTTATTTTTAATAAATATAATACTACATCCGTTCAGAAATAAGTGACGTTTGACTTTTTGGCACGTTTTTGAAAGAGTTAAAAACTATATAAAATATAAAGTTTTTAATTGATTTTTTTATAATTTTATACATATTAGTTATAAGTTTAAAATTGTTTAAAAAAATTAATAAACAAGTTAATATTTATATAGTTTTTAGCTCCTTAAAAAATGTGTCAATAAGTCAAACAACACTTATTAATGAACGGAGGGAGTATTGTTTTAAAAAATCAGCAAAAAATTTAATAGTTTATATAGTTTTTAATTCTTTAAAAAAATGTATCGAAAAGTTAAACAACTTATATTATGGGACGGAGGTAATATTATATATGTTTTCTCCCTGTCTCTGTAATACGAAATAGCAATCCGTCATTCATCACCTTAGAATTTCTAATGGCAAGTTGTTGCAAGATATACGAAAGTAGATTTCTTTATTTTTTTTTAAAAAAAACTTTTTTCTAAGTGATATTAATTGATTCATCTACCTATTGTAAATTATATTTATTAAAAAAAACCTCCCGAGGGCAAGGAAAACGCGTTCTCACGCGTCCCCCTTTTCTCTTTCGTTCACCATGCTTCAATCCCTAAAATCTGATATCTCCGATTCCCAAACCTCTTCTAATCGACAATCTTTTATTGATATCGGCAAGCCTCTTGTTGTTGAGTACCACTTTCGGCCTTCTCCTTCTCTTTCGGGTTTGTTTGCTCTCCCAGCTAGAGTTTCGGGGATTCGTGCGAGTGATTTGGTGACGTCTGTTGCCAGTTCCTTTCGCGCTCTCACCCGCTTCAGGCCCGGCCTGATTCTCTCTTCCAAGAGTATTATTCTGGTGCGCCCTCCATGGAGGTGCTTCGCGGTTGGCCGTTCTCTTCTACCGATGTGTACTGGTTGAGAGTTCTCCGATCCAAGGAAAAGAAATTTCAGAAAACGAAAAAAGATGGTGCCCTTTGGAGTGCGTTGGTGGATCTGGTGTTCTATTTTGGGGCGTTGCTTGGTCCCACAGGCCTTTTCGGCGTCTCTCTTCTGGATGTCGGAGGCTCTATGGAGGTGGAGTTTTTTCGGTCTTCCAGGCGTGTTGTCAATTGGTTTGAAGCGGGGCGAGTCCATCGCAACCCCTATCTGTTTCTGGGAGGTGGCCTTTCTTTCCGGGGGGCGTCGCGGCCGGCTCCTGTGTCTCTGGTGGGAGGCGGCTTGGCGTGGAAGCGTCGGGTCGGCTGGTAGTGGTTGGTGGCGAGGGCTGTGGATTTTCTTTGCCCTCACGTCCCGGTGTTTCTCGCTTATCACTGACGGTGATGTTTGTTCTTCCCCTTTCTGTGCGAATTCGGCATCTTCGGCCTACAGCAGGTTCCATTACGTAATGTCGTTCTGGACAGTAAATCTCCTTATAACGCTTATAAATTCCCTTGTTTATACATTTGATCTAGCTTACATTTTGTGTTTAGCACAAAATCTCACCACCTTTTGGTGCTTGGAAAAAATGGTGTTAGAGGTGATTACCTCTTCACTCCCTACCCCCCGAATTTCGGGCCTTAAACAAACTGTGGATCTTGAGGCTCTAATTGCCCCTATCTTCAGTTTCGATGAAACATTGATCCCTGCTTCGTCTTAGGATGTTAGGTCATCACTCTGGTATACTTGCGTTTGGTACAACTTGGGGACTATGATGTTTAAATTCTTGAATATTGATGTTTGTAATGTCGGGGTTGAGAAAAATAGGTCTGGTTATATTGTTCAGATGTTGATCTATACTGTTGTTAAACGATTATGTAAAACCACTTATTGGATATTACATTGTAGTTTTCTAGATTGTGACCAACATATTTGTCTTAATCTATCGGATGGGCCTTTGCTGGTGCATCTTTCAATACATTGTATAAAAGTTGTGGATGGTGCTTTTCCTGTGATAATCGATGTTACATTGGCTTTCAGTAACACTTATATTTGCTTCAATATGTCAGGTTGCACGTTACTGCTATTCAATTACAAATCTGTTTACGCTCAGTTTGTGCTGCATTTGCTTATTTGCTTTGTTAGCACCTTAGTGAAATACCTTTTTTGGATTGTCGAATTGATATGTTGGCTATGTTTGATAAAAACTAATATCCTCTTTTGGTTTCTGATAAAAAATGTGAAGGTGGTCTATGCCCCTTCACCCCTCAAATCCCGAATATCGGGCCCTTATATGTCTTCTATAAGACTTTTATTCAGGTCTGTTGGCGGTGTGTTTTCTGTGTCCACCGTGGCGATGGATTTGTGCACTTTGAAGCCCAGGCTTAGTTGGTTAAACTGCAAGTGTAGTGGGTATGTTTCATCTAAAGTTCCCTACTTGGTGTGTGTCATGCTGCTACCTCATCACTATGCTTGGTGGTTCGAGTGGTGTATGGCCTACAACTCTTACTCTGATTTGTTCTCACTTGTGCATGTTCTTCCCAACAACTCGGGGTCCACACATTTCTGTTTGGTGGTCGAGTTGGCTTGTGAAGGTTCAATAATATAAAATAATGTAATAAAGAAAATACTCTAGAAGGAGGGTTGAATAGAGTATGCCCGTTTTTCGCAGAAAGTCTCAAAACTTTTGGAGCTCGTATAAAACCCTTTGAGATTAACATGAATCACAAAGTTAGACAATCGAACCAAGTGCAGAAATAAGGTAAAGCAATAAGTAAAGGACACGAGTAATTGTTTACGAGGTTCGACACGAACTTGGCCTACGTCCCCGCCTAGGGTTCTTCCACAACCCTAGGATTCAAAAGGCTTTATTGATTCGCTTAGCTTAAGATCCTAATAGCTCACCGAGAAGCCTCTCTCCTATACAATTGCAATCTAGTCAACTCACGTTCCCTTGGAATCCTAGACCAATCTAGAAGAGCCCCACCTCTCTCAGCTATCTAGTACAATCCTCTTACTCTCACAAATCAATAGCCTAGTGCAACTTCCCGAGTTATAAACTCTCGAGTAACACTATAAATGAATATATCCTATAAGCTCACAGTGACTCTCAAAGACTTTGAAATAAACAACAAACTCTTGAGAGCTTAGCAGAGAGACACTTTGGAAGACAGATCTTGCTTGAATGAATGAAAGCTCGTGTAGCACTTGTATATTCTGTCTTCTTCTTTCTTTCCTTTATATAAAAGTGGAATGGCGCCTAAGGATCTTCACCAACGGCTCTTTCGAATCAGGCTTGATCTTGAATCTTCTATTTATGGATACTCCGAAGCCATGATCCTCTTTGAATAGGATCTCCTCAACATGCGCCAAAGGAAAGATATAAACTCGAAATACTTCCTGAAAGATTAGTCATACATATATATAATATAAAGGAAGTATATAATAAGATTAAATAATATTCGGACTAATAAGACAGGTTTTGTATTTCATCAACTGTTAATGCTCCAAGGCCTTTGACACAAACATCCTGTCAAAGCTTTTGAAACATTTATTCCGATTTTAATCAAGGGAGGGAGTTATCAATCTCCCCCTTGATGAAAGACAAAACCTAGGCATCCCTGCAACTTAGTCAAGCATAGATAATAAAATAGAAATCGGACTAAGTACCTGCAAGGTTAGACAAATGTTGGATCAAATTTTTAAAGCATGCAAAAACCATCCAACCGAAAACCATAAATCAAAAACCAAGGTCTTCCAAGACCTTTAAGCAGAGGTTTTCAAAGTCTAAACACCATAGATCATCTCCCCTTTTTTGTCTTTCAACAAAGGGCGGAGGTAAAACAGTCACCAAGATAGTCACCAAAAGTTTTGAAAACGTTTCTAAAAACCAGCAATGTATCAAGTGGGTGGGATAGGGTAGGGTAGGGTTTAGGCTTAGTCATCCGGAGCATCATCAGTGAGCCTCGTCCACAGTCCTTCCAGCATCTTGGAAATCCCGCTCATCTCCGTCATAATCTCCTTCTGCAGCTCCTTGATATCCAGGCGGACTTCCTCCAAGCCCAACTCTAGGTTGTCCATGCGTTCATCGAAAGCTGGAGCAGTGGGAAATGCTTTTGAAGGAGTGGCAAGACTCAGGGTCCCTTGGGGAGACCGAGTGATGCCAATCTTTTCAAGGACCTTAGAGTCGAACTTACCCATATGACGCAATTGTTCTTCATTTTTTACATCAATTCCAGAAGCTTTGAAGAGAGGGGTCAAAAGGGTAGCAAAGGGGAGGGGAGAGCCTTTTCTAGCTTTTCTGGCATGAGCCATGGTTCCAAGGATAGTATTGGCCAGATCGAGGTCAAGGCCATTTAAGACGCGGTAGAGTAGGACCATGGCATTGTCAGTAAGGAGTGAGCCAGAATTAAGACGGGGTAAGAGGCATCGAACAATGATGTTGAAAATAATTTTTGCCTCAAGGGTTAGGGACGAGTGGGTGAGTTGCTTTGAGGTGCTGTTGGATGCTTCGGGTAGGAGATACTTGGCTCGGGCAAGGATGATGCAATTCTCTTTTGAGGGGTGTATTTCAGAGGGTGGAACTGGGGTAGGTAAGCCAAGGAAATCTGCAAAATCATTGGAGTTGAGAGAGATTTTAACCCCTTTGATAACAGACTCCAAAGACCAACCATTGGTGTCGTTTTTGGCTTTTAGGTTAATGTAAAACAGACGGGTAAGCTGGGGGTAGTAGACAGTTTCAAGGTTAAGAAGGGTCCAGGCTGGGGATTTTTTGAGAAGCTCAATGCATGATAACTTCAAAGCTTCGAAGAACTCAAAATCCAAAAAATCAGAACAGCTAATCTTACGAGTTCGAAACTCGTCTACCCACTTACCAGCAGTCTCAGCATCTTGAAACCAAGAGGAGGGTGCGCAAGGATTGATTTACCTGGATATAGGCCGGGGGGTCGGCATTCTTTCTGCGAGCAACTGTTGGAGCAGCTCTCTTGACAGGCGCTACAAGACTCTTGACAGTGCCCTTCCTGGTGCGCTTGGGAGATGGAGCCTTGACAGCAGCAGGGGCTTTCCGCTTCTTTGGAGACGGGGGAGGAGGAGAAGGAGAGGGAGATTCTTCCTCCTCTTCCTCAGACCCCGAGTCCTCAGCGGACCCCGCTTCATCTCCTTCAGCTTCCTCGTCGTCCCCAGAACCCTCTTGCTCTTCTTCTTCTTCCTCGGGCTCCTCCTCGGATGGAACCTCCTCGGCTCCGACTTCCTTCTGAATCCGCTCAGCTTCCTCCTCTGCCAGTTTCCTAGCAAGCTCGGCCTCCTCATCAGCCTTTTTCTTCTTCAAGGCTTCCTCCTCGGCTTCCTTGGCAGCATCTCTCTCCAGGGTGGCGTCTAGGTCATCTTCCTCCTCTTCCTCGTCCACTTCCTCAGCCAAAATCTTCCTCTTCCCTTTCTGTTTAGCACTGAGCGGCTTCTTAGTAGAGCGCTTTTGAGAGCTCTTGGGAACAATGGCCGTGCTCTCAGCGATGGTGCTCTGGACGACAGTTGGGACAATTGCTTGAGGAGCGGGTTCAGGTGTGGGAGAGGTAGCAGTGGCCTGGCGTCCCTTGGGGGTGGCGCCAAGTCTTTTGGGTGTGACAACTTTCTTGGTCTTGGGTGCCATGGAGGAAATCGGCTAGGGTTTTCTTAAAACAGATTGAGAGGTTGAAGAGGGAGAAGGTGAAGGGGTTTGGATTAGTTCTGAGTTTGTGATGTAATCGGGTACATGATTGGGTTTAAGTAGAGGGAGTGATGGGACGGGTTTAGAGTTCCAAGGAAAGAAATCATCACATTGCCAATTTGAAAGGTTTCCAATTCAAAATTCAAATGTTCCCATTAAAATCGGACTGAAAAACTGAAAGATTTAGTTCCAAATTTAAAAAATATCTTAACGGTTAAGAATAATTTTGAAATCCGAAAAAAATATAATTGATTAAATATCTAAAAAGATATTAACCAAAAATATATGATCCGATATATGTAATCCACCATTTAGTTCACACACCTTGACATAGTTCTCAAGGGTCTTGACACTAAGTAGAATTTATCTTTCGTAAAGGGAATGCTCCCCCTACGAAAGTGCATCCTTGTTAAGCATCCCAATCTCTCGTCTTATGAAGGTGAACTTGTCCTCTGCCAAAGGCTTAGTGAAAATGTCAGCCCATTGATAATGAGTTGAAATAAACGAAATGGACACATCACCTTTTTCAACATGATCTCTAATGAAATGATGCCTTACATCAATATGTTTGGTCCTTCAATGCACAACAGGATTCTTAGTGATGGATATGGCACTTGTATTGTCACACTTGATTGGGATACCTTTGAGGTTGATGCCAAGATCTCGCACTTGTTGAGCTATCCAAAGGATTTGGGAGCAACAGGCTCCAGCTGCAATGTATTCGGCTTCTGCAGTGGATAGGGCAACTGAGTTTTGCTTCTTTGAGTGCCAACTGATCAAAGATACTCCTAAGAATTGGAAACATCCTGATGTGCTCTTCCTATCCACCTTATAGCCTGCAAAATCTGCATCAGAATATCCAATTAAAGTGAAATCATTTTGCTTTGGGTACCATAGTCCAAGCTCCTGAGTGCCATTGAGATATCGAAAGATCCTCTTCACAGCCACGAGGTGAGATTCTTTAGGATCAGCTTGAAACCTAGCACACATGCAAACACTAAACATGATGTCAGGTCTACTAGCCGTGAGATATAATAAAGATCCAATCATTCCTCGATACTCCTTTTGATTGACACTTATTCCAGTCTTGTCTTGATCTAGAGACAATGTTGAGCTCATGGGAGTCTTGGCTGCTTTGGATTGATCCATCTTGAACTTCGTCAAGAGATCCTTAGTGTACTTGTTTTGGTTGACAAAGATCCCTTTCTTGGATTGATGAACTTGTAATCCCAAAAAGAAGTTGAGTTCACCCATCAAGCTCATCTCAAGTTCACTGCACATGATGTCAGAAAATTCCTTGCACAAAGATGTGTTAGTAGCACCAAATAATATATCATCAACATAAATTTGAATAACCAAAATGTCCTTTCCTTTGGTTTTGATAAAAAGAGTCTTGTCGATCAACCCCCTTTTAAAATCATTTTCTAAAAGATATTTTGACAAGCGCTCATACCAAGCTCTTGAGGCTTGTTTCAAACCATAAAGCGCTTTGTCAAGTTTATAAACATGATTGGGAAATTATGAACTTTCAAAACCTAGGGGTTGAGCCACATATACTTCTTCTTCTAAGAAACCATTAAGAAAAGCACACTTGACATCCATTTGATATAACTTTATGCTCATAAAAGATGCAAATGCTAATAAAATGCGAATAGCTTCAAGCCTGGCTACGGGAGCAAAGGTCTCCTCGTAGTCAATACCTTCCTCTTGATTGTAGCCTTGAGCAAAAATTCTTGCCTTGTTCCTCACAATCTTACCATTCTCATCTAGCTTGTTTCGAAATACCCATCATGTGCCAATGACTTATTGATGCTTTGGCCTAGGCTTCAAGGTCCAGACTTTGTTCCTTTCAAATTCGTTAAGCTCACTTTGCATAGCAATGATCCAGTCTGGCTCCTGAAGTGCCTCATCTACCTTCTTTGGCTCAATAAGAGAAACAAATGCGTGAAAAGCACAAAGATCTTTAAGTTTAGAACGAGTTTGAACACTAGAAGTAGGGTCAGAAATGATATACTTTAATGAATGTGATGAGGAGTATTTGAATTTCCTTTTGCTCGTCTCAGCTCCTTGATTCGTCACACCAGTAGGATTGACTTGTAGTACATCTGACTCCGTGGTCCTGTTAGGTTCAGTTACAGCAGTTTCTGACGTCTCAACACTGTTGGATTGGACACCAAGGGCTTTGGACGAATCTTCAACACCTTGGGCCAATTCTTCAGTGTTAAGAATCGGTTCCTGCATGTTTCTTTTCTCTGTGTTCTTGGTAGCAGCATCATCACCTTCCTCGTTTCTTTCATGGATGTTAAGATCTATATATGCAACACTTTCACTTAAAGCACCGTCATTGTATTCATCAAAGATAACATGTATACTTTCTTCAACTACCTGGGTCCTTTTATTGAAGATTCTATAAGCTTTGCTACTCATGGAATAGCCAAGAAATATACCTTCATCACTACGCGCATCAAATTTCCCAAGGTTATCTTTTCCATTGTTATGAACAAAACAAGTACAGCCAAAGGGTTTAAAATAAGATATAAGTGGTTTGCGGCCTTTGAAAAGTTCATAAGGAGTTTTCTTTAAGATGGAACGTATAAGACAACGATTCAAAATATAGTTAGTTGTGTTAACAGCTTCAGCCAATATGTTTTAGGTAATGCATTTTCTAAAAGCATAGTCCTGCCCATATCCTCTAAGGTGCGGTTCTTGCGTTCCACAACCCCGTTTTGTTGAGGTGTCCTAGGAGCAGAAAAGTTATGGGAGATGCCATATTTAGCACAAAACAAATCAAATTGAAGTTGATCAAACTCCCTACCATGATCACTCCGAATTGACACTATGGGCTCGTTTCTTAATGTTTGCAACTCCTTACAAAGTTTTGAAAACTCAAATAAGGCCTCTGATTTTTCTTTCAAAAATGCAACCCAAGTATATCTAGAAAAATCATCAACAACAACTAGCATGTACTTTTTACCATTGAGAGATTTGACTCGCATATGGCCACATAAATCCATATGTAAAAGTTCAAGGGGTCTAGAAGAACTTACAACCTTTTTGGGTTTGAACGAGCTACGTGTTTGTTTATCTCGTGTGCATGCGTTGCACATGTCAATACCTTTGAAGTCCATTTCAGGTAGCCCTCTTACAAGCCATTTGGACAAAAGCTTCTGTAGTGTATGTGTACTCACATGACCGAGTCTCCTGTGCCAGAGCTTTGGATTGTCCGTCAAAACCTTTAGACAGGTTAAGCTTCCTTGTGCCACTTGATCAGCATTTACGGCGTATATAATATTGTAACGGTATGCAGTCAATATAACTTCACCTGTATCTTCTCTGCACACTATACATCTTTTCTTGTTAAATCTGACATTGTTACCACTATCACATAATTGAGAGACACTAAGTAGATTATACTTCAAACCATTAACAAGATAGACATTTTTAATACTATGGATGGAATCGTTTCCAACAGTACCAATGCCATAGATGTCGCATTTCGCTTTGTCACCAAGAGTGATTGTTCCCGTGGATTGCTTCCTTAGATCATGAAAGAGAGAACTCTTCCCACTCATATGCCTCGAGCATCCACTATCAATAATCCATTTGTGTTCTTTCACCTTGATGATCTCCTGCAAGACAAACATCAACCTTTGTGGCTAGACCAATAAGCAAATTTGGATCCATTGTTGGGGTAAACCATATTTGGTAAAATAGTGCCTTTTTGATGTGGATCAATATGGCCTTTTGTGGGTCAAACAATGATCTTGATCCAGGCGAGCTCTCAAGACCGATTCGAGGGCCATTGCTAGCAAAGAGTGTCTTCCTCAAGAGGAAGAAGAAGGCGCCACCATGGAGTGAAGAAAAGATATTTTATTTATTTTATTATTATTATTATTATTTTTATTTATTTCCATATTTAGTAACTCCTATGTAGTTGGAGCTATTTATGGAATGTCTTAATTTTAGTAATACTTAGTTAGGTGAATAAAAAGGAAAAGGAAAGTTTATCTCTTCTAGATATTTTCCTTGTCCACTAAGTAGGAATATTTATCTAGGATTTATTTATTAGTATTATTAGGATTTAATATTTATTTATCTAAGCAAAAACTCTATCTTTTGCAAAGATAGAATTGGCATGCTTTGTTATTTAAACCTTTTTCTACATTCAATAAAATTAGATTGAAAATTATATTGAGGAACCCTTTTTAGGATTAAAAAGCTTCTTCAATCTCCCAATCCAAAAGCCTTCGCAATCAATTTATGTTCTTGCTCATCCGATACCAAACAAGATCTAAACACAATCCCAAACCACGCACAAAGGAGAAACCCATCCTGAGAAACCGTCGCTGGATCAGAGAAGCTGTCGCTGAGTCTGCCAGAACCGTCGCCACTGTCCGGGCCACCCCGCGGCTCCCTTGGCCGCCCCGCGGCCATCCCAGCGACCGTCGCTGTACACTTCCAGCTTCCGCCGTTGTTGCCCTTTTACTTAGTTTTTATTTGTTTGTTTTCCTTTCTTTCACAATAGTTTCAAGTCCTTATTGTAATTAATTGTAAACATCGAGAATAGCAAGGATAATTGCAAGATCGGGCCATCAATAGTTTGGTGTTCTTGATCATGAACCCACAGACGAAGGATCGGGTATTCCAAACGCATCAATTGGTACCAGAGCCGTAGGTTTCGCAAGTTCTTGTCTTTTCTTGATGTTATTCACAATTTGATTTGATGGCTTGGGAAATTTGGGGAGATTTGGATGATGATCCCGATCCATTGGATGGATTTTTCGCTTTGGAACGTGCTAAACAACAACGACGCCAACAAGAGTTACGTCGGAGAGCTTGGCTACAACAACAAACCCTAGATCGGGCCATCAACAGTTTGGGGTTCTTGATTCCGAGCCCACAGGCGAAGGATCGGGGATCCCAAACGTATCAATTGGTATTCAGAGACAGGTTATGCTACGCTCTTTGTTTGTTTTAGTGTGATGTTAATGACGTTTGGATCGGGATTATCATCCAAATCTCCCCAAATTTCCCAAGCCATCAAATCAAATTGTGAATAACATCAAGAAGAGACAAGAACTTGCGAAACCTACGGCTCTGGTACCACTTGATGCGTTTGGAATACCCGATCCTTCGCCTGTGGGTTCAGGATCAAGAACACCAAACTATTGATGGCCCGATCTTGCAATTATCCTTGCTATTCTCGATGTTTACAATTAATTACAATAAGGACTTGAAACTATTGTGAAAGAAAGGAAAACAAACAAATAAAAACTAAGTAAAAGGGCAACAGCGGCGGAAGCTGGAAGTGTACAGCGACGGTCGCTGGGATGGCCGCGGGGCGGCCAAGGGAGCCGCGGGGCGGCCCGAACAGTGGCGACGGTTCTGGCAGACTCAGCGACAGCTTCTCTGATCCAGCGACGGTTTCTCAGGATGGGTTTCTCCTTTGTGCGTGGTTTGGGATTGTGTTTAGATCTTGTTTGGTATGGGATGAGCAAGAACATAAATTGATTGCGAAGGCTTTTGGATTGGGAGATTGAAGAACCTTTTTTATCCTAAAAAGGGTTCCTCAATATAATTTCCAAATTAATTTTATTGAATGTAGAAAAAGGTTTAAATAACAAAGCATGCCAATTCTATCTTTGCAAAAGATAGAGTTTTTGCTTAGATAAATAAATATTAAATCCTAATAATACTAATAAATAAATCCTAGATAAATATTCCTACTTAGTGGACAAGGAAAATATCTAGAAGAGATAAACTTTACTTTTCCTTTTTATTCACCTAACTAAGTATTACTAAAATTAAGACATTCCATAAATAGCTCCAACTACATAGGAGTTACTAAATATGGAAATAACTAAAAATAATAATAATAATAATTAAATAAATAAAATATCTTTTCTTCACTCCATGGTGGCGCCTTCTTCTTCCTCTTGAGGAAGACACTCTTTGCTAGCAATGGCCCTCGAATCGGTCTTGAGAGCTCGCCTGGATCAAGATCATTGTTTGACCCACAAAAGGCCATCTTGATCCACATCAAAAAGGCACTATTTTACCAAATATGGTTTACCCCAACAATGGATCCAAATTTGCTTATTGGTCTAGCCACAAAGGTTGATGTTTGTCTTGCAGGAGATCATCAAGGTGAAAGAACACAAATGGATTATTGATAGTGGATGCTCGAGGCATATGAGTGGGAAGAGTTCTCTCTTTCATGATCTAAAGAAGCAATCCACGGGAACAATCACTCTTGGTGACAAAGCGAAATGCGACATCGTTGGCATTGGTACTGTTGGAAACGATTCCATCCATAGTATTAAAAATGTCTATCATCACTAGCACAAATATGGTTTTAGACAACACCGCATAGACAACGGTTTTTGAAATAATGTTGTCTATATTGGCAGAAATTATAGTTTTGCGGTACGCACAACAGTTATTAGTTATAACCGTTGTCTTTGAAATTGCAAAGACAACGTATATATAAAGAACCGTTGTCATACCTATAGAGGACATGTCAAAGAATACGGTTGTTAGACCCGGTGTCTATGTACAATTGAAATTGTTGTCTTTGTACTTACAAAGACAATGGATATACAAATAACTGTTGTCATAGATATAGATGACATCTCAAAGAATACGATTCACAAAACCGTTGTTTATGACTAATTAAAACCGTTGTCTCTATTATTATAAAGACAACGAATATAGGAAGAACCGTTGTCATAGATATCGAAACATCTCAAATAATACGATTGATAGAACCGTTGTCTATGTTGAATTAAAACCGTTGTCTTTGTAATTGCAAAGACAACGTATATATAAAGAACCGTTGTCATACATATATAAGACATGTCAAAGAATACGGTTGACAGAACCGTTGTCTATGTACAATTGAAACTGTTGTCTTTGTAAGTACAAAGACAATGGATATACAAATAACCGTTGTCATAGATATAGAGGACATCTCAAAGAATACGATTCACAGAACCGTTGTTTATGACTAATTAAAACCGTTGTCTCTATTATTATAAAGACAACGAATATAGGAAGAACCGTTGTCATAGATATCGAAACATCTCAAATAATACGATTGACAGAACCGTTGTCTATGTCCAATTAAAACCGTTGTCTTTGTAATTACAAAGACAACGAATATATAAATAACCATTGTCATATATATACAACACATCTCAAATAATATGGTTGATAGGACCGTTGTATTTATCCAATTGAAACCGTGATCTATGCCCAATTTAGGGGAAGTGTTTTATCTTCTCAAATTAAAATCTCTACAATATTTATATCTATATCATTACTATATAAATGTCCAACTCTAATTTTACTGTTCATCAATGCTGATTACCGTTTTGCCCTTCCTTTATTTTCTCATTATTCACTCCAATTAGGGTTAGATTTGTAACTTTCTTTGCTCCTCTTTCATGTCCACCGCATGCCTCTGCCGTCTTCGTTTCTACTGGCCTCTTCTGATTTCGTCGGACCTCTCTGGAGATCTCCTCTCGTTGGTGCTTACATCTCTCTCGCCCTACTCTTCTTCCCCGTCGACACTCCAACAGTTTCAGGTACTCTCAGTTTTCTCGTTCAATCTCTTCTCCTCAGTTATTGTCAGAGGTTTCGATTTTTTTTTGGACTGCCCTCGCCGGTGCTTACATCTCTCTCGCCCTACTCTTCTTCCCCGTTGACACTCCAACAGTTTCAGGTACTCTCAGTTTTCTCGTTCAATCTCTTCTCCTCCGTTGCTGTCAGAGGTTTCGATTTTCTTGGACTGATTTGATTGCAAACATTTTCCGACTTTAGGCGTGATTTGGGAACTATACAGAGACCACGTTGGATAAAACCCTAAACTCTCCGAATTATGCACTCTTAATCGTGGTTTATTTGCTTCATCTCGTACTTGATTAATCCTGCAATCATTTGTTGGCTAAATGGGAACGAATTGTGAATATGCAATGGTGTTTGTGGATTAGCTTGAAAGGTCAGAGGTTTCATTCGAAGATTCAAGGAAAGCTCGGTGGAATGCATTCTACCATGGAGCTGGGTTTTCCAGTTTTGCTAGGGTTTTGCTTTATGGTAATTTCCCCTAGCAAAATTAGCCTTTTCTTGTAGTCTTGTAGATAGGTGGTCTGACAATGGGATAGTAATAACTAATAATCCATGTTGGTTATCCTCCGATTGCAATGCAAATGTTGCTTCCAATTGGTTATCCTGCATCCCTCACTCTGCGCGAAAGGCTGTCATAATGTATTCTTTACCAATGGACTTGCTATTGAGGTTGTTCAGGCTTTGGTCCCGTGTCTCGGGCTCAACGGTGGTGTTCATGATGCTACTACTGTTAGAGCAAATGCAACAAGGTTATTATTAGCCAATACTCATGAATTATCTACAGGAATATAAGATACGTAATGTTCATAGTCTTTGGCAAATTTGATCACCATTGACTGACATCTTTGCATTTACAATTTCAAATTTTGCAGATTACTTGAACTCTGCTTGCTTGAAAATCGTGGTGCCTTGCAAATTGCTTGAGAGTTTAGTGGTGCCCAGGAATGTGGATGTTTTGCGGACATATCTAAAGTGGCTCAGCTTGTAGCATCTATATATTCCTGACAAAGCAATATTAGAAGGATCAAAATCACTTTCGCCTCAGTTTCCTTATTTTTAGGTTTTTCTATGAATGTGTTCGGCATTTGGTTTAACTGATTCTATTGAAATGCTTAATATTTCGTAAAACTTAAATCAGCCGAGGATTGATTCTTACCCATTTGTTATCCTTTGAGAAATTTCCAGTTTATTTTTCAAGCACATTACTTTTCAACTCCTTGTTGCTGCTGAAGAGAAAAGTATCGAATTAGGTGATGGGCCTCTTTCTAGCCGTTTAAATGATATGGATCATACTTTTCAGTTTGTTGGGGAAATGTTTGCTCGGATTTGCAGGAATGGTTCTGTAGGTATGGCATTTTATTACAGCCATTTATGCCGAAGCTATTTTTTTCCTCTTTCTTTTGTTCTGATTATGCAATTCAGTTGTGTTTACTTTCATAGGTAGGTTAAACATAATGGGAAGTTGCTTATTGTTTTCTACCGCAGATTTGGTTGTGAGTGTAATGATTTCACAGGCTCTTAAACGGGTCTAAAGCCAATTAGCTTCAAATGATGGAACATTTCAGGAGGACACTTTCAAGTCAGAACCAAGCTTTAAGTTCTGGTTTTTGATGTTCGAACTCATTAGAGATCCATATGCTGTGGAGAGATTGGTTGAGCAGATATTGCTTCAACTAGCAACTGAAGATGTAAGAGGCATAGAAGCATATTGGATTCTTTGGATGCCGTTTCATCATTTATTTGAACATCAATCCTCATTCAGGTGAGTGAACAGTGAATTATCTACTGAAACTTGTTTAATTATGTTGGCAACTTATAATTTTCTATGCTTGTCAGGCTCTTGTTTGTTGAAAAGTTTTTTCTTTGGAAAGTATTCCCATACTGTGGCGATGAAAATGCAGTGTGTATTAATGGTTGCTTTCTGATATCCTCAAAAGGAGTTCTAGTAAGACGCTACTTGAATTTTTTTTTTCCAGTGGAAATGGTAAGATTAAGCATCTTGATTATTACCATGAGCGTAAGTTCATAACGATGGGTTCATATATTGCGTGATGCTCGATCAACTAAAATTGAGGGACTGAGGTTGCTTACACACAGTTGATTGATATCATTGATCAGGTTTTGCCATTTTGAAGTTGACTCCCACTAGGTTTTCCCTTTTCCTACACCATGCCGGTCATAGAGAAAATATATGATGCCTTGAGGCTCTTGAGAGGGTTCGCACAATATTAGGTCAATTTTCAAGTTTCCTGCTTTGTTCATATTCTTTTCTACACATAATTGTTTTTTATCTAAGGTTTGTTTGCCTATAATGTGAATTTTTTTTTAGTGAGGGAAGGTGTAGATTTATGGTTTATTCTTCCATTTGTTGTAGACTAATTGTGTTTTACAGGGAAAGAAATGTTTGAAAGAAACTGAAGAAACAAATAAATTTATGTGCGTTCTCAATTGCTAAGAAACAGTTTGTTATATTAGGTTCTAAATATGTAGAAATAGTTTGTTTCTGCAATGATATGGTCATAAAATCAAAGTGCCATTGTTCATCTTGACCTCCTCTTTCTACACGTTCCAATTATAGTTTTTCGTGGTTTTGAAAGATTTGATAGTTTTAATCATGGTTGATATGTTTTCGAGATGGTTCAAAGCCTGCTAATTTGGGTCTGGATCAGGAAGCACATGCAGCGCAGAAGTGGAGAGCTTCTGCAAATGGTAGCAATGGGAAGAAAAGCCGCAATGGAATCTTCTTTCTGCCTCTTCATCTATTATACCCCTTCATAATCATTCCGGAATGACAGTATTGAGCAAGGTTCTTTACGGTTCATTACATGTAAAGTCGTATGATTGGCTTGTTGTACTTGATATTATATACTAGTAGTAATTGATGTTATTGTCTTGTGGTATTTTTCAAAGATAATTTTGAGCGGATCTATTACAGGTGTTTGCATTATTGTGTGTAAATATGCCAAAATTAACAGTATGCAAAAAAAAAGGGATAGACAACGGCTAGTTTAACTGTTGTCATTAGTTCGTTCAAATTTAAAAATATGTTATTCACAACGGTTGAAATATACATATACAACGGTTTTATTGTATATAGACAGCAGTTCATTTATATTTAGACAACGGCTAAATAGAGTTTAGACAACGGTTATTTGGTACATACACAATGGTTGAAATATACATATACAACGATTAGATTGTATATAGACAACGGTTCAATTGTATTTACACAACGGTTAAACGGAATTTAGACAACGGGAATATGAGATATAAACAACGGTTATATAGCACATAGACAATGGTTATAGTCCACCTAGACAACAATTAGATTGTACATAAACAACGGTTATATAACACATAATCAACGGTTTAATGACACATAAACAACGGTTATATGACAAATAAACGACGGTTATAACTGTGTAATATTGATTATTGAAAATTTTGGAGTCTTATATACAACGGTTATATAGTATCTTAGACAACGGTTATAACCGTTGTTTACAAGAACCGTTGTCATAGCTCCAACCGTTGTTTCATCTAAAACCGCACTGACATAGACAACAGTGCAATAACCATTGTCTATGTTAATAAATAACCGTTGTCATAGACCTTTTTTGTACTAGTGCTTGTTAATGGTTTGAAGTATAATCTACTTAGTGTCTCTCAATTATGTGATAGTGGTAACAATGTCAGATTTAACAAGAAAAGATGTTTAGTGTGCAGAGAAGATACAGGTGAAGTTATATTGACTGCATACCGTTACAACAATATATACGCCGTAAATGCTGATCAATATTTATTAGTCACTCATATGAGTTTTCCTCAAAACATACATTTATTAGTTACTTATATGAGTTTTCCTCAAAACATATCCTTATAGGGTTAAATATTTATTCGTTACTTATATGAGTTTTCCTCAAAACATACTCTTATTGCATTCTAATAAGAATTTATTAGCTAATATAACGTTTTCTTAAACATTTATTCGTTCTTTGCATGAGTTTTCCTCAAAACATAATCTGTTATTATTCTAATCAGAATTTATTAGTCAACATTAGGTTTTATTAAACATTTAGTTGTTATTATATGAGTTTTCCTCAAAACATACTCGTATAGTATTCTAATAAAAATTTATTAGTTAAAATAAGGTTTTATTGAACATTTATTCGTTTCTTATATGAGTTTTACTCAAAACATATTCTTATTATATTCTAATAAGAATTTATTAGTTAATACAAGATTTTATTAGTTACTTATATGGGGTTTCCCCAAAACATACCCTAATAGTATTCTAATGAGACTTTATTAGTCAATATAAGGTTTTATTAAACATTTATTCGTTACTTATATGAGTTTTCCTCAAAACATTCCCTTATAATATGGTTTTATTAGCTACTTATATGAGTTTTACTCAAAACATACTTTTAGAGTATTATAATAAGAATTTATTAGTTAATATAAGGTTTTATTAGTTACTTATATGAGTTTTGCTCAAAACATACTCTTAGAGTATTCTAATAAGAATTTATTACTTAATATAATGTTTTATTAAACATTTATTAGGCACTTATATGAGTTTTCTCAAAACACACCCGTATAATATTGTAATAAGAATTTATTAGTTAATATAAGATCTTATTGAACTTTTATTAGTTACTTATATGAGTTTTCCTCAAAACAAACCCTTATACAATAGTATTCTAATAAGAATTTATTACTTACTAAAATGTTTTATTAAACATTTATTACACACTTACATGAGTTTTTCTCAAAACACCCTTATAATATTCTAATAATTATTTATTAGTCAATATATGGTTTTATTAAACATTTATTAGTAACTTATATCAATTTTTCCTCAAAACATACTTTTATAGTGTTCTAATAAAAATTTATTACTTAATATAAAGTTTTATTAAACATTGATTAGTCACTTATATGAGTTTTTCTCAAAACATACCCTTATAATATTCTCATAAGAATTTATTAATTAGTTAATATTTTTTTTCAACACTTGTTAATTTATATAAAAAAAATCATAGGAATATTTGGGCCCGTTAATGGGCCAATCCGGGAAAACATAGTCATATTTGGGCTGGTTTAGCCACGGATTTAGCCACGGATTCAATCGTCGGTAAAGCACCACTTTATTCAATGGACTGAGATAAGATAATTGGGCTTTCACTAGCTTCTAATGGGCCGAGCCCAAAAATTTTGGGAGAGTTTGTACCCGGATTTAGCCACGAAATGAGCGTCATCGGATATCCCATTCATGATATATATCCAGCCCACCTACAATTAGTGACCCAAGGCCCACTCACCACATATGTTCATTTGATTTCCGATGATTAATAGCCACAGATTTAGCGACGGATATTGTATTGTTGCCATATCAGCGGCGAAAACAGCCACGATAATCCTATTCGTGGCTACGTTCGTGGCTATTTACTGACATTGACACATATCGAGCCACGAAATCAGCTACGGACATCTAGGTCGTTGCTAATAGCCACGAATGTTTTGGCATCTCATACCAGGATGAGTATTAGCCACGAATATAGCCACGGTCAGGAACAGTCGTGGCCAATGTCATCGATAATGGCCACGAATACAGGGTCGTCTATAATCCGTGGCTAACCATCTGTAGCTATTTCCTGTTTTTTTAGTAGTGCAAGATCATTGTTGGACCCACAAAAGGCCATCTTGATCCGCATCATTCTCCTCTTCTTAGCTTCGATTCGTCCTTGAATCGAGTCGTTGATGATCAAAGGGGAAGGAGCAACCACCAAAAAGTAACTTCCTTGACAATCAACTTGAGATGGCGCCAGCAGAATTTGAGGCAAAGGAACCTCAAAAACAACACCGGTCATAGGGATCATCGAGCAATCAAAAGGAACAAAATTAAAAGGCTCAATAACCCTATGAAATCCATAATTCTCAACATTAGGAACATTCTCAAGAGGTACAATAACTAACTCAAGAGAAGTGTTCCCAACGTCCTTATCGTTGTCGTCAGAAGCAACCACATCATCTTGCAGAAAATTATAGCCAGCTTGCAGATCAGATTCGGATGCCTTCCCGGAGGAATCTTCCAGCGTGTGACCCACCGTTGGAAAGCTCGTCGAGTCAGCTTCGCAACAAGACTGAGTTGACTCAATTCCGAGATCGGAGTCAACAGGAATCTGCGAAATAAGTTCGACGCGCTGTGCTGTTTTCTGGGCAACGAAATCAACAGAAGGCTCCTTAGGCTCAATTACCTCGTCGTCGGTTGAGGCAACTATAGCCGCTGGAGTAGGGGTGAGGGCTGAAGCAAGATCTTGATAAATTCTATCCGAGATGGCCTTCGCCAATTCCTCCAAGTCTTCCTCTCGGCGACGTTCCTCCTCCTCTTGCCGTCGTGCCTCCTCAGCCTCTCTTTGTTGGAGAAGTCGAATCTGATAGCGTTGTCGACACCTCTTATCTTCGATCTCCAATTGACGTTGTTCTTCCTCTTGACGTTGAAGCCAAATTTGGCGTCTTTTGACTTCGCGTTGACGCTCTAGGGTTTGTTGTTGTAGCCAAGCTCTCCGACGTAACTCTTGTTGGCGTCGTTGTTGTTTAGCACGTTCCAAAGCGAAAAATCCATCCAATGGATCGGGATCATCATCCAAATCTCCCCAAATTTCCCAAGTCATCAAATCAAATTGTGAATAACATCAAGAAAAGACAAGAACTTGCGAAACCTACGGCTCTGGTACCACTTGATGCGTTTGGAATACCCGATCCTTCGCCTGTGGGTTCATGATCAATAACACCAAACTATTGATGGCCCGATCTTGCAATTATCCTTGCTATTCTCGATGTTTACAATTAATTACAATAAGGACTTGAAACTATTGTGAAAGAAAGTAAAACAAACAAATAAAAACTAAGTAAAAGGGCAACAGCGGCGAAAGTTGGAAGTGTACAGCAACGGTCGCTGGGATGGCCGCGGGGCGGCCAAGGGAGCCGCGGGGTGGCCCGGACAGTGGCGACGGTTCTGGCAGACTCAGCGACAGCTGCTCTGATCCAGCGACGGTTTCTCAGGATGGGTTTCTCCTTTGTGCGTGGTTTGGGATTGTGTTTAGATCTTGTTTGGTATCGGATGAGCAAGAACATAAATTGATTGCGAAGGCTTTTGGATTGGGAGATTGAAGAAGCTTTTTAATCCTAAAAAGGGTTCCTCAATATAATTTCCAATCTAATTTTATTGAATGTAGAAAAAGGTTTAAATAACAAAGCATGCCAATTCTATCTTTGCAAAAGATAGAGTTTTGGCTTAGATAAATAAATATTAAATCCTAATAATACTAATAAATAAATCCTAGATAAATATTCCTACTTAGTGGACAAGGAAAATATCTAGAAGAGATAAACTTTCTTTTTCCTTTTTATTCACCTAACTAAGTATTACTAAAATTAAGACATTCCATAAATAGCTCCAACTACATAGGAGTTACTAAATATGGAAATAACTAAAAAGAATAATAATAATAATTAAATAAATAAAATATCTTTTCTTCACTCCATGGTGGCGCCTTCTTCTTCCTCTTGAGGAAGACACTCTTTGCTAGCAATGGCCCTCGAATCGGTCTTGAGAGCTCGCCTGGATCAAGATCATTGTTTGACCCACAAAAGGCCATCTTGATCCGCATCATTCTCCTCCTCTTAGCTTCGATTCGTCCTCGAATCGAGTCGTTGATGATCAAAGGGGAAGGAGCAACCACCAAAAAGTAACTTCCTTGACAATCAACTTGAGATGGCGCCAGCAGAATTTGAGGCAAAGGAACCTCAAAAACAACACCGGTCATAGGGATCATCGAGCAATCAAAAGGAACAAAATTAAAAGGCTCAATAACCCTATGAAATCCATAATTCTCAACATTAGGAACATTCTCAAGAGGTACAATAACTAACTCAAGAGAAGTGTTCCCAACGTCCTTATCGTTGTCGTCAGAAGCAACCACATCATCTTGCAGAAAATTATAGCCAGCTTGCAGATCAGATTCGGATGCCTTCCCGGAGGAATCTTCCAGCGTGTGACCCACCGTTGGAAAGCTCGTCGAGTCAGCTTCGCAACAAGACTGAGTTGACTCAATTCCGAGATCGGAGTCAACAGGAATCTGCGAAACAAGTTCGACGCGCTGTGCTGTTTTCTGGGCAACGAAATCAACAGAAGGCTCCTTAGGCTCAATTACCTCGTCGTCGGTTGAGGCAACTATAGCCGCTGGAGTAGGGGTGAGGGCTGAAGCAAGATCTTGATAAATTCTATCCGAGATGGCCTTCGCCAATTCCTCCAAGTCTTCCTCTCGGCGACGTTCCTCCTCCTCTTGCCGTCGTGCCTCCTCAGCCTCTCTTTGTTGGAGAAGTCGAATCTGATAGCGTTGTCGACACCTCTTATCTTCGATCTCCAATTGACGTTGTTCTTCCTCTTGACGTTGAAGCCAAATTTGGCGTCTTTTGACTTCGCGTTGACGCTCTAGGGTTTGTTGTTGTAGCCAAGCTCTCCGACGTAACTCTTGTTGGCGTCGTTGTTGTTTAGCACGTTCCAAAGCGAAAAATCCATCCAATGGATCGGGATCATCATCCAAATCTCCCCAAATTTCCCAAGTCATCAAATCAAATTGTGAATAACATCAAGAAAAGACAAGAACTTGCGAAACCTACGGCTCTGGTACCACTTGATGCGTTTGGAATACCCGATCCTTCGCCTGTGGGTTCATGATCAATAACACCAAACTATTGATGGCCCGATCTTGCAATTATCCTTGCTATTCTCGATGTTTACAATTAATTACAATAAGGACTTGAAACTATTGTGAAAGAAAGTAAAACAAACAAATAAAAACTAAGTAAAAGGGCAACAGCGGCGAAAGTTGGAAGTGTACAGCAACGGTCGCTGGGATGGCCGCGGGGCGGCCAAGGGAGCCGCGGGGTGGCCCGGACAGTGGCGACGGTTCTGGCAGACTCAGCGACAGCTGCTCTGATCCAGCGACGGTTTCTCAGGATGGGTTTCTCCTTTGTGCGTGGTTTGGGATTGTGTTTAGATCTTGTTTGGTATCGGATGAGCAAGAACATAAATTGATTGCGAAGGCTTTTGGATTGGGAGATTGAAGAAGCTTTTTAATCCTAAAAAGGGTTCCTCAATATAATTTCCAATCTAATTTTATTGAATGTAGAAAAAGGTTTAAATAACAAAGCATGCCAATTCTATCTTTGCAAAAGATAGAGTTTTTGCTTAGATAAATAAATATTAAATCCTAATAATACTAATAAATAAATCCTAGATAAATATTCCTACTTAGTGGACAAGGAAAATATCTAGAAGAGATAAACTTTCTTTTTCCTTTTTATTCACCTAACTAAGTATTACTAAAATTAAGACATTCCATAAATAGCTCCAACTACATAGGAGTTACTAAATATGGAAATAACTAAAAAGAATAATAATAATAATTAAATAAATAAAATATCTTTTCTTCACTCCATGGTGGCGCCTTCTTCTTCCTCTTGAGGAAGACACTCTTTGCTAGCAATGGCCCTCGAATCGGTCTTGAGAGCTCGCCTGGATCAAGATCATTGTTTGACCCACAAAAGGCCATCTTGATCCGCATCATTCTCCTCCTCTTAGCTTCGATTCGTCCTCGAATCGAGTCGTTGATGATCAAAGGGGAAGGAGCAACCACCAAAAAGTAACTTCCTTGACAATCAACTTGAGATGGCGCCAGCAGAATTTGAGGCAAAGGAACCTCAAAAACAACACCGGTCATAGGGATCATCGAGCAATCAAAAGGAACAAAATTAAAAGGCTCAATAACCCTATGAAATCCATAATTCTCAACATTAGGAACATTCTCAAGAGGTACAATAACTAACTCAAGAGAAGTGTTCCCAACGTCCTTATCGTTGTCGTCAGAAGAAACCACATCATCTTGCAGAAAATTACAGCCAGCTTGCATATCAGATTCGGATGCCTTCCCAGAGGAATCTTGCAGCGTGTGACCCACCGTTGGAAAGCTCGTCGAGTCAGATTCGCAACAAGACTGAGTTGACTCAATTCCGAGATCGGAATCAACAGGAATCTGCGAAACAAGTTCGACGCGCTGTGCTGTTTTCTGGGCAACGAAATCAACAGAAGGCTCCTTAGGCTCCATTACCTCGTCGTCGGTTGAGGCAACTATAGCCGCTGGAGTAGGGGTGAGGGCTGAAGCAAGATCTTGATAAATTCTATCCGAGATGGCCTTCGCCAATTCCTCCAAGTCCTCCTCTCGGCGACGTTCCTCCTCCTCTTGCCGTCGTGCCTCCTCAGCCTCTCTTTGTTGGAGAAGCCGAATCTGATAACGTTGTCGACACCTCTTATCTTCGATATCCAATTGATGTTGTTCTTCCTCTTGACGTTGAAGCCAAAGTTGGCGTCTTTTGACTTCGCGTTGACGCTCTAGGGTTTGTTGTTGTAGCCAAGCTCTCCGACGTAACTCTTGTTGGCGTCGTTGTTTTTTAGCACGTTCCAAAGCGAAAAATCCATCCAATGGATCGGGATCATCATCCAAATCTCCCCAAATTTCCCAAGCCATCAAATCAAATTATGAATAACATCAAGAAAAGACAAGAACTTGCGAAACCTACGGCTCTGGTACCACTTGATGCGTTTGGAATACCCGATCCTTCGCCTGTTGGTTCATGATCAAGAACACCAAACTATTGATGGCCCGATCTTGCAATTATCCTTGCTATTCTCGATGTTTACAATTAATTACAATAAGGACTTGAAACTATTGTGAAAGAAAGGAAAACAAACAAATAAAAACTAAGTAAAAGGGCAACAACGGCGGAAGCTGGAAGTGTACATCGACGGTCGCTGGGAGCCGCGGGGTGGCCCGGACAGTGGCGACGGTTCTGGCAGACTCAGCGACAGCTTCTCTGATCCAGCGACGGTTTCTCAGGATGGGTTTCTCCTTTGTGCGTGGTTTGGGATTGTGTTTAGATCTTGTTTGGTATCGGATGAGCAAGAACATAAATTGATTGCGAAGGCTTTTGGATTGGGAGATTGAAGAAGCTTTTTAATCCTAAAAAGGGTTCCTCAATATAATTTCCAATCTAATTTTATTGAATGTAGAAAAAGGTTTAAATAACAAAGCATGCCAATTCTATCTTTGCAAAAGATAGAGTTTTGGCTTAGATAAATAAATATTAAATCCTAATAATACTAATAAATAAATCCTAGATAAATATTCCTACTTAGTTGACAAGGAAAATATCTAGAAGAGATAAACTTTCCTTTTTCTTTTTATTCACCTAACTAAGTATTACTAAAATTATGACATTCCATAAATAGCTCCAACTACATAGGAGTTACTAAATATGGAAATAACTAATAATAATAATAATAATAATAAATAAATAAATAAAATATCTTTTCTTCACTCCATGGTGGCGCCTTCTTCTTCCTCTTGAGGAAGACACTATTTGCTAGCAATGGCCCTCGAATCGGTCTTGAGAGCTCGCTTGGATCAAGATCATTGTTTGATCCACAAAAGGCCATCTTGATCCGCATCACTTTTGGAACCCAAACTTGTGTTATCCGTTCTTTTCTCAAATGAACAGGAAATGTATTGCGAATAATATATGGATCCTTTCTTCTATAAGGGCAGGTCTCTTTTACATGTCCCTTTCTAGCACAATGGTGACATATATGAGAGGTTCTGCTTCCTTTTGCCTTTACAAAAGTGGTAATGTGTTGCTTTTTTAAAAACTTTGGATTGTAGCCAATACCACTTTTGTTTAGAGAGCTTTGTTGCTCACCCAACATCCTATCGAGAGTACCTTTGGATTTGGTAAAACTTATGAGGGTTGTCTGTTGGTCTTGAATCTTATTATTCAGGGAGATCTTCTCGTTCTCTAAGTAATGATACTCATTTCTTAGAGAGGAGAGATCTTGCTTGAGTTCAGATTTCTCCGAGTCAAGCGTCTTGACTTTAATGTCAAGACCTGAATAAGAAGCTTCAAGACCTTTGACCCTCATAGACAGATCCTCAATAGTTCTTTCCTGGTCCACAGTTCTCTTAATAAGAATGTTAGTTTGGGCAATAAGCTTCTCTTCATTGGCAATCATATTGGAAAAGAATTCCGATAATACCTCTTTTGGACTTTCCATAAGTTCTCTTACAGTGGCTTCAAGCTTTTCATCGAGGGATCCATCTTCTGAGGCCATAAGACAAATGTTGGCCTTCTCATCATCAGAGTCAGAGTCGGAATCACTCCAAGTTGCCACCATGGCTTTTTTCTTCCATTTGTCACCTTTCTTGGGCTGGCTCTTTGTCTTTTGAGGGCAGTCCTTCACAAGATGATCTGTTTCACCACATTCAAAACAAGACAATGGTTTAGTCTTATTTTCATACTTGTTGTATTGAGGCTTACCTCAAAATTTTGAAGACTCTGATCCATCCTTGTTGTTGAATTGCTTCTTCATTTTGAGAATTCTAGCAAGGCCTCTTGTGATAAGAGTAAAAGGATCATCCTCATCGTCATCTTCATCTTCGGAATCATATCCATCCTTGGGCTCATCCTTCTTAGACTTGAGTGCCAAGTTCTTAGTGTTAGCTGGAAGTTCTCCATCGTCTTCATTAAGAATCATCTCATGCGTGATCAGCTTCCCAAGAATATCATCAAGGGGTAGAGTGGTGAGGTCCTGGGCTTCCTCTATAGTTGTTACTTTTGGACCCCGTTTCTCCTTTCGAAGGCACCTCAGTATCTTCCTCACTTTCTCGACGTTGGTAAAGCTCTTGCCGAGAGAGTCAAGGTTGTTGGTGATTTCTGTGAATCGTGTGAACATGGCCTTGATTGACTCATCAGACTTCATCTTGAAGAGCTCATACTTTCGAAGGAAGATGCTGATCTTGGTGTCTTTCACTTGGCTCGTTCCTTCATAGGTGACGACCAATTTGTCCCAAATCTCTTTAGCTGACCTACCAGATGAAATACGGTTAAACTCATCAGTGCTAAGACCACAATAAAGTAAGTTAATAGCCCTATAGTTCTTGGAGATGGTTTCAAGATCTGCTTGGTTGTATTCAGACTCCTTCTTTGCAACTTTGGTATCGTTTGGTCCTTCTTTCTCTGGAATCTTCGGACCATTCTCTATAATGTTCCAAAGCTCTAGATCTTGGTCTATGATGAACATCTTCATCAAAGATCTCCAGTGGACAAAGTTGTTTCCTACAAAGAGTGGCGGTCTGCTTGTGGACCTTCCCTGTGCAAATCCTCCGCTTGCTTCACCAGACATGATCGAAAACTCACAAGATTGTTAGATCAAAAACAGTGAGTAAAGCTCTGATACCAATTGAAGGTTCAATAATATAAAACAATGTAATAAAGAAAATACTCTAGAAGGGGGGTTGAATAGAGTATGCCCGTTTTTCGCAGAAAGTCTCAAGACTTTTGGAGCTCGTATAAAACCCTTTGAGATTAACCTGAATCACAAAGTTAGACAATCGAACCAAGTGCGGAAATAAGTTAAAGCAATAAGTAAAGGACACGAGTAATTGTTTACGAGGTTCGGCATGAACTTGGCCTACGTCCCCGCCTAGGGTTCTTCCACAACCCTAGGATTCAAAAGGCTTTATTGATTCGCTTAGCTTAGGATCCTAATAGCTCACCGAGAAGCCTCTCTCCTATACAATTGCAATCTAGTCAACTCACGTTCCCTTGGAGTCCTAGACCAATCTAGAAGAGCTCCACCTCTCTCAGCTATCTAGTACAATCCTCTTACTCTCACAAATCAATATCCTAGTGCAACTTCCCGAGTTATAAACTCTCGAGTAACACTATAAATGAATATATCCTATAATCTCACAGTGACTCTCAAAGGCTTTGAAATAAACAACAAACTCTTGAGCGCTTAGCAGAGAGACACTTTGGAAGACAAATCTTGCTTGAATGAATGAAAGCTCGTGTAGCACTTGTATATTCTGTCTTCTTCTTTCTTTCCTTTATATAGAAGTGGAATGGCGCCTAAGGATCTTCACCAACGGCTCTTTCGAATCAGGCTTGATCTTGAATCTTCTATTTATGGATACTCCGAAGCCATGATCCTCTTTGAATAGGATCTCCTCAACATGCGCCAAAGGAAAGATATAAACTCGAAATACTTCCTGAAAGATTAGTCATACATATATATAATATAAAGGAAGTATATAATAAGATTAAATAATATTCGGACTAATAAGACATGTTTTGTATTTCATCAACTGTTAATGCTCCAAGGCCTTTGACACAAACATCCTGTCAAATCCTTTGAAACATTTATTCCGATTTTCATCAAGGGAGGGAGTTATCAGCTTGGTTGCTATATTGTCTCCATTTCTTTGGGGGGGTCTTGCTGTTGTCGGCTCATCTACACCACGTTGTCGGGTTGGCCTCGGCCTCTGCAACTCCATATCAACCATGGTTTGTCCTTTGCTATATCGATGAAGGCTTTGTCGATTTATCATTCTGCCAGAACGGGTTGTGCTTATTGCGTGGGTTACTCGTTGTTGTTGGGATTACACAAGGGGTGCTTGCTGAGTCTAAATTGGATAACTTGGCTTTGGTGGACTTGTCTCTTTGAGTTATCTCGTGGGAATGCTCTTACCCAAAATGCTATTAAAAATTGGAGGAACAAACAAATCATCCAAAATGTTAATTACTATATCAATTTGAAGCTACAAAATCTCTTCGATATAAGGACTCTTAAACCTCGTCCTTATATCTTCGACAGTTATAAATGAAAATCTGCTTTTGGAATTGTAGAAGTATAGGGAAAAAAACATTTTGGACGGAAATTGATACCTTGTGTAAAAATGAACATATTCAAATAATGGAATTAGCATAAACTAAATCGGAATCTATTCCAGAAGACAAAAATTGGAAAAGTGTTGGCTTCGATGAAGCTGTCTGGTCGCCTGCTATTGGGCGATCGGGCGGAATTGGTTTATTATGGAAATCACACCAATTATTAAATGAGATTATTTCTGTCGTTATTCACTTACCCCGAATTATTGGTCTCTGCATTGAAAGCGTGAGTGATAGGTTCACGACTCTTGTCCTATTTGTCTATGCCCCCCTGCCCCCAATGAAAAAGACTCGTTTTGGGAAACGTTAACTTCAATTGTGAATGATTCGCTCATCCCATGCATTGTGCTAGGAGATTTAAATGAAATATTATGTAGTGTAGATAAATTAGGCGGAGCTTCCACTCGCCCTTCTCGGTTTACTAGACTCCTAACATTCAAAAATGAATGTTCCCTAGTGGACTTCCCCACTTTTGGGAACCCTTTCACCTGGAGGAAAAATCATGATGAAGATTCTAATATTCGTGAAAAATTGGATCGGGTGCTTGTTCATCAGCAGATTATTGAAAAATTTCCTAACCTAATAACTTATAATGGGGTTTTTTCTTCATCTGATCACTGCCCTATATCAATATCATTCGAGCACAGCTCTATCTTCAAAGCACCTCCTTTTAAGTTTGAAAATGTCTGGCTGCAATGGAAGGATTTCCGCAACATAGTTAAACAATCCTGGCGAGCTAATTGCACCGGCTCTGCTATGTTCCAACTCATTTTTAAACAAAAAATTCTTAAGAGTAAGGCAAAGGTTTGGAACAAGTCTACCTTTGGAAATATATTTCGTCAGTTAAACGACGTGGAGATTGAGTTGCTCCACATTCAATCCTCACTAATGATAAATAATGTACAAACAAACCTCAACAAGGAAAAGTGTATCATTAGAAAGAAGGAAAAGCTCCTTCTTTTCCAGAAATCCTTTTGGAATCAGAGAGCCAAGACCAAACATCTTAAGCTTTCGAACTCCAACACATCGTATTTTCACCGCGTGGCGACAGGGCGAAGACATAGGAAACAAATTCGTAACATAACCACCTCTGAAGGAACTCTAATTGTGGGTGAGGAAAATGTCAGGAACGAAATCAAGGGGGATTTTGAAAAGATATTCAGAAAAGAACCTATTGATGACAGACTTCTAAATGAAATGTTGGATTTAATCCATCCATCAATAACTTCTGAGGAAAATGATTTCCTCATACATCATCCTTCAAACATGGAAATAAAAATTGCTGTCTTTAGTCTAGGTAAAAATAAATCCCCGGGCCCTGATGGATTTACAGCCGAATTTTATAAGAAATATTGGGATATCGTTGGTACGTCAATAATTAGAGATGTCAAAGGCTTTTTTCATTCTGGAAAAATGCTTAAACAAATAAATCACTCGTTTATTTCCCTTCCTCCGAAACGAGACAACCCGACTACTACTAGTCATTACCGTCCAATTAGTTTGTGCTCAAATTTGTATAAAATTATATCAAAAATATTGACAGATAGAATCAAAACAATTATTGGTAAACTTATTCACCCTCCTTAGGGCGCATTTGTGTCAGACAGGGCTATTCAGGATAATGTTCTAATAGCTCATGAAATCTTTCACTCCTTCCGATCTCGTAAGGGTCGTGAGGGTTGGCTGGCAATAAAATTAGATATGGAGAAAGCTTATGATAGAGTTGATTGGAATTTCACAAAAAAAAAGGTGTTACAAAAATTTGGGTTCCACGAAACTTTCATTTCGTGGGTTATGGAATGTGTTACGACTGTTTCTTTCTCAGTTTTAGTAAACAACGGCCCTACGGACTTGTTCCTTCCCACCAGAGGTCTCCGACAGGGGGACCCGTTATCCCTTTTTCTATTTATCTTAGGGGCCGAAATCTTGGCTCGGAAACTCTCAGTTGAAGCAAACTTGGATAGAAGCTCTATTGGCTTTCCTTTTAGAAGTAATGGCCCTCGGATTCCATTCCTCTTCTTTGCTGACGACATCATTATTTTCTCTAAAGATAGTGTTGGATTCGGGCTTAAAGTGAGAGCAATAATTGATACGTACTATAAAATTTCTTGACAAAAAGTGAATTATCACAAGTCAAGCTTCCAAGCCACAAAAGGTATCCCGAACCATAGAACCCTAGAGTTGCGTACTTGCCTAAATATTACAAATGAAAGCTCTTTGGAAAAATACCTGGGGTGTCCGATTATCAATGGAAGAGTAAACAAACACACATTTGAAGATATCTTATGTAAGTCTAAAGAACAATTAAGCAAATGGCGTACAAACGCTTTATCACAACAGGGACGTGCTATCTTAATCAACTCTAATTTATCAGCGAAGCCGCTGTATATTATGCAAAATTTCATGCTACCGGCCGCAATGCACAAAGATCTTGATAAGATTAATCTTACTTTCTTCTGGAACAAGGACCTTCAGCATTGACCGCTTATAAGCTGGGATAGGATTTGTAGACCAAAACAGTGTGGGGGACTTGGGATCCGGAAATCAAAAGAGATGAATGAGGCTCTCCATATGAAACTATTATGGAAGATTCTGGCCGAACCGAATAATGTTTGGGTTACTTTGATTAAACACAGATACTTTCATTCCGCAAACATTTTTTAATACGAGAAATGCGGGGTCGCCTCCTGGCAGTGGACCAAGCTGACTACTCTAATCGACAAATTCAAGGCGGGGCTGATTTGGTCCGTTGGAAATGGGAGATCAATCAAGTTTTGGCCTGATAATTGGATTACTTCCTCTAGTCTTTTGTCTAGAGCTGATTGCCCTCAAATCAATAACATGGAGGAAACTGTCAGTGATTACATTATGGGCTACCATTGCGAGCATTGTAAACGAAATTCTAGATGGTGGACGGAGAAGTTAAAAAATGCACCGCCAAGTTGCATTGTAAACGAAATTCTAGACATTCCGCTACCCGCTTCCTACTTTAAGGATCGGCTTTACTGGTGGCCCGATAGAGCTGGGTGGTTTACTACCTCAAGTGCATACAAATTAATCACAGCTCAAACATCCCTACACTTAGACAACAACGCCTGGATATGGAAAGTGAACATTCCGCCTAAGGTAAAAAAATTTCTTTGGAAGGTTTCTTAGGATAGTCTTCCAACTGCCTCTAGGCTTTCCAGTAGGGGAGCCTCTGTCCCTTCCACTTGCTGTCTGTGCAATAGTGCGGTTGAAGATGAAGTTCACCTCCTGCTGGAATGTTCCTTTGTACGTTCTTTCAATACATTCCCTCTTCGAGTACACTCCACCATTGCGAGCATGATAGTTCATTCTCGTGACATTAAACCTATCCTATCATTTATTGGGAACAATCTAAATTCGTCGGCCAAGGAAATGCTTGCCTTTTCTTGGTGGTTTGTATGGTATATTCGAAACCAACTTCTATTTCGGCAGGTCCCCATCCCAAGGAAAGATATAACTTTACGCTTGATTAACTCCCACATTGATAATTGGAGTAAAACTGCCATGCTTAAGGGTAGTTTAGACGAGGAAACTCCAATACTCACACATAGCTCCAACCCTCCGAATAAGAAAAAGAGTCGTAGTAGGATCTCATTGTGCAAACCCCCAATGGGAATATTTAAGCTTAACTTTGATGGATCAACGATAACAAATAATGAAAGCATGGCGGGCGCCATAATTCGGGACTGGAATGGTCATCCAATACAAATGTGTTATCAAAAACTTGGTAAATAAAGTCCTCTCAAAGCGGAAGCACTTGCCCTTAAAATGGGAATCCAACACGTCATTCAACTCAATATTGACAAAATCCACATGGAATGCGATTCTAGCATAATCATTGACTACTTAAACAAAAAATCTAAATGCCCTTGGGAAATTGAGCTAATCTTGTCTGATGTTGAACTTCTTCTATCGACTTTGAAACAAGTCTCCTTCTTTCATGTGCCCCGTTTGGGCAATAGAGTGGTTGATAAGGTTGTACATCTTTGCCACTCTGCCCGGGGAGTCGATATTCACAACAATTCTGGTCTTTTAGATCTCATCCGCAAAGATGCTGCTGGGTAGACATTGTTCGCCCGAATCCTTTCCTAATCAAAAAAAAAATTGATTCATCTTACTATTTTTATTTTCTCCCCTTCATTTAATTAATAAGTACTAATTATTGAGACTGGAGAGATATTCACACTACGTCATGCTCATATTTGATATCAATATATAATAATTAGTCGCAATACATGCAGGTATAAATTGCGGAGTTCCCAAACTTTGCCTGGAGCAAGATAGATATTATATTGTTGTTGTTGTTGCTACTACTTGGATATCACCTTAGTAAGATGACTTTGATATATCTAAATAAACTTGCCATACACATTGCACGCATGACTTTTAACAAAAGTGCAAATGTGTTGAATCTTGTTGAGGCATACAGTGGCGGATCTAGAATTTTGTTTAGGGGGCTAAATTTTTTTTCGAAAAAAGAGACTATACACAAGTATACAACACATAAGAATACATAATTTTATAGGAAAAGAGATTACAAAAATTTTGAGTTCATTGAGATTAACAATGGAAAATACTTGGTTTTGGACACAGTTGGCTTAAGGATTTGTCTATAGGTTTTGGAAACAAGCTTCGTGGGTTAATATCATTGGCTTCAACCTTCCACTTGTCTATGATATTTTCCGTGCATTTGAACGAATGTAAGTGAGGGGAGAGGTTTAGGGCAAAAAAATTAAAGAAAATCATTGGTTCTGGTTAAATCTACATTGAATTTTTATTTGTATACAATTACAACCTGATCTTGTATTACAGTAAAGATAGTTGTATCTGTCTGTGCGTTTATGTAAAAGAGAAAATTGGCTTATGTATTTTGATGTTTTTAAAAATATAGAATTTTGTGTAAAAGAGCAATGGGAATTTTGTGTAAAAGAGCAATGGGTTTTCGAAAAAAAAAAAGAACGGAAATTTCACGAGGTACCCCTGAGGTATGACTTAATTCACGCGGTATACAACTATTTTACATATTTCACGTGGTACCCCTGAGGTTCTAACTTTTTTTGTGCCGTGCCCTTGCCGGTTATATTTAACGGACTTTCGTTAGTTGGGCTAAAAAAAAGGAAAAGGATTTTCAATTAAATTGAAAACCGATGAAATGAAATTGGAAGTTGATGCTTCTATGAAGCAAAGAGGGTGGACAGGGCCAACAGGCGAGACACCCCGAGGAGGCAGATTGTCGTTCGCCGGTGTCGGTGCTGGTGCTAGGGGGAGTCGCAGCGTGGAGTCCAGCTACAATGGGCTCGACGGTCGCGAAATACCTAAAAGAAAACGCACCTGTCTAGAGGAAGGTGACAAAGAAGAAACGAGAAGCAGAGGAGGTTGCGACTGGAGGCCGAGACCGACGACAGGTGGGTGGAGGCGAAGGCAGAATCTGTCGACCGGTGGGTGGATTCCGACGATAGGTATGTATGTATACCTTTCAATTTGGATTTTTTTTTTCTCTTAGGAAATTTAGGGTTTCAGAAATATGTTTTGTTCATTGATTGGGTTTTATTCTCTGCTCATGAAAGTTGTTTTGTTCTCTGCTCAATTGTGGGATGATTGTGCAAAACTGGTGCCAAAATTGCAATTGATCAAATAAACGTTAATTTACTGTTGCTCTCATTTGAATTAGGGATTGTATTTGGGGAATTGCCTTCTACTGCAGGAATTTGCAGCCTATGAGCATTGTTTTTGCTATACAAAAATCTGCCATGGTAAATGCGATTTGGATACCATTTAAGGTTTTAAACTGAAGTCATTGAAGCCATAAGTCATGGCAATATGGTATCCCTGTTGGTTTTTATTTGAAAAAGGGTCTTGAAATTATATTAAACTGTCAACTGGTATATTGCTCTTTCTATACACAATGTTAGTGTTGTAACTTTATTGGAAACTAAGCTGGCAACTCTATGTCTAATTGAAGTAGAAAGAAAGCATAAAAATACTTGCAACCAACTGTTATCCCCAACAGAAGCATCCTAAGTCAAATATATAAGAAAACTTCAATTTAAGATTGAAATAACTAAATTTCAATCAACTAAAATTACAGAACTGTAATTTTAGAAAATAAGTTACATGAACTAAAATTTCAAAAGTGAATTAGAAGATGGTTATCTATGGTTAATAGAACATGATATTCATGTGGTTCATATCGTCCATTCTATTATGGATTTGAAGCTTGTTAAAAAGTCTATTAGCTCAAACGGTAGAGCATGTGCTTTATGTAAAAGATGTGGGTTCAACTCCCATATAGACTAATACAATGATTTAGACTTATTAAAGATCTACACTACAAAAGCTCTATCAAATTTTTCAAAGCAAGAGGCTAATACAATGTATGTGTGGCTTACGTGAGATTTGAACTCACATCTTGTGCTAAGCACAATGCTCTACCAGTTGAGCTAATAATCCAAAATTTTCAAAGAAAGAGGCTAACTAAAAGTTCTATAGCAATGCCAAATAGGGGAGGCCATGTGATATGAACAATTTCCAAATGGCTTATTCAACATGGCATTTTGCAACTGGTTATCAAGTCAGGTGGAATTTAGATGGAAGTTTTGGTCATATCTCCTCCATTTCCAACATAAAATGGTAATCACAAGCAAATAGAAGGAATTACAACTTACACAGCAAAGTTTCCATCAACCGGTCTAAGGAGGAGGACACCAAAAATGTCATTACATAAGATAATTTTCCATATAAAAAGAATGTCCTTTTATTTCAAGATAACATGCATGCTAGTAGAATCTGATATTGACCTCTCTTGACACAGGGGATGAGTCAAGAATAAGCAGGCTCTCTGGTAAGATGCCCTTTAGCCAAGTGGTTAGTTCATTGTGCTTCCGCCAAGAACGTGCACATGAGTGTGCAAAGCGGTTTGTCCTAACACAAACAACCAGCAGTTTCAGGGTATTAGAGTAGCCCAACGCAAGAATCGTGATAAAATTATTGATGGGAAATAAACAATGTTTCAGTTCAGAAGCGAAATTAATGTCACTCACCTCCACTTGGCCCATTATTGATGACAACCCTGAAGCCGTCATCAAGGCCTTCCTGTTTTTCCACGAGCTTTGCACTGTGTATCTGAAGGCAAGCACCTAATTGCAAATTATATGGACTTGAGATTAATCAGATTAAGCAGCAAGCTAAAAGCATTCATAGTCAATCTCGACAGTTACGCCTTAACACTAAAGCCCTTTTTTTTAACTGTGTACAAACATATCCAATCCTTGAATAGGTAAATAAAGAGCGGCCATTCCGAGGTTCGAATCGGGGACCTATGGGTACTACCCACAAGTCCTTTCCGGTGAGCCATTCCGGAATGGTTCAAACATATCCAATCCATGAACAAACAACTTCCAGGAATAAGCTGTGATCAAGAAATAAAATTTACATGACTTTGTGGTATATGCTTGCCACTGAGCAGGTCAAGCAGTAAAGGGGAAACATGATGCATTAGAAGTATTTATGCATAAGAATACATTTACTCATTTAGATTATTTAAGCTAAGCTTCCACAGCAACTCCGTAAGATGCATAATGCAAATAGAGATGATTTCACCAAACCAATTTGCTAATTTCACCTAACCAATTTCCTAAATCAATAACTATCAGTTTTTCACAATTCAAAAAATTGGAGAACCACTAAACCCTAACATGGGCACAACCACAAAATTCTTCTACAGATTCGATAAAGGGCAAAATTGGAGAATCGATCATTGGTGTAGAAGAAACCTTGCATCAGCAACATTAACCATCTACAAATTCGAAAAAAGGGCAAAATTGGACATACCTCATCTGTTGAGAATCTCACCCTCTTCACCGAGTCTCCCGCAGAAACCGGCACCGGCGAACAATCGTTATGCCTCCTCGCCGGGGTGCGTCACCTACTCAGGTCGCCCTCTTCGCAAACTCGCTCTCTTCACCCTCTTCACCGAAAGCTCGCCCTCTTCACATCGTGCGTTTCTTCTGTTTGTTTCCCCTTTTTTTTCATTCAACTGGATTTCCTTTTTTTTTAATACAAACTAACGGAAGTCTGTTAAATATAACCGGCAAGGGCACGACGCGGAAAAAAAATTAGAACCTCAGGGGCACCACGTGAAATATGTAAAACAGTTGTATACCGCGACACGAAAAAAATTAGAACCTCAGCGACACCACGTGAAATATGTAAAACACTTGTATACCAGCTGAATTAAGTCATACCTCAGGGGTACCTCGTGAAATTTCCGGAAGAAAAAAAAAGAAAAAAAAGGTTGAGGGTTTTTAAAAGTACATAATTCACGTAAAATATGTAAAACACTTGTATACCGGGTGAATTAAGTCATACCTCAGGGTTAGGGCTGTTACTTGAGCCGAACAGCTCGAGCTCGGCTCGAAAAAGCTCGACTCGGATTCGTTCGAATGCACTAAACAAGCCGAGCTTGAACAGGGTTTTGGGCTCGAGCCGAGCCCGAGCCGAGCCCGAGCCGAGCTCGGAAGCTCGTTGAGCGAAAATACAAGATTGCCCCTAGGGTTGTATTAGGCGCTTGGGGTTTCAATAGCCGTCTGGCATGAAGACCCTCCGTTCATTTTCAATCCCTACTTTCTCCTCACTTCATTCCCTTCTTCTCCCTCAACCTAATCCCTCCTTCTGCCCGGCGAACTGCTGCTAGGGGTACTAATCGCCTCTCGCCGGCGAACTCGTTGTTCGTCACGCTGATGAACTACTGCTGAAATCTCCACTTGCTCCGGTCGTATCTTCCTTCTCCTACCCAGATCTAAACCTCTCGCCCAGATCCAGTTGCTGCGGCTACCCTTCTGCTCAGATCTGGCCGGCGTCCATGGAGGTCGTGTCTCAAATTTGAATCTATCGCCCAGATCTGGTTTGTGCTTCCAATCGTGCCTTCGCTTCGATGCTGCTTGCATCTGCTCTTCAAAGAGATCTTGATTAGTCTCGGCAGCGGTGGACTCAACTCCTCCTTAATTCCTCTTACAGTTTGCTTATATATATAATTACTTCCTCCTCTCCCAATTTGTCTTTGCTTTAATTTCTCCTCTTCACTTGTATGAACTTGCGATTTGGGTTATCTGACTAATTCAGGACTTGTGAATTTGGATTTTCAATTATTTGTTGCATTCAATTCCTCCTCTCATGTACCACTGTAAGTCTGTAATTGCTTCCGAATCAATTTCTCCTCTCAATTGATTAATTGAATTTGGATTTTAGGAATTTCTATATTTTTTTTTTTGTAATTCCTCAATGACACTGTAATTGCGTGGGCTTCAACGTACATCCCTCACGAGCTTGAACGAGCTCATATGGCGAGCTTAGGCTCATTCGTTTGGCTTAATCGAGCTTATCAAGCCGAGCTCGAGTTTAGAGTTGGGCTCGCGAGCCGAGCTTGAGCACAAATAAAAGCTCGAGTAATTTTTAGGTTCGAGCTCGGCCCGGCTCGTTCGGCTCGAATATCACCCCTACTCAGGGTAATGCAGCCCAATTTAATCTCCCTCCACACCTTTACCGTTGTGCCAAGCATTCTTTGTTTTTGGGTGCCACTATATACACCGCAAATCCGGATTAAGGGCAAGCACGTCCTTAAGGACGTGCAAGTCCTCAGGCTTGCACGTCCACTATTTACACATTGCACGTTGTTAAGGACGTGCAATCCCTAGTTAGGGTTTAGGGTTAGGGTTTAGGTTTTGTAATGTTAATTGATAAAATTGAAGGTGAATTTGAAGGATTTAGGGTCAAATTAAACAGAACACAAGAATTGTTAAGGTTTTCATTCGGATAATATGCGAATAAAGTTACAAGGAACGAAAAAAAAGGTTTAAATTCATAAGTTTAATAAAGTTGTGGAATACAATCTAGGAAAACAGTAAAGGACGACCGGCATCGGCACGCAAGGCTCTAAATCTCTCAATCTGAGCTTGAAACGGAGCATCCCATCCTTCGACGCTCGGATGATGATGTTCGACCCATTCTAGTGGAGGCGGCGGAAGAGGAGCGTTAGGACGCAACCAGATCTATGAGAACAAAAATTTAGAGTTAGAGTATTGACATATGTATGAAAATCATGAATAGGTAATAACAAAGACGTTTGAAGTCGTACCGCAGCAAAATGGTCTTGGTTTCCGATGCAGGCTACACCAAGAGTTGCTGATTGGGGAGGGTTGTTAGCAGATGCCGGCGAGATCATGGGGAGACATGTGAACGGATGATGCCAAGCTAGGACGACGAGAGGAATCTGATATACCGTCGCAAATACAAAATCCATGATGGGTAGCTCTATCCACCGTCTTCTATCACCATGTGTGGCTCCGGCCCATCTCTGGTAGTCGACGAACTGCTGAAATAGGTACTCTCCCGTATAACAACCGGCGTACAGATCGGCGTGATCCTCCAAGTGATTGCATAGTAACGTTTTGAGTTCCGGGAAAGCAGTCTCGCCGATCGGTGATGTCAAAGCCGCCAAAGCACGGTAGCCACAATGACCATCTGCAGCAGTGTCCCTCACCGTCTCAATATGACCGAACATGAAGGGATCAACGTTGTTTCGACCCCAGTTGAACCCTCCGAACACATCATCACGTCCACGTCGAGCTGAGGTCGCTTGTGGACGAGGCCGAGCAGCATTTCGAGCAGCACGCGCTTCTTCTCTCTCAAACCTTTCCCTTACCTCCTCGTATGGCAACGGGTTGGTTCTGCTGGCATTTCTCGCCCCCCGAGGCCTCCCCTTCCGTCAGACGCTTGCTGATGAGGGTGGGTGCAGCTCATCCTCGCATACATCGTTGGAAGCCGTGTATGAAGATGACAGCTCATACGGCAGTGGGGTGTCGTCGAGGTCAGTCCATGTCAAATCCATCTAGAACGGGTGGATGTCCTCGGCGGGTATCGGAGTGCCGGAGTTGACATATGCCTGAATCTCATGGACACAAGGGATCCCGTAACAAACCCTCCAATGTCGGTCCGTGCATACCGGAGGAACCTTTTGGTTCACGACGCCCTGCCACATCTTGTACAGATAATCGAAGCACTTTTTGGAGATTAAAGTCTTTACCTCATCGAAAAGGTTGACTTTATACGCCGTTGTTGGCCATTTGAATCGGTCGATCTCCAAAGCAGTTTACAGCTCATGCAGTTGACAATCATTGACTCTATGGATTGCATCGATCACGATGCGGAAGTCACCCGTCGATGAGTGAAGTGCCTCCTTCAGAACCTTGTGTTGACCCTCAACTCTGTACACATTGAAGTGCATACCACTAAATATTCGATATTATATCATATTGTAATGGGAGATATGAAGTAAGGTTGTACCTGTTTGTCATACGGGTGCCGAGATGGAAGACATTATCTACGTAGCACCGAACTATGCTCCTGCTGTATGGAAGCCAAACCGACTCCAAATACGCCACCACACCTGGGAATGGGTGCCAATAAGCTCGTAGCGCCCGACGACGTCGGTTGAATATATTTTTATATTTGAATATATTTTAATATATTCAAGTATTTATTTCTATGTATTATATTCTATCAAATTACAATTATATTCTCTTCTATCAAACTATATACTATAAAAAAAACATTTTAATATATAAATAAATCAAAAAAATCTATTTTCAATTATATTCTATTAAACAATATATATTATCTATCAAACTATATTTTCAATCATATTCTATCCAAATATATTCTATCAAACTATATTCTATTAAACAATATATATTATCTATCAAACTATATTTCCAAAAATCTATTTTCAATTATATTCTATCAAACTATATTCTATTAAACATTTTAATATATACTATAAAAAAACTATATATATTTTCAAACACTAAAAATAAATTAAACAAAAAGTATTTAAAATAACATACGGGTGGAGTCGGAATCGGGGAGACCTCAATGGTCCGTCGCTTCCGCGGCGGTTCCGCCTCCTCCTCGGCCACTGCTCGGCCTCCGTCGCCGGTGCCAGCCGCCTCCCCACCACCACCAACCTCTTCCGCCACCGCCACCGACGCCAGCACCTCCAGCCCCTCCGCCACCGGCTCCACCGCCACCGGCTCCACCGCGACCGGCACTGTCGCCCTCGTTGTCGCCTCCGCCTCCAACGCCGCCACCGCCGCCTCGAGCTCTCTCTCTTTCTGTCTCCATCTCTCTCTTTGGGTCTCTCTCTCTCGGTCTCGGAGGAGGAAGAAGGAAGGAAGACGAAGAAGAAGGAAGAAGGAAGAAGGAAGAAGGAAGGAAGGAAGAAGGAAGACGGAAGGAAGAAGGAAGACGGAGGAAGAGGAAGGAGTCGGGAGGAAGAAGAAATGAAGACGAAGAGGCACGTCCTCTTCGCCTTTAGAAGCCGGGCTTGCACGTCCTTAGGGACGTGCAAGCACGTCCCTAAGGACGTGGGGATTTGCGGTGTATATAGCCGAAACGTTGTTTTTTACATCACACTTCATTTATATTGATTACATAAAAACAGTGGATATATACAAAATAATATACCGATTTTTTTCCGGGGGAAGGGGGCTTCAACCACCCCAAGCCCCCACAGATACATCCGTCACTGAAGGGCATATATATTTCTCTCTCAAACAATTCTTGCAACTTATATATGATGTTGAGAGGGAAAAACACACGCATGCACATTGACATTAGATGCATCTTTTTAAGTGAATGCACATCAAGATAGCAACGCTAAATCAATTTCTCATCAATACCACGACATATGCATTTTAATTAACTTATTCATTTTATATATAAGGACAATTACATTTGATTAAATGTACCAATCTTGGAGTTAGTTGAAACTAACCACTCTTAATTACATAAATTCAATCTCGATCCTTCATTCTTTCATGCCATTCCCAAACACTAAAAAACTCGACCAATTAATTTTACCTAATTAAATTTTCGACTATTGATATATGCAACAGAAATTTTTGGCACTCCATTCATTTGAATTAATTGTTTCTTCCTCCTCTTCAATGGCGATCAAATTATCTCTCCTCCCTCTGCTCCTCGTACTCTCATGTATCCAATCCACCATGACCAACATAAATTTCCAATTAATATTCGATTGATTATGAATTCAGAATACATTTATTTGAATTTGTTGACATGAAAACAATTTGATTGATTGCAGGTGCCGTTGCAATTAGAATGGCATCCTCTACCCTCTTCACGCTCGTCAACCACTGCCCCTACACAGTCTGGCCGGGAACTCTCTCCTGCAACAGCGAGACACTCGCCGACGGCGGCTTCATCCTAGCTCCCGGCGCCTCCCGCCAGCTCGCCGCCCCTCCCGGCTGGTCCGGCCGCTTCTGGGCGCGCACGCGCTGCACCTTCGACGACGCCGGCAACGGCCGATGCGCCACCGGAGACTGCGGCGGGCTCCGCTGCGCCGGGAGGGGCGGCGAGCCTCCCGCCACCCTGGCGGAGTTCTCAGTCACCGGCGGCACCAGGATGAACTTCTACGACGTTAGTGTCGTCGACGGGTACAACGTCGGCGTCGGGGTGACGCCGACGCCGACGTCGCCGGAGTGCCTTTACGTCGGTTGCTCGGCGGACTTGAACGCGTTCTGCCCGTCGGAGCTGAGGGTGACCGAGCCCGCGGCGGGAGGGTCGACGTCGGGCGCCGTGGTGGCATGCAAGAGCGCGTGCACGGCGTTCCACACGGCAGAGTATTGTTGCATCGGCGACTACGGCACACCGCAGACGTGCCGGACGACGCGGTACTCGGAGTTGTTCAAGAAGGCGTGTCCAAAGGCGTACACATATGCTTACGATGATGCGTCCAGCATCCGGACGTGTACCCGGACGGACTATGTAATCACTTTTTGCCCGATCGATTCATATTGATCTTCGTTTTTGTTTGGTAAGCAAGAAAACCAAGAGAAACATAAAAAAGAAAGTTATCTTCTCATTCAATTTAAAATACGAGGCATTATAGAAATTAATATGGCTAATTTGCATGGATATACCAAAATCTTGGCAAATTTGCAAAAATGACCCCCGCTTAAAAAATTTGTAATGGAATGACATTATGTCATTCTTGCAAATTTGTTGGAGAAAGGTTACAATGGGTTGCCGGTTACCATTGGAAAAGGAGGGAAAAAAATGGACATGTGTCGAATGTGGAGAGGGAGGGAGGTATTCATTTTGGGTAAAAAAAAAATTAAACAAAAGGAATGGTTGCAAAGGTACAGTGACGTTTGTGAGAGAGGGAGGAGAGAGGGTGTGGTGACAAGCATTAAATGCTAGGAGAGAGGTTGTCACATTTTCACAAAAACAATTCCCGCCAAAACCATATGGAGGGAAAACACATGGGGAATTTCAGAGGGAGTATAAAAGGAGATGTGGGAGGTCGACAGGTGGACACAAAAAGTGCAAAACATCTGCTTCTTCTCTATTGCTGCCATTAACGTCTAGTTGGAAGGATAAAACCCAGAAATTCTGTTACTAGCCAGGCAAAAGGAATTCCTACTCATCAACAGAATATATGTAGCCATAGACAGGGATACACGTGACATCTGCAAAATCCAGACCTCAACGAAAATGGGTAAGTACGGTTTATGTTTTGTATTCACATGTAGTAAATTTTCCCCATTCTTCCCTTACCTCTAACATATACTGAGAGGACCATCTTAACCTCATGATTTCGCAGGGGAGAAAGGGGTGGTATTACTTACTCTCGTTTGTAATGGTCGATGGGAGCATCTCGAAGGAGGATGGGTGTATCAAGGTCAAAACGCCCACAAAATAATGCTCATAGAGGAGACCATGTCGTTTGGGTCCGTCAAGAGTAAGATAATGGAGAAGCTCGTGGTTGACCGAAGGTGCTCTGAGTTGGAGTTGAAATATCTACTCGATTCGAATATGGAGGGATGTTATCCGATTCAAGTGGATGATGAAAGTGATTGGGATGCTTTCAAGTACTGCAACTCAAGGGGTGGCGATGGCACATGGCCCCTTCCTTTGTACGCATCGGTGAATGAAGGTCACAACCATCATGGAAGTCTGGCCATGTGTGGGAACATGGAACAACGCAACAAATCACCAGGCGGACACAACAGGACACTCGTGGTGGAAGAGGGTGGTTTGGTTGATATGACAGTCGATGGGTCCAACTCGCATCTTCTTCTGAATTCGGATAACGGCTCGGATAGCACATTTGATGGCAAGGAAAATACTTCAACTGGCAAGGAAAACCAAACTGATGGCAAGGTCATCCAGACAGCTAGGGCAGAACCAACATCCGCGTCGGAGGACAGGAGAGGTAAACTGCTGGACGTGGACCGGGGGAAACAAATCGTATGTCTGAGTAGTGATGAGGAGGATAATATAAATTTGGGAGGGCATAAAGGGAGGGTTGTTTCCGTCAACTTGGCGAGCTCGTCGGAGGAGGAGTATGGAAACATCGGAGTACTCAAATTGGAGTCGATAGAGGAAACTTCATCAGTGGGTTGTATATCATCCGATGATGAGATGTACGAGGCCGAACGGTGGGTTTCGAGGAAAACGGCCTCATGGCATGACTAACCTCTTGCTTTGTATCTGACTCTGGGCCGGCATTTTTTGCATCCTTGACGTGGCTCTTGATTTCTTCCACTGCTCTCTCGAGGCTCGACAACCGCGTAAGTACCTCTCGGAGCATCGTGATAATCGTTGCATCCTCAGGGGCTCCATGGCTGGGGGAAGGTGGTGCTTCTTGTGCCTGAATGCCGACAGGTGGGAATGAATCCTCATACGACTTCGCCACCTTGTCAAAAAAGGCATCGGGTTCCTCGTGGGGGTACCCAGCACCCAGATAACTCTCCCACTCAGCCGCTTCAGGAATAAGGGTCGTCCGAGCATCATCACACTTGATCCCATCCTCATTCTCTATGTCCAGCATCGTCTTCACCCTCTCATAGGGGAGGTGGGCCTCTGTTATGGTCCACCAGACGCATCGGGGAAAGATAACCCCCCGACTCCTGTTGGCAAAGTGGTTGTCCACACCCGGCACCGCTTCAAAGATCCAAATCTACACGTACAAAGTATCTAGCCAGTTTAGCAAACACCTTTGCCATACTCATAATAACCCCAGCCACACAGACAAAAAATCTAGCCAAGTATTGAATAGCATTAAGTTTGAACTCGTACCTGGAACGCTAATGGGAATCCATTGAGCGAGTACCCAGACCTCTCATTCCCACCTTTCACTCCCTGCTCCACCTTCCTGACCAGTGCCCCATCAAGACTCTCGTGTGTGGCTTCATAACATACCTTACTCCACGAGTAGTCAAAGAATCGGTCGAGGTCTTGAACGAGGGCCACCACCCACACTTTCACTCCCCTGCCCACGTCCCCTGGCAGCATGATGCACTCTACAATGATGAGGAGTGCAAGCTTCAACCTCTTCCGCTTACTTCTCTCTTTCGCCTTTGCGACCTCCCACATGACAGGAAGGTCGGACACCTTGACCCTATCCCTTCCAAAGAAGCTCCGGACTGCGGCTTTGTGATCTTCCGCCTCAAATGCCCGATTCCTTGCACCACACTTGAGGCCTGTGACTAGGCAAAATTCCTTGATGGAGAACCGAAGGAGTCGCCCCTGGATCTCATACCATGTCTCACATTTCTTGAGGGTCTTGAGTTGCCTCTCCAGAAAGTAATGGATAAGGGCTGAGCAGTAGGGCACATTGGCTCCTATCTTTACAATGCCGCCGAGCCTGCTATCCTTCAGCATCTGCCAATCAGCTGCAGAAAGCCCATCATCCATGCCCGTCAGTACACCCATCTTGGAGAACTGGTTGGACCTCCCTCTAAAATACTTCGACGGAGGAAGGGCAAGAGTCGCCTGCACAAATATAAAAAGAAAGTAGCTATGTTCACATCACATACACATACAAAGTAACGCCTCTAATCTACTGGCTCATAAGATATTACAGCTTATACCTTCTTGCTCAAAGGGGTCGACACCTTTTTTCCTTTGCCTTTTGCCATTGTCCTTAATCTGTCATTCATATAACACCCATTTCAGCAATAATCCTAGCCAGTACTTACAAATGCATAACCGGTCAAACTAATTTTCCTGCCAGACGTTTTAACATTTTGCATTTTACAACACCACACAATTGCCAAGTAAATACGGTATGAACTAGGTCTCAACCACTCAACTCCTGGTTTTTGTGCAAATTAAGTAGATACAAAATCAAGCAAAACAAAACAATACCCAATTAGGTACACACTCATGACTTGATAGGAACAACAAACCCATAGACTCACCACCCAAAATTATGACAGAAACATAATTATAAAATCTAACTACACAACAAACATAAATTCCAGGCAAAAAGCTTCATTCAAATGTCCTGAGCATGAAATTGGAATTACTTGGCTATTCAACTCAAAAGCTATTAACATGATGGCATTGGATATCCTGCAAATTCATGCCATTGTTCCCAAATTTTTCTGAAGTTCGCCTTTCCCACCTCTATGACTAACTACCCAATACCCACAGTTTCAGACAAAATAACCACCAACATAGCACAAAATAAACCCTTCCCAGATTTTCCTATACCTAGCCATTCAATCGTTTTCCCTATCCACAAGCAGGACCCCGCTCGCCATTGACGAGTTTTCCCATCCCCAATTTCATTGTTTGATTGGGGTTGTGTAACCTCTTCTACCAATTTTCGACCTTCAATTTCATGGTAAACACCCCTATCCCCAAAACCCCGACCACATTTCCAGTTAGGGTGTCCCATTCCCATTTTTCGAACCACAATCCCCCAATTCTTCCAACCGGGCCTAAATTGATTTTACATGCTTTGAATCCCTCGAACTACCATTAAAGGAGAAAGCTTCGAGATCTATTACAGGGGTTTACCTCTGTTCAATGGCGAAATCGGCACCAGGGCTTGTCTTTCTCCAATCTCGGGTCGTCCCTCCCTCTGGATTCCGCCGTCACAGTAAGCGCCTCAACTCTCTCTCTCTCCAGTCGTCGTCCTCAGTTCCGGCCTCACAGCAACCAGTTCCACCTCTCTCTCTCTCTCTCTTTTCCCTCCAATGGCGGTTTCCACTTCGAATTTCTACGGTTTCTTGAAGGTATGATTGTGACGGGGGGACGTTGATGTGAGGTTTGCTTTCTTCACTTTTTCCAACCGTAATTCTTACCCGCTGCAACAGGTTTGGGTTACCGGTTATTTTTGCAATTTGTTGGATCAAATTGACATTTTTGCTCTTTGGGCCGGGGGGAGGTTATTTTTGCAATGGGCCGGTAAAACTAGTATATCCACTACCATTTACTGAATTAATATTGCATCTACAATATTTGGGAGGATCATGTTTAATTACGTTGATAATCTATCTATATACTAATGTAAGTAGTGTAGGTTCCATCACACAGAGAATATATTAATACAATATTAATAAAATAATTTATATATTAATACAATATTAAATATTTATCTATATATATAAATAAAATAATTTATATATAAATAGCACCTACCAAATATTACATATTTATCTATCCGTTTCAAAATAAAAGTCGTTTGGACTTTAGTGTATGTTTTTTAAGGAGGTAAAAACTCTGTAAAATATTATTTTTTTAATCAATTTTTTTTAATAATTTCATACTTCTTAGTAACAATTATGAAATCATTAAAAAAACCCTAATACGCTTTCTTTGAGAGCTCCTTGTCGCCGCCTTTGGCTTTTCTGCCCATCAGCAATTTTGCCCAGCCAGCAACCTTCGCCATCAACCCTGGCCTTCGCCACCCATCCACACAGGCACACACACCTCTGCCTCCCGTCGGGCCTAGGGGTGTGCAGATCCGGGTATCCGACACGACACGGTTAACTGTGTCGGATACCCGAAACCGTTAGCGATGAAAACCCCGATCCGAACACGACACGCTTAATGTCGGGTATCCGACACGAAAATACAAAACGGTTCCGTGTCGGATACCGGATTACCCGACACGAACCATTTGGCCAAACAGATCACAAATGCAATTGGAGATTTGGGTTTTGTTCCTTAATTATTGCACTAATATATGTATATAAAATCACAAATTACAAGCCTTTGCTGTGTTGTAGCAATTAGCAAACATCAAACTCACTGGAGAGAGCAGAATGAAGAGAAGATAATGGAAATTTAAAGAAGAGATGGGGTACAACTGTTTCTCCGAAAGAAAATAGAAAGAAGCGGAAGAAGATTTAAAGAAAGGAAGACAGTCGCCTCTCACCGCCTTGTGATACCGTCGCCGCGCCGCACCGCTCGCCGCCTACGAGATTTAAAGACGAGAAGTCATTCCTTGCTCACTGCCTCGTCGAACCACGGGAGATGGAGACCATCTCATCACCATCGCAGTCATATGAGGAGCCGAAGATGGAGAATAACCTCCATTGGAGAAGCCGGAGATGGAGATCTGAATCTGGAGATGATTTGATTTTGAGCCTTTGAGGGGAAGACTGAAGAGCCGAAGAGAGAGAAGAGAGAGGCGGACAGGAGGCGATGTATATTGAAAATGAAAGCGAAGAGAGAGAAGAGAGAGGCGGACAGGAGGCGATGTATATTGAAAATGAAAGCAGATTCGTTCTTTTAGGGTTTCAAGGAAGGAAAAATAAAAATAAAATAAAAACATATTTTTAAAAACTGAATTAGGGGATTCGATCCCCAGACCTACTACAGGTGACATGAAAACCTCCGTTATCCTGACCAATTGTGCCATTAGAACTTCTTGTCTCATAGGGAAATATATAATACTAATTCTATATCAGATATATATATTTTAAAAAAAAAATAAACGGTTCATGTCGGGTATCCGATAAGGTGATATGGCCGATCCGAACACGAACCGTTTACTGTCGTGTTTTCTCGGTTCGTGTCATTTTCGTGTCGTGTTTTTTCGGTTTCGTGTTTTTTCATGTCGTGTTTTCGTGTCGTGTCAGCCGTGTCGGGTTTTTCTGCACACCCGTAGTCGGGCCCTGCCTCCGAAGCCAATCTGCTTGTCACTACTACATATGGGGTTATTAATGACGTTTAAAAGATGACGTTTATTCATAAAATGTCATTGTAGGTATTTTTCATGGCGTTTTAGTATAAAAACGTCATAAATATTGAGAATACAAATTATATATGGCGTTTTGCAAACGCCGTAAAATTTATGGCGTTTTACAAACGCCATGTTATAAAACTTGCAATATTAGTCTATTACGACATACAATTTTATGGAGTTTAATAAACGCCGTTAAAGTCATGGCGTTTTTACAAACGCCGTAGTATTGGGGGTAATTTTTTTGGCCAAAATTTTTGACCCAAATACTAAAGCGCCAATTCAATAAAAAAAAGGAAAAATGACCGATAATAATACGAACTATCAGCGGTGAACCAAAAATAATACGAACTTTGAAAACTACCAATCCATATACAAACTATAGCATATTAAACCAAAATCGATACAAGGTCCAAAATTCACAAACTATAAATTATTTTAGACTCAAACTATAAATTAAAGAAGAAAATTAAATTTATCTAAAAAAAACCCTAATCTCTTCTACCATCTTCACCAGATTCAACAATGGAGGTTACGGACAGAAAATTTAACCAGCCATTCAACCAACCCGCTATCCATTTCGCGAGATTTCTGACTAATTTTGGGTTCCCGTTATCCGTTTTCACGGATTCGACCTTTAATTTGGTTATCTTGACCTCCCCGAACTCGGTGGTGTTTCGAATCGAGCTCCGACATGGTGAAATTCAATGGCGGAAGGTCCTCTTCAATGGCGGAATTCAAGCAGCCATTCAACCAACCCGTTCGTCCTCGCTCGTGGTGTTCTGCACCTCCGTCTTCGTTCTGGTGCAGCGCCGCCTTCCTGCTTGCCCGACCTCCGTCGTCTCCAGCCTTGCCAGCCGCCGTTTGTTGTTGTTGCCGGTGGCTCTCGACCGGTTGGCAGTTGCCCGGTGGCTCTCGTCCGGTCGGCAGTTGGTCGGTGGTTGAGTGTTTAGTGTTGTGCGGGTCTGTGCCGCATCCGTCATCACCGCTCTGCCATGGCTGCCTTCAACTGTAGAATGAATTGGGGAAGATGATAAAATTGTAAAATTCACAATTTTGACCACAATTTAATATTAATTAGATATTGAGTTCAAATGAATTTAAAGTTTGTGAATTTTGGACCCCATATCATTTTTGGTTTAATGTGTTATAGTTTATATATGAATTGGTAGTTTTGAAAGTTCGTATTATTTTTGGTTCACCGTTGATAGTTCGTATTATTTTGGGTCATTTTTCCAAAAAAAAAAAACAGATAAGTTACTCTGTATAGCCCTCAAATCCCTCGTCACACAGATATATTGCTTCTTCACCGCATTCTAAGAGAGAGAAAAGCAGCGGCGCGCTAGGGTTTCCTTAAACCGCGAAGAGGAGGACGACGAAGGGGGAGATTAAGAAGGACGGTCGGCGGCGATGCTACACTCGTGGTAACGGTGGTGGCAGGATAGAGGTAAGAGTCCCTACCCACATTCTTGAAAAACTAACTAAACCCCCAATTTCATTCGGTACAAGGTTTTCAAGCTTTCAAAAAAAAAACATAATCTCTGGACATGGTGTTTGGCAGAAAATTATAAACAAGCTTTTCAAGCTGTCGGATGGGCTTTTCTAGATTTGTTTTTGGGCAAAATGGAAGCTTGGGGGTGGGAGATTTCGGAGCTTTTGTGGACATTTCGAAATTTGTTGCCCATTCTTGCCCTCCCAAGAAGCCGATTCATCTCCAATGTTCTCCTCATCAGGCACGCCTGCTCTGCCGGAAGCGCTCTTGCCGCCTCTCCACGTCGTCGCTGCAGGTACGTCTCCACTTCTCCTCATCAATGTAGTACCTCCGTCACCATTACAGTCGAATCAATTTTGGGGGTTATTGGTTTTGCTCCACCATCGAGTGGAATAGCTTGGATTTTGATTTCGATTATTTGCTCATTTTCAATATCTTGTCAATTTGTTATTGAGGTATTGTTGATGCTGTCGTTGTTCTCCTACTGGAATCAGACTTGTCAATTTTGGGGGTTATTGATGCTATCATTATGTTTGGTCTCTGAATCCCTCCATGTGAGTAGGAAGCGGGGACAATGAACCGAGGGTGTTGTTTTGCTCCTCCACCACCGCTGTTGTGTTTTACTCCACCACCACCGAGCCTCTTGTGTTGTGTCTGTCTATTTGTTCATGATAATAACCCATTTTAATCGACCTTTTTCATGGTCATGGGCAAACAACAGTGAATGTGTTGTCCATTCACATTGAGGCTATATATCATTCCTATTGCTTATTAGGAACAATGATTGCAAGTGCTATGATGTGAGGATCTCCATTTCATACTTGTGCTAATTGCTTATTAGGAACTCCATTACATCCAGTGTTTAAAAAAGCCAAAGGCGACACAAGGCGATAGGCATACGTGTAGCTTAAGCGGGCTTTAGAAGCGAAGGCGATGGCTTTTCCATAAAAACTCTAAAAACACCTTAAACTTCAATTTAAATGCTATAAAAACCATCTTGGCTGAAATAAAATTAGATTGAAAACATATTATTTTACTAAAATCAAGTTAGGTGGTATGCAAGTGAAAAAAAACCCAAAGAATAAAAAGAAATCCGGGTTGAAAGGGAAAGGATGGATGGCTAAGGAGTGAGTCACTCAAAATCATCAATGTCAAGTGCATGATCTTCTTCTTCCTCAATGTCTAGAAAAGAAGCAAAGTCCTCATCACCATCATCCTCAGACTTGTATCCTTCATCTTCTTCTGGTTGAGATCTCAAATGCTGAGTTTGCGAGCCACTGCCACTGCCTTGCTGAGTTTGCAAGGAGCCAGCATGACCCAACAACACAAAAGCAACTCCATTGAAAGGAAGAAGGGAAGAGAAAGGAGGGAGAGAAGTAGAGTAGAAAGGGAGAATAGAAAACAAACGTGTGAAATGAATAACAGGGGAGGGTAGAGCAGTTTTAAACCAGAAAAATCTTCAAAAAATAAAAAAGTTGCTAAAATATTTAAATTAAAGTTAGAAAAATATTTTTTCAACAAAAAAAGATATGGAAAGATTGTTTCCACAAAAAAAAATTGAATTATATCTTAAATTGATCAAAATAAGGAAAAAACAAAAAAGCCCATAGCTTAGGGCTTTTATTCGCCTGTGGCTTAAGCGACGCTTTGGCGCTTTGGGTGCGCCTTTCCACCCTGTGTGCGCCTCTGACAAGGCAGGCGACACAACCTCGCCTAGGGCTTAAGCGGGCTTAAGCGGTTGTCTTATTTGCATTATTATTATTATTTGTTTATTGTGAATAACATACAGATCCATCTATGTAGTTGGATGCTTGCTAATCACATTCATGCTGCCAAACGGACCAACGTTGCAACCTGATTTAGGTGGATCCATTATTCTCTCTTATCCCAGATATACAAATTGAAATATACCAAGGGTAAAAGAAAATGATGTTATTGTTTATCCGATGACTTTTGACAGGTTCTTCTGGTTCAAGATGGAAAACTCTATGGGAGGGATTCTATTTTTAACATCATCTGCAAAGCTGCAGCTATACCTAATTCCTTGAAAAGATTGAATCTTTTATGCAATTAGGACAGGTAAATCCTATTTTTGTACACTATTCTAATATACAAACATGAGCTAAGATGCTCATATAAGGATGTGTAGTGTTGAGCCTTAAATCGAACATCTTTTTTGCATGACTTGGATCTTGGAGTAGTTTATTGAACCCTTTCTGTTTCGAAAAAATAAAAATTCAGTTCTTTTTTGGAAATAAAATGGATTTGCTTGTGATATCTAGCATGAACTAACCTTCTTGTGTGGATAATTTGGATGGTGAGATTATGCAAAGGTCAGAGACTTTAACATAGCTAACTAGAATAGTGAATAAAATTGCTACTAGCAAGTCTCCTTATCCAAAAGCCACTCCGAGAGAGACTTTAACATAGCTAACTGGAACAGAATGTTGCTTGAGATCCCATTGCATGAAAAAGTTATGAGGGGGCACCCTATCCCTCTTCCCCAAAAATAGGGGGCAATTTCTCATTTAGACCCATCTGTATATGAGATTATGAGATGGTTATTTCATCAAAATCTTGTTTTGGCTCCTTCATGTTCAAATTGATCTTCAATGATTATAATACATGGCTTTGATTTTATGCTTCTGATTTGTGGCTCTTTTTTATGTTTGGTGTCTACAACTCTTAGTAAATTTGCTTAAAATTATATGCACAAATGTTGCATGTGAAATACCCCAAAGTATTTTTGGGGATTTCGTTTTAAGAAAATATATATTTATATAAAAGTTCTTTTATTTTGAACTTAATAATGATTTTTGGAAGTTAAATGTATATAAAGTTTGTAACTATTTTGACACATTAATTTTTATTCGCTTAAGTGAAATTTAATAAATAAGTTATTTATTTTAAGTCATGTTATTTTAAAACAAGTTTGCATATTTTTATTCAAATAAAGAGAGATTTATCGTTATAACTTATTTTAGTTTCCGTAAAATATATATATGTAATATAAGGTGATAATAAACCATTGTTGCATAAAATAAAATGTATTTAAATTAAATGTGTTGTTATTCTTCTTAATTAATTTAGCTAGTACTTTAAAATAAAAATATTCGGATATATACATTGTTATAAGCAAAACCGGGTTTCTTTTGGGTTTGGGTGAACCGAACCGAAAAAAATGTTGAACTGGGTCCAAGCGAACCCTTCTTCTTCCTCAAGCTTCTGAGCGTTTCACTGTTGGAAATTTCAAGATTTTCGACCTCCTAAATCTCGCCCGAATCAAACCGTTTTTGTTTCTAGAATGTTCTACACTCGTGAAGATGAGATTTATGTAACCAATTTGGAGATTCGGGGTAAAAACTCAACCGAACGAGCTTATCCCCAATTTCGAAAATCACCCCAATCCGCTCCATTCGGGCAGAATCTCACCAAATTAAGGATCGGGATAACGTTAAGAGTGATTATCTGATCGAATTGTGGATTTATTTTCATCAAATTCGTTCTCTAATCCTCCTCCTATAAATACCCCTTTCGGGATACTTTCGAAGCACACCATCACCACTCCTCTCCATCTCCGAGCTCTCAAACGGTTCCATGGCATTCTAAACGCCTCTAGCAACGTTTCCCTTCACAAAGTTTTCAGAAAATCATTCCGAAACCAAAAGCCCCAATTTCGAATAACCTCGCCGGAGCAAGTCGGTAGCCCTCGTCCGCCGTTGCCGGAGCCACCATCCGCCACCCGGAGGAGCGCTCAGCCGCAAGGAAGCCGTAGCCGCCAGCCTCGTGCGCCGCCGTGAGCCGTGCCGCCGCCAGTGTCTTGCCGAAGTGAAGACAGAGCCTCGCTGGAGGCTATAGGTATATATCCAAGAGACATTTGTGAAAGGTGCAAGTATGCTAGATATTGTAATTAGGATTAGACAGTCATGTCTTTTAATCTCATTATCAATAATCTCTTAGAAGTAATCACACTGTGCCTCTTGCTCTTTGAAAATAATTCATCGCAATTGAGTTTTGACTATGTAGAAATACTGTTTGCAGGAATTCAAGAAGGCCATGGGGTTGGACGTCTTCAAAATATTCACTGACTAGGTAAACCTGTTACAAACTCCCGCTCCTACAAGCATCAATTAACCTTCATTCAGGCTATTCAATCCCACGCTACATAACCTTTGTGTTTAAAATTTTAAGATTCTATTTCGGTTGTGATTGTTTCAGGTCTTCTCTTCTGCGAATCGGTAGTCAAGTATCAACTCTGAAGCAGCAAGAAGTTATTAGTCACACCCAAAACAACAGGAAGATTATAATGCTTCATAGTACTTAAAAAAGAGGCATCCTTTAGTTTGGATTTTAAAATTAAGAGAAATGACTCGAACGAGCATCATTGGTGCAATGTAATTCTTTGGGTAGGCTAGCAGATCAAGCCATGTATTTTGATTGTCTATATATATATATATATCATTATATTGTATATATTTTAAATATTTAAAAAGCTCGAATTATGCAATTTTATTTTTTTTATAAATAAAATAAAATACATGGCGTTTAAAAAACGCCATGAAATATGTCTTGTATTGGTATTGTATCTAATCTATGGCGTTTAATAAACGCCATGAAATGTATTTTCTATGGCGTTTGGAAAACGCCATAAAAAAGTTTCTAAAAGCATGGCGTCACCTTCAATGGCGTTGAGGCATGGCGTTTAAAAACGCCATGTTAAGGATTTTATGGCGTTTTTTAAACGTCATGGAAGGGTATATCTGTACTAGTGTGTCCTCCGTCGCCGACCGCGACCTCCTTCTCTCGCTGCCCTTTGCTGACGGTCGTCGGCTCGTTCCGTCACCCATCGATTGCTCTCTATCTGAGCTTGGGGGCATCCACCACCATCTTGGATTGCCGCGCCACTCCCTCCTCTGGCGGGCCGCTGCTCGCCGACCGCCGATTCGGCTCCACCGCCGCTCGCCGACTGCCAAATCGGCTCCATTGGCCACACACTGACCTTATCCCTTCCTTTTGATCCTCCTGCGCCACAAACCTTTTTGTTTGTTGTAGTCTGCTCTTTTAGTCATTTTCTGGTTCATCTCTGCCCGGTTTGTCTTCCTTGTCTTGTTTTGTATCGCCTCTTTTCGGCTCATCCTTGTGGTAGCATGCCCGCGGTTTTATTATCGTCCTTAAGGGTTGAGACGAGGTCTTGGGGTTCGATTGTGCTTTGGTGTGGTTGGTGGTTGTATTGCGGGTTAGTGTACTGTGCTATTCTTGTTGTGTTGCAGGCTTCTTCTGAGCGTTGATTGATGTGTCATGTTCGATGACGTCGTGGACGTGCGATTGACATCTGAAGGCTCTTCGAGTCCATAATCTGAGGTGTCCGCTGGTCCCCAGAGTTCGCTGTGTATGTTGTCCCTTTGGCCGATCGTTTCGTTCTTCTTTAGCTTGTGTTGCGCAGTGTAGGATGGCTTGTACGTTCCTTATTTTATTTTCTGTCATTTGCTTCTGTTATTTATTTTTGTCATTTGCTTCAGTTATTTGATTCTGTTGTACATGATGGTTAGTCCATCCACCGGCTTGTCCGGGCTCTCGGTTTCTCTAACCTTGTCTAGAGAACTGAATTTCTTATCTTGTTTCAAAAAAAATGAAATGATAAAAAAAATTATAGAGTTTTTACCTCATTAAAATGCGTGCGGAATAGTAAAGTGACATTTATTTTGAAACGGAAGGAGTAATATTTTTGGTAAGTATGACTATAAAATATTTTTTATTTATATTTTTGTCAATCTATCTATGAAATACATATAAATAGATTGTGGCTTATATAACTTTCTATAAAACTACGCCAACATTATTTTGTTTCTCCTAGAATAAACCACAACGCGTCACATATGATTTTGTTTCCATGGAATCAACTACAAAGCGCCATATAGGACGTTATAAATCGGTTTTATTATATGTATATATATAGATATAGATAAAAAAAAATCACCTTAGGGGTTGATAACCCTCTCTAGCTTTAAAAGGATCACCAATGACGATATGGTAAATTACACATATATCTTTGCACGAAATTACCCGTCCTGAACAAAATTATATTTACCTGCCCATTAATCATACTTGTGCAACATCTCGGTTTTATTTGATGTTTTAGATAAATGCACAAAGATTTACAAATGTCCATTTCACCTTTAAATTCTCTATAAAATAATTTTTACTCTTTCATTGCATTTATTATGCAATTAAGTATAATTGGTTAAACTAAAAAAAAATACAAATCCACCCCTTATACTTATTATTTTAGAAGCAAAGTCTTCAACAAAAATTGAGCCACGTGTCAATCATTTGAGCAACCTAATAAATCACTTTCTCAACCCACGTTCTCTACAACTGCTCAAACCCCCTTTTTGAAATTGAAGTAACCATGGATTCTATAATCGTTCTTCCTCAATTCCTCAAATCGTTCTTCCTCAAATGCACTTTCTTCATCAAAGGTAAGTTCTTTAGTCTCCTCTTTACTCTGTTAGTAATTATTAATTTTTGGCCAGCGCCTTTACTCTCTTAATAAACGCTTTGTTTCTCTTTGAAATCCTTTCATGGTTGTCACCTCTCTCGAAGCCAAATATGAAGCTCTCCCATGGAATCTCTTACTCAAATATTGCTCCCGACGACGAATTTGGAGGAGCCAAGCAAAGCCCAGACACCGACTTTGGTGGCGCGAAGGAACCGAATATGGGTGTTCGTGGTACATTCCAGCGGTTGGCGATGATGCTCTCGCGCTGCCCTTCTTCAATTGTTCTCCCCCGCCCTTATTCAATTGCTGAATTTTTCTTGATTAGCTTTACAAATTGCATATTATTATAATGCTCTTGATCTGATTTGTTTTTTGGTTTGTGTTTGATTTAGTGATCAGTCGGGGCGGCTGAATTGGTGGCTGGAGGTGGCAATCGATTGCAATTGAAGGCGGGATGCGTCAAATCGAGGTAAAACGCTCTCTATTCGCCCTTTGCTTACCAATCGGATCTGTATACTAGGTTGATTAAGTTAGAGAATTTTGGGTTAATGTATTGCACACAAGGTGTTCGATGAAATGCTTATTTGGTGAAGTTTTGATTTGTGATTGTTGGTAGCTCATGTGAATGTGATTTGTGATTGTGATTTCATAATCCCATTTTAAATTTTGTGTTGATTCATTTGAGTTTATGGATGAGTAAAGGGAGATAGAATTGTGAGATGACTTTTATATCATAACTATGGTCAAAATTGTTGCACTCACTAAGATGACCAAGTCTAAGTTTATACAAAAATATGTAATGGTTTTTAGGGATGCGTTGCTTGATCTCTGTGAATATTACACTTATGTGATGGTTACCTCACTTACTAAGATGTAACCTTCTATAGGTTTCTTATTGGTTTTGTCAAGAGAAGAAAGGGTTGTTATATGCCAATTTTGTAGCCGAAATGAGAAAGAAGTGAAGTTGTTCTAAAATCTCAACTTTGATTTCCTCTTTTATGAATGAAAGTTTTGCATTTAGCAAATGAGAGGTGCTCTAAAATCTCAACTTTGATTATGAAATTAGGACTAAAGGTTATTGGGATGTCTTTGTTCTGATTTTTGATATAAACTGAACTAATTTATGAGTTGGTTGAGCTGCTTTCGTTGTTTAGAGTTAGTGTGACAGGTGATCGATTCTTTATTTTTGTCATTGGTTGTGTTCATTTTGCCGAAACAGAATAGTAGAATAGGTTTAGTAATATCAATAACTTGGTATTTTTTGTTTGATTTAGGAGCTTGAACCTTCAAATGCTAAACCTACCACAAAATTTTAATTTACATAGCACAATGTGACAATCTGATTGGGAAGACTTCATTTTTTTATATGCAAATATTATATGAATACAACTATACAAGTTTCTAAGTTGAATGAAAATAGAAATTATGTATCATATGCAATCTGAGTTGATCATATGCAAATATCATATGAATATAAGTTTGAAGTTTCTAAGTTGATCAGTCGATTTCACAGGCTCCTAGTGAAACACAACATGGGTGTATTATTTATATCCACCCATTATCTTTCTAAAATGTGGCCTTAAAATAATTCATCATATATATCCATGTAATTTTGTTTTTTTTTAATGTTGCTATTTTGGGGTAAATTTCATTTTGGTGTGATTTTCTCATGTTATTTATTATTTTAGCATCGACAATGTTAACAAGCCCTACTACCGGTCTTACCCATTTTTTTTAAAATGCAATTCAATTTCAAAGATTGCATGAATAAACCAAGTATTTCCAAGAGAATATAAAATAGAACATATTATCCCCACTTTTTTTTTTATATCATTTGTACTAAAATTATATATTGATGTCACTAATTTAGTTGTCATTCACCTTTTAGTTACTCAGGGAGTTTTTTTTTTTTTGGTCATTCATGCCTTCAAGGAGCAAGTTAACATGGGAGGGAGAATCCGAAAATGTGGTCAATTTGTGGAGATATATCAAAAGCATAACTTATAAGGTAAACATTTTACATAGAAATAGAAGAGATTGTCACGTAAATTGTTAAGTTGATCGGGTTTAATGGTAACCCTCGGTTTGAGATCTCCTATTCAAATTTGTCATTTTTCCCTATGAGAAAAAGAAATTAAGAGATTCATTTGTGGTCAGGATGCTTGGGAGGTTTTCAACTAAATAATCGAATACGAATGCTTTGAGAAAGGCCTATCCCTATGCATTCTAATGTCTTTGAGATACCTTATCAATAAGGTGAATATAATATCTCTCTCACAATCAATTCCACTTTTTGTTCGATTATAGGTTTGGCTTGATTCGTAATTTGATGTTTTTCTTAGTTTTGACAAAATCCTTTTAATTTTGCATTTGATGTTTTTCTTAGTTATGACAAAATCCTTTTAATTTTGATGTTCTCTGCCTTCTTTTTTGCTCTTTTATGTATGTGCTTTTCCAATTTGTAAAAATTTACGTCTCTTACTAGGTCATTATGACATATTCACAATCTAAAAAAAACTTTGAAAGATATGAGGTTTACTGGAAATCACAACCCCGAACACCTTTTGTATCAAAAAAAAAACCCACCCTGAACACCTTTAACTATTTATATGAAATAAATTTTCTTATCTAAATTTTATATGCAAATTTCTGAAATTTGATCATGTCTTAATCTTCACATATTTGGATGACATTCTTTGGGGTACATTGCACACCCTAAAAGCTTGAACATGAAGGAATTATCAACGAATTGTACTTATAAGACATGTTATTGCTCTTTAAAGAGTAACTAGGAAAGAATTGGAAGACCAAACAACATTTGCTGAGAAGGAGAAGACATTCTTACCCGGATATACTAGGATGTCAGCAAGAAGGCTCTTGAAGCAGGGGATGATCCAACTTCTGTGCCCAAGGTGCCAACCACGACCATCAATGTTGGCGGCAAGGATGATGTGTCTGTCGTGAAGAAATCTAGATGTTGCACTACTTAGTGTCAATGAATTGAGCTCCAATTATATATCTTCGAGTGGTTTTGCAGTTTGTAGGCCCCGGTTGCCATCGAAAGAACATTTCATAGTTCCGATCACCGAGTTTCAGCTTGAGATCCTAGAGTCGAAGACATCGAGATTTGTTGTGCTGTGCTAGGTATACTAGCAGAGTTGTTATTCTTTTTAGTAATTAGTGTTTTAACTTATTATCTACGTGTATTAACTATTTTGCTCAACTCTCCTCTTTCTTGGTTATTTGTTGCATTGGAACTATTGAAGCTCCCAAGTGAAATGGTTTATATATAATACTAGCGGTTGAAGAAGAGCTGGAGGTTGCTTATTTGCTCTGCTTATTTGTTGGAGCACTTCTTTTACAAGCTCTTGAGAGCTTATGAAATTTATTTCTTTTGTAGCTTTCCTGCCCCTCTCCTCCATAATTTTAATGGCTTACGAAAAATATCACTTTGCAAATTCAAAACACGCGGGAATTTAACAACATCATTAACATAAAAATCTCATTCCTATTTCGAAAAGTACCCAAATTAAACAAGGTTTGATTTTAGAATTTCATTCCCAATCGATTTATGGTCTGATTTGTGTGACCTTTCATGATTTGGGGGATTTTATATGTAATGTGTATTTGGTGTTCTTCATCAATTTGGAGGATTTAGCATTTAAGTTTGGTCTCATATTTTCATTTTCAACTTATTTATGGTTTGATTGGTGACCTTGATTTTGGGATTTTTATTTCTATATTTTTTTTGTTGGATTTGGAGGGTTTATGTGTTCTTCATATATGGATTTGGCCAGCAATAGCAAGATTGAGCAAGGTTTTGGGAAGACAACTCTTGTGTGATTTTTTTATTGGTTTTTCTATTATATGTCGTTGGGGCATAGAATAAGAGTACTAATTCAGAAATATTTTTATAGTTTTAAATAGTTTAACTTTTGTTGTAATTAGATTTCTAGGGTCGTTTATTTTTTAGTAGGGAATCTTTACCAATTTAGAATTTTATCATATGCTCTTAGGATATAGGATAGAAAGACTTTTTTTTATTATTAATTATTAATTAATTGATTCTTTTTTTTACACCACTCCTTTAAATAGCTTACTCAATTGCTACGACTAATCTAACAACTTTAGCTATCCGAAGAGCTCCAAAATGCTACTTTATCCAAACGCAACCGATTAATCTATTTTCAAACTAAACAATGAACAAATAGTACTATTGAGATTCCACCCGAACGGGCTTGATCCTTCATCTATGAAATCCAAATCAAACTACAAGTAAGGCAACAAATCATAATGACAAATGAATTAATTTGTATGTACGTATTTATATATTCTTTTCTATTTGATTGACGGGTCCCATCCTATTTTGGCATGTTTTTAACTTTGATAAGTTATCATTCACAATCCATCAATTTTTTTGGATACTAGTGCAAAAGTAAGAGAAAATATGATGATTACTTCTAAAACATCAAATATTGTTGAACAAATTTAATCTCTTAAAACATCAAATAAATCCGATTAGAGGGAATATGTTTGAATCGAGAAATTTATATATAGCAATGAACGATTTCATCGTTTATAATCGAAAAGAAGATTCACAATGCGTTTTTCATGCCAGAAGTGTGAGCAAATTTACTGCCCACACATTTTACCATGTGTGATTAAAGTGTGTTAAAAGGCCAATGCTATGAACGATTAAAAATGCCCCTATACAGTTGCTGTTTGTCTTAACTCTTAAGTGCATCAGACAAAACGTTCGAAAAGGGATTCAGGATTTCTGTTCTGCATATTTGAATTCAGTGAACTCAAGAACAACGCCTTTTTTGGAACTCTAACTTAGATTCAACAAAAAAGCAAGCAAGCAAAAAAGCAAGAAAGTTTTGTATAATAATACGTTGAAAAGGAACAACCAAGTCGTTGTAGTATAGTGGTAAGTATTCCCGCCTGTCACGCGGGTGACCCGGGTTCGATCCCCGGCAACGGCGTTTATTTTTATATCTTTTGATGCATTTCTTTTTTTTAAACTAAAAGAAAGAACAGTTTTGGCACTTTTTATTTTTATTAAAACTTTGATATAAATTCAGTTCAAACACCTAAATGGAAAAGCCTAATTATAAATGGAGTGGGATTCACATAATAATTAATCAAGAAAGCAGTGGAATCCCCTAAGAACTTGGTGCAACATAACCAAGATGAATGTATTACACAACTCAGCTGCTCACATACAGTTGCAACCACCAGAATTCCTAATTGGGGATGTTGAGAAAGAATGTGTAGGGCTCATGATCGAGTTCGTAGAGTTAGAGCAATTTGATTGCGTCATTCATCTCAATTATGAACAAAATCCCAAGTACGACTAACATTACAAAAACAACTGTACTGATCATCAAGTTCATGGTTGACATGTTGTAGAGAAACAACTTTTATCATCTTCATACACAACTATTAATATTCAATATGCAGCCTCAGTTAAGTACTTATCCAATCTCCATTGATAATTTTAAGTAAAAATGACAACAACTATTTAGCATATATAATTGTTAAAAATAAAAATAAATATAAGAATCCTATCAAACGGATTGATCCAAGAAAAAATTGAAGTTTAAAGGATGTGGTTGGCTTGTCAAGGATAGGTACCAGTTTGGGTATTGGTACAGCCGTACAGGTGGTAGTGGCAAAACGCGACTTCTTTGTTTTTAGGGCAAATTGCATAAAATAGCACGAACTTTAGGTATAGTTGCGGTTGGTGGCATGAACTTAAAAAAATACAAAAATAATCACTAACTTTGGGGTTTAGTTGCAGTTAGTGGCACGTACCACCTATCTCACTAATGTGGACTAATGGGGGTGCTTGCATGGATTTTTTTTTTAATTAAAAAGACATATAACGAGGTATGAATTAGTGGGGTGCTTATATAGATTTTTTTTAAATTAAAATGCATAAAAGATGTGCTCAAATTACGAAACTAGCTAGATTCCATTTTTTTTATTTAATGTAATTCCAAATCAAATATAATTGTGACAAATATAACATTTGCGAATGAAAATAACTAGTGCCAATTGTAACGTTCATGGTAAACATTTTAGTAGCAAAATGACATAAATAGAAAACCAACATTTGGTTGGCACAAACCAAACTTGAGCGACCCCGGATTATTAGCATCCAGTTTGTTTTATGCTAACCAAATGTTGGTTTTCTATTTATGTCATTTTGCTACTCAAATGTTTACCATGAACGTGACTAGTTATTTTAATTTGCAAATGGTATATTTGTCACAATTATCTTTGATTTGGAATTACATGAAATAAAAAATAAAAATGAAACCTAGCTAGTTTCACAATTTGAGCACATCCTTTATGCCTTTTAATTTTTTTAAAAAAATCTATGTAAGCACCCCACTAATCCATATCTCGCTATATGTCTTTTTAATTAAAAAAAAATTCCATGTAAGCACCCCCATTAGTCCACATTAGTGAGATAGGTGGTGCGTGTCACTGACCGCAACTAAACCCCAAAGTTGGTGATTATTTTTGTATTTTTATAAGTTCGTGCCACCGACCGCAACTATACCTAAAGTTCATGTTATTTTATGCAATTTGCCCTTGTTTTTAACATTTTAAAAATACTAATTAAATACATACGATACCTTTCTTTTTACTTTCTGGGTTTTTGAATAGTCAACCAAACAAGGCCTTGGCAAAAGCAAAACTCTACTCCAATCCAAGTGCAAGTTGAACCGCCAAATGTTACTTTAAATGCACGGCCAGACACGCTCTAACGGTGCTTAATCAAATGTGAATTTGAAGTAAATTAAATGCTTCAACCAACCTATCAAATATCAATCACATAAAATGTGAAGTTGTGATTTTGAGAAAATAACCCTAATTGAAGGAAGGTTTCACGAAAATTACTCTTTACTCTGTATATGAATTCTAAACTCATTCACGGATATAATCACAATAATCAACATTTTATTAGGTGGTATGTTACTGTATTTTTTATTTTAATTTTTGGATAAGGCGGTATTTAATTTACTAGAGTTTTATCCTTTCGCTATATGTATTAAACAGAATGAAATAAGACATCAAAGGGGATGTAGCTCAGATGGTAGAGCGCTCGCTTAGCATGCGAGAGGTACGGGGATCGATACCCCGCATCTCCAGTTTTATGAATTTTTTTACGTACGTTTTCCACATCCATCTCACCCCTCTCTCTTCTAGACTCTAATCTATATCCTTCTTCACCTACAGAATCCTCATCTGTTATCTGTAACATGTCCTACACCTCCACACATAACATGTTTTTGGGTGTATTATAACACATAAATTTGCATTAAAATTCAAATGCAATGTAATTCAAAACCATACCAAGTCCATGAACTTTTTGTTAGGATTGGACTTCAGTTTATCTAAATAAAAGTTTATAAACACATTTGCACCTTTTTTTTTTCAAAGTTTAGAGGCTTCAATTGACCCCCAAAAATATTTGCTTACAACAATTATAGGGACCATGACAGATTTAACCAGGGAAAAGCTCAGTATATGAGGAAATTGATTATTTTTTTTTCATATTCGAATGTTTTTAAAATCGGATACCACTTTCGGATTTCAGATCTTTAGGAACCTGATCAACTGCCAATATATACCTACTCGAACTCTGTTTGCTCGACTCTTGATGTACCAATTCATTTGATTATCCTGGGTTCATCTACCAGCTCACTAAATGGCTAGAGGTTGCTGGTGATTCATCTATAGAGAGCAAGAAGCACCAACCCTTTCAAGTACTCCAAATTCACATCTCATTGAGAGAGTTCATGAGGAGGGATGCACAGCAAAATATGAACAAAAGTTACACTATGGGAAGAGCTCATCAGAGAGATCTGCTGCATTTGCTGTAGATTTCACCTCGCATCATGTCTACAGGAAGGTGCTCCATTGTGTAACGCTCTGGACCTGCGTACACTCCTGTCCGTTCCAGTAGCGAGATGCTCTCTGCTCGCCCATACATTGACGCGTAAAGCTTCAAGTACTCAATATCCTGAAAATTTTTTAGTTAAAAGGTGAAAGGCCCCTGAATTTGGACTTGCTTATTTGCATAAGTAAAATGTACCTGCAAGCCACTAAGGATGCGCTCTAATCGAAGTGAAGCAACTGGTTCATGTGATGATGAGAACACCTCACCCGGGTAGTACAAGACACCATCTCCTGGAGGCAGGCCACGGCGAAACTTTATCTGCCAGTTCCAATTGAGAAATGAATTGACAACGATGAAGGATTTAGTAATACAAACATGCGAAAGACATGGCTATCAAAAAAAAGTGCAGTTTACCTCTGCACTAGCAACAGTGGCTTTTTCATAGCAATTGGCGCCCCAGTAGAGAAAGCCAGTTCCTCCCTCCTTCCATACACGCCACATCACTGCACGATGTTGTGTACCTCGCATCCCTAGGTGCCAGTTAGGCTGAGGATCAGATGGACCCATGCACACATACGTCCACCATTCCTGCAAATGACATTGCGGTTGGGAAAAAAATCGGATTGAAGAAATTAAAGGTGTGGGGAGTGTGGGACTGCACATTATATCTCATGGGCTAGAAGTAAAAAAATTTAACATCAAACCCAAATTGTAATAAAGATATATCAAACCCTTCTCATGTGCTCCACAAGGAAAGAAATTCATGTGAAAATATGCTGACTCAGATGTAGAAGAAACAAAAATCTTTACAGTAAGTTTTTCTCAAATCAGCAGGATTCATATGAAAAGAAGTGAATTGTGCTACTCTAATCCAATTCAAAAACCCGTTGCCCAAAGCAGAATCAAGAGATAAGAGACTGTCAATTCTTGGAACCATGAAAAAAAAACCTCTTACCTCTCCATTATCTGGTTCTAATTCTGCTATAATATCTTTGGCCAAATCATCCCGGTTACCAAGCACCCATTCACTGCAGGTTTATATCACAATACCCAGATTCCAGATGATTAAGCAATACAGAAATGATCACACGTCCAAATTAACATGCACTGCTGAAGAGATACCCCCATGAATCCTATCATGGATGCAATTACACTAGATTCAATATAATCTAGACTAACTTATAAAGCAGAGTAACACAGCAAATATTGGTTAGATTCATTGGAGATTTCATTAGTAGTTACCACAAAATATGAATCTGATATGGTCCAGTGAGGTGGGAGGGGAAAAAATCAGGACAAGAAAACACTGATGCATCTTCATGAAGTTCTTCGAATTCAGGTGCACATAAATTGAGAAGAGACAGGCAATTGAAATATGAAAGTACACTCTATAAATGCAAAAGCATCTATTTCCTACAAATCTTTTACAAATACCTATGTCTGGTTTTTCCTAGGCAATATTACTACCCAAAAACCTAAAAAGGATCTAATGCAAACGTACCTTGTACAGTAAATTTGAGTGAATGGACGGAGATACTTTGGAACTTTGAGAAAAGCCTCAAATGTGTTAGGTGCTAGAGGGGCATCACTTGGCCCTACAAAAAGAAACTCTTCTTAGAAGAAGTTAAATTCATGAAACAGGTAAACCATATACTCAGAAGACACTCACCACAATAGTAGGTAGTCAGAATGCGAGCATCAGGTGCATATGCATGAATCTCAGAAGCCATTGTGCGTATAGAGTTGAAGTGTTCCACATTTAATGGCTGCCAGAAGATAATCGAGAATATTAGAGACTGAATATCACTGAACCCTCACATATGGATGACAGGAAAGATAATATGTTCTCTATGGTTCAAATCTGCCTCCATATTTCAGCTTATACTATACACCACAGGTCAAAACATAAGACCCTAAAGGGCCTAAACAATAAATATGGTAAATAGAACAGCTTCAGCACCTCACATATGGATGACAGGAAAGATAATATGTCCTCTATGGTTCAAATCTGCCTCCATATTTCAGCTTATACTATACACCACAGGTCAAAACATAAGACCCTAAAGGGCCTAAACAATAAACATGGTAAACAGAACAACTTCAGCACCTCATCCCAAAGGTAGAAGTAAGCTTTTCTCCAATGAGCTCTTGTCTTCAAAATTTCAACCTCCTTCTGCAGGTAACTTGGCCCAGCTTCATCACTAGAACACAAAGAAACTGTCTTAAAATGGAGCCAAACTAATGGAAAAAACAGTACAAGGTTACCAAACTACCTTGAAAGAACTGGCCTATAAGGAACAGCATATGCTGCCAAGCGTGGGTCTGAAAAATATTCATCTGATTTTGGGTGATTTGCTACAAGGCAGACAAAAAAAAAAAACAAACAGATGAGTAGTTATTCTTATTTAGTACTACGTAATATAAATGATCATGTAAACACATGAGCGTCGATATGTCCTTTGCCAATGTATAATCAATAGTAAGTGATCAAGCACTAGATATAGAAAGTGATCAAGCATATTCTGCTTGGTAACTCCAGATAAAAGTCATACATAAAAGAAACATGAAATGCATTAGAATAATATAATAAAGAAATCAGCAAGATTCGAGTCATATATATGTTCCTTTCATTCCATAGAAACCTGCCAAATTTGAAAGATTACCTGGCCAAGGCGATGTATATGTCAGAACACGCATGCCATCAGCCCATCTACAAAAGTAAGGACTAATTTTGAACTGAAGAAGCCACTTGACTTGCTGATCTAATGCCTCAAACCACTCAGGACTTCCATGTTCAACACCCCAGCGATCCTCGATAACAGTATCGGAAATCTAAACTATAGTCAAAGAAATAGGTTGCACTTGCATAGACACTAAAAAAGCGGCTAGAGACATGGAATGCCCAACAGCATCTACAAAGGATTCAAAGGATGTAATACTTCATATGTCATACTCATACTAGTCTTAGAAATGGAACTATGCAAGCATGAGATAAAAAGCTGGTAGCTGATGATAAGCCTCAGAGGCAATAATAACGCAAGATAAATAAATGAAAATATATCAGTCGACAGGAAGATTTAATGATGTGAACTATATAGCACTCAGTATCCAAAACATGCATGAAGAATCAGTACAACATATAGAGGTTGGCTGAACTTATAATCCAAAGGGGAAACAAGTATTGCAAATTATGTATAGGAGAAAGCAGTATGACATAATTTTAACTACAAAAATCAGGATACACCAAACACAGCAGGAAGTGAAGGAGTCGCTGGAAGCGTAAAGTCCCATACTGTCAGACTTATCTTCACACGGATTGCACGACTAGAAGTAGCATCTTCATCCATCATATCACCTGCATCATTTTCTGAAAACAACTCAGAAAAAGGAGGTGATAGAAGAACTTGTCTAAGGTTCAATGTGGCAGATTTGACTCTTTCAACCTAGATACCAAAAAAACTAGTATAAGTATCAAATAAGGAGACCAGAGAAGATGAGATTGCAAAGTTATTTAGCATTTTCTCTTGCTTCTTTACTTTGGCATAAGAAAAGCTCACCACTTCTTCCAATGACTTCTCGTCAATAGGTTCAATGATATCAAGACAGCTCCTTAACTCCCTGTAAAGTTGGTGCTTCTCAGATTTGCCCATACATTGTCCTGTAGATCTGTAATAAGTCACAATCAATTCATAATAGAAACTGAATAAGACATAAATCATATAAAAACTTTGAAAAAATGTCAAGATATATAAAAAAAAATACTCCTCTTAGCTATTGTCAACAAGAGCATCTTCACATATGATACAATAAGACATCAAAACTTTCATTTTTGAGACTAAATAGTTCTTTTCAAAACAATCTTATGATTTATTAGTTAATAGCATTATCATACGTGTACTTAAATATATATATCATCCTTCACAATAGTGAAACTTGACAAGGGATGGAGAAAACATGATTGTGAAGAAAATTTGACAGACGGAAAAACAATTTTAATAATTGAATTGAGTAAAAAGATAGAGAATCACTCTTCATTGGCCTTAACAGCAGTGATGAGAATCTCTCCTTCATACACTCCCGTGGGCTGTTCACTAGGAATATCAAAAGAAACCCAAAGAGTTGTTGTTTCTCTGCAGTTAAGATATTATTCTGTCAGAAACATAGAAATAGGCTTCTCATGTTTGTCCAATCCAAGCTGTAAAACAAGTAACGATATGCATTTCACATAAATTACCCCGGAAGTAAAGTTATCTGGGAGACTGGAAGATCAAGAGGCACAAGTGCATCTGGAACCCCTAAGATGGGTACTACACGGCGTATTGTCAAAGATTTACCAAGAAGCAGCCTGTAAAAATAAACCATAAGCAAGCAAATAGTTGGATACTTGGATATCCATATGAAGTTTTACGTTATGAACAACAAGATAATCTAACTTGGCAAGTGCATTTGACAAATCAATTAAATGTCAAAGGTTCCCTAACTACATGTTAAAAAATGAAAGTAGTAACCACCACAGCATCCAAATGGAAAAACACTAACCTGTCCCCAGTCACAGAAGATAAGTCAGTACATTGCACTTGCACAACACCAGCGATATGCTGAGCACCCCATGAAACTTTAGGCCGTATCGCAATTTGTACACTCTCCCTCTCATTTTTAGCCGCCAAGAGTTTTACCTACAATAAACAATCCATCAACTCATTTGAAAGAAGATATTAAGTATGCAAAGTCACGAAGAGTGAAGATCACACAACATCCACATCAAGGAAACAATATATACACATACACACACATACCGAGCATGAAAAATCCTACCTTAAATAGAACCTAGTAAGGACCTTATTATGAGATTATACCATCAAAGACTCGACAAGAAGCAATGAAATATAGCTATTGTTATTGCGTGGAATATTAGACAAAGGCATTTTTTTATATCATTCATTCAACCATCTTTGTAGCATCTACACTATGCGGCAACATATTATGTCATATTCCAAGCAGGCAAGCAGTCAATCCCTATTTGAGAGATCAACGATGCATGCTTCTGCCTGTCATGAAGAACATAATTCATCACAACAACGAGATTTCAGTAACCCCATCCCATCCACACGAATATGATCATTTAGAGTTAGCTGGCATTAGGGCAATACCAACCTATTACAACGTTTTCTCTAGTAGTATTCAGAAACTAGGAGGACTTCACTGAGTACACAGATCTATAATTCTCCGCCATTTACTCATCCAAGAAGAACTGGAAACATTTTAAAATTGGCTGTTTGGGTAAACCAAGCAATTATGAGATAGAGGAACGCACTTGCTCTAAATTTCTAGGCATCTCCTGAGACCCAACATTTGTTGTATTGGGCATGCACCAGACGTGAAGCAAGTCAGCTGATGGAACAACAGATGGATCAATAGTCCCTTTCAATGAAGATGAAGCATGGAAGCCGCTATCACCCCATCCATAAGATGTCCCTCCTCCTGCTACACCTTCAACTGGTGGCACCGTTATCTCCTGGAGACTGCCTGCAAAAATGAAACCAAGTTGTATCACAGACAAACTCATCAAGAAATCACATAACTGAAAATTAATACATCCGATCACATCCAAGAAGCTACAGCTAACTCATACATGTGAAATTTGGAAATCTCCAATCCACCAACAGAGTAACATTTGCCTAAATCAGTAACAGCACCATGATTCATCAATAATGCAATCAAATACTGTCTATAATATTAATAGGGCATCAGATGAAACAGGATCAGCTAATTCCTGATGCTCGGATAGCTCAATAACAAAAATCCTCAAGCAAGAAAACCACGAACGTAGCAACAAGCTAACAATAGAATTGCTAATGCCAAAACGATCATAAAATTCCGCTGAAGTTGGTTCCGACCAAATAATAAACGAATGAATCAGTTACGGAAAAATGAATCCAAATGAGAAAAATCAAATGAAATTGCAAAGATGATTCAGACACAAACCTGCATTCTCCATTTTCTATCCGGTTAGATATTCTCCTGATTCAACCGGTTCGATCGAGATTTAGGGGTTTGACGAGGGATACAAGTACAACATACGAGTGTCAGAATCACAAGATAAGACCAGTCGCTTGTTTAGAGCGATCGCCGTGAGACAATTTAGAAAGAGGAATATATAAATTATACTGTATATCTGAAATTGAACAAAGATAAACCCTAGAATTTTATGGGTTTCAAAGCTGAGGAACCAATTGGAAGGTTTTTACTCGTGGGCTTTGCAGTGGAAAGTGGTACTAGTGCTGTATCGATAAAAAAAAAAATTGCAAGATATTTACCGATTTGCAGTTGTAGACTGGTAGTGGCTAACTGGCTATGTCTATAACCGGCAATACCTAACCCGAACCGAGAAAGTGGGTCGGGTTTAACCCGAAAATCTAGTGTGTGTTTTTTATTAGATAAGAATTCGAGTTTAAACATATCTTTAACTCAAGGGTCGGCTAAGTTGACAAATCGGAGAACCATCCAAAAGTTAAACATACAACAAAATAAAACGGTGCAAACTCAAGAAAACACACTCTGCAAAAACGAAACCAAGCAGATCTAAACCAAACAGGACGTGGCCGAAGACGATGAACGAAGTCAAGCTCCACCCTGAAGCGGAACCGTAGACCAGCGATACATCAGAACCCGATCAATCGATCATCCATGGGCAATCAGGACGAAACTCCATGGAATGGAAGCAATCAATTCGAGTAGTGGAGACACCACGAAACACATTGTCATGGCTCCAACATATCCCAACTCCGACAGCCAGACACCAAATCCATGAAAAAGATCGCCAAGCCACGCCACCGCAGAGCCGCACACCGCCGGAACAAAGAGCACCAAGAAACCCTATCGAAATTTAATCAGCCCTAACGGAATTTAGTACACGCTCGTACAAGCGAAGTTTGATACAATTGCAGGATTATATTAAAAATATACAAGGGATTTATAATAAAATAAATTCCTTGAAATTAATTATTAATTATTTTTCCTAATTTATTTGTATTTTATTTAAAAATTTCAAAATAAAATACAAATAAACTATGGGCCAACATCCTTGAGCGCAAATGAGTAAAGTCTTGGGCCCAAAGGAAGATATGTGTGTGTTTTATTATTATTATTTTTTATCAATTGAAGCTTTTGCAAGTGAGAAATAGTAAATGGCAACCGGCGAGAACAGGCCAGCCCGCCAGGTGCGGCACAGGGCAAAGACGAGGGCGAGCCAGGCACGGCACCGAGCATAGCGGAAGCCACCAACGGAACAAGGCAAACGGCGGACCGAGAGGGAACATATTGGGGGTTTAACGGGCCTCGACTGGGCAGGGAGGAGGAAGGGGACGCAAGAGGAGGCTGAACAAGCCAGGGTCAACCATCGCCGAAGCCCGCGGGGAATAGCCGTCACCAAGGCAGCACAGCTGAAGGCGGACCACAGCGGGAAGACAACCCCGAGGAAGGAGGCTAAGAAATTGATTGAAAAACCCCCGACTAGTGATGGGGGGTTTTGGATCGGGCGATGGAAGACAGAAGGTGGTCCATCGGAGTGCGATTTGACAGACCGGTGCCGCCGGAGAAGAGCGAGGACGCCGAGATGAGCGGAGATGGCAATTAGCATCCGTCCGACGGAGGTGAGATCCCAATTGGGGTTAGGGCTCCCTGTAGAAAGAGAGATCGAATATTTCCATCGCCAAAATTCCCAAAATTGGGAATTTTGGTAATCAATCAGCTTGTGGATTTATGAGGGGGGAGGCGATTATGGTGGTGGAGAGAGACAAACGCCCTAATGGGGTGCTGATAACCAACCCACCACGACGTGGGGAGGGGAGGATTTCCCTTAATCTTTCGACGTTCGACCAAATCAATGGCAAGTCGAGACAAGTTGCCTAGCCACAAGGGGTGGAGCTTATTTATAAACCCCGAAGGAAGGTTTGTAACTCCCGAATGAGGATTGTCCATATAATTTTCATTAATGAAAATACTAATAATGTGAATTGCAAGTAGTAAAGCATAATAATCCTCTAATAATTTTTTTATACAAGTAATGATTTTGATGTGGCTAAACTCTGCTAGACCACCATTCAAATGACATCCTTGCTAGTGCAAATGCAGAGTTTCCTGTCCTAGAAAGGCGACGACAGAGGAGTATGGCAATACGATCATCGCATCGGTTGACTTTCCTAAAGATGCAATAGAGGCCTACCACCTCAAAGTGCCAAAGAATGTGGAGGATATTGGTGGTGCGGATTTAAATCTTCTAGGGGCAAGACCAAATACCTTTGAGGATGTTGATAAGGTAAGGTTGTCTCTTTCAAACTGAATATGCGAAAGTCCCCGTTTATTCACGCCTTTGGTTTTGTGTATTCCTACTCGACCATCTTCATTTCTTTTACGTCTTTTGTCTCATCCAGTAATCTGTTTTTATAAATTATCTTTATTAAAAAAAACTGATCTATTTATTTGATGTAGCTCTTTGTGTATCTCACCTGGTAGCATGGAGTTTTACATTATAAAATTCGGTTTCGCAATTAAGTTTGATTGGATCGGATTCATGGGTTGAAGTTGATGGAGGCAGCTGTTGTTTTTTGGGTTAGGGTTTCTTAGTTCTAAATTTCGAATGATTGTTACTATTAAGGAAAAGAATCTCTATTAAATATATAAGTGAATATGGAAAAGTAATACAGTATTAAAAAAATTTGGAAAAATATTAACCTATGGATCGAAAAGAATCTAAAATCTAATATCAAGTGTCATTGATATTTGGTTATATTTTCTATCAACCAGTATCCTAGAGCACCTTATAGGGTGGGTGTCTTAGATTTTAAAAAAAAGTAAAAAAAAGTCTTGTTGTATTCAGTGTGGGTGTTAGGAGAGTGTCTTATTTTTTCCATTTTGTATCTACTACAAGACACACATGAGTGTCAGTTTGAATATTCTTTTTTTTTAAAAAAAAAGAAGAAGGAAAACACTCAATTAAATTATCTCATTTACATATGGTCTTAAAGCAGTTGCAATAGGGTTGCTTAACCCCAATGTTAAGCAACCTACTAATATTAAAATACAAACATGCAGGAAGAATATGTAGATGGTGGGTTTATTAGTTAAGAAGATGTTCATACTGGTCGGTATTCCTGTAGTAGGTGGCTCTAGCTCATGTACACAGTCAAACTCAGCAATGTGAATATGTAGATGGTGGGTTTCACGTTCGTCTTCCACAATCATATTATACAATATGATACATGTCGTCTTTATTTTTCCAAGCAAATTCAAGTCCCAAACAAGTGCTGGTTGACGAATAATAGCAAAACGTTGTTGTAAAACATCAAATGCACGCTCCACTTCCTTACAAGTTGACTCATGCCCATTGATAACAAAATTTGCCTTTGGGGCTCTTCCATGCAAGACTTCATCAAATACAGGAGATCCTCATCGACTTCTTCTTCTTGCACATCATCTTGCGGATTGTAGGTTGTGAAGCTCTCTTGTGTACCACATATTATAGGAGATTGGGTATCAAGTTGTGGATGGATATGAGGGTGCTCATTCAAGGAGGGATGTTTTGGGTCAAAATGACTCGGAATTGGATTATATTGATTGTATTAAGATTTAAGACATTATATCGAAGAAGCTTTGAGGAAAGTTTAGTGGATCTTGATTCAGATCAATTTTGGCTTGAAAAGTGGGACTTGTAGTTGATCAAGAAAAAAAACACTTCATTGAATGATTATGAATGTATGATACGGGAGTGCCACTGTATATAGAAAAAAAAAATTATTAACTATTACTAATTTTAGCTTATATATAATCATTATTAATTATACCAACGTAATTGTATTTTTTTTAACTCAAATATATGCAAAATTGGTCTTTATGGGTAAATAAAATTAAGATATATTCAAATATATTTTTTTATAATTTTTTTAATAACGTCATATAATAAATAATACCAATTTTAAGATTTGTTTTAATTCCTTCAAATATAATTTATGTGGAACAAATCACCAATTTCCAAATTTGTTTCCCTACTGCACACTCACGTGATGAATGGAAGAGATTTGACCTCTTGAAACGTGTACCACCCTTTGCAAATTGCTCTCCACACTAGTGCTTATGGAAGCGAAAAATCTGTTGTCATTATCCTAAGTCTGACAACTACAATATTATTTTGTCTTTTCTACACTTGGACATTAAGAACATGGAGGGATGCTCATGTGTGGATGGTCTAAGCAACCCTATTGGGTTGCAGACTAGCGATGCAAATGCTCTTAGGGTGGCTATATGCACCCATGATAGGTGTTATATGCACTCCTTATAATGGACCATAGATTCGTCCATTGTAACTTTTTTTTTAAAAAAAAATATGGACGGGTCCTAGATCCGTTCGTTATAAAAAAAATTACAAATTGTACAACAAATTTTTAATTACAAATACACGGACGAAGGGAAAAAAAGAGAGAAAAAAGCTGCAATGCTACACATTAGATTTTCCCTTGTCTTTTTTTTTTTAATAATGGACGGATCTAAGATCCATCTGTGTATTTTTTTTTACGGTTTTTCTATCATACGCCCTTAGAGCATGAGCAACCATGAGTTTTGCTCACCTTAAGGTTGTTAAAAGGTAACCCCATGGTTGTAGGCAAAACCTTAAGGTAAAGAGGGGAAAGGGGTTACCTTAGTGTGGAGAGGTAGGAAGTGCATTGGACCATGTGCAAAAGCATTTTGCTTTATTTATTTTTATGTTTTTTATTTAGCTAATAATATTATGATTTGTGGAAATCATATACTCAAATAGTGGGTATAAATAAATGGGGAAAAAAAAGAATGAGGTAAACTCATGGTTGTGGAGTAAAAATATGAAAACCTTAAAGAAAGAAGTTGATAAAGTGAAAAATTATTTAAAGGAAAAAATAAATGAGTTGTTAAAATATTATAGGGAGAGATGAAAAAAATTGGATAAGAGGTAACCTTATGGTTGCGGTCTTGCGGATGGTCTTAGGGTATAAGATAAAGGGCTATAATTTTTTTTAAAAAAAATTTAAATGATTTTAGCCATTTTTACTAATGATTTCCTAGAGTCTATTCATTCAAATATAGAGAATATTTTTCAATAATTACCCTACAACCCTAAAAGTCCATGTATTTTTTTTACAAAAATTAAAGTCTAAAAGGGGAGTATATAGCACAATCCTTTGGAATCTCTGTGAGATTCCGAGCATCTCGAGCCGGGTCATATCAAATCGAGAGTCGTGTCGAGTTTATTTTGTTTTTGGTTATAAGGTCGGGATCCACCACTTTACACAAAAGCTTAAGCCATTGTGTAGGATTTCCCCCTTCCATATATTTTGGTTTGGTTTTTCACCTTATTTTTCAATGTGGGACTCCCACAATCCCAATACGCCCCCTCAAGTGCGAACCGCCTGGATCGGGTCGACACTTGAAATCTTTTTTTTTTCTCTCCCGGGTCGAGACTCTCAATCTCTTTATAGCTCGCCCGTTTTTTTTGGTTTTTACGACGGGGTTCGGCATCTGAATCGCCTATCCCGAAGCCAGGAAAATCGACCTGACTCGGACCTGCTCTGATACCATGTGAGATTCCGGGACCTGTTCTGATACCATGTGAGATTCCGAGAATCCCGAGCCAAGTTGTATCAAATCGAGAGTCGTATCAGGTTTATTTTGTTTTTGGTTATAAGGTCGGAATCCACAATTTTACACAAAAGCTTAAGCCATTGTTTAGGATTTCCCCCTTCCTTGTATTTTGGTTTGATTTTCCCCTTATTTTTCAACGTAGGACTTCCACAAACCCAACAATCTCTTTGTCCTCGATTACCCCAAATGATCCCTTGCGAAAAGTAGGAATCCCGAATCCTCCATAGTCCATTCTCATCTTACAACCCCCCTCCGTTGCCGAAAGCAGGTTCGTTCTCTTCCTCCCTCTCTGGCGCCATATTCCTCCCGAGGTAGCCCGCTCATCCCGCTCCCGGATTGCAGGTATTCTACGCGTCTCACAGGCCGACTCCCTCCTTCCCCGGCAGCCTCCCTAGGTATGTTATCTCTCCCCCTCTCCCTCTCTCAGCCTATATATCTACTTCAAATTTGAGATAAATTGTGGATTTCTAACAAATTTTTGTATTTTCATGTTGAATTTGTTGATTTGTGATGCACAATTTGTTAGAGGAGATGAAAATTAGTAGATGGGATGACTAGTTTTATATTCCCCTAATTTGTGATGATGACCTAATTTCACATAACTTGTTATTGGAACAACTCTGACATCTACTCACTCAATAGACTTTAGTAAAAATTATTGTATTGATTCCCCTGATTTGTCCATTTTATACTTAACATATAGTTGACATTGTCTTGATCTACCAAAACAAAAGTATGTTACTATATATCTTTGTAATTGTTAATTTTATGCATAATACTCATGTTGAGTTTGTGTATTTTTTGTGTAATTTCTGATTTTTTGTGATGGATTCTTTTGTGGTCGATTTGGGAAGGAGGAGAAAGGAAAGACAAAAGCGCATACCAAATGGGGCCTTATAGTATATAGTCATATAGATATTAGGGTAAGCCGCAGGAAACCACCCCTTAAATGTGCACATTTGCCCTAAATCACCCCTTATATACATAATTGTAGTAAACCACCCATAAAACCACTATTGTTAGCAATTAACCACCCCCGCAAGGTTTCCGTCTATCCTCCGTCAAATCTTGAGCAATTACAGTATATTTTTTAACACAATACAGTATAATACTCCCTTCGTAAATGTACTCTGAAATCTCTAGAGTTTTAATAAATTAAAGTAATTAAAAAAAAGAGAAATTCTCCATAAATGTTCTCTGAAATCTCCTGATATTACCCATGCAATTGAAGAGAATGATTGCGATTGCGAAGAGACTGGGCGCAAAATCTCCATAAATTTGGTTCCATTCTTGTGCGAATCTCAATGGGATGAGCAATTTCAAACAAATTTCAGCCGCAATCTTCTCCCTCGTAGGTTAGGGTTTGTAATTTCCCCCATTTTTATACGCAAGTTGTGGTGGCTGATGCTCATGAGAGATACTAGTCGTGTTTGATTTCCTCCATTTCTGAAAGACAACTCAAACTTCCACCATTAGTGTTGATATTGAATTGAGCTCCTTCCTCTATATCCATGGCACCCACTATATCAAAGGGGGAAATGTCGATTTTCAAAGATTAGTAAAGTCTGAAACCTTGCCCAATTGAATTGGTTTACTTTTCAAATTGGAACCTTAAAATTATAAAACTAATTGAATTAATTTGCATTGGGTTGTTGTGAAGATTTCTTGATGGATTTTGAAGGGGAAGAGATAAAAGGACAATGGAAAGTCAAACCCATTCTTCGTCTAGCAACTTTGAGTTTGAGCCCTCGTTCTCATGCTCTTTCCTCCAATCCCATTTACTTCCTTTTATTAAATTTTATTTATTATTCTCTTATCATTAAAAGCGGTTTAAAAATAGAGGGGTAAAATAGTAATTTCTCAGATTTAACATAGTTTGGACGGAAACCAAGTGGGGGTGGTCAATTGCTAACAAAACTATTTTAAAGGGTGGTTTTTGGTAATTATTGATATTAGAGGTGGTTTTGAGCAATATGTTCTATTTAAGGGGTGGTTTTCTGCAGTTTACCCTTATAAAAACGCACATCCAACTATAACCAAATTAACCATAAACTTAATTGAGCAGGTTGCATCCACTCAACCTTGAAATACTAGTCAGTATTCACGTTCGTTTGTCAACGTATACTCAACCAACATGTGTTGCTTGAACATCAGTAAGGAAAGGAGTAGTAGCAGTATAAGACATGAAAATAGTAGAATGAGTTATCGTGATGTTCGCCAATTTAAGAGCTTGGTAGATACCTCACAATGCAACCTCAATAAGAACTCCTATCAACCTTTGTGAGGGTACAAAATCAAGATGTATGCGCCCTCATTGAGCTCAATTTAGATCACCACTCTACAATCAAATTACATTCTGACAATGTGAGAGAAAACAGTCATTAACAAGAGCATTTTCAACTACAGAAAGATTGGAAGTCATAAAGTGGTATCGAGTATCAGGATCATTTGTTTATGATTATTACAAACAACTAAATTTTATCCATCTTACAGACATTTTAAGAGCAAACATGAGTAAAGTGGAAAATATCTGGGGAGGTACAAACTTGTCAGGAAGACAGATGTCTCCTGACATATGTCTCAGTAACGGTGTGCCGGTTTCTCCTTCTCCTGGTAGTACTGAACATAGCTATAGACACCAACAAGAGGGCTGATGAGGAGAGTGGCATTAAGCCAATTCTCGGTGAACTTGTGGCTCATCTTCCCAGGTAGGTCTTTCCACAGCCCAGGCATCACCTTCTGTTGGAATGGTGACAAAGCGTACACCACTGCCTTCATCTTTATGGGTGTTTTCCCCATATTTCTCACTTTCGTCTTCACAAAAACCTAATTCTGCATATTTGGTTACAAGGCTTTATTTAGATGACAATGAAACATTTGAGAAGCTAACTACATCAATAGGCAGGTTATAAATCAGCAATCCCTATTCAAAGTTCAAACCAGTTGCGCTAAGAAGTACAATAAATTGATCAAAACTTCATAAATGAATGTTATATTAATCGTGCACAATCAACTGCAAGCCCGTAGTTGTACGAATAAGGATCCCCTTCATAAACCCTGGACGGCTGGACCTCCACCTCTTGGACTCAGATAAAAGCAGGAGCGACGTGCTACAAGCATTCCGAGTTTGCAGTATAACAATCCCATCATAATATTGTAACCTAAGTTGAACGTTTACCAGGAAAGGCACAACCTTTATGAAATGGAATGATGGCCAATTCGTCAACGGAAACATATAATATACACACACAACATAAACAATCTTGAAGAGTTACCCAATATCTAAAGCTTATCAATCTGTCTAGGTGAGTAGTACTAGTTATGGATGGGACAAATAGTTTCATCTTACAGGTCATAGGTCATCAAACGGTTAAACAGGTACAACTACAAGTTTAATTATAGGTCAGGGAGGATTTCAAGTTAAGGGAGCATTTGGTTGAAATTTTAGAAAGGTAAAGGTAAATGAAAAGAATGTAGTCCAATTATAGTTTAAGATACATTGTTAAAAAACTTAATCATTACCCTCTCCTCCCAACTTTTCATACAAACTTGGTTTTGTTCCTCCTTATTTCAATCATTCATTTGAGCAGGGATAACCATATCCCCTATACTCCTCTAATCATTACCCATCCTATCTTATTTTTCACACAAAAAATAGCATTCTTCTCCTGTCTAGTCTAGATATATTTTCCTATACAAAATCTGTTTCCATTTTGTTTACCTTGCGTGCTTATACCAAACAGCCCTAAATTATTTTAGGTTATGTCCATACATTTTTTGAACAGCTATCAGTAAGGCTGAAAAATGTTCAACCAATCAAGTCTAAATCTAAAATGGTTTAGCAAGTAACAGATTACATCTTGAAATGGTTTAGCAAAGAATAAATTACAGCTAGCAATAGAGAAATTACAATGAAATGTAGCAGTAGCAGCTCCTACCGCACAACATCTCGAAATTGTGTGGCAACAAACAAATGAACAGATGGATCCAACATTTATAACAACCAATTCATTCTCACTGGCCACGGAAACAAAAAATTGAGCGGTTGCGCTACAGAAATTAAGACCACAGGTCCACACCATCGCCACGGAAAGTATAACACCATTAACAATGAAATTCAAAGACGGGAAAATCACTCAAACACGAAGATCAAAATCGAAAGCCATAATATCAATTAAACTTTGAATTAACCGATTGATGTATGAGAAAGTGAGACGAAGGGAGAGAGGTACCTGACGAATGACGACGACGAAGATGAGTCAGAGAGTGAGAGAGAATTCCAGACATTCGAGGGATTCTAATTTCTACAAAATAAAAAAATAAAAACTGAAAAATCGACCAGTTCGTAGGCCAGTAAAAGATGGATTGGGCTTAATTGGGACTTAATCATTCATTCTGTTAAGGCTCACTAAGAACATCCACTTTGTATGAATTGCTCATTTGAATCTTTTTTTTATAATAATTGGATGATTCTGGGTTGAATATAGTACACATGATGACTAAGATGTGCAAGCTTATTTTCCATATTGTCGTTACATTGAATATGTGTTAATGAAATATTAGGAAAGAAGATTATCTTCAAGACAAAGTTCCTTGTTTTTTTGGCTTTTATTTATTACACTTGGTTAGATAGGAATGGTGTGGTGTTTAAAAGAGAATCTTGCATGCCTAGACAATAGGCCTTGAGAATCATAGTCTTGTAAGTTCTGAATCTCAACGAGATGCATTGGCAAGTCATCTGTTGAGACACGGTGGTTACAACACTTTGCGAGGTAGTCGCCGGGTAGTTTAGAGGAGAAATGAGCGAATAGAGATGGTAGAGAAAGCTCCTTGATAGCGAGATGAGAGAAAAGGTGTGTCTTGTTTTTTTGTCTTTTGGTCACACCTATACGCCTTTAGGCTCTTTTGCACAAGTCCGGTTGGTTTTGTTCCCTTTTGTAATTACTTTACAAATCTATATATTCACCACTTCAAAAAAAAATATAAGGAAAGATGTTGAGCAAGATCATATCATTCAAGAGGATTGAGATTATCATTTCATTTCTCAAAAGCATGTCTTTGTTCTTGGGTGTTGCTAGATACACCGCAAATCCGGATTAAGGATTTGCACGTCCTTAAGGACGTGCAAGTCTGGGACTGTGCACGTCCACTAGGAAAGCCTTGCACGTCCTTAACAACGTGCAAGCACGTCCTTAAGGACGTGCAATGCTTGCACGTTGTTAAGGACGTGCAAACCCTAGTTAGGGTTTTGCGTTTAGGGTTTAGGGTTTAGGGTTAGGGTTTAGGTTTTCCGACGTTTTTGTAATGTTAATTGATAAAATTGAAGTGTTTAGCTAGTGGATTTGAAGGATTTAGGGTCAAAATAAATAGAACACAAGAATTGTTAAGGTTTTCATTCGGATAATATGCGAATAACGTTACAAGGAACAGAAAAAAAGGTTTACATTCATAATTTTAATAAAGTTGTGGAATACAATCTAGGAAAATAGTAAAGGACGGCCGGACTCGGCAGGCAAGGCTCGAAATCTCTCAATCTGAGCTTGAAACTGAGCATCCCATCCTTCGACGCTCAGATGATGATGTTCGACCCATTCTAGCGGAGGCGGCGGAAGAGGAGCGTTAGGACGCAACCAGATCTATGAGAACAAAAAATTAGAGTTGGAGTATTGACATATATATGAAAAGCATGAATAGGTAATAAAAAAGACGTTTGAAGTCGTACCGCGGCAAAATGGTCTTGGTTTCCGATGCAGGCTACACCAAGAGTTGTTGATTGAGGGTTGTTAGCAGGTGTCGGCGAGATCATGGGGAGACATGTGAACGGATGATGCCAAGCTAGGACGACGAGAGGAATCTGATATACCGTCGCAAATACTAAACCCATGATGGGTATCTCTATCCACCGACTCCTATCACAATGCACAGCTCCCGCCCATCTCTGGTAGTCAACGAACTGCTGGAATAGGTACCCTCTCGTATAACAACCGGCGTACAGATCGGCGTGATCTTCCAAGTGATTGCATAGTAACGTTTTGAGTTCCGGGAAAGCAGTCTCGCCGATCGGTGATGTCAAAGCCGCCAAAGCACAGTAGCCACAATGACCATCTCCAACAGTGTCCCTCACCGTCTCAATATGACCGAGCATGAAGGGATCAACGTTGTTTCGACCCCAGTTGAACCCTCCGAACACATCATCACGTCCACGTCGAGCTGAGGTCGCTTGTGGACGAGGCCGAGCAGCACGCGCTTCTTCTCTCTCAAACCTTTCCCTTACCTCCTCGTATGGCAACGGGTTGGTTCTGCAGGCATTCCTCGACCCCCGAGGCCTCCCCTTCCTTCGGACGCTTGCTGATGAGGGTGGGTGTAGCTCATCCTCGCATACATCGTTGGAAGCCGTGTATGAAGATGACAGCTCATACGGCAGTGGGGTGTCGTCGAGGTCAGTCCATGACAAATCCATCCAGAACGGGTGGATGTCTTCGGCGGGTATCGGAGTACCGGAGTTGACGTATGCCTGAATCTCATGGACACAAGGGATCCTGTAACAAACCCTCCAATGTCGGTCCGTGCATACCGGAGGAACCTTTTGGTTCACGACGTCCTGCCACATCTTGTACAGATAATCGAAGCACTTTTTGGAGATTAAAGTCTTTACCTCATCGAAAAGGTTGACTTTATACGCCGTTGTTGGCCATTTGAAGCGGTCGATCTCCAAAGCAGTTTGCAGCTCATGCAGTTGACAATCGTTGACTCTATGGATTGCATCGATCACGATGCGGAAGTCACCAGTCGATGAGTGAAGTGCCTCCTTCAAAACCTTGTGTTGACCCTCAACTCTGTACACATTGAAGTGCATACCACTAAATATTCGATATTATATCATATTGTAATGGGAGATATGAAGTAAGGTTGTACCTGTTTGTCGTACGGGTGCCGAGATGGAAGACATTATCTACGTACCATCGTACGATGCTCCTGCTGTATGGAAGCCAAACCGACTCTAAATACGCCACCACACCTGGGAATGGGTGCCATGCAGCGTGTAGCACCCGACGATGTCGGTTGAATGATTCCTCCGACCTCGATTCGAACAGCCCCCAACAGTTGCCCTTAAAGATGCCAGCGTGGTTTAAATTCTTTGTGATCTTCAGAGCAGCTTCCTCGCGTCTTCTCGTCACGTGTAACCAACAAAGGAGATGCTAGACGTCGGGGAAGACAACATTCAGCGCCGCCAAGAGACCTAGCTCTCGATCAGTCATGATAGCTTGAGGCTGAACCGTCCCAAGCAAGATCTGAAGCTGTCGCAACACCCAGCTCTCTATGTATTTTATTATATTTTAATGTTTTTATTGTCGTTCAATTAGAATTTATTTTAATTTAATTTATTTAATTTTAATATTTTTATTTTAATGTCTTTTAATGTATTTTAATATATTGTAATATGTTTTAATATCTTGTAATATATATTAATCGTTTTTTTTTGTTTTTCCATTAAAACTATCAAAATATATAAACTATATAGTATCTTTCAAACTATATACTAAAACTATATAATCTATCAAATTATATAGTATCTATCAAACTATATACTAAACTAATTATAATCTATCAAATTATATTATATATTAAAATCTAAACTATAATATAAAACTATAAAAATAAATCAAACAAAATAAATAAATCAAAGAACATACCGGTGGAGTCGGGACCGGCGAAACCTCCATAGTCCGCCGCTTCCGCGGCGGTTCCGCCTCCGACACTCCGCCGCCATCACCACCACCACCACCGGACGCTGTCGGCTCTGCGGCTCCACCGCCACCACCGTCACCACCACCACCCTCCTCAACCTCCATGGGCGCCGCCCCACCACCACCCCCGGCCACCTGCTCCACCGCCACCCCCTCCCTCAGGGCTCCACCCCCACCACCAACCTCCTCAGCCACCAGCGCCGCCAGTTCCACCACCTCCTCTCTCTCCGGCTCCATCTCTCTGTCCCGATCTCTTTCTCTTTCTCTCTCTCCGACGACCTCTCTCTCTCTCTCTCGATTTCTCTCTCCGGCAATCTCTCTCTCTCTCTCTCTCTCTCTCTCTCTCTCGATTTCTCTCTGGACTGAAGCGAAGACGGAATGAAGACGAAGAGGCACGTCCTCTTCGCCATTTAGTAGACGGGCTTGCACGTCCGGCTTCGGGTGGCTCTCACCCCACTTGCACGTCCTTAAGGACGTGGGGATTTGCGGTGTATATAGCCGAAACGTTGTTCTTTTTAGGGAGTTAATGATCATGAGATTATCTATTTATCTCCTTCAATAATAATGTTATTATATCCTTGTTCTTTTGCTATAATTATTCCTTTTAGAGCTGCAAACACTTTTACTTTTAGGGGCTTTGTTTCCCGATTTTCTCATGCCCTATCATGAGTTTTTTTCCTCGCTCGTTTCTAATTATGAAACCAGTTGTATTTTGGTCTGTTTAAAGGGTGGATCCATCAAAGTCCCACTCTTGTTTTTTCGCCATTTTGTCATGTTTGGCCTTTTATGTCCTTGTCTCGTGGTGGAAGGTTTGGTTGGGACATCCTCATATTCTTGAAATTTCTTGGCGGCTTCCCAATTTTTGGGTTTGTATGAATATTTCAATATCGTGAAAGGATGGAAGTCGTCCCTAATGTAAGGTAATTTTATTCTTGTGGAACCACGTACTCCATCATGTCACTGTCAAATATTATAATATATTATAATAATCTCACACGCACCATGACAAAAAAAATTCCAATAATGTAGCAAATTAAAATTATCAATTTAAATACATGATTAGTAAAAAAAATAAAAAAAATTGTTTATAAATAACAATTAATAAAATAGTAAAATAATAAAATTGTTCAGAGTAAAATTTATGAAGTGGAGGAGTTTTATAACTTAGGTAAAAAAAATATTTTAGCTTTTAGATCGCTTATATGTTTGGTCGAAAATCTTTCATAATCGAGTTGTTTAACCCATGCCATTTGTCATAAGAATATATGTTAAAAAGATCGTGCACGGTCATTCCGAGGGAAGCTGGCTAGCTCCAACCATTAACCCTTGCACATTGATAGACAAAAAGATTTCGAATAATTTTACTGTCTTTCAAATAGTAGACTTTTCTACCATTTTTGCTTATGCTAGTGAATTCCTTTTTTCAGGTAGGTTTACTTGCGGCTTTCTATCTAGGAGGGATTGCGCAGATCAATTGATTAATATGAATCTCGAGAGTGAATGCTTGACCGCCGCACCTTTCCAACTTGCCCCGGTCCTGAAGGCCCTCCTACTGCCCTTTTTCCTTGTCTCCATTCTAATTGATTCACTTTTTTTTGTGCAAGCGACAGTCAATCGGCATTGCTAAGCGAGGGAGAAACCTAGATCCACATATTGAAGGGGCAAAAAATAACTATAATTGTTTTTTAGTATAATGTAAATTAAAATTGGAATCGGGGACAATTACAAAGCCAACACCCTTCTAGAAAATCAAAATAAATAAAAAAACAAAGATTCATCACCGAACCTATTTTTAGAAAAGTTAAATCAATCAAAAAAAACTTATAAATGAATGCTACTGTGCTATAGAAATTAGGAATCCAGAAGTGAATGATAGACAAAGAAATCACACATTCAATGCTAAGAAACTAGAAATTCGAAATCAAGTAAAAGGTTTTCCACTACAATTACAATTAGTAAAAGTTAAGGAATTAGAAATCACAACACTGCAACATTGAAACAAAATTACACAAAATGAATTAGAAATCGCATAAGAATGAACTAGAAATCAATTGAATCAAGTAGTATGGTCTTACCACAATTGAATATATTAGAAAGTTATAAATATTCTAAAATCCTACAAGACTTTTGTCGCATCTCTAAAGAGCCGCGGAAATTTCCAACACTATCAAATGATCAATTGAATCAAGAAACCAATACTACTTTAGATTATTTGCAAGATTGTAAAAGTTTTTCTCTAAAATGTGAATAAGAAAATCAAAAGAATTGAGACAAGCATTAAGTATTGAAGCATATCGGTATCTAGATATCAAGATATCGGTATCGATATCGGTTGATATCTTGATATCAAGATATCGGTATCGATATCGGTTGATATCTTGATATCAAGATATCAGTATCGGTATCAAGATATCGATATCACCCTATATCGATATCAAGTGATACCTCTATAAAAATCAGTATATCAAAATAGCCCGAATTTTGATATCTAGATATCAAGTGATTCTGGTGATACCAAACACAGATATCACTTGATATCTTAGGGACACCAAACACTAGATATTAGATATCGGGGGCTGATATCTGATATGATATCTAGATATCAATATCAAACGGGCCATAGAATATAGAGTGAAATAGAAAGGGACTGAATTAGATTGCCCCGAAGAAAAGAACGAATTAGATTGCCCGGAGAAGCATTATAATGAGCCATCACGACATCACAAATCCCGACCTTTTGAATATCTCGATTAAACTAAACTCTACAGTTTGATTATCAGACAATAGCTATAAAATAATCACTTTCCATGAATAAAACTAAACCATTCAAAACTCAATCTTTGAATTTGATGAAAAAAAAAGGAAACAAACCTACCTCGTTGATATCAAAGGCCAAAGCACCAGATTTTTGCCCTTGACTGCCTCCTCTCCCGCAACCGCCGCCAAGGTAGAGTAACAACCTCCAGCATCACCAGCCTGTTGATCGACTCGACTCCTGACGGACACCTTCTCCGTCAACACCAGGCTCCCTGTACAAAGGTTGTTTTGGCGACTTTTTAGAGAAGTTTGCTTGCTTCCAAATAAGGCTCTAGCATCCAAACACCAACAACCGCTACCCACCATCTACTTCGAGATATTGAGAGGAAGTGATTGAGAATAGGGGTGGATTGTGAGGACAATAAGGGGTGGCTTGTTGAGGGCTAGGGCCTTCATTTAAATCGAAAACAACAAAAATTGGTACAAAACCGTCGCCGCAACCACCTACCTGCACACTTCGACCACCGCCTCCTCTCGCCCTTGCCGACCTCACTGCCCTCCTCACCGGCGTAGTTGGCTTTGTCGGTACCCGCATCCCTCCCTCCCTCCTTCGAAGCGGGGCATCGACGTTCAGATTTCTCAAACAGATAGGGCGGAGAATCTTCCTGCTTGGATCTTCCGGCAACCATGGCGAGGGCCGATTAGGGAAAATCGAGGAACTAAGAAGAGAGGAAGTACGGTTACAGTTGTGACTTGCGAGGAGAGGAGAATTTCATATGCGAGGAGGAGATGAGAGAGGGAAGGAGATTTGAGCAGTTGAAAGAACGTGGGTGAAGAAAGTAGCTTCCTAGGCTGCTCAAATGATTGACACGTGGCTCAATTTTTTGTGAAAACATTGCTTCTAAAATTATAAGTATAAGGGGTGGATTTAGAATATTTTTCCTTCCCATTTTTAATTTGAAATTATCTCAATTCATATCTCAACAAGTTCCCTTGGCATAACCTTGACTTGTCAAACAAAGACGTGTTAAAATAGTTTTATAACAGAAATTTTTAGAGCTCAAAATTCCACAACTAGGAGCTGAAAAATCAACCAATTTATATTTCGTTAAACGAGAAGCTGAAAAATCAACCAAATTCAAAATAAAAAATTTATGTATCCCGATTATAAAAGTTGGCTTCCATTTAGTTTAGAAAAAGGGTTGAATGTATAGAGCAAGCCTAATCCCTAAGGAAATAGAGTTCAAGCATTTTGTGAAAGACTTTGTGAAGTTGCAAAAATTTCATGTGAAAGATTTAAAAGCACCGACCGTTATAGGTCACACGCATTAGTCCTCTACCATCATTTTTTTGTGTGGCAAATAAATTTTGTAAACATGGGATGAAAACTTTTGTAGTGTAAATTCACAACTAGCTAAAGCTCTGGGGGAATAGGAGTAGCCAATGCCTATTTATTTTGGGAATACTATAATATCTTATTACAATTTTAAAATGTGTCTCATCAAATATGACTTAATTGTTAACATAGCCTCCTTAAAGGAGAGATTAGACACCTAAAACATTAGAATATTTTATTAGGATAATAATCCTATAATTTTGTAAAGTATATATGTTAATGTTTCTTGAATCATCGTTGACCGGTGACGTATCGGGGGTCCGGGGCGACGCGCCCTTGGAGGGAGGGGCTAGGGGGGCAGCGCCACCCCGCCTTTACGGTATACGATATTTATTGTAAACGGGTCTATCGTCTGTCTATTTTGGGCTTTCAGTCAATTGTCGGTGTTTTCGTCTCCTCTAATACAAAACCGGTTCTCTGTCCGTGGACGTAGGTAACACACTGTTGCCGAACCACGTAAATCTCTGTGTTGTTCTCATATTCTTACATTATAAATTGTATCCTAACACGTTAGGTTTCTATGCATCCTACATATATTGTAAATCCTCTTGGTGAAATTCAATAACAAAAATTGTCGTCATCATTCTTTAAAAAATTGGGACTGACATTTATTTACGTTGATGACATTATTGTTACATGCTATATTCCTATGGTCGTGAATGTGTTTGTTGAGCAATTGAACAAGGCCTTCTCCTTGAAAGATCTTGGAAAATTAAGTTACTTCCTGGGCAATGGCATTGAAATTTCATATGAGGGTGGTTTGGTCTCTCTATCCCAATACAAATATATTTATGATCTTCTAAATCGGTGCAACATGCTAGAAGTCAAACATATATCCTCACCGGCTGGTCTAATATCTAGGCCAAATCCATTTGATGAACTTCTCTCCGATCCACAGTCTTATCGACGAGTTGTGGGAAGCTTGCAATATGCCCCCATTACACGTCTGGAGATTAGATATGTTGTTAATCGAGCTTGTCAACACATGCACCAACCTCGGCAAATCATTGGTGAGATGTAAAGTGTATTCTCCACTATCTCAAAGGAACTTTCACTCATGGGTTCCAGATTCGTCATCATTCTTTCAGTTTATATATTTTTAGTCTGAGATATCATGTAGTCATGTTATTGGGTAAGAATTTGAGATACGAGACAATATGATGTCTTGATAACTCAAGACGTCAACAAATCGAAAGAATAATTATCTGTCAACATACAAAAGATAAAAAGCACAAATCAACAAAGATAAAAGAAAAACTCAATACTGTTAGGAAACTTGGTTATTCCTAACATTCCCCTGCAAGACGGACGACGAATTCAAAGTCCGATCTTGAACAAGCAAACATATCCGTGAGGTAGCTAGTCATTCTTGCATCGGATCTCCTCCAAATTCTCTTGGCAGGGCACTCACCGGCCCACTCCAAAACCTCTCTCCCCATTTCTCAAATCGCAAACCACGAATGGCAGCTTCAACGGTTGTCGCCTCATCACCTCGGATTCTTTGCCACCGTACCGCACCGAAGTGTCATCGTCGCCGCAGCGGCCTCCCTCGATGCCACTCCGACCATCCTAGTCGCTGAAATGCTTGGTGAAGCCGGGCTCGCCCTCCTCAAGACGTTCACAAACGTCTCCGCACTTCACCAACAATGACGGCTTATCTCATCATTGTCGAACAAGAATCAAATTAAGGAGAATATTCCGAGGAGGCCAAGAATGACTAGCTACCTCACGGATATGTTTGCTTGTTCAAGATCAGACGTTGAGTTCGTTGACCGTCTTGCTGGAGAATGTTAGGAATAACTAAGTTTCCTATTCTTTAGGCTTTATCTTTTAATTATTATTATTTTATAATTAGATTAGGTCAAATTTAATTAGAGTAAATCTCTCCACCTCTCCACCTTAGTCTCCATTACTTCACATTGTCAGCTCTACATATTCTCTTTGGTAAATCAATAAAATGTGTGTTCTTCTGCACCAATATTCAACAAATACCTCATAAAACTCGTTCTCGCATGTATCAACAAAAAAAAATTCAAGTCAAGAAAACCTTAAGATGAACCATGAATGCCACCAACAAGAAAATATCTAGCCATGTTAAATTATGGGTTCAGTTCCACCATCCATTCAACTTTGTACCTCGTAACTATCGGGGATTCAGAAATAAATAAAGAAATTGAGGGAATTTATAGATCAAATAATTTTGAGAAAAATGGGTATATAGACTAATAGACTCATTTCAATGTATGGTTAAGTAAATAGACCCATCAATAATTTTTTTACTAAATAGACTTTGTAATATTTTAATGGCTAAATTGCCTTTTTTGACTTTTATCCTTTTCCTTCCTATTTTGTATATAAAAAAAAAAAATACAGTAAAGAATATTCTTAAATTATCCATTCATTTTTTTACCTTCGTTCTTTCCTATTTTTTTTTAATATATTTTTTTAAAAGATCTAGAATATATGTAGGATAACACAAACTCTTCCATTAGATACACAACTTCGCCCACCCCTCCCCTATCGAAGCCCCTTGCCATCCTGGCTTCTGTTTCGCGAGTCTCATCGCGTGTTTTTCCGCCGTCTGGAGCGTTGTCCACTTGCGGTCTCGATTGCGTCAGGCGCCTCGGTCGAAAGCCCTCTTTCAAGAGTGTCAATTTCATGGGGTTTCCATGGATGAGCATAGAGGCTGACCAATTAGTGTTTTCAGTAAGTTCTGGATGGGTTGTTTCCGATCCAGGGAAAAGAAATTACAGAAAACGCAAGAAGGAGGGGCTCTGGTGGGGGCAATGGCGGTTTTCGAGCATTAAGGGGGGAAGGATCGTGGTCTATGTGGCCTGGCTGGTGTTCTTCTGTGAGTCATCCTCGGCGCCGCTTCGCTCTCCATCGGGGTGTATGTTTACTGTCTCTGTCTGGAAGTGGTGGTTGTGTCTCACCAAGGGGGTCGGGCTTTCGATGGTTTGTAGATGCTCGTGTAGGGGAGGGCAGTGCTCCGGGGACTGTCTTTTCCGAGCTCATGGTTGTAGGTATTTGGAAGCTCCCGGTTCTGGTTTGCCAAGTCTCGGTTGCATTGGGTTCTCGACTCCAAACTATACAAATGGGGCGGAAATGGCCCTCGACAGTCCCAGGTATTTTTATACTCCCCAATTTGAACTTCTGCTGGTGGTCCTTGATAATGTTAATTGCTTCTTCTTTAGGAAGAGGAGTGAGCAGGAATTTTATTCTCTGTTTGTTTCTTTTTCCTTTTAAGGATGTTTTGTACATTGCATTTCATGTGATTCTTACTTGTAAAACTGTCCTTTCTGGGCCAAATGTTTCATATGTACACATTATTCGAATGGAAAATGTTAAGATTAATAATCTTCTGATTGCATCATCTCAAACAGTGACGTCTAGTCACACGTACCCCCCTTTCGAGGGCCCTAAAAACGTCGTGAGTCATTCCACGACAAGCGAAATTGCATTCTACCACTGTTTGTGTGGATTAGTGGTGGCTAACACTTGGTTTTGTTTTTTGCTAATGTTTGATATTAAAGTGAAATACTTGATGTCACCTTATTGGTTTCTGCAATGTCTGCTGTTGGGGTTTGTTTCGATCATTTCGAGCACTTCGAAACACCGGGACCATCGGATAATCCACTTGTTGGTGAGCTTGGGTCTTTGTGGCTCTCCTGGCTATATAGCTCCGTCCCAAGCTTCCTCTTGGGTTGTCCTTGATGTTTTTGGACCTATTATGATTAAATTGTTGTATAAAATGCGACTTTTCGACCCTATATTTATGATCTACTCGGCTTATGGCTCTTATATTATCTATTTCTATGTCCCAAAGTTACGCAGGATCTATCACTTAGCCCCTTGCTTACCTTTGGTCTGTATTGTTTTAGAGAAACTTGTTCATGCCTGGGGGTGGCTTCCCTGGTTAGTCATCTACCCTTTACATGTACATCGATATCGTCCCAGTTGGTTTCGAAACTATATGATATATTTATCTTGTAAATCTGGCGGCCTGCTCTCTGTTTGCCTGTTTACCCGCCTCTTTGACCACACTTTGTTGGTTAGTATATACTCAGGGAGAGCGTCTTCATTGAGTACCCACATTGGGTTTTATTGGTCTAACACCTTCTTGGCGGGGCTGCTACATTGTTCTAATCAACCAATTTTCAGCAAGATAACTCATGTCCCCAAGGTGAGCCTTTTCTTTCCTAACCTTACCCACACTATGTGTATTAGCTTCAATCTTGCATTTGGGATTGAATGGAATTGGTGGTGCTGGTGTGTGATTAGAAAGCGATATGTCCTTAAAGTTTCATTTGCCAATATTCACAAACTGGACAACTTGTACATTATTATCTTTTGTTTCATGATATCTAAATCTCAATCTAATGGTTGCTGCTCGTTGGCCATGCAACATTCACATCTCCAAAAAAGTCTGGGTTTAATACCCCAGGGGTACGAGATTCTCGCTCTCTCCCCCACCAAACTCCCGTAAGGGCCCTAAATCTCTCATTGAGAGCAGAAAATTTGTGGGTTATTCCCACCCCTTTGAGGATGTCTTGCACCGGATTTTGAACCAGGTTTCTCTTTGGCTGATTTTAATTGCGGTTGGAATGAACCTTAGTAAGCGGAAGAAAGTGTTCTCCTTGGGAGTCGGAGGTAACATTGATAATGGAGGTTTGGAGGCTGTCAGTCTGTTTTCTGGGTTTGGGCCCCGCCGACGTGGGGGCTATGTGTGGTTCGTGTCTTTCAACAGGGATTTCGGTTGCCCTCTGCATAAATGGTGCTTGCACCTAGGTTTGCTTGGATGGGTTCAAAGGCCTAATTACAAACTTGATTATGCTCAGAAATGTTTTTTCATAATTACCCTTAAAATCCATAGTTATGGAACATCTCTAAATACGTATTATCAAAATCAATCTTGCCCATCCTTTGATGGATATAGTGGTTCGTGGGTGTGTGGTAAGCCTTTACTCGGATTATGTGTTTATCAAGCTTGTCAACTCACTAAGATAATTCTAGTTTGGTACCAATTGGATGGGGTCAGTAAATTTCTGCCCTATTCCCACCACATAATCATTTATAAATGAAAGTATGCTACTGGAACTATAGAGGTATAGGTAAGAGGACCTTCTGGATAGAAATCGATGCGTTGTGCAAAAACGAGCATATCCAAATTCTGTCATTAGCAGAAACAAAAGCGGAAACCATCCCGGAAAACAAATTATGGAGGAATATCGGTTTCGATGAGGCTATTTGGTCTCCAAGCATTGGTAAATCGGGAGGGATTGGTGTGTTGTGGAAGTCCCACCAACTGAGTAACGCCCTCATTTCCGTAGAAATACACTTACCTCGTATCATTGGGCTGAGATATGAAACCTGCAGTGACAATAAAGTCATACTCATGCTTTTTGCTTATGCGCCCCCCGATCCCCGGGAAAAGGACGAGTTCTGGGAAACATTTACCACTATAGTAAACACCTCACCCGTCCCATGCACTATTATGGGTGATTTAAACGAAATTGCCTGTAGTGAGGATAAGCTGGCTGGGACTGCCGCCCATCCTTCTCGCTTCACACGTTTGCTACAATTCAAGAACAATTGCTCTCTCGTGGACCTTCCCTCGTTCGGGAACCCGTTCACTTGGAGAAAAGGCACTAATGGAATATACAACATCTTTGAAAAACTTGATAGAGTTTTAGTCCATCATCAAATCCTACACGATTTCCCAAACCTTATCACAAAAAACGGGGCTTTTTCCACATCAGATCACTGTCCTATCTTTATTTCAATCGAGAATGGTGTTGCTTTTAAAGCTCCTCCGTTTAGATTTGAGAACGCTTGGCTGCAACAGAAAGACTTTCGTAACATTGTTAAACAATCGTGGCGAGCTTCTTGCCCCGGTTCTGCTATGTTTCAATTAATGTTCAAACAACGGATCCTGAAACAAAAGGCAAAAATATGGAATAAGTCAACTTTTGGAAATATTTTCCGACAATTACTTGAAGTTGATGATGAATTACTCAAGATTCAATCTGAAAACCCTAGGGGGGTATCAGGACCGTCGATAAACAAAGAAAAACGCCTTATCAAAAAGAAGGAAAAACTTCTCCTATTCCAAAAGACGTTCTGGAACCAAAGAGCTAAAACAAAGCATATCAAACTATCGGATTCAAACACCTCGTATTTTCATCGTGTGGCTTCGGGACGGAGACCCCGAAAACAAATCCGCAACATTCTTTCCACTACCGGTACTCTAATTTTCAGGGAAGAAAATGTCAGAGATGAAATTAGGACGGATTTTGAAAAACGTTTCAAAAAGGAATCTACTGATGAAAGATTATTAGAAGAGTTGCTTAATCTCATACAACCGTCTATCTCGGTGGAGGAAAACGATTTCCTCATCCGACATCCGTCCAACAAATAAATAAAATCTGCAGTATTTAACCTTGGTAAAAACAAATCACCTGGCCCGGATGGTTTCACTGCCGAATTCTACAAAGAATGCTGGGATATTGTTGGAAGTTCCATTATTAAAGCTGTTAAGGGATTTTTCTTATCTGGGAAAATTCTAAAGCAAATTAACCATACTTTCATCTCTCTCCTACCAAAAAAAGATAACCCAACAGCCACAAATCATTATCGCCCAATCAGTTTATGTTCCACAATTTATAAGATCATATCAAAGATACTTACCGAAAGGATCAAAGCTATCATTGGCAAACTAATCCACCCGCTTTAGGGGGCTTTTGTATCAGATAGAGCTATACAGGACAATGTCTCATAGCCCATGAAATTTTTCATTCTTTCAGATCTCGTAAGGGCCGAGTGGGTTGGCTTGCGATAAAACTTGACATGGAAAAAGCATATGACAGAGTTGACTGGAATTTCACCAAAAGAGTCCTCCAAAAGTTTGGGTTCCACCCAACCTTCATATCCTGGGTTATGGAGTGCGTATCAAGTGTTTCGTTCTCGATATTGGTTAATAATGGCCCAACGGATATGACAAGGGGCATACGTCAGGGTGACCCCCTTTCCCCTTTTCTATTTATCCTCGGTGCGGAGATTCTTGCACGGAGTCTTACGGCGGAATCAAATTCGGAAAGAAGCCAACTAGGTTTCACATTTGGACGTGGTGGTCCCCGTATCCCGTTCCTCTCATTTGCGGACGATATTATTATCTTCTCCAAAGGAACTACAGAGGCAGGACACAAAGTTAGAAAAATAATTGAATCATACTGTAAAGTTTCTGGTCAAAAGGTTAATTACCATAAATCTAGCTTCCAAGCAACCAAAGGTATTATGGACGCAAAGATTGCCGAGCTAAGTAACTATCTAAATATTTCAAATGTCTCCTCCTTGGAGAAATATCTAGGTTGCCCTATCATCAATGGTAGGGTAAGTAAAGCAACATTTGAGGACATTATATGCAGATCCAAAGAACAATTGAGTAAATGGCGTGCTAATGCGCTATCGCAACAAGGTCGCGCTGTCCTAATAAACACAAATTTAGCATCCAAACCCCTATACACTATGCAAAACTTCATGTTACCGGCTTCAATACATAAAGAATTAGATCAAGTAAACAGAACGTTTTTCTGGAATAAGGATCTTCAACACCGTCCACTTATCAGTTGGGATAGGATTTGTAGACCAAAACGAGTTGGTGGACTTGGAATTCGGAAATCCAAAGATATGAATGAAGCCCTCCAAATGAAACTGTTATGGAAAATTATAGCTGAACCTCATAATGTATGGGTTTCCATTATAAGACACAAGTATCTTCGGTCGTCTAATTTATTGGAATATAGGAAGAAAGGTGACTCGTCTTGGCAATGGGCTAAATTGACAACCCTCATTGAGCCCTTCAAAACCGGGCTGATCTGGTCGATAGGAAACGGAAAAACGGTAAAATTCTGGTCTGACAATTGGGTCTCGTGCCTCTCGCTGATTGCCAGAGGTGAGTGCCCTCCTTCTGTTAACCTTGAGGAAACCGTTAGTGACTATATTATGGCTGGTAGATGGTGGTCTGAGAAACTCTGTCAGGTGCTACCTTCAAACATTGTCAATGAAATCCTCGATATTCCTTTGCCGGTTGCTACCTCTGAGGACCGACTATATTGGTGGCCAGACAGGGAGGGTTGGTTCTCCACCTCGAGTGCATATAAACTGATTTCAGGACAGCCAACTCAGTGTCCTGATCCTAATTTCTGGATTTGGAAACTGGACATCCCACCTAAGGTTAAAAACTTCTTATGGAAGATAAGTCAGGATGGTCTTTCCACGACCGTTAGATTAGCACAACGAAACGTTTCGGTGCTAACCACTTGCTGTTTGTGCAACTGCGCGGCAGAAGATGACGCCCATTTGTTATTAGAATGCCAATACACGACCTCTCTCCTCAATTTCCCAACCAACACCAAAACAACTATTGCCGCGATGCTTCAACTTTCGAGAGACATCAAACCAATTATGGCTTATATTGGGAACAACATCAATAACATATCCAAAGCTAAACTAGCTTTCTGCTGGTGGACTGTTTGGCATTCTCGAAATCAACATATCTTCAGGTCGATTCCAATCCCCTGTAGAGATAGCACGCTCCACATCATTAAAACTCATGAGTTAAATTGGAGTAAATCTTCTACTTTCGAGGGTGAACTTGGGATTGACTTGGACGTGCTGCCACGAATTAGACCCGATAGACGACAGAAAACACAGCACACACACATTAAATGGCGTAAGCCACCCAGAGGAACTCTCAAACTGAATTTTGATGGCTCTTCCCTTTTAAACATGGTCAGCACAGCTGGGACTATTATCCGCGACTGGGAAGGTAGATCAATCAACATAGGATATAAAAAACTCGGTAATCAAAGTCCTTTAAAGGCTGAAGCTCTTGCTTTAAAACTTGGGGTACAGAACGCAATAAATTTACGAATTACCAAAACTTCAAATTGAGGGGGACTCAAGAATCATTATTGATCATCTCAACAAGAAAACAAAATGTCTATGGAAAATCGAACTTATTCTATCCGATATTACAACTATTCTAGCAAAACTGGAAAGAGTTTCTTTCCTCTATGTACCCCGAATAGGCAATAGAGTGGCTGATAAGGTTGCACACCTTTGCCACTCTGCCTGGGGTACTAATATTCAGAATAATCCTGGTCTTCTTGACCTCATCCGAAAGGATGCCTTCGGGTAGAGCTTTCTCGCCCGAAATTTTTTCCTAATCAAAAAAAAAAAAAAAAAAAAAAACCTCTTCCATTACAATAAAATACTATAATCATTACAATACATGAATAGTGAAATACAACAATCATTACATTATAATATGTAGATGCAATAAGATTACATTAAACATTAAAATACCTAAATTTATTGTAATGTTTATTACAACATTTATGAATCATGTTACGCTAAGTTAATCGTGTAATACAATAAAGATTAGAGAGAATTAGACGATTAGGACATCTTTTAGTAAAATATATAATCGGGTTAGGAAATACAATGTAAAATAAATAAAATATTGTAATTCCGTAATAGAGTACAATACTCCCTCCGTTCAACAAAACTTGTCGTTTACTATTCATGCACGCTTTTTTAGAATGATAAAAACTATATAAAATATTTATTTTTTTTAACAAATTTGTACTTATTAATAATAACTACGAAATCGTTAAAAAAAATTATTTAAAAAGTCGATATTTTATATAGTTTTTAGCTCCTAAAAAAGCGTGTATTAATAGTAAAACGTCAAGTTTTGTTGAACGGGGGGAGTAAGTAATTTCATGTAGTAAAATTTGAAATCGGGTCCGGAAACATAAATAAGCTATTGTAATTAATTATTATAATTATGAAGTATAGTATACTCTACAATAAAGAACCTAATGTAATTCCATAATTGGGTACAATAACTAATCTATTGTAATTCCTTAATGTAGTCCAATAAATAAGCTATTGTACATACATTGAATAAAATATTGTAATTCTGTAATGTAATACAATAAAAAATCAAATGTTAATTATTGTAATATTATATCTTATAGTGAACTAAAATGAATTATTGTTGGTGTAATATAATGTAATGGTTCACTGTAAACTCATTTCCGAATGTGGACATTTTAATTCATATTATTTTATTTGATTATGTTGCTAAATAATAGTGATTTGTCAAATAATAATTCTAGTGCGTTGAATTAGGGATTGATAACTATTTTTTTTTGTAATCTTTATCCTATTTTTGAAGATTTTTTCACCCCTTTCGGGATTTATTTTTTTAGAATTAAAATCATTTAAGGGCATACTAGTAATAACACACATAAAACAGTCTATATAACAAAAAAAAAAATTATTATAGGGTCTAAAAACTAAAAACAATAGTGAACGGGGTACAAAATTACAAATTATCCAATTCTCTCAATAATTTTTGCTGTGACACTTTGACACTGATGATAAAATCTGTAGTATCTAAATACATTTTTATGCACGAGTTTAGTCATGCCAATAATTTGATAAAAAAAAAATCCAAATTTTATGTTGAAATTAGATTATTGTTAACATTTTCTGAATTTAAACGAGGAAAATCAAATGAGTTGGAAAACCTTATTCAGTTATTCCTCTCATATATATTAGCGAAATAATCCAAATAATATCAGTTTATACAAGCTTATAATAGATTTTATAAATAAATAATTTCATTATATACATGCAATATGAATATCTAGATCATTTTATTTAGGTTTTCTTGAAATAAGCTCATTTTGATGCAAGGATCGATATCCTTTTGTATTTAATATGGTCAAAGTTCACCTAGGTTAAAATTAAGCTTCAAAATATTCATTCCAAGTAGTAAAGGAAATGGTGAGACATAGATTAAATAGTTAGCTATATATAAGAATAATAAAACTGATGAGAAAACCAACAAAATACGGAAATCACAAACCGAGCATGCAAGACTCTGCGACAATCTCGACAAAACTAGTTCCTAGTACCTCCTTGGTCCGCGTTGGGCGAATGGGGGAGGTGCCATGGACTCTGGCTTGGCCTCAGTGACACCAGGGAGTTCAGACATGCCAAGAGCTGAAAGCATCTCAAGGGTTTCAGGGTCCACAGCAATGGAGTCGGTCTTGATTGCAGACTCAGCGGGCACAAAGTCCATGCGACGCTCGCGCTCCTCCTCTTGCAGCTTCAGTGAGATGCCACGAACAGGGCCCTTCTGGATCCTCTTCATGAGATGGGTGGAGAACCCAGCAATCTTGTTGCGGAGACGCTTGGTGGGGATGATGGCAACCTCCTCCAACAGCTTCTTGTTGGTGTGGAAATCCATGGTCATCCGAGAGTAGTACTTCTCAATGACATTGCGGGAAGACTTCTTGACAAGCTTGGTACGAACGCAACCCATCTTGATTCCCTAACTTACCTGGGCATTTATACAAATCACTTCAGTATTCCATTAAAAATCCAACACAACCCCAATCACAGCAGATGAAAATGAGACATATAACTCAAGATAAGCCAACACATTGTCAGGCAGTTCAATTAGACACTAACAGAGAGTTTAGGATTGCTGTTGGAACAAGCTGCATCATATTTTCACAAAGCAAAACCCGATTAATTTTTTTATATTGATGGCAATTCCAGAGGCACATAATCAGAAATCTTATTCCAGAAAGTATAGCTGAAAGAAACCGACTAGCACAATAGTAATATCACAGAAAATACAGTTAACCACTAGGGATGAAATTGAGACAAATAACTACAGGAATTAGTTTACAAAAGTAATATAGAATCAATAAGTCCTTAAATTGGTGAAGTTCATCCTTTTTGACAGAAAGGAAACCTTCACACTTCCAAATCAACTTACTCTCAGCGCTTGAAGCAGTTAAAATAGAAACTAACAGAGAAGTTCGCCAAACCAAACACAAACGAGTAATCAAAAGCCAGATGTGAACCACAACAGCTAATTTCCTAATGATAATCCATGAAGACAATTACTTTCAATGAGTTCACAATAAAGCCCTGAATAAATAGCGGCATTAACTCAATCGATATTTCTAGCTGGAAAATCCCTACAACATACTATAAGATACATTCAAAGAAGTAGAAAAACTAAATCAGAGACGACAGCAAAAGAATCTACCAATAGACGCTGAACTGGTTATGCAGCGACCAAAAGAGAATAAGTTGATCCGTTTTCGGATCTGAAAACGTCTTCTCTCTAATTGAAACAAAGTAGGCGAGCGAAACACAAATTCTAAATCAATTGAAGATAAGAACTGGAACATACCGTGGATTGAACCTGGAGGATCCTAGAACGAGAGCGCCTCCAAGGAAACAAAGGGAGTGCGGTAGAGAGCACGGTAGGGTATAAAAGAGGGTGGGAGATGAGAAACCTAGTTCGCATAAATAGGTCAGTGGCTGGGTGTGGTAAACGCATATATATATATATGCGTTGCAAAATAAAATGAAAAATGGAATCAGACAGCTGGGCCACAACAGGTGAAACGCTGCGTTGCAAATGGGGGAGAGTATATGCCCTTCTCTCTCCAACCGCAGGCGGCTAGGATCTGGAGTTCTCAGAAGAGGCAGCCAGACTCCCCTCTCTTTCCGATTACGACCAGGAACAGCGACCACCGGCGTCAACCACGAACCACTCTCTCCTCCCAGGCCCCCCTCTCCTTCCAACCACAGTCCGCAACCTCCTTCCTGCCGGTTGTCGCTCTCTCACTCTACTCCCACCGTATTCTCGGCTCCGACAAGCGGCGACTCACTCTCAATTGTCCAAAGACAAAATCCGATTCTTCCAAGTTCTAATTCGAAATCAGGTATAATTTCTTCAATTTCTTCCTAGGTTTTTGGAATGATTTGGATTGATTTGTAAGATTTTAGTAATTAGGTTTTTGGAATTAGGATTGGAATTGATTTTGTATATTTAGGATTTGAATTTATGTTGGAATTATTATTGATGTTTGCTAAAATATTGGCTCCCTGTGTTTAACCATTGAAATTTGGCTTGTAATGGCTACGTGTATTCATCTGATGTGCAAATTCAGTGAGAAAGCAAACAACTCTTATTTCATAAGGCCCAATTTCTTTATCTCGCCTCAGGCATTCGAAATCTCAGGTACGGCCCTGCTTGACATTTCTACCTTCCGACCTCGCACAGATCTCTCGTAGTTGCGTGTTCGAATTCCTCGCAATTGGTTCAGCATCAGGTAAGCAAAACCATTCCATTTCAGATTCATAGGTCTTTTGTTTTGCGAAATCCTCCGTTTTGAGTTTCCCGATCTGCGTAATCAATGATTGTTTGTGTGTGTTTTCCGCGATTGTTTCAGGCGTGAAATCCAGTTGGGAGCCATGGATTGGGTTAAGCGCAAGATCTATCTTTACAATGTCACTTTTGGACTCTACATGCTTGATTGGTGGGAGCGTTACCTCTTCAGTATCCTTCTTCGCAAGATCCCTTGCTCCTTGATTTGAATTTAACTCGTATTGCTATTTCATTAGATGGAATCTTTGATTTTGCCGATCTAGGGTTCCTTAACATCTGCAGATACTCTGATCATTGTCCTTATGTGGTTCATTTTCTATAATACTTCACGACAGGTCTCTGAACTCTCCAAGAGGTAACTCGGCTGTTATAACCTCCTACCTCATTTGCACATATTGAAATCGTTCTTTTGCTTAGATGAATGCTGAATTATGATCTGAAATCAGTGCACTTGCTTGTTGGGGATGATTGCTGGTTGGGCTCCAAAGTTCAAAGCTTGTTAGTTCAATATTCTTGATTTTGAGGCACAATTCAATTCTATGTGGATAGTATAGTGTGTATTCCTGCACCTTTGTATATCAATTGAGATAAATGAGGCTAAATAGTCTGACATAGTACTCTTAAACTTGGACAAAAAACTGTTTGATAAAGGCTTAGCTGAAATTGCGTGATTGCTGCAGTAACCACTCGTATGTGCAGGCTCTCGTGCAAAATGTTAGAAATTAGAGCTATAATATCTTTCATGGTGTTCTGGCCATATGGATTTAGCATCTAGTGGGAACTCGTGCACTATGCATTTTTGCCTTTTATTCATGCATACTTGAGATGGTTATCACATTGAGTCACACCTGTTAGGGATAAGTTTCATAGGTAACTCGTTTTCATGTTGTAGTATTGGCGGGGTGGATGTAATATCCCGGTTCGAACCCTGGAATGACCCCTCTTTATTTACCTATTCAAGGGTGGATGTAAATATCTGATAAAAAAAAATTGGCTAGGGTGTGTAGGTATTAGAAAATGCGTATACCCTACATTGTTGTATTTGTGTTTTTGTCAATTAAGAATGTGTCAGTTTCTGACCTTGAAAATCAAAGGCTGCACAGTGCTTGTGGCGTTTGAGAGGTAACTGATGCCGTAGCAGATAAGTTCTTTTCATTGTGGATGTTTAGTAACCATAGTTCATACTCGAAACTTGGTTTTAAAGATCCATGAACAAAACAGCTAAATCTGTTCCTCAGATATCAAGGAAGTGTCAATAAGTAAGTCTGAGAAGATATGTGCTAGAAAGTAATTAGCATGTGTTTATCTGACACCGCATTTGTAACACTGTCTTTCCTTTGAAGGCATTGTAACTTCAGCGAGTGTAGCTAGCATTATCCATTTATCCTACCTTGTTTTGGACCATTGCTTGCTCCCAAAAATTAAGGAACCATTGTTTGTTTAAAAAAATGGAAATTAAATCATTGCACGGGTTCACATTTAGAGCCTGAATTAGTATTCTTTCCATCTAACATCATCGTACTCAGCTCAAATACAAAGCCATACCCATTAAAGTAGTATATGTTGATGCCCGGTTTCACTTACGATTATTGCAGTATCGATCTTGTTCAACTTCATAATTTGTCGTTGTTTTCATTAGGTACCTATGGTAAAGCACCCTGCATTCGAATACCATCAATAGACAAAAGACGGATTCGTCACGCATACCACCTTGAATATGCTTGGAATTTGGTTTGTGTAGAAGAAATTGGTGTTTAAACTTGAATATAGAAGCTTTTGCTATGAAGAACTGAACTGCTCTTGGTTGTAGGATTGATCACCCATGCTGTTTGGGTGTTTCTCCTTTTGTTGCTGATGTGATTTGTCTTTAAACTATAACTTGGATTTCCACCTATTTAGTTTGTGTTCTTTGTAGTTTCTAGTTGTACTTGAATTACAACCTCTTGCTGCCATCCAGAGAATATTTTTAGGCCTTGTTTGTTTGAGTAGCGTGGAATAGATGGAAAATGAATCAGATTTTACACACAAAATTTGTAAGATAGTTACTTTTTCATGAGTCAAGGGAAGAGAGAAACAGTTATATTAATCCCTGAATCTGAAATTAAAAATAGACTAAATTTTTTCTTACTTGAAAACAAAGGGGTTGGAGCTTGGTTTTGACAACTGAAAAATGCCCCCATTATTTATTGTGTTTAGATTATATGTGCAGAATCGATAAAGATAACCATTCCGGAATGGCTCACCGAAAAGGACTTGTGGGTAGTACCCATAGATCTCTTGCTCGAACCCCGAAATGGCCGCTCTTTATTTACCAATTCAAGGAATCGGTAAAGATCGTCTGCAAAATCTTTTTGGACTGCATTTTTGTTACGCAACTGTACATCTGCACTTGAAATTTGTCGAATCTCCCAACAATAAAGCCATGAACCAAATCACCATTTGAAGTAGCACCATTCACTATATGCTTGCAAGTTGCAACTGTTCAGTAGGGTCAAATGTATACTACTATTTAACAAATTAACGATTCAGACCTTTGAACTCGACCTCCTTGATTTACAGTGATTTGGGTGCTCAGATCATAAGACGGAATTATGATTTGAGAGATGTCTGTGATTTGAGTAGTAAACAAGTGGGGTTTTCATTCCATCCAGCCATGGGTATTCAAGGTCCACGCCCAATCACAATATGGTATTACTTTTCAAGTTGTTTCTATGGATTCGAATGGAAACTACACCACTAGACACTTGATCACAGTTGCTACAAAACACTTGAATCGAGCTTCTATACGAATTGTTCTAGGAGCCTGCATCTCTTCTACTGTCCTTCACTTTCTGAATTTGGCGACACATTAGCTTGATTATCCTCGACATTTGCCGCATTTGCAATGCTTTCACCCTGAAGTTACACAGGCAATCAACTACTCTGCCATAGCAGTTAAACCTATTAACAAGCACTTAAAATCACACAAATACTGATTGGATAAAAGCGAATGAGGTAGAAACTCTGAAATAGGAGAGCTGTTACCGTTTTTGTCAAACCCAAATTAGTCATGAGGTCATAGAACTTGCGCATAAGCATTTCTTCTTCTACCTGTAACAACAGTAGCAACTTAGAAAAATGGATGTCATGTTACATACTTCAACCATTGATTACTCTCAGCTAAAATCATTCTACTAACGACCTTAAAAGCATACCATCTATTATATATATCCAAGAAAGCAACTGTTATGACCTGATTAAATCAAGTAAAGACTCTTAATACTGAGTTAAAGGAGTGAATGAGATATCTCTCTCCCATTATGCATTCACAGTACTAATGATTTATCGATCTTCTAAAACTAAGAAGCAGAACATGAAAAGGGAAACTGCGAGAACTAAGGGGATGGCAAACAAGCGGACAAGAATGAAAGAGTGATAAGAGTGAGATCAGGAAATACATTTGAACTCTGAATCACACACAAGAGAACATGAACACTTGTAGAAACCAAGGATTTCCGAACGAATCACAAGGCTAAGTTCCACTAAGACGCGACTCGTGAGAGGGAAACACCCTCTGGAGTCTGGGCAATAGGCTAAGCCTTACAAATTGATATCCGAAGCACAACTAGATAAGAGGGCTAGTCCCTTTAATAGAATGAATCGACTCCCTTTAGCTTAGCCCATATCTTTCCAGAACATTTTAGAAAAGATTCAGCAAAACCATCATAGCAAAATATATCTACTAACCATCCCAAAACACATTCAAGGGAGGAAAAATTGAAACAGCAGTTGAACCAAAATTCAATAGAGCATACACATAGCTCAGGTTCACAGATGATGCATTTATGTTGCAAAAGACTAAAAGTAGCACCAATAGAACACAGACACAGCAAATTTGAATAATTTCGAGACAATGTTTCTTAAGAACAATAAGATATCGCACATGAATTACCTGGAGTGTATGCAATTCATGAGCCATTTTATTATGCGCTTCAAGGAGGAGTTCATTCTGCTTCTCTAGATGCCTGCGAAAAATACACCAACAGATCGAGTAAGATGAATTTCATAAAATCCTAATGAATCAAACCACCTTATGAGAGAGAAAGAGGCTATGATCATGTTCATAACATACCTTACCACATCTCCAGGGTTAGTAGCATCCATATTTCGATAAATTGTGCAAATCAACGAAATCCAGCCCAATCGATTATAGAATTGAAACTAGAACACAAAAGTGGCAGAGAGAAAATCAAAGTGAGGGTTAGCCAAGGAAACAAAAACTCAGTCCTGCAATAAAAACGCCTTGTTTGGTATTAATATCTAGGGTAAACTGCAGAAAACCACCCCTTAAATAGAACATATTGCTCAAAACCACCTCTAATATCAATAATTACCAAAAACCACCCTTTAAAATAGTTTTGTTAGCAATTGACCACCCCCACTAGGTTTCCGTCCAAACTATGTTAAATCTGAGAAATTACTATTTTACCCCTCTATTTTTAAACCGCTTTTAATGATAAGAGAATAATAAATAAAATTTAATAAAAGGAAGTAAATGGGATTGGAGGAAAGAGCATGAGAACGAGGGCTCAAACTCAAAGTTGCTAGACGAAGAATGGGTTTGACTTTCCATTGTCCTTTTATCTCTTCCCCTTCAAAATCCATCAAGAAATCTTCACAACAGCCCAATGCAACACCAAATTAATTCAATTAGTTTTATAATTTTAAGGTTCCAATTTGAAAAGTAAACCAATTCAATTGGGCAAGGTTTCAGACTTTACTCCTCTTTGAAAATCGACATTTCCCCCTTTGATACAGTGGGTGCCATGGATATAGAGGAAGGAGCTCAATTCAATATCAACACTAATGGTGGAAGTTTGAGTTGTCTTCCAGAAATGGAGGAAATCAAACACGCAGGGCCGTACCTGAGATTTCGAATGCCTGAGGCGAGATAAAGAAATTGGGCCTTATGAAATAAGAGTTGTTTGCTTTCTCACTGAATTTGCACATCAGATGAATACACGTAGCCATTACAAGCCAAATTTCAATGGTTAAACACAGGGAGCCAATATTTTAGCAAACATCAATAATAATTCCAACATAAATTCAAATCCTAAATATACAAAATCAATTCCAATCCTAATTCCAAAAACCTAATTACTAAAATCTTACAAATCAATCCAAATCATTCCAAAAACCTAGGAAGAAATTGAAGAAATTATACCTGATTTCGAATTAGAACTTGGAAGAATCGGATTTTGTCTTTGGACAATTGAGAGTGAGTCGCCGCTTGTCGGAGCCGAGAATACGGTGGGAGTAGAGTGAGAGAGCGACAACCGGCAGGAAGGAGGTTGCGGACTGTGGTTGGAAGGAGAGGGGGGCCTGGGAGGAGAGAGTGGTTCGTGGTTGACGCCGGTGGTCGCTGTTCCTGGTCGGAATCGGAAAGAGAGGGGAGTCTGGCTGCCTCTTCTGAGAACTCCAGATCCTAGCCGCCTGCGGTTGGAGAGAGAAGGGCATATACTCTCCCCCATTTGCAACGCAGCGTTTCACCTGTTGTGGCCCAGCTGTCTGATTCCATTTTTCATTTTACGGAAATTTCGTCTGGTACCCTGTGGTATTGGCTATTTCGCGGGGTGTACTAAAGATTGACTAAATTCGCCTGGTACCCCTGAGTTATGTAAGTATTTCGCCTCGTGCCCCTAATCAGTTAAATCTAACAGCGACTCACCTCTTCCGTTTGTTCTATCTGGGAGAAACGAGAGACGACTTAGAGAAACGCTCAGGCCAAATGGAGAAGCAGGAATCGCCGACAACCAAGAGAACCTGTGGCCACCGGAAGGAGAGGAGAGCAATGCCATACTCCTGAGGTAACACAAAATCGGGAAAAAAAAAAACAAGGCATTGGAGCCCGACCTGGAGGAGAAGGAGAAGGATAACTTGAATCTGCGACAACCAAGGAGTTGTTGGAGGCGCTGCAGGACTCGCCGGAGGTGGTGGTGGAGGCGCCAGGCAGGTATGTTGATTTAGGGTTTGAATTTTTGTTTGCAAATTAGGGTTTCGATTTGTGATTAGTTCGATTTTGGGTTTGATTTGGGGATTCATGACAGGTATGTCGATTTAGGGTTTTGAATTGGGTTTTGATTTGTGATTAGTTTGAATTAGGGTTGAGAATTTGAGAGTGAGGAATTGTTGAGCTTGTAAATGTGTGGATGAAACAATTGAAATAAGATACTGTACAGATTGCTGAACTTGTACATTTTTTGAAGGAAACCAATTGAAATAATACACTGTACAGTACAGATGAAAAAAATCATACTTAATTTGATTCCAATCTTTTGATTGAAGAAGGAAAAAGGATTGAAATAGGTGGTGGATACAGATTGAAACATGGAGCATTGGTTTTGGCTAATATCTCTTTTGCTTTGCATTCCTCTTTTGGAAGCTCTACGGTGGAGGTTACTGAAACTTGTATATATATGCTCAAATAATACGCATTGGTAAGAAACTCTATGAAGCACAATGCATATGAAAGCAACTGTCTTACACTTGGTTACAAAACAACAATTTTTGCACTTTTCCTTTTGGCTTTTGGTTGGAAATTAGAATTTTGTTTCCTTTACCGAACACCATGCATGCTAAAATAAGATCATACAAATTGAAGAATAAAGAGAAGATTCCAAAACCATAAAAAGAAACTCTACAGCCAAACAAGAGGGAAAAAAATACTTTACTAACAACACTCACACTCACTTTATTGCTGCCAAACTATGAGGAAATGTCAGTAGCTTCTGAACGTTATTTTTTCCGTCAAGTGTTAGCCAGGATAATTTGATTCATTTCTCGAATGATTCCTTCTGCACCGTGGAAAAGGAGTAGGCTTGTCTTTGGTAACGTTTTTAGCTTATTCTCAAACGGGAGAGCAATGTGCTCAAGCACAAAGACGTGGGTTCGAATCCCACATAAGCTTATTGAATTGAATTCAATCATGAATCATTTTAGTAATTTAAGGCCATTGTTTTGCTTTCATACAAGTGTGTATGTAGACTTCAAGTATTCAACTCATTCTTTTTCTGTCATACAAGTGTGTATGAGCACTTTTCTCTCCCATTTGTGCAATGTTTCCACCTGCTCTTAATAAACATAAACTCAAAGATTTTGCTTTCATACCAATTTTTGCTGTCACTTTTTTATTCATCGTCATACCTCTGCTTTACTGTCATAACTCCAAGAATATAAAATAAAAAGGGAGGAACTTTGCAGATTGAACTCAAGAGCCTAAAATCAGAAACATTACTCTTTCATACAAAGCCTATGCGGGATTTGAACCCGCATCTTTATGCATAAGCACAATGCTCTTCCATTTGAGCTAATAGGCTTAAAATTAGAGCGATTTTGCTATCATTTTCTTTGTTGCTGTCGTACAATAGTAAGAATGTTTCAAAATCATAAACCAACAGGTACCTACTGTGTTCTGACATTAAAAATAAAAAAGGAATCCATTGAATAGGTACCTAATTAACTTCATCTCTGCAGATCCTTACACAGAAAAAATTGTCATTAGACCAGGCAGTTGGATGTTGAATCTCATCCATTTCATGGCATTGTGCGTGCTCATATATACACATCTCTAGCAAAAAATTAAGTGGAAGAAGCTTCCATTCAAAGTCTAAAAGCTTAGTACACCTCAAAATCTTAGCTCCAACAAATAACTATGTTCCCCAAACATGGATCTCCTTCATCTCCAACAAAATTCAGTGCTAGACTAATTGATATAGAGACAAAACTCAACTGTATTCAGTGTATGAAGAATGAGTTCAAACTAGCCACTCTGTGGATGAATTTGAGTACATGCCAAATTCTTCACTCAACAAGCACCACCCTAGCAAAAAAATCCTCAATTCCCAATCTCTAATTCGATTTACAAAATTCTGAAATCCAAACTGCACTATAAATCAGTAAAAATCCCCATATTGTACTTGATTCGAGTTAAATCCCATATGCAACCACAAAATACTCAAAACCAAATTTCTATACCCTAAATTTCATAATTTTAAAACAAAAAAATCCAACACATACCCGCTCGCGTGAACCACCAATCGTCGTCTTCGCCCCACGCTTACCGGCCTCATTATCTGTTCCTATCATCTTCGTCTCTCTCCTTCCCTTGGTGACTGTCTCTCTTGGACGTTCTGCACAGTGTTCATTTAGGGAGTATTCAGGATGGGGCATATAATTGGAATCCAATTCGAACGAAAAAAAAAATTCCTCAAATTGAAAAATCCCCAAACCCTAAATTCCTAAAACCGAAAGTAAGAAAGGAGCCTTACCTAGGCAAAGCGTCGGCGCCAGCTTCCTCCCTCCTCATGTCTGTCGCTCCCTAGTCTCCTACATCGAGATCTTCAGGGGACTTCTCTCTCTTCCTGTGTCACCTTCCTCTTCCTCAGTATCGCCCTTATTTCTTCCTCTGCTCCACCGTCTTTCTTTTGTTTTTATTTTTTTTATAAAAAAACTGACGGAGCTGTTAGTATAACTAACGGGAAGGGCACGAGGCGTAATACTTACATAACTCAGGGGCACCAGGCGAATTTAGTCAATCTTTTATACACCCCGCGAAATAGGCAATACCACATGGGTACCAGGCGAAATTTCCGTTCATTTTATTTTGCAACGCATATCTTATCTTATCTTACTAAGCTGAAGTTAAATTTTACTGTTCATCAAGTATATTTACTTTTTTGTCCTTTCTTTCTTTTTTATTCCATCATTCAATTTAAGAATTTTATTGGTATTTCCTTCATCCCTGGTTTCTGCCTTTTCTATGTGCCAATCACTCCATTACGCGCCGCCTGCCATAGTGCCATCGCTTCTTTGTGAAGCCTCCTCCAATTTTCACAGTAGTCCCTTCCTCTTCCTCTCATTGCTAAATCCTACCATCTTCCATAGAATTTGTCGATGGAGTTCGCTGAGCAATCGTCGAGCTCGGTTATTCCTGCGATTTCGGCATCTTTGGTTTGGATAGATGAAGATTTATCATCGGAGATCCTATTACCGATCAAAAGCCTGTGCCGACGGGTCGAGAAGATACTCATCTCATTGAAGATGGCGGTATGAAGGCGCTAAATCTCGCCGCCACGGCTTCCGCGCCGGCCGTCCAAGACGATGTTGCTAGAGAGTTGTTAACGGCGGCCCGACAATTCGTCGATCAGGGCAACCCTTCACAGGCCCTTCAAGCGGTAATTTCAATTCGTCTTTCTTGGATTTCTTTGCATCGATTCTCCTGATTACGGGAAAGATTGAAAGAACGTGGAGATATTTTTCTTCGATTTCTGTGCATCAATTCGCCGGCCTTGAAAGAAGAACACGATTTCTGTGATTTCGCTAGATTAGGTGATCCCAATTTTTTCGATATTAAATTAGGGTTTTTGAGTTTATGCATTTGTTGATGTTAGCCTATGATGAATATATTGCTCATTTCTACTGATCTGATTGTTCAATTGCATCCACACACCAAATAAACACTGATTTTACCAAATTAAGCAAATTGTGAACTGTCATATTGCAATTCATGATTCAATGGCCCACGGTCTTCAAATTTGTGAATTGCCCATCATTAATTGCAACTGATTTTTTATTCAAACTTGGGCATTGGTTCCCATTGACAGTGAGTGACATTTGGGGTGAGATGTAGGGTAGAGGGAAACTGGAAACCTTCAGAAGTCAACACTTGCTACGATGATACACAATTATATATGTTTTTTTTTTTTTTGCAATTTGGAGTTGTGTTCAACTTGATAATTGCTTAGGCAAATGAAGAAAACCTATTGATTGATTGCTTTTTCCTGTCTGGCAGACGGTTTCTACTCTTGGCGCCTATGATATAGCACTGGATATTGGGAGAAAGGGTATGCGTTATCCGAAGGGAATTACACATTGAATTTGCTCGTATTTTTCCTGCTTAGTGTTCCTATTTCGCTTTATTAGCAACCTGAAAGAATGGTGGACAAGGAATGGGTTGCTGTTAGCTTGTGTTGATACTGTCATGTTAATTTTTAAATTATTTGTTCCATTACTTGCTAATGGACATTTTTTGTTCCCCTTTCGTACATTTATCATTTGTTGCAAACAAGTGGTAATGGCAATGAGAGCCAAGGGCATGGACGGCTGGACGCCGTTGCCATCAGTCATCACATATGCATTCAAACTGTTCGACGAAATGCCTAAAATAATTTTTTTGATTATATACAGTATATTGTGAAAGTTCTCGGTGTGTTCTATTTTGGGGATTAATGAAACAATTTTAGCCCTGCTGAATAAGATAACCCATAATTTTTTCTTATTGTATTGTTTTGTTGATGCGAGAATGTTTTACCCTTTCCAAACGAGAATGTTTTAGAATTTGTGAATTAGTTTGATCTGTGACGTTTTAAACTGGGGCCCTGACATGTTTGGTTTTTGGCATTTTGTTGAAATTACTGGTTTAAGCACTATTAGATTATCCATAATTGAAGATTTTCTATTTAGCGATATGTGACATCTTTATTGTGTTTTTTTCTTTCAGTTTGTTTGTTTGATGGAGGAAGGTAAACGGATAAAGCGGCTGCTGAATATGGTGGGAGTTCTTTTGTTGGCTTCTTTTGTGGCACAGCTCTGTGTTGCATCTTCAGATCCTGTATGTTTTGACCTCTTCCATGGTTCTTCTGATTTAGGAGCATTATGATTGTTGTTACTTGTTTAATTGGTTTCTCTTTGTTGTTCTTAGATCTTTTATGAGTCATTTGACGAGTCATTTTAAGGGCATTGGATAGTCTCTGGCAAGGAGGAGTACGGAGGTCTTTCTCTTCTTTATCTTGTTCATTTTAATTTACTCCTATTGATCTATAGCTCTATTTTTGAAGTCAATATCAAGCAATTTTGTGCAATTGTTTTCCTGATTTGTGGTTGGATGATAAACAAGATATTCGGGCTTTGAATTTTAACGAGATACACATGTATTTGGGAAAACGACAAATGTAAAATACTGAAATACATTTGCTTAGTTATCGTTACTTTCTTACATTCGTCTATTCCATGGCACTATCACTTCATATCTCTATCTCTTTATTAACATGGAAGTAGCTGGCCATTGGAAACTTATTTATATTTGTATTCTTTCATTGTTATTAATATGTATTGAAGTAGATTCATCAAGTTTGAAAACCTGTTATTTGAGGTTTTTGGAAACTGTTTATTGCAAATTATAGCCACCATTTTTGTTTAAATACTGAAATTATTTTCGTACTCTTGTTTTATTTCCATATAGTTGCATCATGGGTTCTATGGTAGCATTGAACAATGCCGATTTTCCATATTTTGCCATCTTTTTTTTCTTGTTCTTTTGTTTACTGATACTATGATAAACCATTCTTTTTGTTTCCCTTATTTTTCTGTCTAGCCCTTATCGATAATAGTATACTATAGATTTCTATCCAAAAAAGAAAGAAAGAAAGGTAGAAAAAAGATCATCACTAATTTGGGACTTGGACTCTGCCCTTTTGACAGTTCAATATGTGCATTTGTGTATGAACTTTTTGTTTTATTGCACAACAACCTTTATATTGGTGCTTAGCTTGCATTTTCACTTCCATCCGATGAACCTTGTTCTCTCATTATTTTTAATTCTGTAATTGCAGGCATGTAGATTTGCGGGTACCATTTAGGCGCTTTGGTCCAATCAAGGATATATACATGCTTCGAGATTACTATACTGGGTGAGCTTGCACTTATGATACGAATCCTGATTTCTTCCGTCAGATCCTTCAAAATTCTGATTGATTACATTTGTGCATGTTCCAATGATCACGATTTTTGATACCTAAGATTATTTCTAGACAAAGGTGGGGGGATAGTCTTATCTTATTTAATATTGCTATATGCTTTTTTAAAGAAAAATAAAATGATTTTCTCTATCTGCCTACTTCTAAGTAGCTCTCCCATGGATTTATTATGGAGCTTTTGTATTTCTCAGTCATTCTCATACTATATGCTTGTTTTTATTGGAGATTTCTCCTCGAGTCACCATATAATAAGAGTTCTGTTTAAGATTCTTCAAGGTTGTTTTTGGGTTTCTAATTTATTTTGTGTTCCCAACTATATGCCACCCCAAACCCACCGCCTCTTCCCAATCTCTATTCTCTTTCTTCTTCCTCCGGTCGATTCAACTGTTGAAATTATTCCTTTCATAGATCTTGAGGGACTCCTACTGCAGATCTTCCTTTCTCTCCGTCCACCCCACTCTTAAGTCTTAGGGCTTCTCTCTTCAATCATCCCCAAGGCTTCAACGAAGTTGCAGTCGATGCCTTTCAACTCTCAAGGGGAATTCAGTCAGCGTAGGAGGATACTGTTGGGGCACCACCAGGTCAATCTGATTTATTTACCTATTTCATTTAGAGTTGATTTTGGCCGAAATTGTAAGCCCGAAATTGAGATTGGGGAACGAAACTTTTTTCGTGAGTTCTTGCTTGTTTAAATTTCACCTTTTATATGAGATGGATTTTATCCTATCCACTGGTTCAAATCTCATATCGCTTGGATGTATGATTGCCGTTTTCCAAAATACACGTTGATAGATGGTCTGCTCCTTAGCTTGAAAAAACTTATCATCTGAAATAGTTTGATTTGAGCTCTGTCGCTCAGAAAAGTGACTGAGTCACTGAGGTTGATAATGCATATTTTACCTACTCTTTAGAAATCCCGCTGCGCATGAAAATGCTTCATTTTTTTTTTCATGTCTAGGTGCAACCATAGATGTCAACATTTGCTAGATCTGGCCTAAGTTATATTCTTCCATTTGATTGAAACTGTTTCTGTAGGACAGCTCAACTGAAGTTGACATGCCATACTACACAACAGAAATTACTATAGAATCCAGTCCTTTAGCTATTTCTCTTGCAAGGCATCTCCACTCTATAGGGGCAAAAATGTATGGTACATTTAGGTGCTCACATTGTTTGGAACAAAAAGAGATAAATACTGGTAACTTTTGTATTCTTGGTGTCGAGGCTAAAATAAATATTTATTTTGGAATGAATGATTAATCACCTACTGCCATAATTCCTATATTAACAGTCAGCATTTTTCTACCATCGAGCAAACATTCATTGCATTTTATGTAATAATTTGTCTATTGTGATTACTTTGGCCTGTAAATCCTTAGCCAAATGGAAAATGATGTTTATTTGAGGTGCAAGTCGATGGGTTAAGATAAGATTATGGGAACTCATATGTTGACTTATTTCTTGCTTCTTTGTTATTTCCCTGACCTATATAGTCGTCAATTGCATTTAAACAATCATCCTTCAAATACTATACAGAATACTGTTCAATCTTCGTCCATACTACGTAGTTCACATCTTGATCTTGATTTAGGTTATTTTAGTTTTTTTAAAAAAAAAAATATTTTGTCTTCCTTGACCTTGATGTTATTGATCCAGATATTATGCAAAATATGATTTTCATCTATTCCAATAAATAAATCATATTTAGCAATCATCTATTTGAATCTGCCATATCAGATTTTCGGGCGTGAGGTAGCAAAGCTGTTGGACTATGTGGAATGCTTCCCAGCTGGATATAGAAAAGGTGTTAAAATAGAAAAAGCTTGTTCAGATGCTGGGATTGAAGGATTTTCTACTTGGGTGATCAATGACAAGGTAGATCTCTCTACTGTCTCTTCCATATGAAAAATGACATATACTTCAAAAATGGCATGGACTCGTTTCACTCATTGACTTTACATGCATGCCTTGTTTAGTCTTACACTTGAGATATGTCTCTGTCTACTGTTGAAGCATCCGTGTCCTGGATCGTGACTGATCCCGAAATAAAAGATTCTCGGGTTTTCATTAGTTCCAACCGGAAAGGCTTTAGGTTGTTTAGTATCAAAGCTGACATTATTTAAACAATCTTTGGCCAAAACACTAACTGATATCACATTCTAGCTACTCCTACTTTTGATTTATTCCATATTCTTGCAACTTGACAGTTTTCTCTGACTTTTATTTAGGCTTATGTGCAGCTGTCAATCCTGTCATAGGTGTATTGTAATATGATCACCCAAGTTCCGAGAAGTGGGTTATCTTGAATGTTGCTTGTATGATTTCCACTAATCAATGTCATTATTCGTAAGAGAGGCTATCTTTTATGACATTGCATGCAATTACAATCTTTTTTTTTTTTAAATAAATCTCTACTAATCCTTTCTAGGGATGATATACGAGCTTACGAGCTCGAGTACTGGCTCCTCAAGCCGAGCTCGAGCTCGAGCTCAAATCCTATTCGAGTATATTTATATGCTCAAGCTCGGCTCGCGAGCTTGATGTAGAGCTCGAGCTCGGCTCGTTGAGCTCGTTTGTTCTCGAGCCCGAACTCGAGCTCGATAAGCTCGATTGGGCTCGTTACGAGCTCGAACTCGGGCTCGACGAGCTCGTTATGACTCTAAACAACAACACAGCAGAAATTTAATTTCCAACAACAAGATTAAATTCAAGCAACACTGCAGCAGAAAGTTCAACATTAATGTTCCCACAGCAAAATTAAAGCAAAACAAATTGCTTGGAAACAAATTGCTTAGAAACACCATTACAGCAAACAAAGTTCAACAACAAAACAGATAAATAGGGAGTCAGATCTGAGGACGAGAAGGCGGAAATCAACCGGCAAGACCTAGATCCGAGAGGAGGCGACCTGGATTTGGATCCGAGGACGAGAGAGGAAGCAGACGACGGTGGGAGCTCCGAGAAAGAAAGCGGGCGACGGAGGCGACCTGGATCGATCTGGATCCGAGGACAGGAGAGGAAGCGGGCGACGGTGGGACCTCCGAGAAAGGAAGCGGGCGACGGGTGCGAGGGTGAGCCGACGAGAGGAGGCGGCCTGATCTGGATCTGAGGACGAGAGAGGAAGCGGGTGACGGTGGGCGACCTAGATATGGATCTGCAGAAGCGAACAAGGGCGACGACGGGCAGCCGATGGGTGACAACGGGCATTCCAGATCCGAGGATGAGACGAGGGGCGACGATGGGTGACGGCGGGGAGCCACAACGAGCAACGGACGCTGAGATTTGAGAGAGAAAGAGAGATTAGGGGTGGGAGTGTTATGGGAGCGGCTGGGTTAGGTTTAGGGGAATTAGGTTTTATACCTAGGGTATTTGGGGTCTTCGCGCTCGCGAGCTACTCGAGCTCGGGAATAGGATCGAACTCGGCTCGTATATCTATTCGAGCGATCCCGAGTCGAGTTTTTACCGAGCCGAGCCCGAGTCGATCCCGAGCTACTCGGCTCATGTATCAGGCCTAATCCTTTCTCAATTATTTATTTGGTTGATCTACGTTTTGTATTGTAGTGAAATCAATGGAAGGAACAAAAGAGGTTGAGTTGAATGAGATGGATGGATGAAGGTGAGACTGAAGAGCTTGGTGTTGTTTCATAATGAATCTTTTTTATACTAGCTACGAGATTTCAATATATAGCATGTAGTGGATTAGAGTTACAAATATTGTAGGTTGTTTTTTTATTAATTACTTTTAGTGAGACATTATGGTACATATATTTGCCCGTTAAACTTATGAACTTATTTTAGATTGTTTGAAAGTGCATCCGAATTGTACAAGGTAACAAATGCGCGCGGTTAATGACCTAGTATATATAAAAGCCCATCTCCCATTTTACTCAATGCTGATTACCCTTTTACCCTTATTTTATTTTATCATTGTTCACTTGATTTAGGGTTAGATAACTTAGATCTGTAATTTGCTCCTCCTCCTTTCTACATGTTCCAAAATCGCCGCTTCTGACTGTTCTGAGCCCTCAGAGCTTCCCCTTTCTCTTTTCCCTTCCCGCTCCCTCTCTCTGGTTCTCCCTCTCTTTCCTTTTCTTTGCTCCGTCACTATACCTGGGCAAATGCGGGCGCGGGCCGGGCTTGGGACGGGTTTTAACCGAGATTTTGTCCCGGTGTTGCGGGCGCGGGCCGGGCTAAGCCCGCTTAACGGGTTGGATGTCGTGTCCAAGCCCGTCCGGAATTGCGGTCGCGGGCTACCCGCGGGTACCCGCGATAATTTATGTATACGTACTGGATATCTGGAATATATATACACTAATATATTTATGTGTTTGCATGTATACACATAGAGTAATATATATATGCATATATACACTGTTTTTTTTTTTTGTTAATGCATATAATCCATATATACTCTATAATATATACACTGTCTGTGTATAGTACTATTCTATATATATATATATACACTATTATATATATATATACACTATTCTACTTTTTTTTTGTATACATATTTATACACGTATAGTAATATATGTATACATACTGTTTTTTTTTTAAGTGGTACACTGTTTTTTTATACACTATTCTATATATATTTGTATGCACAATAATATATGTATATATACACTATAATATATATTTTTATAATTTTAATATAAAAAAAATAGCGGGTACCCGTTGCGGGCCTCCCATTTTACTGTTCATCAATGCTGATTACCCTTTTACCCTTATTTTATTTTATCATTGTTCACTTGATTTAGGGTTAGATGACTTAGATCTGTAATTTGCTCCTCCTCCTTTCTACATGTTCCAAAATCGCCGCTTCTGACTGTTCTGAGCCCTCAGAGCTTCCCCTTTCTCTTTTCCCTTCCCGCTCCCTCTCTCTGGTTCTCCCTCTCTTTCCTTTTCTTTGCTCCGTCATTATACCTGGGCAAATGCGGGCGCGGGCCGGGCTTGGGACGAGTTTTAACCGAGATTTTGTCCCGGTGTTGCGGGCGCGGGCCGGGTTAAGCCCGCTTAACGGGTTGGATGTCGTGTCCAAGCCCGTCCGGAATTGCGGTCGCGGGCTACCCGCGATAATTTATGTATACGTACTGGATATCTGGAATATATACACTAATATATTTATGTGTTTGCATGTATACACATAGAGTAATATATATGTGCATATATACACTGTTTTTTTTTTTTTTTTGTTAATGCATATAATCCATATATACTCTATAATATATACACCGTCTGTGTATAGTACTATTCTATATATATATATATACACTATTATATATATATACACTATTCTACTTTTTTTTTTGTATACATATTTATACGTGTATAGTAATATATGTATACATACTGTTTTTTTTTTTTTTTTTGAAGTGGTACACTTTTTTTATACACTATTCTATATATATATTTGTATGAATAATATATGTATATATACACTATAATATATATTTTTATAATTTTAATATAAAAAAAATAGCGGGTACCCGTTACGGGCCTAGCGGCCCGCAACGGGTAGATTGTCCTACCCAATCCCGTACCCGTTGCGGACACGGGCCGGGCATAGCGGTCCGCATGGGCTTTTTCCTCTACCCAAGCCTGTCCAACTACGCGGGGGGCGGGACGGGCGGGCCGGCCCACGTTTGCGCAGGTCTATCCGTCACCGACTGTCCCAAAGATGGTGTTTACCAATCTAAATCAAACGATCTTCAAGGGAGACAGTTCATGAGAGCACGTAGAACCAGTACAGAAAGGCGACAGAGAAAGAGTGCCCGATTCGAATCCGGCGCATCAGCATGAGGTAATTCACGTAGGCTCTAAAAACATTTGATCCCGAATTTGGAAATCAGAACCCTAAAAATCTCTCTCGGATATTTATTAGGGTAAACCTAGAACCAGGTCAACTCAATCGATCTAATCGATTGACGAACAGGGAGCAAGACTGAAAATTCAAAACGAAATTGAAGAGAGAGAGAGAGAGCAAAAAGGAGAAGCAAAAGCTTGCCTGAATGGCGGAGAACTGAGCAGCAGGTCATTCTGATTTCTTTACCTATTTAATTTAGAGTTGATTTTGGCCGATTTTGTAATCCCGAAATTGAGAGTGGGGAACGAAACTTCTTTCGTGAGTTTTGATTTGGGATAAATTTTGATTCAAATCTTGTTACAACTCTCACCGATGATAAAAAATTTAAATGATTCAAGATTACCATCAGTCATCACGGATGCATTCAAACTGTTCGATGAAATGCCTAAAATAAAAATTTTGATTATATTGTGAAAGTTCTCGGTGTGTTCTATTTTGGGGATTAATGAAACGATTGCTGAAGTGACTATTGTATATATATAAACTGAGAATATGCAAATATCCCAATTATGTTCATATGTCACCAATTTACTGTTCACATTACTAAAGTTACATTCACCGTTGGAAGATAGATCAATTGGCGGGGTTTCTTATTGAGTAAATTTTTTCCAGTCATGTTTTGGAGATAGCGGATGTTGGGGATGGCTCAGCTGGTATGTTTCTCTGCATATTTGAGTTATCTATTCATCTGGTTGAAAGAGGAGGATATTTGATTTTGAGTGCAACAAAACCATTGTTTGAGCTTCTGATTCCATGATTCTCTTTTCACTCTCTTATGAGTTTTCTCTGGGAACCTCTCCCTGGATCTGAGTGAGGATTCAAAGTGGAACTTGAAAAGGATAGAAGCTGGTACTATAAGTATGTTGTTTTATGCTGTATTGTTTTATTTTTTAATCATTCAAATCGGAAGAGTCCTGTCTGTTCAAAGTTTTAATCTGAAATTTGGAGATGCAGTTGTCTTATGCCACCTATGCTATCTATTTTGTTGTTAGACTTGAGCATTAAATAAATTGTTTCCTTGCAAAATTAAGCTAATGAGTTGGTTGATATTCAGCTATTCATCATTTGCTTAGATGCTTTTCCAAACTTCTCATTTATCAGTTGCTTTCAGCTCAGCATTTTCTGATTTCATATTGCAGCATGTGTGTTCCATAACTAAACATTGTTCTTTTTCTAGCTCCATCCTTTGATAAACTTTCTTGACTTGCTAATATACAATGCTATGTTCCTCGATGAGCTATCCAAAGCTTCGCGATGAATTATCCAAAACAGATGCAGTCATTCCATTTTTGTTATCCTTGAGAGGATGAACTTTATACATTTCATTGACGTGTTTGTTCCTCTTCCAGTTTAATGGCTTCATTGATTTAGATGTATATGACACTATAGCAATGAAGGTTAAAGGAGATGGTCGATGCTACATATCTACGGTAAGGTGTTCTTCTCACCTTTTCACCCAAACATAGCATTTATATTGGTGAAGATTTCTTACATGACAGTAGCATCCCTACTTTTCGCCGATAATGATTTGCATATATTCAGTGATTCTGGAAAACATGCTTTGCTATTTAAAAAACTTTTAAGCATCCCTTAAGCTCATAGAAAGGAAGGTAGTACACCTCCAAACTATCCCTGGATGCTATCCGTATACCGTTTTCTTACAAGATAGTGGCCAATGTGATGCCATCCCCCGAAAGATTAAAAATGAAGTAAATAAGTAATGCTATGGCCTTTTCGTAGATGTATCATAATGTAATCTCGAGAACTTGGCCTGTTAGAATTTTAAGGTTATAGTTGATCACCTTTTGAGCCTTGACACATAGCATGAGAGTAAGCAATCTGTAAATGAAGTGAACGATCTGAATCCAAATTAGAAAATAATCTAGATTAAGGAATTGTGAAAATCTGTCAGACTTGTAAACTGGTCCCTGGATAGTTTCAAGTTAACTCGAAGCACTTGTTAACTCATAACCCGAAACTGTTTGGCCTTTAAATGACATAAATCTGAAGATTAACTGTCCAAACAAGAAACTGTTCATTTATATATAATGAAAAATCTTGTGACAATATTGTTACTGTGTACACATGTGCATATTAGTCTTTGACATTATGTTTGAGCTGTCTTTGGTGGTTTTAATGAGAGAAATGCTGAATGTTGGCCTCCCTAGATTCTGCTTGCTCGATATTTGCCAACCTGGAGGGGAAACATGATCTATGCAAGACTGGAGATGAACCCTTCTCGCATAGTCGGGATGTAATTGTCTATAAATGCCGAGGGTGGTACACCCGGAGCTAGATGCGGCGAAGGTGATTTCAGAGTGGAAATCGATTGGATTAAAGCATTGAGGACAGAATAACATGTGCTGTAAAGAGGCTGCTTCCATGAATAAAGTGGATGTGTGAGAACTTAGTATCAAGTGATGAAATGCAGAATTTTATGTCGTTTACTCGTTTTAGTCAAATTTTATGTTTTCCTCCGGAATAGCGACATTGGATTTTGATGTACTAAGAGATTAGTTCCCTGGGAAAGGACGGGTTTCTGTTTCATCAAGTCAGTGCTTCGATCATGGCGGTTTCTAGCACTCAACTGCAGTCACTGAAGCAAGGCATCAACGAAGGCATTCACTCCACTCCACTCCACTCGCCACAACCGGTCATCTTCTCTCAATCACCGCTTATCGATTCCGTTTTTACACATTTTTCTGTTTTCCTTGTTTTGCTTTCCTCGAAAACTAATTGAATTGCGATGTCGGTGATGGCAGGGGCGGAGGTCGTCGGAGAGGACAATGTGCTTGCCAAGCATATGTTGCCTTCTTCGAGAAAACCTTCAAAGGTTTCCGATTTTGATCTTGATGGTTTGAAATTGGGATTTCTGATGATTTTGGAGGTTAGCCATGTGGTCTGATTTGAAATTTGTGTGCAGGATCTCGTGCAATTGGTTGCGGGATTCCTCTTTTTTGTCAATCTTGCTTCTTATCTCTGTACTATTTGAGAATTGAAATTTTAAATGTTTTAACAAATGAGACTTTTGCTGTTTTCCTTGATGTTTGTATCACTGAAGGTTTAATTTGATGATTTCAACTAACAAGAGAACTTGATTAGGCATCGAATATTTAATAGCAATTGCTGGATTGGAGAATGTAATGTACGAGTTTGTTTATCAATTTGCATGTAGACCTTTAAGTGCGCATGTTAATGGCCTATGGAATATGGATTACTAATAATTTAATGGTTGATCGATCTCTGTCGAATTTCGAAAGTTTAATTTTGACTTGTACAAACTCATCATGTCCGGTTGGATTTTGGATATTTTTGTTAGTTTAGGTGATTTGCTTTTTTTTTTCCCTGGATTTTCATTGAGAATGAGAATTTATCAGTTTTCAATTTGAGATAACCTTTTTGGGCTTTTTGTCGTTTGGGATGAGAGTTACTATCAACTTGAATTCTTACAACCCTACTTAACATCTTGCTTCGACTTTTGTGTAGGCTTACAAGGCTATAAGCCGACATATGTGTATTGTAGTATGATAACTCAATTTTTGAGTAGTGAGTTATCTTAAATATTGCTTGTATGATTTCCACTAATCAATGTCATTGTCTACAAAAGAGGCTATCTTTCAGAATGTCATTGCCTGCAATTACAGTCTTATATTGCATGCAATTATAATCATTTTTATGAAAGTTCTAATAATCCTTCCTCAATTATTTATTTGGTTGATCTACATTTCGTATTATAGTGAAATCAGTGGAAAGAACAAAAGATGTTGAATTGAATGAGATGAATTGTTGAAGGTGAGACTAAAGAGCTTGGTTTTGTTTCATAAATCATAATGAATCTTATGTTTACTAGCTACGAGATTTCAATATAGCATGTGGATTTGTAAATATTTTAGACCGTTGTATTTTTTATTTTACTTTTAAGTGAGACATTATTGTACATATTCGTCTGTTAAACTTATGAAATTGTTGTAGATTGATCGAAAGTGGAGTCGGATTATACACAAGATGACAACACCGCGCGCATTTGCGCGCGGTTAATAACCTAGTATATATATATATATATATATATATGTGAGAGGTTTGTCATCCCTTTTCATTCTATATAATGGGCCCCTAGCTTAATTGGGCCTGAGGCGAGTGCCTCTTGGGCCTCATCTCAGGTCCGGCTCTGATGTCAAGTCCAGGTTGCCAAGGAAGAGTCGCAGAAGATGCGAAGGTGGAGGGCATTGGGCAGTCTAGAGGGGGATAGTGTCAGGCGGAACGAAAAAGGTTTTCCAATTCTGTGAGCTTGTGTTGATGGATTGGTGAATATTGTTGGTTTATATTCCGCTCGTTTAAAAACAATTTGAGTTCGAGTCGAATCTAAAATTTGATTCGAGCTTCAAAATGTGCTCAAACTCGGCTTGTTTAGGGAGACGAACAAGCTCGAACCGAGTTTTTTTCGAGCATTAAACATCTTTATTCGCTAAAAAATGAGTAAATTAAAGAAAATTTTATGAAATTCGAGCTTAAATCGAGCGAGTCAAGCTTTGAACCGAGCTTAACGTGTTCATACTCGACTTGTTTAGAAAATAAATGAGCTCGAGCCAAGCTTTTATCGAGTCGAACCCGAGCCGAATTCGAACTACTCGGCTCATATAACAACCCTATACCCGGGCGACTGGACTGACCGCTGCCCATGTGGCTCGTGATGGCAAAACGAGCACGGGCAGGGGCTCGGACTCCTCTAGCCCAAAAGAGCTTATGAAGTGTTATGTATAAAAAAGTGGTTATATTTCTGCCATGAGTTGATAAACTGGGATTTAAAAAAAAAAAATTAACGAAAAGTGATTTATAAAGTGGTATCTAGGCTGCCTGATGGTTAATGGTAGAGTTAACAAACAGACCTTTGAGGAGATTGTAACCAACTCGAAAAAACAGCTACAAAAATGGAAAGCAAACTCTCTGTCTCAGAGGGAAGAAGTTTCCTAATAAAACATAATCTTAGCATGAAATCTATATATACACCATGCAAAGTTTGTACTTGATTGAGAGAAGTCGATGCCTTGTGGAGCTCAATAACTGGCAAGTCCGGTTCAAGCACATTCATCGCAAGGGGAACAACGCAGCAAACACCTTAGCTAATTGGTCTTTGAGTCTTCCTTCTAGTTTCCTTGAACTATCGACCCCCCAGATTGCTTGAGGGACATTTCGATGTCATTTCCTATTGTTTAAATCCTTTGAATTTAAATAAGAAAGTGCTCTGTACTCCTTTGAATTAAAAAAAATCATGCAAAGTTTCTTCCTGTAAAAGAATATTATCTCATAACTAAACAAAATCAATAAAAACTTCTACTAGAATAAAGAAGGAAACTACTACCCCCTAATTAGATGGGAAAACATTTGTAAGGCTAAATTAAATGGCGGAACAGGTATTAGGAAAGCCGATGAAATCAACATAGTACTACAATTCAAGCTACTGTGGAAAATTATTGCAAAACCAGATAATATATGGATCAAAATTGTGAAACAGAAGTACCTAAAAAATTGTAGCCTAATGCAATACAAGAAAAATAACTCAACTTCATGGCAATGGGCAAAACTCATGTTCTGTAGGGAGCTATTTACCTCGGGTCTAAAATGACAAGTAGGGGATGGGAATACCATCAACTTCTGGCCCAATAATTGGGTCATGGACACTCCTCTTATCAAAATAGTCAAAGATAAAACTATAAAAGCCTAGTAGACGAAATGACAAAAGTCAATAATTTCATTACACGGGACAAAAAATAGGATAAAGAGAAGATTAATAGGGATCTAGAAAGCCACCTAGATCAAGACACACTTAATAAAATAACAAATAACTCAATCACAATAAATGAGATCACGGACAGACTCTATTGGAGACCGAGCCCAGATGAGTGGTTCTCTACAAAATCATCTGTCAATCTTCTCCATAAAATGAAAGGTCACTCTAAATCCGATCTCAATTGGATTTGGGACCTATATTGCACTCCTCGAATCAAGCATTTCTTATGGAGAGGCTCTCAAGGAGGAACTCCAACAAAAGGAAAATTGAAAGAACGAAGAATTGCAGTTCCTATGCAATACGAGTTCTGTAACCACCACAGAGAAGACTTCTTCCATATGTTCATGGACTGTAATTTCGCCAAAAATATTATCCATCAAATAGATGGAAAATTTTTCGAAGCCATTGACAAATGAGATGGAAATGTAAGAGATGAATATTCCATCATTAAAACACTTAAGCAAACGGTTGGCATTAAGAAAACATGTATAATAGCAACCATTTGGTGGGGTATTTGGTACTTTAGAAACCAAATAGTCTTCTAAAACGAGGTCATCACAACTAACAATATCATAAAATTTATCAAACAACAAATTCTCGATTGGAACACAACTAAGAGTGGAGATGATGAGACTTACACAATACCATCTCTGAAACATCCTAACAACTTATCTAGTGGTGAAAACAGAAAGAAAAACGGAATTAAATGGAAGAAACCAAAAAGACTAGGTTTCAAGCTAAATTTGACGGATCATTTCGAGACACTGGAAATTCTGCAATCGGCTTTGTAATCCGGGATCGCAAAGCAACATGTATCTCAATGAAGGGTGCTAGTATCCCATCATGCTCGGTTATTAGGGCCGAAGCCACTGCTTTGAGAGCCGAAATTCGTAGAGCCATAGATCTAAATATCCAAAATATTGAAATAGAAAGTGACAATCTGTGCATTATTAATGCACTAAAGGGTGTTTGGAAATCCCCTTGGAAAGTCGAAATGATCATTTCTGACTCCTTGATGGATCTTTGTCACTTTCAAATTGTCCATATTCGTCACGTGTTTAGGGAAGTTAACGGTGTAGCGGATAGATTGGCCTTCTTAGATCAAGACACCGCTGGCCAGTAGTATATCAGGAGTCCTTGTGGGAAGTGAAGACGAACCTCCAAGGAAACTTTTGGATCACAGAGACGCCTCGATACACACCGCCTCGACCACAGACCCCAGCCAGATTCGACTCCGAGACACCAGAGCTCCAACTAAGAAAAGGACCACCGAGACCAACCAAAAGAGCAGCCGAGAACGACCCAAGTACAACGCACTTGAGAACCATTTCGGGATTTTGGTTCAACCCTTTTGAGTGCTTGTCAATCCCTTTTGGGAATTTTATCCAACCTTTTTGGGATTTAAAAATTAAATAAGGCCCTTTGGGACTTCTTTAAAAAAATTTTTTTTTTATTTTTAAAATTGACATTTTCTCATCCTCGGGCCCAAAGGACCCAAAGCTTGGGCTCAAAGGACCCTTCACGCCAAGGATGAAGACAACGGGCCGAAGCGGGTTAGACGGTGGACCAGAGGCGAAAACGTTGTCGGCGCCAGCCAAAGATGGGGACAATGACGACAACAACCGAAGAGGATCAGGCATCAGAAAGAGGAGAAGGCAGAGAAAACATCCAGGAAGAGATGTGAAGGCCGAACTCAACAACGAGACCGGCGACAGAGGAGGTGTAGACTAGGAGGCAGGAAGACAATGAGGAAACGCAGGCAGGTAGAAATGAAACCACCAGCGAAACCAACAAGGAAGGGGATCCGACTGCAAAAACAAATTCGGCCAACCCACACCACAACGAGAGACAAAGGGCCACCAAGAAGAAGCGAAACCCGACTGCACCAAATGAGGCTCGAGGGAGAAGGTCTGCCACAACAAAACTAAAACAAACCCCCAAATTCAGGGGAATCTCACAAAGGAGATGGAAAAAAATAACCTAAATCAATTTCTGCAAAGGTCACACAAACATGGAGATTACGAGGGTAAAAAACCCTAGGTTGCACAAAAGGATGCTAAACCCTCTGGCTAATGGGTTATATTGATATTATTTATAATGTATTTAAAGTAATATAAATTTAAAATTAAACATTATATAAATTGCTTTAATCCAATTTAGACTATTGTGAAAAGTTGATAATTATATTTTAAGCTTAATATAATTGACACAATTTACAAAGTATTTTCTTTAAAAGTTGCGTTATTTTAAATATATTTTTATAATCAAACATTTAAAAGTGTTTATATTTATAAATATAACTTATTCATAATCCAAACAAACCCCTATACCACTCAAAAGTCCATGACTAGGACGAAGCTTGGGTGAAAGTTTCACCCAAGCTTATGGTGAAAATAATCAGCATCCTACGAATTATAAAACGAAACGAAAAATAATATTGCCCTTTGTTTACTTTTATTTATTGCTTATTATTGAAACACGTTTTTAAGGTGATAAAAAAATATTTTTATTGATTTTTAAAATCATTTTTTACGTTGTAATAATAACTCTGAAATTATATAAAAATATAACAAAATTTTGATATTTTATACTCCATTAGTTCGGAAAAACATGTTATTTATTGTTCACGCGCATTTTTTAAGATGATAATATTTTTTTGATAGGAAAGCATTTCAACATTTTATTCCATAATCATAAGGTCTCCAAAAACAATATCAAACAATTGACTAGGAAGGTCGTCTTCTGAAGTAATATAATAAAAATAAAAAGGTTTAGTTTTCACTAGACAATCCCCAGCTTGGTTTCCTTCCCGCCTAACGTGACTCCATAAGCATCGTCTGAAACTCCTGACCAGCCAAAGGATCTTATGCAACAGTTGGCCAATCACTCATTTATATGAGATGTTGCAGCTTGAATCAAGCCGAATGAGTTGTTGGCAATCCGACTCGATCACAACGCTACCCATCCCATGCTCATTTGCTAGCTGAACTGCCCAAAATACCGCCTCCAGCTTCGCAAAAAAGGGCCTAGTGCCCTCTTGGATAGTTCTCGCAGCAGCCCAGAGCAGTGCCCCATTTGAATTCCCATGCAATCGTGACTATGCCACAACCATGCTTATTAGTTGCGGAGGCGTCACAGTTTATCTTGATCAACCCTTCGTCCGGGAGCCACCACACCTCGCACAAGAAGCGTGCCAACTGATTTGCCCCAGTCGAGCAGCTACACAGTGTCCCAAAGCTATCGTCTTCTGCACAACCGACCACGCCTCCTCAACTAGCAACCTCAAATCCACTGTAATCCCCTCAAAGCACCTCCTATTTCTAGTATACTACATGTCACTAGTGAGGACAACCCACAAAGCATACAACTCGACACTCTTCTCTTTGAAACCCACTCCAGCCTAATTAATGAAGCTTTTGCAGCCCCTCCCTGTCTTGCTTAGCTCTGGAACACACTTCCATACTTCCGACGATGCCCGACACTCATATAGGACGTGCATAATTCATTCATCCCTACTAAAGAGGTCACATCTTTCATTCACTTCTACGCGCCGCCTCACTAAAGCCATACCACAAGGCACAATTTCCTTACACGCCCACCAAATGAAGTTTCGTACACGCGAGACAGATTTCACACCTTATTCCACAACCGGTTCGTTGGGCCTGGGTTCGAAGCCTCTGGCCTCCCATTCATGCTTCCTTTCCTCTCCATGATGACATGGTAAACTGTTTTGATTGTGAATTCTCCGCTCCTAGAACGGAACCAATAAAGCATGTTCGGAGTCATCACATCAATCAAGTGGATTTTTAGGATTACCTCTGCACCGCAAGGGATGAAAGCCACTTGAATTTCCCCCATATCTCAACCTCCCATCCTCCAATCAATGAACTCACTTACTCTCGTGTTCACCTCCCTACCCTCCACGTTTGCAATAGGTTTAAACGAGATCGACCAAGGAATCCACCTATCCTTCCACTCCTTAATACTTTCTTCATTTTCGACAGCCCACACCATGCCTTCCTCTAAGATCTCCCTACCGTACATAATACTCCTCCATGTGAAGCTCGGGTCATATCCCACCTTAGCCTGCATAAATGTCGAGTGTAGGAAGTAGCAAGCCTTAAGAAGACGTGCCAACAAAGAATCGTGTTCATTGTGAATCCGCCAACCTTGCTTAACCAATAAAGCCTGATTGAACAATTCCATGTCCCTTAAGCCCATACCATCTTTCTCCTTCGACAGACACATCCGCTGCCAAGACATCTAGTGGATCTTTCTCCTCTCGTCATCGTCCCCCCCCCCCCTCCCCCCCCCCCCAAAGAAATTGCACATTAATTGCTCGATCTCTCGACAAAGAGAAGCCAGCCACTAGCAGGACATAGTATTGTATGTCGGGATCGCCTGGCAATCGATTTTAATAGGATCTCCTTCCCCGCTCTAGATAGTGCTCTTTCCTTCCATCCCTTCAACTTTTTCCATATCCTCTCCCTGGCACTACTAAAAATTACCCTCTTTAATCTACCCACCATGGTTGGAAACTCCAAACACTTCTGTGCTTCTTAACCTCCGCTATGCCTAACCCAGTTTGGATTTCCTCCCTAACCTCCCCGCTCACATTTCTGCTAATCGATACTTCGGGCTTCACCAAGTTCACCTGTTGACCTGAAGCTTCTCCATACACATGGAGGATATCCGGCCACGATTTATGAGCTCTGTTGAGAATGTGCTCTTGCGAATAAAATACTATCGTGAGCAAAAAAAATAGGTGTGAAACTTTGGGAGCAATTTTGGCAATCCTAATCCCCTTCCATCAATGCTCTTTCTTATTAATCCCGACAAAGCCCCACTCCATAAAATATTAACTATATAAAATATTAACTTTTTTTTTATATTTACATGCTTATTATGTGGTGGTCCCGCTTTTTCACCCCTTCCCCAGGGTGGTGGTGGTCGTTGGCGTTGTAGCTCGCTTCCTCCTTGTGTTGCGTAGTCAGTGTTTGCTTGCATCTTTGGCTCGGGGGTGATACTTGGGCCCGAAGGTGGGGCATTGGGCTTGAAATTGTGCTTTGGGCCCAAGCCAGTCCGAAAAGAAAATTGTTTTTTTTTTTAAATCTGGGAGGAAAACCCGATTTTATTTATATATATAAAGCCTGAAAGGTTTTGATCAAATTCCGAAAGAGCTTGACCGAATTTCGCTTGGCTGAATTTGATTGGCGTTTTTGCACGAGCAGTGTGTGGCTCTACTTCCGACATTTCTAGGAGTTCTTCTGCTTGGTTAAGGGCGTGGAGTTCGGATTCGGGACTGGCTGAGGTCGAGGTGGTGCTTTTAGGGCGACTTCGTATACGGGAAGGAGCTTCTTTAGAGTTTTGTCTGCGATACCGATGGTCCGCGGTGCTACTGTTCGATGGTGTTTAGCTTCGTTCTTCGCCGACGTCTTCAACTTCTAGGAGTAGTTCTGCTTAGGTCATCTTGTTGTAGTTGTTGTTTCTGCTTATTTCATTGTGCCTGTTTTCTATATTCTCTGTATGTTTAGTCGGTTTCTATCTGCCGATTCATCGAACTCTCGAGAATCTGGCTTGCCTGATCTCAAATCTTTACTTAATAAAAAAAATTAAAATATTAAAAAAATGATTTTTTATAATCACTACTAGAAAAGGAGGCCATTATCTATGTTTTACCCTCGGCGCTTTTGGAATTCGCCGGGAGAGAATGAGGCGCACGTAACAATTGTGATGGAAATTTTGACGATATATAGCGTTGATATCTCTTTACGCTTAAAATTATCGAAAACCCATAAAAAAAAAGGTCAATAAATGCTAAGGAGGCAGTTCTTTTGCGGGTAAGGTGTGAAAATGGAAAAGTAATCCCAAAAATATTAGAAGTAGATACTTAGTATTAAAAAAAATTGCTAAATTAAATGGATTGCAATCTCTCCCCACCAAATTCAAGGCAATTCAAGCACTAATCGAAACCCTTCTTGTTTGGATGAAATTTCAAAGCAATTTCTACACTTAATTCCGCAAGCGTCAAAACTAAAGAGGTAATCAGATATGTGAGTTCCGATTTCAATTTCTAAATTGGCTTTTTGAAGACGGTGACTTGGCGGCAGTTGTTGAAGTCGGCAAGCATTCAACGTGGCTTGGCTTGCGGTTTTGGTTGTTCGATGTTCAGATCGTCTAAATTCCGGATTAGGAGTTGCTATTAGGTATTCGCAGAAGGTTCCATTGACACCTAAATTCTCAATTTTACAAGTAAGTGGCCTATTCTCTGCAAATCTGTCGATTAGTACTTTGCAAATTTATTTTGGTGTGGTTTCAAATTTACCAATAATTAATGTGGAAACCACCGATCAATTTGATGTACTGTTTAAACCTCTCTTAAATGAAGTTGATTATTTTTTAGGTCCTGTTAATTTGATTGATTTTGCCCTCTTTCTTGGTTGTGCTCTACTTAGGTTTTTTATTGTTCTGGTGTGTAGGTTGATCAGGGCTGAGTTTTTCTTTTTATGGGGATTCAATTAGTAAGGTTGCATCTATTCTGGGATCTGTCTAGGTGAGTATAACCTCTCTATTTGATGTATGAATTTGGGTATATATGTGCTGAATTTGAAGATTAATCAACTACATCTGTTGAAATGGGCTACAGCCCTTTTACCGATTCAAGATTCAACCCTTTTTTTTAATGTTAATGGAGTATTATTATTATTATTATTATTATTATATATATACACACACACACACAAATTCAAGCAGATTTTAGGGGAGTCAATGAGCAAAATGAGGTGGGGGAGTTATAATATAAAGCTATTGTTTGTGTTCTTCTTTTCAGTTTCACATTTCCATATTGGTTTTACTTTGCTTCTTTGAAAACGATATACGAGAGTAATAATATAAAGCTACTGTTTTTCCCTCCAAAAAAAAATTGAGGTGGGGGACCTCTTGATACATCACCCTATTTAGTGCTAAACACTTCTATGGCCTCAACAATATGGTGTGGGGAACCTATGGTCCAACCGTCCAAGTGCAGATCCCTCCCTCCGTGAGCTTGTTGTGGAGTATCATTTGCTAGCTTTCCTCCAAGCTTTCCTCTTGCAGTAGGTCTTATTGTGTGAATAAGAGAGGAAATGTAGCATATAAGACCCTATAGGTGTGTGTTTTGATTAGGTGGACAATAACCTCTCTAATTTGGAGCTTGCCTTCAACTATTATCTCATTTCTTGTTGTCTGTATAAATAGTAAACTACTTCTGCCATTGCTAGCTATTTAATTTCTTAGCCTTGCTCTTCCAGCTTGAACCCCTTGATTCTTTCTTTGTCCATTTGAGAACACTTGAGAGTGTTGGGATCTCCATCTCGTGTCCTAGCCCGCTCTTTATATGCATCCACACATAATGAGAATATTGACATGAGAAAAGAAGATGGAAGTGTTCATATTATTCATGATCTTAATTTTAAACGATTGCTTCATGCTTGTGTGAATTTTTGGAACTGCATGTCTAACTAAAGATACATATATTCCTTTCACTGTCTTTGTTTGGTTCCTAGTTTGAAGCTGCAATTTCTTAATTTTTCTTGCCTGTTTTTCATTTATTTGATAATGATTTTCACTTACACACGTTTACTATGATTTTCACTGTCTTAATTTGTCCTGTTTGCATCACTATCATCTTGATTGATAAGTATTAATACATCTATAGATAATACACATAGATACCCCCATCCCCCCAACCCACCCAACACATGTATGATGTGTATGTATTTCTTGGTTACATAGTCTTTATCATAATATAGTAGCATATGTTCATATGTAGGCATGGATACAAGTTGGATTGAACTACCAAATGATCATGATGATTATATAAATGGGGTTATCAACTTCATAAAGTTGACTAAGGAAAACCTTGTAGAAGGTATAACTCGATGTCCTTGCAAAAAATGTAAGGTGAGTAAGTGGTTGCTCGTAGATGAAGTAGAGAAACGGCTTTTGTTCAAAGGGTTTTACACTTCTTATAAGAATTGGATTCATCATGGAAAAGGGGATATAGTTCAACGTATTTTAGGAGATGATTTAACGAGCAATAAGGAAGCAGCAATCAGTGATTTTGTATAATTTCTTCATTTTTGATATTTGTGTTTTTTTTTTGTTTGCTTATTTAAGATGATGTCAATTCTTGAATGTTTTTAATAATGAATCTATCTATTTCAGGTTCAAACTAACGAAAAACAACCTAGTCATTTGGAATTTTGTAAACTGACTCACACCAAAGCTGGAGGAGGATTCGTTGATAACACCAACTCTGCAAAATGATTGGTACACAACATTTCCTCTTTGCCTTTATATTTTTTTCCCTTCATTTATCTTGTTGAGTAGTTTCACTTTCCCTTCCTTTATACATCAAGGCTTGTTATTCCTCTTGAGCTTAGCTTCTTTTGTAAATGTATGTACAACTATGAGAACTATTTCATTTATAAACGGTAAAAAAGGGATACATAGTATTTAGTTGTCTAAACCATCAATGCATGTCTATAGAGGTAACCTTTGTATTGAGCAGATGGCATATGCGAGAAATTTTTGATTTTATCGGATTCCAAGAGAAAAAACAATCTTTACTCTTTTCGAAATTTTGAACCTTGAAAGTCCTTAGAGTTGACATGACATCTACTTATCTTTCTTTAGGATGGCATGCAACGACACCCAAAACCTCAACTTGAAACTTCTTGAAAACAGCATGGTTAATTGTCAATGTGTGATTGTGTTATTTTTCATTCCAAAACAGGAAGAAGCGCGTCACAATGTTGAAAAACTTGTTCAAAATTCCTCACCTACAAAGTCTCGTACAGAGATTGAGAATGCGGTATTTGATAAACTGATTTATAGGGATGAAAATCCTAAGAGACCGGTTGGCTTTGGGTTTGGAGTCAAACAAAGTGCTATTTTTGGAGTGCATGGTATTTTGAGGAAAACTGGATGTGAATCTACAACAGTACTCAATAGCTCTTCGGAATTGGAAAGCATGAAAGCAAAGCTAGCAAATATGGAGCAAGAAAACCAAAAACTTCATGCAAGGGCCGATCAAAGGAATCAAATATTATTACAAGCACTTGATGCACTTCGTAGTGGGAAGGTGTCGGATGAGTTTTTTTCTAATGCTCAGTCAGCTTTACGCGAGGATAATTCTCAGGTTAGTGTCAATCGATTCGGGGATCTCAATGGTGTTAAGTGTTTGCTTATGCAACTCTTTTTGTTCATTTTTTCTGTATGGCCTGTGAAATGTGATTGATATACTTTTGATAGCCATATGTGCCACGTATTAATATTCATACTTGAATTCTCCCTGCAACTTCTCATTTCCTTTACCAAAAATTGAAATCAATCCACAAGATGGATGTGCAAAGATGCTAGAAAAATCACTTGGTGATGCAAGAGAAACATGTTCATCCCATTCTTTGGCAAGGACAGTTTATGGATGCTTTTTGAAGTACCTCTTGGTTGTTTAGTTTGGTCCATTATATTTGTTAATTATATATATTACATATTTAGACTTTTCTTGTTATATTTTTGTAGGTTGCTTCAGCATCGAGCGGTGATAGTGCTCGTAATGGAATGGACAATCTCCACTTGTCAAGCTCGCCAAACTAGATGGATTTTGAGTAGTTAGCTTTTGTTTTTTTGAGACATCAAATCTTATCCACATAGTTTGAATGTTTGTTGGACAAATTGGAGAGGAGACACTAGCTATTGACAATATTTTCAATTATTAGGAGATACGATATACTACCGTTTTTGTTTCCTACAAGTACAATGTTGGTTTCTTTCATTGATCTAATGAGAAGCAGATATATGTTTTGATCCATGGATTAATATGCAAATGAAGCATATTTTAAAGCCCATCAACGAATGACAGGGAAATTAATTATTGATTTTTTAACATTAAAGAATATTATACTTTTGCCGTGAAAATAATTTTTGACGCCTTTTCTTGTCACAAAAAGGGCAGTGAATTTTGAGGAACTTACCTTTATCGATGTTTTTTTTACGCCAAAGAATATTTCAATTTTGCCGGAAAATTAATTCTCGACGCTTATTAACATCAATAAATGGGCGAGAAATGCATGGGAACATAATGGGATAGTTGAAGAGCAAAACGTCGAAAATGTATTCTTGGCATTTAAAAGCGTCATAAATTTCTACGATTAAAAGTGTCGGCCATTTATGGCGTTGACATTTTCGGCGCTTTTTTAGAGTGTCGAGAAACTTTTTCTCCACGCTTTTATGCGTCGACAATGGACTTAAAAAGCGTCGAAAAAGGACGGTTTTTCTATTAGTGAATGTTTTTATGATCCTAAAAACGCGTGCGTAAATAACAAATGATCTATTTTTTCTGTGCGAATGAATTATCTTCAAACCATCTAAAAGAAACTCATAATTGCACCTTTGATTCAACTATATATATTTTTTGTGTGCGAATGAATTATTTTTTCTGTGCGAATGACATATTTTTTCTGAGTTTCTCTAATGTCAAGCTAAATATTACGTCACTGATTCATTTGTCTTTTTTTTTTAAAATAGGCTTGTTATTTACACAACATTATATCGTCAAAACATCGACTTTCGGTGTCGATAGATGATTTGTCGACGCGGGAGTTCGGAGTTGATAATCGTTTTGCCGATATCGCCTTTCGAAGTCGGCAGAAGGAGAGAATGGAGTCCTATAAATAGGGGGTGAGGGGTGGTAAGTAACGTTGAAGGCTTGAAGCTCTTCGGTAGTATTTTGATAAGTGTCGTTGATATCTTGTCGGTATAATGTCGTCATCGGAAGACGATGAATGAGTTGAGCTACCATTAGACATTTACAGTTACAATGATTTTGGAATAGATTGTGACGAAGATTCAAATAAGTTGTTCATTTATAACTTCATTTGGGTCATTAGCATTATGGTTATTACCGTTAATGATGTGATATGCCGACTATGGGAGTCGGTGTTGACTGAGGGACTGATTCGACGTCGTTCCACAGAACTTGCAGGGATTCTCGCAGGCCAAGAGCACGCTCATGGCCGTCGACTTCGGGTGTCAATGTCGGCACATACAGTGTCAACTCTGGGTGACCGTATCGCGTCATGTGTTTTATCTTATTAATACAGTTTTTTTTGGATGACAAGGAACTCATCTCCGATTCTCTGATAGAGAGCAAGATAAACCTGAACGGAGGTAGGGATTAAACCCGAACCTCCTCACCATGACACCCCTTTCTTCACACCAATGGATCATCCTGAGTCACATATTAATACGGTTTTTTAAATATGAAAATGTCTTTAAAGATTAAAATGATAATTTCAGAACTTTTGCATACATCCCAGCTCTAAATTATTCAACGTTTTTAGAGAATGCGATTACAACGAACAAAAAAAAAGAGAGAATGTTTAGACCTAAAAAAAAAAAAAGAGAATGCGACGGATTGCCTTTTGCGACACTGATTTTGGATTGAATGTGTGGCGGTGACTCAAAAAGCCGCCGGAGACTTAACCCTGGAAGACGTCAACCAAACAGCTAACTATGGTTAGATAACCGGTGTTGGAGTTTAGGGCTTTTGAATTCCTCCCACCACCTCACCAGTCCCCACTTCACCAGGCGCTCATCCAGACGATTTTCTCTCTTCACTTGATAGGAAGCGAAGTTTCATATATCGCCGGCGGCTCCAATCCATCTCCACACCTGCTTCCTGGTATTTCCATCTCTCCCTCTACTTCCACTTTTCATCATACGTAGTTACTTTTGGTCCAGATTTTAGATTTGGATGTGGATTGCATTTATTCGACCTTATTTATGTATTTCTTTGAATTGATTTGAGCTAAGACGGTGACAGATTTAGGCTTTCGGAACTTGACTCTTACCAGTGATTGCTGGTAAGAGTCCCGTTCGCTGCGTTCGTCTTACAATTGTGTTGGTGTCTTCTGATATGAATTTGACGGATCGGAGGAGTTAGAATTTAGAATATGTTGTTCCAGATTTGCATTTTGAATCCCGAGGTGTTAGAACTGGTTTCTGCAGAGCCTTCAAAATTGTTTTAAGTCATCAGAAATTATCGAAAGAAACTATCAAAATGGCTTTATAACTTGGAACATCTACATCAAATCTTTCATGGAGGAAGTTCTGATTTCTAGGTCGTTAAATGGAACTCTTATCGTTGTTGTTGTATGTTTACCTACTTCGATATGCATGTCTCTTCTGTGTGTGTGTGTGTTTTGTAACTATTTGTGTGGCCTGGAATAATTTGGTATCACGAGTTTGGAAAAAATAGAGGCTTCTTCATATTTCTGCTTGAACATTATTGCTGCTAGACAATGCACTTTATTGCCAGGTTGACCTATGCAGTGTTGCAGAGACCTGTGGCTATATCATTTTATGCATCCTGTAACAGTTGCCTATAGGAGCTCTTTCTGATGTGAATAATAAACAAGCTCACCAGGATATCTGTAGGATATGGTTTTATCTTTGACTAACAGCTCCGCTTCTAGCCTGAATGTTTACTACATTACTACTAAGTGATGCTTTAACATTTTTACTGTTGGCTGTTATTTTTTTCATATATTGTGACTAGATATATTCTCAGTAAAGTTTTTCAACCTCTCTTGTTCCCCCTATTTTGATAATATGTGTAATGTATCCATTTACCTGCTGATTTGAAAATGATTTCATACCATTCATCATTTTTTATCTTCTTTTTATGTGCTTGTGTAGTTAGATTTTGTAATTCACAATGGCGGACCAAGAATCTGACAAGAATATTGAGATGTGGAAGATCAAAAAGCTTATTAAAGCATTGGAAGCTGCTAGAGGCAATGGAACAAGCATGATTTCTCTCATCATGCCTCCACGTGATCAAGTATCTAGGGTTGCCAAGATGTTGGGTGATGAGTATGGAACTGCTTCCAATATCAAGAGTAGGGTTAATCGTCAGTCTGTGCTGGCAGCTATCACATCTGCTCAGCAGAGGCTAAAGCTCTACAACAAGGTTCCTCCGAATGGACTCGTTCTTTACACTGGAACTATAGTGACAGATGATGGAAAGGAAAAGAAGGTTACGATTGACTTTGAGCCCTTCCGCCCCATCAATGCTTCTTTGTACCTTTGTGACAACAAGTTCCACACTGAGGCGCTGAATGAGCTCCTGGAGTCTGATGATAAGTTTGGCTTTATCATCATGGATGGTAATGGAACATTATTTGGTACACTGAGTGGCAATACGAGAGAGGTCCTTCATAAGTTTACTGTTGATCTCCCAAAGAAGCACGGACGAGGAGGACAGTCTGCTCTCCGTTTTGCTCGTCTTCGTATGGAGAAGCGACACAACTATGTCAGGAAGACGGCCGAGCTTGCTACCCAGTTCTTTATCAATCCTGCTACCAGTCAGCCAAATGTTTCTGGGTTAATTCTTGCTGGATCTGCAGATTTCAAGACTGAGCTCAGTCAGTCAGATATGTTCGACCAGCGCTTGCAGACTAAAATCTTGAATGTAGTTGATGTTTCTTATGGTGGAGAGAATGGCTTCAATCAAGCGATTGAGCTGTCTGCTGAAATCCTTGCCAATGTAAAGTTCATTCAAGAGAAGAAATTGATAGGCAAGTACTTTGAAGAAATAAGTCAGGACACTGGAAAATACGTCTTTGGGGTTGAAGATACATTGAAAGGTCTGGAGATGGGTGCTGTGGAGACACTGATTGTGTGGGAGAATCTCGACATCAACAGGTATGAGCTGAAAAACAGCTCATCTGGTGAGATTGTCATTAAGCACTTGAACAAGGACCAGGAGGCTGATCAGAGCAATTTCAGAGATCCAGACACTCCTGCAGAGCTGGAGGTTCAAGAAAAAACGTCTCTGTTAGAATGGTTTGCCAACAATTACAAAAAGTTTGGCTGCACACTTGAGTTTGTTACCAACAGATCACAGGAAGGGTCACAATTCTGCAGGGGTTTTGGTGGTATTGGAGGAATTCTTCGCTACCAGCTTGATATGAGATCTTTCGATGACCTTTCTGATGATGGGGGAGTTTATGAGGACTCTGATTAATCAATACGAAGAGCCACTCTGCATACATGCCGCCTTCTGCAGCGGAGCTTGAAACTTCATTGGCGACACTTGTGTCTTACTAGAGATTTGTGTTATACTCTATTTTTGTTCTGTTCATTTTAATTCAAAATACAAAAGAGCTAGGATTAATCCTTAATTTCCAGAGGTAGCTAAAATTTGCTGCAGTGATTATTGATGTTACAGCTTGTTTGGTAGTATTGAACACATTTTTTTGTATTAGCTTAGCATTTTTGTTAAATTGTTTTCATTGAACGTTCAATTGCTTTTATGTTTGAAGGTTGACATCTCACATATTTATCCCTGTCCGGCATAGTAGAGAATGCAACTTTTGAGAGGATTTATGGGTCATTAGTCATTACTGTCGATTTGGTAGTGAAAATATTTGGTCATCCCTGAAAATACACATTCAAATTCATCACCATCCGATGTTTAGCAAATAAGTGAGACAATGTATTGCCAATCTTCCGAAGCTACACTGCATCTATGTGAGGTAAACAATTGAGGATCATAGTTTTACCATAAATATTAATCAATGTGCAGTTGTTTTCAAGACCGTGTATCCAACTGCCTACATCTCTGAAACCCAAGTTTACCAAATCAAGAAACAAGGGAAAGATCTGTAACATCCTGAATTCAGAAACTACCTTCATTGCAGCAAGAACACTTTAAGAAAAACATCAGCAGAGCCAACGATGATCTGCAGCTGAAGTTCAGATATTACTTAAAAGGGTGATACAGGAAAAGAAAGTAGCATAAAACCATCTAGGGTGTGGCATTTCATGTTAAATTGTTAATTCTGTAGTTGCTCATAAAATCCGATGAAATATAGGCATCGCTCATGCGATGATTCAGGACAGGAAGCCCAAACAAGCTCCTAACTGACCTGAAATTTCAAAACCGGATTTCAAGCTTGCAGCAACCAGTTCAAACAAACGGCCAGGCCATCATGCCAAGGAAAAACAAAGGAAGTACACTAAACATTAAACGTTCACAACTGGCGATGAAGCGCAAAGTGACCTTAAATGCCAAATGAAGAATCCAAATGGACAACTATTTTTTATCCCCGTCAAAGGGTGCCTGTTCATGTTAAGTAGTAACTCAGCTGGTCTCGTCCAAAACCTGACTGCTCACATACATATTCTCCCTTCTTTTGGGGAAGTCCCCGGATTCTACGTTGGACCCTCTAAACTTTAGCTCAGGTGCGGCTCTGAAGTTGGGGTCAACAGAAGGCCTAGAGCTTGTGTCCACGGAGTTAGGTCTAAAGGAGTTGCCACCTGCAACAGGGTATCGAGAAGGAGATCCATACCTCCTTGACGCACCACTGAAACCATTGTTGCTCCTTAGATCTGCAGGATCAGATTTCCTTGACGACAAGTCTGTGAATGAACGGTCTCCTGAAACTGAACCTCTTAAGGGAGCTTCCTTTGTTACTGATTTAGAGCTAAATGGATCATCAGATCCCCACAAAGTCAGAGATTCTTTCTTCTTTGCGAAAAAATGCCACAATCCAAACAAGAAAAGGATGAAGAATAGAACGGGGCTAGTCCAGAACATACTGCTAGATTCTGCTTTGGTAATCGGAAGGTTTGAGCGATATATGCCTACACACCCACCTCCAAAACCGAGAACAACGAGTTTTTCACGGTCACTTGCTATCAACGGTACCTCTTTCCCTGTCTGAAGATATTTGCTCATTGCACTATTAGCGCCAAATGAGGACCTTATCTCATCAATGGCAGCTGAGAATACAAGCCGAGGAGCACCGGATCGGGCATAGTGCTGAGACGAAATATTATACACATGAAGCTTTTCATGGTCAGCAATCAGCAAGTACCCCTTGATCACTTGAAAGGCAAGTGACTCATCTAGACCAATATTCTTCCAAGACCTAACCCTGCACTTGAAATTCGTTGAATCGCCCAACAATAAAGCATGAACCAAATCACCATTTGAAGTAACACCATATGCTTTCAACTGTTCAGTAGAGTCAAATGCATACTGTTTAACAGAAGAATGATTCAGCCCTTCGCAATCAACCTCCTTGATCTTCATGGTCCTCAAATCCAAGGAGCCTCCTCCAGTTTCCGTCAAGAACAAGAGCCTTTGCTTCAAGAATGCAAGCGGGCGACTTGAAGGCACAACCACACCACGCAGCTCTCCATTCTCCCTGAAAGCTTTGATTCTCCCCTTCGTATCAACCGACAAAACATACTTTGATCTCCCCACATAATGAACTTCCAATAGGGATATAGGAGACACAATTTCATCTTTTCCAACCGAGTTCAACGCCACCACCTTTTCCATCTGAAGCTTGCTCCACTCATCACCCGAAGAACTCTCCCAAATCCTATGAACCCAGACTGCACCGTTACTATGCCCCGTTACAACAACACTTTCATTCTTATAAACAGACATACATGAGGTCATAGCAGTGACAGGCGAATCCGAAAAAGGAGAAGACTCAACCAAAACATCTCCATTTCTCAAGAACACATGAACCCTACCGCGATCATCACCAACTGCGACATACTTGCTATGACCCTCGTGATCCCGGAATGGCAACACACTCAAGCTCAGCACCTTAGAATCCAAATTCACAGCAGAAACAAGCCAAAACCGCTCAGACCAAAAAGTACTGTGCTTTGTCACAGAAGCCACAGACTTCTTAAACCTCCCCTCACTCGCTTCCACTTCTCGCCTCTCACTGGATCCATCAACCCTAAGATCCCCACCTTCAAAACCTAGGGTTTCACTGACTTCCCCACTCCGCTGAATTCCATACTGTTTAGACCCTAATTTAGCAACTAATTCAGTCAAATTCTTCACCAACTGCTCCAGCTTATCAATTTGGGCTTGTTGGCGACAATGCAACAGTGTCGAAACTTCATTACCAGATTGGGGCTGACACTCAGCGGATACTTGTGGGTCCTCAGTTCCAGCCGTGGAAGAACAAATGATAGTAAAAAAGAGTAAAAGCATAAAGATCTTGCCTTTGTGAGAGCTCGACATCTTTTTTCCTCCCTTTGAGCTCCTTTGTAGTTGGTTTTCGCCGTTGCCTCCGAGAGAAACGGTGATTTGGATGTTCAGATCTTAAGATAGAATCATGATTTGCCAGATATTTAGAATCATGATTTGCCAGATATTTGTGATCTGAGTAATAGTAAATGAGTGGATTTTACCGGGTATTAAAAAAAATAATCAACTGGGTGCTTTCAGGGGAAGAGATTCCTCGGGTCTTCAGGTGGATTTACAGTTTACTGAGGCAAGACGGTGGGGGAGATGCGGATTAGGCGCGGGGATGTCAAATTCTTGCTCTTTGGCTCCATTGAAAGGGTAGATGGGGATGAAGGAAAAAAAAATTCCGTTGCCGGGAATCGAACCCGGGTCTCCTGGGTGAAAGCCAGATATCCTAACCGCTGGACGACAACGGATTTTATATCTGCTTTCGGTGATCTAATAATACACATCTTTTTTTCGCATCTCTTTGTTTCTTAATACAAGCTGCAAAGACGTAGTCCCTCCTGAGCTTGGAGAGCCAATAGTTCATCAATACATTCTGGATACTAACATGAGTAGTAAGGGAGTCATCGAGCGATAATGCCCAATTTGCTATAGCATCTACGACAACGTGGCTTGTCGTCCGACATGGCATACCCGGACCTCCCATCGCCTTGGCTTTGGATAGCCAATGGAACACCGCCCAAGCCTCTGCTGTCCTGAGTTGTATAACTCTTCTGTGTGGTTAAGTTTGGATTAAAAATTCTGCATTAATTTCTAAAAATATAGCAACATTACAATCAGATGCCCTACCTCAATCTTTATAGCTCATTCACCAATTTAATTTTCAATCACTTTGCCCTTTCCTTGAAACAAAACTAAGTCAAATGTAACATGAACTTATATGTAGCTAGGTAGAATTCTGTTTAAGATAAGGATTGCAAAGTCACATTCATCGCAGACGGATCTGCATATACAGCTTAAATCAGGTTGGATCGTTCCATGCTTCATTCTTATAAATAATTCAGGTATATGTATATGACATGTAAAGGGCAATGAACTCACTTGACTACACAATCTACACCATTAAGAAAACCAAAACTCTACTAATGTTTGATTAACTTGAAACTTATTATCCACATTACAAATATATAAAGCAGGCAAGGTACCCCAACTTAAAGAACATTAATTGTTATTGTAGTTTTTCTTACCAACGATTTGTCAAAACCTCCCAAAATTAGTACTGCTTAATTACAACACTTGTCTTGTTATATTTTTACAAAGTATAAACAAATAGTATTAATTATGTTATGTGTTCATTACTAACCATGTGTTGGTGGATTGGCCATTATTGCATATTTGCATCTGATTGAATATTTTTCATTTTCATTTGTGGTTTGCTAAGGGAAATTGCTGAGTTCAACTAGTCAGATTGCGTATCTATGAATTGTGATCAAATAAGTTTCAGTGCTGTTTAATGTTGTTGTTGGAGATTGCTTAGTTTTAAACAGTTTTGATTGAAATATATATTGGACTGTTATCTGCTTCATCGAGCCTATTAAGATGTATAATTGATTATTCTTATCTATAATTTGTTGGACTTCTCTTCATTGTTTGATTTTTGACACAATTTTATTGTTCTTCTTCATAGTTTGTGCCAAAAGCTCCTCCTCGGTGACCACCAAAGCCGGTTGCCTAAAACGTGTGGAATTTTTTTTAAATGTAACCTAGGTGTCTCTATTCCTAGTCAATAATACTGGTTTTATGAACCATTTTAATTTAAAAACAAACTAGTTTTATACCCGTGCCATTGGCGCGCAATTTAATAGTAAAGTTGCGAATATAAAATAATATAAAAAATATACCGACAAAAATGCACATATTAGCGGTTAGAAAATAATAAAGTAAAGTGTGTAATACGTAGTATGTAAATGGTTGAGATAATTTCGTAAACGCCTAAAAACTACTCAGTCAAGGCAACTACTCTTGTCATTTCAACATAGCAAATGAGGATAATAGAAAAATAGGTTGGGATGATTGACAATATTCAGCATCGAATGTATTATTTATAAGATAGTAGGGAAAAAGTAATAGATAGTTGAAAAGGCAATTAAAGCAATTAAAGTAGTATATATAGAAAACAGTTTGAATTAATCCAAATGTTTTTTTTAAACTACTAAAATTGTAATTTAGGCTAAGGTGATTGGTTAAAATGCCTATGATTAAGGGAATGACGTCACGTCATCGGTAAGGCTAAGGTGCTTCTGTTTTAATATATTATATAGATAGTTAAAAATATAGTATGAAATGTTAATATGTAAATAATATTAGATGATTTAGTTACCATAATTAGTGGACATGATATATAAGAAAAAATAAAAACGAATTGCCTAAAATAACTTCGCGCGAGGAGATGACATGCGGCGAAAGTGCTTCTATTTTAATATATTATATATATATATTGTATAGATGTTTTGAATTAAGCCCAATTGTTAGTAAAATTAAAGAAAAAAAGAGAATTAAAAGAAAAAGAAGAAAAAAAGGAGAATTAAAGAAGATAAAAAAAATATGATTGGTTAAGACTCCTAAAATGCATCTAAGATTGACACATCATCCTAAACTCTTCTAAATTAAGAGTTTATATAGAATATAGATATAGATTGTTAGTAAAATTAAGGCGAAATTGCAGGAAACCACCCTTTAAATAAGGTAGTTTGCAGGAAACCACCCTTTAAATTTATTTTTGCAGCAAACCAGCCTTTAAATATTCTAGCTTGCGGCAAACCACCCTTTAAAATACATTCATTTAAAAAAAAACCACCCATCATCACTTTTCATTAAAAATTTATCAAGTAAATCAAAATTACCTTTTTACCCCTTAATATATACTACTTCCGTTAAAAAATAAGTGACGTATGACTTTTTGACACGTTTTTTAAGAAGTTAAAAACTATATAAAATATAAATTTTTAATTAATTTTTTTAAATACTTTTATACATATTAGTTATAAGTTTAAAATTATTTAAAAAAATTAATAAAAAAGTTAATATTTTATATAGTTTTTAGCTCCTTAAGAAACGTGTCGAAAAGTCAAACGACACTTATTAATGAACGGAGGGAGTATATTCTTTTAAGGATGTTAGAAAGAAAATTTTGTTATATTTTTGTGTTATCAATATAGCGATTGTAACCTTATTTAAAATATTTAAATAAATATAATTTTATATCAAACCAAGGAGAGAATAAACATTAAAAAATGTTTTCACTTAAGTCACTTAATATGATATATAAATATTTATATATAGATATAGATTATATATTAATTCAATGTATTGAATTAAACTCGTTGGTTTAAAAAATGTAGAATATCTTAAGGATTTGAAAAAAATATAATTGTAATTGAAGCTTATTGATTAAAACACCTAAAAATAAGTTGGTTTTTGGGATTCTAAAAAAAGTGGGTTATGTCAAATCATCATATTATATATAGATTTAATATAATAAATAAAGATTTAAATATAGATTCCAATGATTTCAAACATAATGTTTGAGAAAACAAAAGAAGAGATTTCAAACGTAATGTCGTTCATTAAATTGCAATTAAAAGCATACAAATACAATTTATTTTCTTTCTAACAACCTTGAAATATAATATAATATAATATAATATAATATATATATATATATATATATATATATATATATATATATATATATATATATATATATATATATATATATATATATATATATATATATTGGGGGTAAAAGAGCAATTTTGGTTTAATTAATATATTTTTAATGAAAAGTGATGATGGGTGTTGTTTTTTAAATGAATGCATTTTAAAGGGTGGTTTGCCACAAACTAGGATATTTAAAGGGTGGTTTGCTGCAAAAAGAAATCTAAAGGGTGGTTTTTTGCAAACAGCCCTATTTAAAGGGTGGTTTCATGCAATTTTGCCTAAAATTAAAGAAAAAAGAGAATTAAAAGAAAAAGAAGAAAAAAGGAGAATTAAAGAAAATAAAAAAATGGCAAAAAAATATGATTGGTTAAGACTCCTAAAATGTCTCTATGATTGACACATCATCCTAAACTCTTCTAAATTAAGAGTTTATATAGATATAGATATAGATTGTTAGTAAAATTAAAGAAAAAAGAGAATTAAAAGAAAAAGAAGAAAAAAGGAGAATTAAAGAAAATAAAAAAAAATGGCAAAAAAATATGATTGGTTAAGACTCCTAAAATGCCTCTAAGATTGACACATCATCCTAAACTTTTCTAAATTAAGAGTTTATATAGATATAGATATAGATTGTTAGTAAAATTAAAGAAAAAAAAGAATTAAAAGAAAAAGAAGAAAAAATGAGAATTAAAGAAAATAAAAAAAAATGGCAAAAAAAAATATGATTGGTTAAGACTCCTAAAATGCCTCTAAGATTGACACATCATCCTAAACTCTTCTAAATTAAGAGTTTATATAGATAAATAAATAATTAAGACATAAACATTAAAAGAAAATAAAGGAAGAAAGAAAATTTTACAATTATTAAAAAGTAGACGTTAATGAAATAAAGAGTAGTGGTTCATCAAATAAATAGTATTGATTCATGAAACATTTTATTTTAAAAACAAATAAATAATTAATTACAAAATAAACATTATAAGAAAATAAAAGAAGAATGAAAATTTTGCAATTATTAAAAAGTAGTGATTTATAAAATAAAAAGTTGATAAAAGAAGAATGAAAATTTTATAATTACAAAATAAACATTGGGCGGGCACCCTATTGTAAAATCTATTAAGTCTCTACTTAGTCGCTAGAGCATAAATATCAACTAATGTTATATAATTTTCATACTATCAACTAATGTTATATAACAAATCATTGTAAAATAACTAAACACTTTAAAATTAAAATCATAAATATCAAATTTTAATCAAATATCCGAATTTAAGATCCGGGATTAACACTAGTACAATTTTAACATGTACAGTAATTGTGAGGAAGCAGCAAATTGGCTTCTTAGTTCTTAGAGCATCCCCAACAGCTTATGTAAAATAGAGGAAATAGACAATTTTAGAGAAAATATAGGGTTTTTAACCCCAACAGCTTTTGTAAAACCATCTCTAAAATAGAGAAATGGGAGGAAACTCAGGAAAGAGAAAAAAAAATCTCTAAATTTAGAGAAGAATTAAAATCTGTAAAATTAAATCCATTCACTTCTTCCCATGTCTACCCATTTATTCATTGGTTGTTACATATTGATTTAATTAATTTATTCAAATTTTATTTATTAAATTATGAATTTATGCATTTATTATAGTGTATAATAAATGTATAAATATGTAAAATAGAGAAACTGTTGGTATGCATTTATTATATTGTATAATAAATGTATAAATATGTAAAATAGAGAAACTGTTGGGGTAAGAGTATAAAAATTATAGAGATTTTGATATTTTTCTCTCCATAATAGAGAATTTTTAGAGAATCTGTTGGACTTGCGCAAAGCGCAAGCCGCATCTTTTTCTAATTTTATACGGGTGGGATAAACAACAATAAACAAACTAATCGAATTAGGCCCATTCCTCGCATCGTCTCCGGGGAAAAGCCTACACATACACCAAGTGTATGGATACACCAACTTTTTTTCTTCCAAAATTTATTTTTCTAGGGTTCACCCTTTAAAATTTAGAGTATAATTAGTGACTATTGATATTTTTAGGGTTTATTCTTTATAATATGGGTATAATAGAGTGTTAAAGTAAATTTGTAAGGATAATTTTTACAATTTTAAAAGTAGTGGATAAATTTTAAAAAAAATTACACTTGAAAAAAAGATACACCAGCATACACCAAGTGTATGTGTATCATCCTCCCGTCTCCGGTACGTGATGACCACGATGAACAGCGAAAGGTGGCTGAATTACCGTCAAACAACAAATGACGTGGCTCAACGATAGCGATCCAATCAAACCCTAATAATGGGTTCCAGACTGTTCCACCGCCTAACTAGCTCCGTGCATATCGGACCGTCCGTTCTTGAATGATTCTCCCCATCTCCACCGTTAGTTTCTACTATAAATATTCGCTTTCCCCTCTTTCCTAATCCATTCTCGTTTGTGCCGCCGAACTCATATTCCTCTCTCCTGGAGTCGTCTTTCGAGGCGGATTAGATTCCATCTCTATGATATCTATGCATCCTTCGATGATCTGTCCTTCGATCTCCGTTCTCTGGTCTTCGGTCTTGATCGAGGTTCTTGTACAGATCCTTAGGCATGGAGATCCTTAATCGGATTTTCTGCGGTTGGCGAGAGAAATCGATCTTGTCCATTTCGCTTGGTATGACTAAACATTTTGTTGATTATATGCAGTTCCGACCTATTTCTTTCCAGTTGTCTGGATGATGAATGAAATTTGGTTGTTATCGTCAATGTTTCAGGCGCGATCGATCAAGATCCGCTGGATTGATTAACGGATTTGTGTTCCGAAGATTCTCAGAATGTCGATTCGTCAAGATTTAGATGTGGCGATGCTTTACATCAGGTATAATAATTCTTTCTCCCGGTTCCAATTTCTAATTCGATTTGTTCTCTTTCCGATTCCTCATTTCTTAATTTCTTCTTCTCTTTTCCGGTAAAATCGAGTACGGGAGATCACGCCGTCTGATTTATTCGAGCTTAGCGTCTTGCTATGGCTACTGCTTTACACGATCAAGCTGTAGATCTGATCTGGTCGGATCCGCGCGTGATTCGTTGAAATTGTGGTCAACGGTGGGTTATATTCTGCGTTGAATCCATTGCGATCCATCCTCTGGCTTGGAGGGAATTGTGATCATTTGGCTTGTGGTTAGCGATTTAGAATCTTTGTAGCGTTGAGAGTCTGTCAAAGATATCAATTGGTGTTTGTCCGAGTCGACCTTTGCCATGTCAGGTGCGCTTGCTTGGCAGGTCACTGGTAATAAAATAACTTATTTTGGTTTTCGGGGGAGATGGCACGGGGTTGTTGCCCGGCTCTCCCCCGCGTGTGCGTGTTCTTCTTCCTTCTCCCCTCTTCTCAGATTTTCCATTGCACTGCGCTCGTACCTTCCCAACAAACATGAATCTCCGGTGATGCATCAGATTGGGCGGTCAGGTATTGAGGTCGTATTTGTTTCGACATAACGTAAACAAGTAAATCATCGAGGATTGCAACTTGCAAGGTATCGTTTCATATACTTTTGTCAACAATTACAGTAATTTCAAACATCCGCTACACCAAATAATTTATCCATCGAATGAGGACTGACAGCTTATTAAATTGACCTCTGGTGCTGGTAACTGAATGGAATTCAGTAAACTGGTGCCTGTTAACTTATTGAACACAAAATCATGTTGCCTCCGGGTGTCTAAATTAGTACATTTGTTTGAAAATAACAGTTGTTTAACTTATTGGCAAGTTTACTCTGTTGAATTTGTAATGTTGGTTTGAGCTTTCTGTAAAATGGTGTAATTTGTATAGGTTGAGAGGGTTGAGGCTTGTGATGAAGCCTCCCAAATGTAAATTATAAATTTTAGGTTGATGCTGGAAGGTTGGCATTGAATCTGAGATCCATTTACAACATTGGAGGTTTAACTCTGAGGCTGAAGTGAAATCAGTTGCAGCTGTCATTTCGGCCATTGGCAGGAGGTTTATTGCCGAGGAGTTTGCTTGGAAATCAGAATTTGGTGCGACTGGCTGAAGTCTTAGACGTTGTTTAGTGTAATATTCCCCTCTGCTGGTTTTATATTGCTCATTACTACAATGTTTTATTATTACATTTACGTGGGACACGTTCAGCTAAGCTTTTTGTCAGCGGAGCAAAACGAAGGAAATATGAGTATTTTGTTATCTTTTAGTGGTGATCGGGGGTTATGTTTTAATACACATATTTTCCATTGGTTTTTTAAGCGGTGATGCCATTTATGTTTTAATATAGTGCGCGAATTGTATATTATGCTAGTGTGGTTTCTTCAGTAATGTTACTTTCTATTTCAGGGGGATTGCACAGGTGAGTTTGCGGAGCCTGATGAGATGTACCTACGTAAATGGGTAATGTTTGTTTGTGGTCTATTTGAAGGGGATCCTTGTGATGATGTTTTACAAGGTTGCCTTAAATTTGGCAAGTAGATTTAATTTGCTTTGAAGCAGGTGTTGATGTTTTTCCAAAACAAAATAATATGGAGTAATTAAATCACTTAAGGTATCCTGAATGGAAAGGTCCATTAGCTCGAACAGGTTCGAGCGCCTGACATAAAATGTTAAGGAGGTTGGTGGTTCGAGTCCACCTGGATCTGGGATTTCAATAATTTTCTGTTTTTTAGTGCAGTGTAATTTCTTGTTTTGTTGAATGTGATGGAGTTGTTTGGAATCGTGATGTTTGCATTTCACATGCCCACCTAATATACCAGTACTTTTCTAACATCTTTCCTAAGTTCTTTTTGGGCGTTGGGCGCAACTGATTACTCAAATAAGGCTCAAATTCTTCCAAATCAAGGATGTGTTTTCCAGCGGGGACTAGATGGAGTGTGGAGAATGGGGGTGGATGAATTCTTCACCATTTTACACCAGTGCCCAATATGCATAGTCATCCTTCCTCCTTTTAGGAACCATCTTCTAGCCGCCGCTCGCCTGTCATCACCTCATTTCAACATTCGGCATCCTCAACCTCTCTCTATCACCAACGCCACTGCAGATTCGCCCTCACCATCGCAGGTATCTCCTTTCCTCTCTTTGCATCTCTTGTTGTTAGTTGCTGGTTGCTGCTGTGCTGGATGATCAGCCAGTGGTGGAGGGGCGACACCAACTAGAAGGGGATGCAAAATCGCCGCCGTTGGTATAGCTGGGCAATTTGATTTGCTTGTGAGTTTGTAAGAGAATATAAATGTTGGAAATGGATGCTACTCTATTTCAAATGTGAAAAAATTGACATAATTCAGTTCTTCTAATTTTAAACGGGTAAAAATATCTTTTCCTTTAAAACTATACAGAGTAAAAAAGTAATCTTCAATCATCCAAACTCATACTAAATTATTTTCGAAAACTAATCTTCATCTCCTTTACCCCAACAATCCTAAAAGATACTCCCTCTGTTAATTAAAACTTGTCGTTTACTATTCATGCACGCTTTTCTAAAATGATAAAAACTATATAAAATATTAACTTTTTTTAACATTTGTTTTTATAAATACATACTTAATAGTAAGAACTATGAAATTATTTTTAAAAAATATTTAAAAAGTTAATATTTTATATAGTTTTTAACACCTCAAAAAGCGTGCGTGAATAGTAAAACGTCAAGTTTTAATTAACGGAGGGAGTAATATCTATCTCATCCTTAAAAATAATCTCCACCCCAAAATTTTATTCCTAATCAAACACAACCCAAATCCCAACGTTAAAAGGGCAAACCTATTATAAGCTTTAGTTATATCATTTGTTTTTTCTGAAAATATGAAGACAAGTTAATGTTTCGTTTGTTCAAGTTGTCGAGCTAGTATACAAACAAACAGGGCATTTAGAAGAGAAGTAGCAGAAAAAGATTGTAACAGAGAAGTATATTAATTATCTATATATACTTCTCATAGTTGTTGTATTCTTGTTTAACACTCTTTCCGTCCAAAAATACATGGACTTTTACTATTCAGGCACGTTTTTTTAGGAGCTAAAAATTATATAAAATATTAATTTTTTTATTAATTTTTTTTAATAATTACAAACTTATTATCAATAAGTTTGTAATTATTAAAAAAAATTAATAAAAAAGTTAATATTTTATATAGTTTTTACCTTCTTAAAAAAGCGTGTGTGAATAGTAAAGTCAATGTATTTTTGGACGGAGGTAGTATGATTATATCTTTTTGACTAACATCAATTAATAATCCAATTCCTATACGTGGCAATTTCTAAACTAATGGAGTGGTCGCAGGCTAATGAGGTGTCTTAGGACACTCCTAAATCCAAGTCTCGGAAACAAGTGCATTTGGAAAAAAACCACTTAGTGGTTTCATAAACATAGTTTTGATGTGTATTATTCGAGATGAGATGGATCATGCGGTTAATCTTTTCCATCAAGAGGCTTCACCTGACATTGTTTTGCAAATCGAAGCAATAACTTTCAAGGAAGGAATCAAGCTAGCCCTCTCGTTAGGTGTCGAGAAACTAATTATCGAAGGTGATAGTCAGATTGTGGTCAATGCAATTAACAGTAAGGGAACCACACCTTGAGAGATCTTAATGATCATAAATCAAGCACATCATCAACCAATTTGAGGTTGTTATTATCCAGCATTGCTACAAGAAAGCAAGTTGCTGTAGATTTTATTGTTAGAAATTAATTTCAGTCTTATCTCTATCCCTAATATTAAATAACTTTGTAAAATCGTCAGTTTGGATAATCATGGACGAATCTTCGGTTTGAAGACATTCTCTCTTACCTTTTAGTAACCTCATTTCACTTAGTTCCACATCTATTAATAATCACAATTGATTTGAATAGTAAATTATTATCACATCTTGCTTTTTTAACTTTTGGTTACATTTTATGACTTATTTAAATAAAACATAAATGATTTTGATTAACTAACGAATCTGACAACTATATCTTAAAGATAAATAGTCTTTATTTATTTATCTCTCAGATTTTAAACAATTATTAAATGTATTTATTTGCACGGGCCGCAGTATTAACTATATTATTGTTTCCTACCCGATCCAGACGTAGAACGACTGAGTCGATCGAACTGGACTAAGATAAAAAAAAACTATATTATTGTTTCCAATACTATAATCGATCAATCTTCTATCTTTATTCTTTATCAATTATATTTATTCATTATTGTATCTAATACTAATCGATCAATATATTCTATCTTTATTAATTGTTAGTAAAATATGGCCTTGATCATTCAGTCTTTTAATCTTGTTATATAGGGTTTACTTCAAATGTAAAAAGTCCTTAAAGTGTAAAATATGCTTATTGTGTAAAATGTTGGGTTTAGTGCAAAATCGGACACGCGGGTGGTATTTAAAAAAAAAAAAAAAACTGAACCGGTTTCTCGGATTAAACCCTAAACCGTTCCTCTCTCATTCCCTCTTTTTTCCGTCCTCAACTCATCCAAATCCAAGAGCTCCCTGAGAGATTGCCGTCCGCCAGTGGAGAAGGAGCGGCGAGGGCTGGGCGAAGGGAGGATTCGACTCCGAAGAAGGCAGCCTCGTGGAGGAGCGAAAGGAGTAGGACGGAGAAGATGTCGGGGTCGCGGTGCTGGTCGATGAAGATGGGGTTGTGATGAGGGGCGGATGTGGAGAGGGCGGCGAGGAGGGAGTCAGTGTCGGCGGAACAGACTCAAATCATCAACCGCGTTCGCCGACCAGTAGCATTCTACCAGGTATTTGTCCTCTTCCCTCTCCTTCCACTTTTGTCAGAATAGGGTTTTTGCGAGTGTACCCGTGGTTCCCGGGTCCGAATTTGTTCTCGTATCTGTTGTGTTTGTGAATTTTTGGTTAAAATTTCCTTGAATTTGTTGCCATGTGATGTGAAATTAGGGATTATGTTATGTGATTGTGTGTGTTGGAGTTCACATAACCGAATTTCGTTGGATTTGGAAGGGTTCATTGAAGGTCCTGGGTGATAAAGACTAGAGCCTGGGTATTGGATGGATTTCAAACTGCAAATCTTGATTCAAAAGTTCATAATTTGGTATTGATGCATTTTTTATTTATCTATGCACAAAGCATTTGTCTGTACAGTTGTTGCTTTTTGACTCTAAACCATTTTCTTCCTTTAAAAGCCATTAGAAACTAGTAACTGATGTATCCCAGTGGCTTTGATTCCTCATCCTTTTCTAATTGTCTTATATGTATATAGTTCATGTCTAGATTGACTTGATGATGTAGCATGATTAGTAGACTATTTGGAAGGCAGCGCCCTTCCGCTGCTGAACGGAAACAAGATAGCAGACGCATTGACCAAGCCCTTCGATGGCCAGAAAATCGCACTTCTGGCCTCTGCAAAAAGGTTCTTGGTGTTCTTTTGCTTCTATGATAGCAGACACATTGATTTTGCCTGAATTGAAGAGGAATCGATTTTATTTGCTTGATTTTGCCTGAACTGAAGAGGAATCGATTTTGTTTGCTTGATTTTGCCTGAACTGAAGAGGAATCGATTTTTTTTGCTATTCTATTTGATGATTTCAGCACATAGTTTTGGCATTTGGGTGTATCAGTCAATTAATTTCTGAATGCAGTGTTTGATTCTTTGCCTTTGATGATAATCAGATTAATACATTCGTTCTTCTGATTATCAGTGCACTGCATTCAAGGAGAAAATAGTAAGGATTTGTTTTCCATAAACTTTGCTAAAAATATTATATGTATGTTCTTCAGTTCACGCACTCTACTTGTCTGTATTATATGTATGTTCTTCAGTTCAAGCACTCTACTTGTCTGTGAGAAGCTGAGACCCCCAATTAGGAAACGAAACTGAATAAACATGTGATTTTGCATTGGCGATTTGTGAGCTCAATGATGTAAAAAAAGCTTAACTATGATTTATTGTATCATTCAGGACAATCTCTCACCGATCGACTTGTAGAGAAGCAGAATGAGTTTGATGACAAATTTGAAAGATGTTTCAATCTGAATGGAAAGGTAATCAGTTATGAGAACTCTTATGATTTCCTTGTGCAATTTCTAGATTTGCTAAAGATGCTTCTTTTACTTGCACATTCTTCTAATATTATTGTTTGGTTTCTGAATGATGTGATCATGATGTTACTTCTAGACTTGCCATCAGCTGTCATCCTTGTGTTCCACATAAGAGTTTGTTGTTTTCTAAACTGTAGCGATTTTTTGCTTTCTTCTATTTTTCTCTTTGAAATGCTTTTTGAAGTACTGTAAGAATGGTCTTTGTAGCCTCCTGATATCTGAATCAGAAAAGCTAGTGAACCAAAGCTTGATTACAAGGTAATGAGGAAAGGCTTGATTCAGATTTCAGGATGTATATACTTGTGGTATAAATTACAAATCTCAACTTGGTGATTATTAGATTCCTTTTCTCTCCATCACCCTTAAGAGACTAGTTATTTATGTTTTTGAATTTTTAATTTCAGGTTGACTCTGAGGCCATGCTAGTTGGTAAGGCTGCCTTCGGGAATTTGCTTGGTGGTATTGGCTACTTTTATGGACAGTAAGATTTCTCTTCGTGGAATGCCTAATGTAAGTTTCCATACATCTTTGAATATTGTCAGTAGTTCCATTACTAACTTCTATGTCCTATTTAAATAATTTGTGACATTTTGGTTGTTTGACGTGAGTAAAGAAGAAGGTAGCTATTACAAATTTGCTATGTTTTGTCAACCATGTTTTCTTGTGGACAACATGCTACTTCACCAAACTTCTGTTTATATTTTCCTTTCTAGAGTGATGCTAAATTAGGGAGAAGAAACATGCCTTCAGATGCATTACTACAGAACAATGATTTTTATTTTTATTTTCTTTTGCTTTGCAAATCAGTGGCTGAAGACCAAAAAAGTGAAGATGTAATTTAGCAGAAGTCTGTTCCAGGACTTGCAAACATGAGCCTGAAAAGGTTTTACAACCCTGGGAAACTGGAGTGTGAACTTGAGTGAAACTATTTAGCGTCTTTTCTGTCCTTTGTTATGCTTTCTTTCATAAGGACTTTCCTTTCTTGCAGTTTCAAGGTCAAGATTATACTTTCTATTGGCCTGCTGAGCTTTACTCAGCTGTTCCTAGCCGATCCTATTTCCCAAGAGGCTTTTTGTGGGATGAAGGTTTTCATTAGCTTCTCATTTGTTAGCTTTAACCCACATATTTTCTTAAGAGTTTGATCTACTGTTAGTTGCTCATAATTGTGCAACAGGTGGTCTTAAAAAATGTGCATGCCAAACATGCCCTTAGTTGGTTTTTGCACTAAAGCCTATTAGCTCAAAATGGTAGAGCATTGTGCCTACGCACAAAGATGCGGGTTCAAACCCCGCATAGGCTATATATGTTTATCGCTTAGAAGTACGATGTTTCTCTTCATGAATAAGAGTATAAAGTGCAAAAATAAAATCGTAATGTGCAAATATAAGAACATAAAGTGAAACTGTGTAGTGCATTTGTGCAACTTTAAAGTGCATTTGTGCAACTGTGAAGTGCATTTGTGCAACTGTGAAGTGCATTTGTGCAACTATATATGTTTATCGCTTAGAAGTTCGATGTTTCTCTTCATGAATAAGAGTATAAAGTGCAAAAATAAAATCGTAATGTGCAAATATAAGAACATAAAGTGAAACCGTGCAGTGCATTTGTGCAACTTTAAAGTGCATTTGTGCAACTTTAAAGTGCATTTGTGCAATTTTAAAGTGCTTTTGTGCAACTTTCAAGTGCAAATATAAGAACATAAAATGTGAAAATAAAATTGTACTGTGCACATTTAGAATACAAGTGTGCAAAAGTAGGATACAATTGTGCAAATTTAAAGTACAATTGTTCAAAAGTAAGATACAATTGTGCAAAAGTAAGATAGAATTGTGCAAAAGTAGGATACAATTGTGCATAACTAAGATTATAATGTGTATGATTAACAATTTGCGATTGTTGCGCTCTTGTCTATTATGTAACCTATGTGGGATTTGAACCCACATCTTTGTGCAAATGCACACTGCTCTACCAATTGAGCTAATAGGCTAAATTATGATTTTTATGCTAAAATAGAAGAACCTAATCGACCTAAAGCATATTGCAATAAAATTCTAAAATTCAATTAACTCATGATTCACAAACAATTTGACAATGCTATAAACATGAAATTAGCTCAAAATCAACCCAACAACACAGCCATATCATCAATTTCAATCAATTTGACTTTTGGCAAAAAGCCCCAAATTCCGCTCCTAAATCAAACCCTAGATTTTCAATCTCAACCTAAATCATTCAAACAATCTAAATAATTACTACCTCCGATCCAAAAAGATTGTCGTTTGACTTTTTAACACGTATTTAAAGGAGCTAAAAACTATATAAAATATCAACTTTTATTAAATTATTTTGGCGAAACTAATTAAAATAACCCAACCTTTGAGAGGGTGTTAAAAATATATCTCCACCTTTTAAATGTAAGATAAATATCCCGACCTTTATAAGTGATGGTAATATAATATCCTAATGATTTCTCTTCAATAAAATTCTTATTTTTTGTATTGTATTACTCATGTATTTTCAATTCAAATAAAATTAAAATAAATGAGTTTAAAAGTTTATTAAATAAACTTTTGTAGTTTTAGATTTAATTTGTACCTAACTTTTTATATCTTTTTTTAAATCAATAATATCTATAACAAGCCAAATAAATAAAAAAATGTAAAGCAAAATAACATATTTTCAATTAGTAAATGATTAGCTAGTGATTTAACTTATTAAAACATGAAGAATATTTTGTCAATTATAAACTTTATGTTACTACAAAATTGAAATGAAAAATTAATTCATTAGATTATTCAATGGTGTTCATATATATATGAGAAGTAAATTATTATTATTAAAAAATATAAAAGAATGTAAATTGTTTATTTTTTCTTAAATCCAAAATAAATAAAAATTAAGATAAACTTAAAAACCAATCTAATTTAATCTAATAAACTTGAATGATATTTTACACAATCAAGATATTGAAAATTATATTTTAAATATTTACTTGTTTTATTTTTGTTTTGATTAAATTTAATTATAATCAATAAATACGTATTAAATTGAATAAGTTAAATTAAATACGTATTAAATTGAATGTTTAGGGGCGAAACTAATCATTTTTGTGGGGGAGAAAATTATGGGATATTATATTACCATCACTTATAAAGGTCGGGATATTTATCTTACTTTTGAAAGGTGGGGATATATTTTTAACACCCTCTTAAAGGTTGGGTTATTTTAATTAGTTTCGCCAATTATTTTTTTACAACTTAATATTTGTTGGTAATAAGTATTAGATTGTAAAAAAATAATTTTAAAAAAGTTGATATTTTATATACTTTTTAGCTCCTTAAATTACGTGTTAAAAAGTCAAACGACAATCTTTTTGGATCGGAGGGAGTATAATAAACAATGGCTAATCCTTGCAAATTAATCATCGATTAATTGATCTCCTCCATCGGCTCTAAGTCTACAAACAATGGCTAATCCTTGTAAATTGGAAATAGATATAAATCATCTAGCTCTGTTCAACAATAATACATCTAGCTCAGCAAATGCATTTACATCAAGCTGAAAACCTAAAATTAATTTAGGGGGAAAAGGGAAAGATGTGTAGAAACCTTCACGACGAGCTTAGGATCCAAGATTTCATCAAACACACGAGAATCAATGGAGGAGCGAAGCTTGCGAATGGCCAAATCGAGAGCGAGCGAGCGCTGGCGAAGAGAAGAAGATTGCGAGCAGAGAGGGAAGCAAGGGGAAGACAACATCAACGTCGGCGCTTGGGTCTAATTCGATTTCAGATCTCAGATCTGGGAAGCAAGCGAGTGAGATTGCGAGTAGAGAGGGAAGCGAGAGTGCGATTGCGAGCGAATGAAGGCGAGTGCGGGCTCGAGCAGCAGTGGACGGTGATGGGATGCGATGGGAGGCGCTGTCGGAACCACGCGAGTTTGGGCTCGAACAGCCATGGACGGCGATGGGAATGAAAGTGGATGGCGATGGGAGGCGATGGGAGGCGCTAGGAGTGGACGGAGGTGCTGGCTGTGGCTGGTGGTCGGCAGGAGTGCGGGATGGTGTTGCAAGTGCAGTGGCGGTCGGCAGCGGTGCGAGGAAGGACCTCCGGCGGCCATGGGAGAGGGAGATGGAGAGAGACGGATCTGGAATGGCGAGAGGCGGGTTCAATTTTTTTTTTAAATCAAGCCGTGCCCTATGATTAAAATATAAAATTTTACACGTTAAGCGGATTTTACACGTTAAGGAGTTTTTACATTTTAAACCTTCCCTATATATATATATATACACTTTCATATTTTCAAATAATAAATAAAAATAAAGATCCTTTATTTTTCTTTATTTGATAAATAAGTAATAAAATAATAATAAAAAAATACTTACACTTATGGGATATAATAAAATATAACCGATTAACAAAAATACAAGAGTACGGGTAACAAATACTATCAAAGTCCGACTCGGACCGATAACTAGGGGTCGTGTGCACAGGCGCACATGCGCTAGTAGCCTAGCACACAAGCCGAGTGAGGTTCCATTCTAAAACCAATTGGCAATAGAAGGAGTAGCCCATCGACTCATATATATTGAGGGAGATGGTTAGTTGTTTGTTATAGGTTGTTAACAATAGAGTTAGGGGCTTGACCTTGGTTATTTAGTGTGATTAAAGGTGTATATATATGTAGTCTTCGGTAGCTGTTCTAAGTAACAATTGAATACAGAAAATCTTCACCAAGCTCTCTCATTCCCATGGCGGGAAATTGGTGATTTCAGATCTCATTTGATCATTGTAAAGCTCAGCTTTCGATTGATGAACCTTCATATGGTATCAAAGCTCCTCGCGAACTTTTGAGATCGTTTGGAGTTTGATTTGAATCTGAGATGGCAGAGAACGAGATCAACAATGATGGAACTCCCGAATCATCGACGGCGGTTCGCGGTGCTCTGACCTTTGGTGCGAATCAGGCGGATCCGCTGTTCCTCTCAAACTCTGATCACCCTGGCATGGTGCTCGTGTCTACATAGTTCAATGGCAGGAACTTCCACAACTGGACTCGAGCAGTACGTATGGCGCTTGGAGCCAAAATGAAGCTTGGCTTCATTAGCGGAAAAGTGGAGAAACCGAGTGAGGTAGATGAGGACTACCATCGCTGGATGCGCTACGATTTTATGGTCACAAGCTGGATGATCAATTCTATGAGGCCGGATCTAGCCGAACACTTCGTCTATGTCAATTCGGCAAAACAACTCTGGGAGGAGATCCATGAGAGGTTTGCAGAAGCTAATGCACCACTGATTTATCAATTGAAGAATGAGATAAGCGAGATTAAGCAGAAGAATCTTTCGGGTTCTGAATATTTCGGAAAAAGAAAGCCTGGGATGAATTACAAGAGATTGAGCCATTTCCGACTTGCAGATGCGGAGGACTGAAGATGTGTTCATGCACAATTTTAAAGAAGCTGTTGGAGCGTGAAGCAACTACTAAACTGATGCAGTTCCTCATGGGGCTTTCAGACACCTATGAGGGAATTCGAAGCAATATTCTGGCCATGCAACCTCTGTCGTCGGTCAATCGTACGTTTCACATGGTGATGCAGATTGAGCGCCAGAAAGGAATCACTAATGTTAGTTCACAGAGCCACGAGGTGCTTGCTGCAAGGAACTTTGGGAATTCAGGATCTGGCAATAATGTTTGGAAATGATCTTATCAGAAAGGAAATCCTGGTAATTCTGGCAACGGCAAAGGGAATTTGAGCACTGGACATGCTTCTGGATCTGGCAACAATGTTTGGAAAGGATCTGTTCAGAAGAAGGACTTTAAGAAGGCAAAGATGAAGCTGGTTTGCAATTACTGTAAGGAGAGGGGACACATCAAGGACACATGTTTCAAACTGGTAGGTTTTCCGGATTGGTGCAATGGTCCCAAGCGGCCTCAAGAGGACAAAATGGTGGCCAATGTTCAGGAGATAGCTGCTGAAGTGAGTCCTCTGATGGATGGTGAGTCTTCTGGTAATTCTCGCCTTAAAGGCAATGAAATGCGCCTGGTTAATGCTGTTCTTGTTGAAGTCATGAGAGCTATTAAAAGAAAAAGAGCGATGGACTCGGACACTCCTGGTGCATGATCTGTGAATTTCGCAGTTATGGTTTCTAATTCGTCCTTGAAACAATCGGTTGGTCAGAGATCCATGGTGTGGATTGTGGATTCAGGGGCTTCGGATCACATAATGTGTGACAAGGAGATGTTCGATGAACTACATCTTCTTGCCAAGCCTATAGTGATTGGATTCCCTGATGGTTTGACTCAATCTGTTCAGTTTTCTGGAAATGTCAAGATGAACAATCGTATTTCATTGCAAAACATATTGTTCATGCCGAATTTCAAGTATAACTTGATGTCTGTGTCTAAATTGCTTGATGATGAGAACTGTTTGTTTTTTTTTTTCTCGAAATGGGATTGCTAGCTACATGACATTTCAACTAATGAGAAGATAGTTGATGGCATTAGAGAAGGGGGGATATATAAGTTTACTGGCTTCAGTTGCTGTCCGGTGAAGGCTTCATGCATCAAACGAATTACTGATGGTGGTTTATCCCTGGAAATGTTTGCTGCATCCTTCAATAAGAGTAATTCAATAAAGCTGTTACATGCTCGTTTAGGACACGTTTCAATTTCTAAGATGAAACACTTGGTTGGTGCTCATGGAGCAGATTTCAGTTTGTTTGATTGTGAGACTTGTCACTTAGCAAAATTTCACAAATTGCCATTTAAGAGGAGCGTATTCCACTCCTTCCTTGTGTGGTGCTCGTTTTTTTCTCACAATTGTAGATGATCATACTCAATCAACTTGGACCTTTCTCATGAGAGACAAAGGTCAAGTGGGGGGTATTATCAGAAGGTTCTTGCTGTTTGTTCAAACCCAGTTAGGACTTATGGTCAAGAATATCATATCCGACAATGGATCAAAATTTGTGAACAATGCAGTGAACAATATGTTGGATGAGTTTGGGATTTCTGATCAACGATCTTTTCCTTATGTCCTGGAGCAAAATGGTAAAGTAGAGCGAAAGCACATGCATGTTATTGAAACTGTCAGGGCCATTCGCATCAGTGCAGGTTTGCCCATGAAATTTTGGGGAGAGTGTGTTCTTGGGGCTACACACTTGATCAATTTACTACCCTCTTTAGTAAAGGAATGGAAATCCCCCTATGAATTGTTGTTCAAAAGGCAACCAAATTATGAATCACTAAGGGTGATTAGTTGTCTTTGCTTTGCTCACGTGCCCAAGGTTCATCGACCTAAATTTGAGGCATCAGGGAGACGATGCTTGTTCATAGGTTATCCTCCTGGTATGAAGGCCTATAAGCTATATGATTTGGAAACTCATAGAATCTTTGTGAGCAGAGATGTAGTATTCAGGGAAGAGGTTTTCCCTTTTAAAGTGGATCATTTGGGTACAGAGGTTCCTGCTTCTCCTAGGCTCCCTAGAGTGTTGTTTGGTGAGGATGATGGCTTAGCTAATCTCAGAACTGTTGGGGATCAAGTGGCTATTTCTCCTGACATACATGGAGAATAATTGGACGGGGTTCAAGTTGCTGACATTGATTCAGGTGATTCTGGGATTGGAGTTCCGGATCAGGGTGTTCAGCATTTAGATTCTTATTCACAAGGCTCAGTTGACAGGTCTCAGTCACCTGCTTCTACTTTGCCTCGGGCTGCTAGGAGAATCAGAAGACCTGCTCGATTACAGGATTTTGTGTGTCACAACCTTCCTACTCGAGTTGTGACTTGTGTCAATGATCCCTCAAACTCGACCGATGATTCATTGTTGAGTGCTTTTTCTGTGATTCATCCACAAGATTTGTCTATCTACTCCCCAGATTACATTAGTTATTTGTTCAATGTTCTGACAGTTGTTGAGCCCACTTCATATGCTCAAGCACAAAAGGTTCATGAGTGGAGAGTAGATATGGGTCAGGAATTGGATGCATTAGAAAAGAACAATACATGGACTATTACTTCTCTTCCTTGTGGAAAGCGAGCTACCGGATGTAAATGGGTCTTCAAGATAAAGTTTCGCCCAGATGGTCATATTCAAAGGTATAAGGCACACTTGGTTGCTAAGGGATTCAATCAAGTTAAGGATAGAGACTACAAAGAAACATTCTCTCCTGTTGCAAAGTTTGCAACAGTCCAAATTCTTTTAGCCATAGCTTTAGTCAAATAGTGGGATTTACATCAATTGGATGTGAATAACATCTTTCTCCATGGTTATTTGGATGAACAGGTGTTTATGTCACCTCCTCCAGGTTATGATAAGGTGGAAGGCAACCAGGTTTGTCGACTCAATCGGTCGATTTATGGCCTTAAACAAGCGAGTAGGCAGTGTAATGTAGAGCTTACTAAGCACCTGTCCAGTTCTCAGAGTGCTTCATTCACCATTGCTTTGGTATACGTCGACGATATGCTTTTGACTGGGAATGATGAGCAGTTCATCAACCACGTCAAGCAATCCCTGAATGGCGCCTTTACCATGAAAGATTTGGGCAAGGCTCGGTATTTTTTAGGGATGGAGATTTCAAGGTCTGCAGATGGTATTTTGTTGAACCAGAGAAAGTATATTGCGGATCTTTTGTCCAATGCTTCAATGATGAACTGCAAACCTGCTAAGTTTCCTATGCAACGCAACCTTCACTTGAGTGTCCATGAAGGTGAGTTACTGGGTGATCTTGAGTCCTACAGGCGCCTGGTTGGGAGGTGTTATTGCCTATACGGTGCAACAATTAACACAGTTTATGTCGGCTCCCAGAGCTCCCCATCTTTAGGCAACTCTATTTCTTTTACGGTATCTCAAGGGTACAGTTCACACTTCATTGTTCTATCCGAGTAATAGCTCTTTGAATCTCAGGGCCTATTCAGATGCTGATTGGGGGTCCTGTCGTGACACCAGCCGATCTCTCACAGGGTATTGTTTATTCCTTGGTGATTGTTTAGTTTCTTGGAAGACAAAGAAGTAGAAAATTATTTCCAAATCCTCCATAGAAAGTGAGTATAGAAGTATGTCTCAGACCGGGAGTGAGGTGGTTTGGGTTACTGGTGTACTACAGGATTTGAGAATTTCTTTGTCTCTTCCTGTTCCCTTGATGTGTGACAATAAGTCGGCTCTCCAGCTAGCCATCAATCCTGTTTTTCATGAGCGAACGAAACACCTTCGGGTGGATTGCCATTTCATCCGTGATTTGGTCATGGAAGGTCTCATTTCCACAATTTTTGTGCCCACTCATCTACAGATAGCTTATGTTTTCACAAAGGCCTTAGGTGCCCACCTTGAGGGGGGATATTGAGGGAGATGGTTAGTTGTTTGTTAGAGGTTGTTACAACCTTGGTTAACAATAGAGTTAGGGGCTTGACCTTGGTTAGTTAGTGTGATTAAAGGTGTATATATGCAGTCTTCGGTAGCTGTTCTAAGTAACAATTGAATACAGAAAATCTTCACAAAACTCTCTCATTCCCATGGCGGGAAATTAGTGGAGTGGATTGCCATTTCATCCGTGATTTGGTCATGGAAGGTCTCATTTCCACAGTTTTTGTGCCCACTCATCTATAGATAGCTGATGTTTTCACAAAGGCCCGATAGCTGATGTTTTCACAAAGGCCTTAGGTGCCCACCTTGAGAGGGGATATTGAGGGAGATGGTTAGTTATTTGTAAGAGGTTGTTACAACCTTGGTTAACAATAGAGTTAGGGGCTTGACCTTGGTTGTATTCAACTGTTCTAAGTAACAATTGAATACAGAAAATCTTCACAAAAATCTCTCATTCCCATGGCGGGAAATTGGTGATTTCAGATCTCATTTGATCACTGTGAAGCTCAACTTTTGATTAAAGGTGTATATATGCAGTCTTCGGTAGCTGTTCTAAGTAACAATTGAATACAGAAAATCTTCACAAAACTCTCTCATTCCCATGGCGGGAAATTAGTGGAGTGGATTGCCATTTCATCCGTGATTTGGTCATGGAAGGTCTCATTTCCACAGTTTTTGTGCCCACTCATCTATAGATAGCTGATGTTTTCACAAAGGCCTTAGGTGCCCACCTTGAGAGGGGATATTGAGGGAGATGGTTAGTTATTTGTAAGAGGTTGTTACAACCTTGATTAACAATAGAGTTAGGGGCTTGACCTTGGTTGTATTCAACTGTTCTAAGTAACAATTGAATAAAGAAAATCTTCACAAAAATCTCTCATTCCCATGGCGGGAAATTGGTGATTTCAGATCTCATTTGATCACTGTGAAGCTCAACTTTTGATTGCTGAACTTTCATAATATACTAGGGCTTGATATGTTCAACTTTCCGACGTGGGACACTTTGGTCTCATTCACATCTCTAACAAATACTAGTAGAACAAGAAGATTGTAACAGATAGTTGTGGCTCCCTTTTCTTGGCTCAAATACTACAGGCCGGCATAGACCTCTTACATGTTCTTACATTACACAAAGTAGCCCAGAAGCTCCTTATTGAACACTTAAATGTTTATAGTATCAATACATTGTATCAATTATATAAATACATTGTGAGAGCTTCTTTAAACTGATCTCAAAACTATCCGCCATTATTTAGTGCTTGAGTCGCCGTGCCTCTCATGGAGGTGGGTAACTTCCACCCGGGTATCCGTATCCTGGAGCACTTCCACCCGGCGAGGATCCATATCCCGGACCTGGATATCCATATGATTGTTGCACTGTAACAAGAAAATAAAGAACATTAGATGTATATATACAATAATTAACTTAGTATAATTAAGCGAATTAATCAATCTTAAATGTATATAAATACACGCGGATTTCGTCCGCATACGTGCCACCCCTTGCGCGTGTGTGCAGGTGTGTTCACATCCAGGATGTGCTTGCGGGTGCCCCCAGTTAGCCGATAAGATATGAGGAGTTCGATCATCTATGACGACAATCTATGCGAGTTTGATAATTACTTACAAAGCTTGCGCAGAGTAGTGAAGCGAGGACGAGCAGCAGCAGCCTCCATTGATATCGACAAGAAGATTAAGCCTATGAAGATTGCTATATAGATGAGCTTAGATGTGCTAACCACCTTCATCTTCATGTAAGTTTAATTAGCTCTATTGCCTTTGTGTGATGAATTGAGTGCATATATATATATATATGATCGAGCTCATGAAGAATAGTCAAAAATCAAATTCCCTATGAACCAGGGAAGTCATAAATATAATTCTTAAAACCACATGAATTAAAAATCAAATTCCCTTGATCGAAAAACTTGTTTAAAAGTAGCTTAAAAAAATCTAACGTGATTAATGGCTTGGATCAGCTCTTGTATTCCTTGTTGATAGAGGAGACTGGAGAGTCGTCCAACTGTCTGATCGGTGTTTCCCTAACGCACTACTTTCTTGACTTGTGGGATCCCAAGGTGTCATTGTCCATATATGTATCTCAATTGGAAATTGGCTAATTGAGTTATTTTGATATTGAAAAAGTTGGAGATTGCATACTGATAACTCCACTCCCTTGATAAAAATCGGAATAAGTTTCAAAGGCCTTGACAGTCTGTTTGTGTCAAAGGTCTTGAAACTTTAACAGTGTTGATGAAACACAAAACCTGTTCTATATGATATTACGTTCGAATATTATTTTATGTTATTATATGCTTCCATTATATTATTATATATACACTAACCTTTCAGGAAGTATTTTCGAATATTATTTCCTTCCTTATGTTTGAAATTGAGAAGATTCAAATCGGAAGATCATGGCTTTCGAAGTTTCCAAAGATAGAAGATTGCGCTCAAGCCATGATCCTCTCTTAGCCGTTGGTGAAGATCCTTAGGCATCGATTTGTTTCAATATAAAGAAAAGGAAGAAGAAGACAACGATACATCTGTGGAACACAAGCTTTCATACACTCAAGCCTTCAAGCGAGATCTGTCTTCTTCGTGTGCTCTCTGCTAGTCCTTAAGAGTCTGTTATTTCATTTCAAAGCATTTGAGAGTTACACAGTGAGCTTATAGGATATATTCTGTTATAGTGTTATACTCGAGAGTTTGTAACTCAGGAAGTGAACACTAGGCGATTGATTCACTAAGTGTAAGAGGATTGTACTAGATAGCATAGAGAGGTGGGGCTCTTCTAGATTGGTCTAGGACTCCAAGGGAACGTGAGTTGACTAGATTGCAATTGTATAGGAAAGAGGCTTCTCGGGGAGCTACTAGGATCCTAAGTCTCGTGAATCAATAAAAGCCGATTAAATCCTAGGGTTGTGGAAGAACCCTAGGCGGGGACGTAGGCCAAGTTCGTGCCGAACCTCGTAAACAATTCATCGAGTCCTTTATTTACTGCTTTACCTTATTTCCGCACTTGGTTTGATTGTTTAACTTTGTGATTCGGGTTTTCAGAGAAAAGACTAAGTCTAATCTCAAAGGGTTTTGCACGAGCTTCAAAAGTCTTGAGACTATCTGCGAAAAACCGACATACTCTATTCAACCCCCCTTCTAGAGTATTTCTATATTACTTTGTTTTACATTATCGAACCTTCAAATACAAATTATAATAGGGGACGTGTCACTTGTTGAGAGATGTGAATGAGACCAAAAAGAGTCTTACATCGAAAGTGAAACATAACGAGCCTTAGTATATGAGTCGGTGAGCTACTTCTTCTATTGTTAATTGGTTTTAGTTAGACACCTCATTAGGCTTGTGTGCTAGGCACTCGAGCACATGACCTCCAGTAATTGGTCCGAGTCTATGATTCCCAAGCGTCCTCGGCTTTACAGATCGAAGGCCAAGTACGGGGTAAGCAATCAAAGATCGCTACAAGAAAGTAAAACAAGCAATCAACACGCGGTTTTACGTGGTTTGGCCGGAGCCTACGTCCACAGAGCTTCAGCAACATCGGCTTGAGATCTCAATATACTAATCAAATAGCAAGGTTATAGAACAGGTTGCCCTAGATCTAGACGAAGGCAAACAAAGACGGAAACACACAATACAAGACAAGTATGCACGAGAGAAGCAAGAACAAAGCAAGTATAGGAAGAGGATACCCTAGATCTGAAGAACAGAGTAAGATCTTCGTCGGATTCGACCAGAGAAGGGAAACTTTGCCTGAACAAAGAGAAAAGAACCTTCGCCGTCTTCCTAGGACCAAGATCTAGAGTCTCAGACGAGATTCACTCTAGATCGGACCACCGTGAGCTTCGTCGGAGCCGGGTTGGAGGAAACCCTATCTTTCTCTCTCCGTCCCCCCCCCCCTCTCTCTCTCTCTCTCTCTCTCTCTCTCTCTCTCTCAAGGTTTGGTTTACCTGATGAGTCAATCAAGGCCAGGTTCACACGATTTACAAAAATCACCAACAACCTTGACTCTCTCGGCAAGAGCTTTACAAACGTTGAGAAAGTAAGGAAGATATTGAGGTGTCTCCCAAAAGAAAAGTGGGGTCCTAAAGTAACAACCATAGAGGAAGCCCAAGACCTCACTACTCTGCCCCTTGATGACCTGCTTGGGAAACTGATCACGCATGAGATGATCCTTAATGAAGATGATGGAGAACTTCCAGCAAGCACTAAGAACTTGACGCTCAAGTCTAAGAAGGATGACCCCAAAGATGGATCTGATTCCGAAGATGAGGATGACGATGAGGATGATCCTTTTGCTCTTATCACAAGAGGCCTTGCTCGAATCCTCAAAATGAAGAAACAATTCAACAACAAGGATGGATCAGAGTCTTCTAAATTTCGAGGTAAGCCTCAATAAAACAAATATGATAAGAAGACTAAACCTTTGTCTTATTTTGAATGTGGTGAAACAGATCATCTTGTGAAAGATTGCCCTCAAAAGACGAAGAGCCAGTCCAAGAAGGGTGATAAATGGAAAAAGAAAGCCATGGTGGCAATTTGGAGTGATTCTGACTCTGACTCCGATGATGAGAAAGCCAATGTTTGTCTTATGGCCTCAAAAGATGAATCCCACGATGAGAAGCTTGAGGTAACTATAAGAGAACTTATGGCAAGTCCAAAAGAGGTATTATCGGAATTCTTTTCTAATATGATTGCCAATGAAGAGAAACTTGTTGCGCAGACTAACACTCTTATTAAGAGAATTGTGGACCAGGAAAGAACTATTGAGGATCTGTCTATGAGGGTCAAAAGTCTTGAAGCTTCTTATTCAGGTCTTGACATTAAAGTCATGACTCTTGACTAAGAGAAATCTGAACTCAAGCAAGATCTCTCCTCTCTAAGAAGTGAACATCATGACTTAGAGAACGAGAAGATCTCCCTGAATAATAAGATTCTAGACCAACAGACAGCCCTCATAAGTTTTACCAAATCCAAAGGCACTCTCGATAAGATGTTGGGTGAGCAACAAAGCTCTCTCAACAAAAGTGGTATTGGTTACAATCCGAAGTTTTTAAAGAAGCAACACATTACCACTTTTGTAAAGGCAAAAGGAAGCAGAACCTCTCCTATATGTCACCATTGTGCTAGAAAGGGACATGTAAAAGAGACCTGCCCTTATAGAAGAAAGGATCCATATATCATTCGCAATACATTTCCTATTCATTTGAGAAAAGAACGGATAACACAAGTTTGGGTCCCAAAAGGCACTATTTTACCAAATATGGTTTATCCCAATAATGGATCCAAATTTATTTATTGGTCTAGCCACAAAGGTTGATATTTGTTTTGCAGGAGATCACCAAGGTGAAGGAGCACAAATGGATTATTGATAGTGGATGCTCGAGGCATATGAGTGGGAAGAGTTCTCTCTTTCATGATCTAAAGGAGCAATCCACAGGAACAATCACTCTTGGTGACAAAGGAAAATGTGACATCGTTGGTATTGGTAGCGTTGGGAGTGATTCCAACCATAGTATTAAAAATGTCTATCTTGTGAATGGTTTAAAGTATAATTTGCTTAGTGTTTCTCAATTATGTGATAGTGGCAACAATGTCAGATTTAACAAGAAAAGATGTCTAGTGTGCAGAGAAGATACAAGTGAAGTTATACTGACTGCATATCGTTACAACAGTATATACGCTATAAATGCTGATCAAGTGGCACACGGAAGCTTAACCTGTCTAAAGGCTTTGACGGATGATCCAAAGCTATGGCACAGGAGACTCGGTCACGTGAGTCCACATACACTATAGAAGCTTGTGTCCAAAGGGCTTGTAAAAGGGCTACCTGAGATGGACTTCAAAGGTATTGATATGTGCAATGCGTGCACACGAGGTAAACAAACACGTAGCTCTTTCAAACCCAAAAAGGTTGTAAGTTCTTCTAGACCCCTTGAACTTTTACATATGGATTTATGTGGTCCTATGCGAGTCAAATCTCCCAATGGTAAAAAGTACATGCTTGTTGTTGTGGATGATTTTTCTAGATATACTTGGGTTGCTTTTTTAAAAGAAAAATCAGAGGCCTTATTTGAGTTTTCAAAACTTTGTAAGGAGTTGCAAACTTTAAGAAACGAGCCCATAGTATCAATTCGGAGTGATCATGGTAGGGAGTTTGATCAACTTGAGTTTGATTTGTTTTGTGCTAAATATGGCATCTCCTATAACTTTTCTGCTCCTAGGACACATCAACAAAACGGGTTTGAGGAACGAAAGAACCGCACCTTAGAGGATATGGCCAGGACTATGCTTTTAGAAAATGCATTACCTAAAACCTATTGGGCTGAAGCTGTTAACACAACTAACTATATTTTGAATCATTGTCTTATTCGTTCCATCTTAAAGAAAACTCCTTATGAACTTTTCAAAGGCCGCAAAACACTTATATCTTATTTTAAACCCTTTGGTTGTACTTGTTTTGTTCATAACAATGGAAAAGATAACCTTGGGAAATTTGATGGGCGTAGTGATGAAGGTATATTTCTTGGCTACTCCATAAGTAGCAAAGCTTATAGAATCTTCAATAAAAGGACCCAGTTAGTTGAAGAAAGTATACATGTTATATTTGATGAATGCAATGACGGTTCTTTGAGTGAAAGTGTTGCAGATATAGATCTTAACATCCATGCAGAGAACGAGGAAGGTGATGATGCTACCAAGAACACAGAGAAGAGGAACATGCAAGAACAAATTCTCAACACTGAAGAATTGGCCCAAGGTGTTGAAGATTCGTCAAAAGCCCTTGGTGTCCAATCCGACAGTGTTGAAACGTTAGAAACTGCTGAAACTGAACCGAACAGGACCACGAAGTCAGATGTACCACAAATCAATCCTGCTGGTGTGACGAATCAAGGAGCCGAGATCAGCAAAAGGAGATTCAAATACTCCTCATCACACTCATTAAAGGATATCATTTCTGACCCTACATCTAGTGTTCAAACTCGTTCTAAACTTAAAGATCTTTGTGCTTTTCACGCGTTTGTTTCTCTTATTGAACCCAAGAACGTAGATGAGACCCTTCAAGAGCCAGATTGGATCATTGCTATGCAAAGTGAGCTTAACGAATTTGAAAGGAACAAAGTCTGGACCTCGAAGCCTAGGCCAAAGCATCAATCAGTCATTGGCACACGATGGGTTTTTCGAAACAAGCTAGATGAGAATGGTAAAATTGTGAGGAACAAGGCAAGGCTTGTTGCTCAAGGCTACAATCAAGAGGAAGGTATTGACTACGAGGAGACCTTTGCTCCCGTAGCCAGGCTTGAAGCCATTCGCATATTATTAGCATTTCCATCTTTTATGAGCATAAAGTTATATCAAATGGATGTCAAGTGTGCTTTTCTTAATGGTTTCTTAGAGGAAGAAGTTTATGTGGCTCAAACCCCAGATTTTGAAAGTTCGGAATTTCCTAATCATGTTTATAAACTTGGCAAAGCGCTTTATGGTTTGAAACAAGCCCCAAGAGCTTGGTATGAGCGCTTGTCAAAATATCTTTTAGAAAATGAGTTTAAAAGGGGGTTGATCGACAAGACTCTTTTTATCAAGACCAAAAGAAAGGACATTTTGGTTATTCAAATTTATGATGATGATATATTATTTGGTGCTACTAACACATCTTTGTGCAAGGAATTTTATGATATCTTGCAGCGAATTTGAGATGAGCTTGATGGGTGAACTCAACTTCTTTTTAGGATTACAAGTTCATCAATCCAAGAAAGGGATCTTTGTCAACCAAAGCAAGTACACTAAGGATCTCTTGAAGAAATTCAAGATGGATCAATCCAAAGCAGCCAAGACACCCATGAGCTCAACATTATCTCTAGATCAAGACAAGACTGGGAAGAGTGTCAATCAAAAGGAGTATCGAGGAATGATTGGATCTTTACTATATCTTACAGCTAGTAGACCTGACATCATGTTTAGTGTTTGCATGTGTGCTAGGTTTCAAGCTGATCCTATAGAATCTCACCTCGTGGCTGTGAAGAGGATCTTTCGATATCTTAATGGCACTAAGGAGCTTGGACTATGGTACCCAAAGCAAAAGGATTTCACATTAATCGGGTATTCTGATGCAGATTTTGCAGGCTATAAGGTGGATAGGAAGAGCACATCAGGATGTTGCCAATTCTTAGGAGCATCCTTGATCAGTTGACACTCAAAGAAACAAAACTCAGTCGCTCTATCCACTGCAGAAGCCGAATACATAGCATATGGAGCTTGTTGCTCCCAAATCCTTTGGATAGCTCAACAAATGAGAGATCTTGGCATCAACCTCAGAGGTATTCCCATTAAGTGTGATAATACAAGTGCCATATCAATCATGAAGAATCCTGTTCAGCATTCAAGGACAAAACATATTGATGTAAGACATCATTTCATTAGAGACCATGTCGAAAAAGGTGATGTGTCCATTTCTTTTATTTCAACTGATTATCAATGGGCTGACATTTTTACTAAGCATCTGGCAGAGGACAGGTTCACCTTCATTAGACGAGAGATTGGGATGCTTAACAAGGATGCACTTTCGTAGGGGGAGCTTCCCCTTTACGAAAGATAAATTCTACTCAGTGTCAAGACCCTTGAGTTTTATGTCAAGGTTTGTGAACTGAATGGTAGAAAACAGATATCGGATCGTATATATTTGGTTAATATCTTTTTAGATATTTGATCAAGTATTATTTTCATCGGATTTCGAAATAATTTATTTTTGTCACATATTTTATCCGTTGAGATATTTTTGGAACAAAATATTTTCGGTTATTTCCCTCCTATTCTAAAATGGTTAAGAGAAGATTTGAATTTTGAATTGAAATATTTTTCAAATTGGCAATGTTATCATTACCTACATTGGAACCCTAAAACCCGTCCCATCACTCAAATCTCTCCGATTTAAAACCTAAACCCCACTCGATTACCTCATAACCTCCGAACTACCCAAACTCTTCCAATTCTCTTTCTTCAACCTCTCAAACTATCCTGAAACCCTAGCCAATTACCTCTATGGCTCCCAAATCAAAGAAAGCTTCCACACCCAAAAGACTTGGCGCCACCCCCAAGGGACGTCAGGTCACTCCTACTTCCCCTACACTAGAACCCACTCCTCAAGCTATCGTTCCTGCTGTTGTCCAGAGCACCATCGCTGAGAGCACAACTACAGTAACCAAGGGCTCTAAAAAACGCTCAGCTAAGAAGCCTCTCAGTGCAAAGCAGAAAGGGAAAAAGAAAATCATCGCTGAGGAGGTGGATGATGATGAGGAAGAGGAGGATCTCGATGCTATTCTGGAACGGGATGCCGCCAAGGAAGCTGAAGAAGAAGCTTTAAGGAAGAAAAAGGCCGAGGAAGAGGCCGAGCTTGCTAGGAAATTGGTCGAGGAGGAGGCCGAGAGAATTCGGAAAGAGGCTGAGAAGGAAGTTCCCACCGAGGAGGAACCAGAGGAAGAAGAAGAGGAGGATGATGAGACCGGTGATGACGAGAATGCAGAAGGAGACAACGATGAGGGGTCCGCTGAGGACTCGGGGTCTGAGGACGAGGAGGAAGAGGAGCCAGAACCTGTTGCCTCTCCTTCTTATTCTCCTCCTCCCCCGTCTCCAAAGAAGTGGAAAGCCCCAACAGCTGTCAAGCCTCCATCTCCAAAGCATACCAGGAAGGGTACCCTCAGAGGCTTTGAGGCGCCTGCCAAGAGGATTGCTCCAACACTTGCTCGCAGGAAGAATGCTGATCCACCCGCCTACATCCAGGTAAACCAATCCTTACCCTTTTCATGGTTTGAAAATGCTGAAACGGCTGGAAAGTGGGTAGATGAGTTTCGAACTCGTAGGATCTGCTGTTCTGATTTTTTGGATATTGCGTTCTTTGAAGCTTTGAATTTACCATGCATTGCTCTTCTTAAAACATCCCCAGCCTGGACCCTACTCAACCTTGAATCTATCTAGTATCCCCAACTTACCCGCCTGTTCTACATAAACCTAAAAGCCAAAAAACAATGTCGACGGTTGGTCTTTGGAATCCATCGTCAAAGGGGTTAGAATCTCTTTCAACTCCATTGACTTTGCTGATTTCCTTGGCCTACCTAGACCTTGTCCACCCTCTCCCGAGAACCCCACAAAAGAACAGTGCCTAGCCCTTGCCCGATCCAAATATCTCCTACCCGAAGCATCTAACAGCACTTCAAAGCAGCTTACCCACTCATCCCTTACCCTAGAGGCAAAGATTATTTTTAACATCATTGTGCGTTGCCTCTTACCCCGTCTTAACTCTGGCTCGCTCCTTATCGATAATGCTTAATGCCATGGTCCTTCTTTACCAAATCCTAAATGGCATTGACCTTGATCTGGCCAACACTATCCTTGGATCCATGGCTCATGCTAGAAAAGCCAGAAAAGGAACTCCCCTCCCCTTTGCCACCCTTTTGATCCATATCTTCAAAGCTTCTGGAATCAATTTCAAAAATGAAGAAAGACAACGTCATATGGGGAAGTTCGACTCCAAGAGCCTTGAAAAGATTAGCATCACTCGGTCCCCCCAAGGGACTTGGAGTCTTGCCTCTCCTTCAAAAGCTCTTCCCACTGCCTCAGCCGTTGATGAACGCATGGACAACCCGGAGTTGGGCTTTGAGGAAGTTCGCCTGGATTTCAAGGAGCTGCACAAGGAGTTTATGACGGAGATGAGCGGGATAACCAAGCTGTTGCAAGGTCTGTGGTCGCGGCTCACTGATGATGTTCCGCACGATGAAGCTTAGCCTTACCATACCCTACCCTAACACCAATTCTGAAACATTGCTAGTTTTTGGAAACTGTTTCAAAACTTTTGGTGACTGTTTTACCTCCTCCCTTTGTTGAAAGACAAAAAGGGGGAGATGACCTGTGGTGGTCGTAGACTTTTTAAAACTGTTGTGATTTAAAGGTCTTGGAAGACCTTGGTTTTTTTTTTCAGTTGGATGGTTTTCATGCTTTAAAATTTTGATCCAACATTTGTCTAACCCATGTAGGTACTTAGTCCGATTTTACTTATATTATATATGCTTGACTAAGTTGCAGGGATGCATAGGTTTTGTCTTTCATCAAGGGGGAGATTGATAACTCCACTCCCTTAATGAAAATCGGAATAAGTTTCAAAGGCCTTGACAGTCTATTTGTGTCAAAGATCTTGAACCTTTAACAGTGTTGATGAAACACAAAATCTGTTCTATATGATATTATGTTCGCATATTATTTTATGTTATTATATGCTTCCATTATATTATTATATATACACTAACCTTTCAGGAAGTATTTTCGAATATTATTTCCTTCCTTATGTTTGAAATTGAGAAGATTCAAATCGGAAGATCATGGGCTCCGATGTTTCCAAAGTTAGAAGATTGCGCTCAAGCCATGATCCTCTCTTAGCCGTTGGTGAAGATCCTTAGTATATGAGTCGGTGAGCTAGTTCTTCTATTGTTAATTGGTTTTAGAATGAAACCTCATTAGGCTTGTGTGATAGGCTATTAGTGCATGTGCACTCGAGCACATGACCTCCAGTAACTGGTCCGAGTCTATGATTTCCAAGCGTCCTCGGCTTTACAGATCGAAAGCCAAGTACGGGGTAAGCAATCAGAGATCGCTACAAGAAAGTAAAACAAGCAATCAACACACGGTTTTACGTGGTTTGGCCGGAGCCTACGTCCACCGAGCTTCAGCAAGATCGGCTTGAGATCTCAATCCACTAATCAAATAGCAAGGTTACAGAACAGGTTGCCCTAGATCTAGACTAAGGCAAACAAAGACGGAAACACACAATACAAGACAAGTATGCACGAGAGAAGCAAGAACAAAGCAAGTATAGGAAGAGGATACCCTAGATCTGAAGGACAGAGTCAGATCTTCGTCGGATTCGATGAGAGAAGGGAAACTTCGCCTGAACAAAGAGCAAAGAACCTTCGCCGTCTTCCTAGGACCAAGATCTAGAGTCTCAGACGAGATTCACTCTAGATCGGACCACCGTGAGCTTCGTCGGAGCCGGGTTGGAGGAAACCCTATCTTTCTCTCTCCGTCCCCTTCTCTCTCTCTCTCTCTCTCTCTCTCTCTCTCTCTCTCTCTCTCTCTCTCTCTCTCTCTCTCTCTTAGGGTTTGGTTTACCTAGGTCCAGCTTCGCTTATATAGGGGAGCTCTAAACGAAACGCTGCGTTGTAATCATGAGGAGTGGATCCAGAAGCTGGAAGCTCTCAAAAAATTGTAATGTCTATTCTAATCTTAAGCATAAGTATTTAAACCTACACTTCTAACACATGCCCTCCTAATCGAAGCATTAGACCTACTAAAACCTGTCTATATCATAGTGGATTAAAACACTCAAGAGATCCAGTATCATCATTAGCTCAAGTTACCTATGAGATAAGGCGGTTCTCCAAGATGGAGAAAATCCCTGCAAAACTCAAATTTATTAGCAGGAACTACCGTTGTCCCGAAGTCAGTTGGATTGATGTCACCTTTTATTTTATTCACATCTAGTTCTGTAGTAGTAATCATGTTACGAATGAAATGAAAACGAACATCAGTATGCTTAGTCCGCTCATGGTACATGGGATCTTTGCACAAGTATAGTGCGTTTTGGCTATCCGTATATATGGATTACGAGTTTAAATGGCTTTCTGAGGATTTCTTTTAGAATTCTTTTGAGCCATATAGCCTCTTTGGCAGCTTCAGTGGCCGCCATATACTTAGCTTCAGTTGAAGATAAAGCAACAACTGATTGTTGCTGAGATTTCCATGACACACAGTTTCATGCAGGCAATAATGCAAACATAGATTGTTAGTACCAACAATATAACGAAGCAAGTATTTCATAGCAGTACAATGGTCAGAACCAGGATTGGACATGAAACGACGAAGAACAGACATGGCAAAAGCAAGGTCTGGACGGGTGCACAAGATAGCATACATCACCGATCCTACAACAGCATCGTAGGGGACCCTAGCAATTTCTTTTATATCTTCAGGTTTGGAGGGACAACTTTGCTTGGTAAGCTCTAGATGTCCTCCTAAGGGTATGGATCTAGGTTTAGAGGAAGGCATATGAAACATTTCTAGAACCTTAAGAACATAGTCATCTTGAGATAACCACATTTTCTTATTAGGTCGATCTCTAATGATAGTAACAACAAGGATTTTCTTGGCTTTCCCTAAATCTTTCATGTCAAAGTATCTCTTTAAGTCTTTTTTTCACAGTGCTAATAGGAATCATAGAGTTGCACACAAGCAAGATATCATCCACGTATAAAAGCACATAGATCATAGACCGTTTAGAAATATTTTTGAAGTAAAGACATGAATCATAACTGCTTCTTATGAAACCTAATTTCTTAATCACAACATCAAATTTAACATTCCATTGCCTAGGGGACTGCTTGAGTCCATATATGGATATTTTAAGATGGCAAACATGATCGGGATATTTGGGGTTTACAAACCCATTAGGTTGTCTCATTTAGATGGTTTCATCAGAGACCCGTGCAAGAATGCAGTTTTTACATCCATTTGCTCAAGTTCCCAATCAAACACAGCACAAATAGCAAACATTAATCTCATAGTTTTGTACTTAACAACAGGAGAGAAAATGTCATTATAATCTATGCCTTCTCTTTGGGAAAACCCTTTAGCAACAAGTCGGGCTTTAAACCTAGGAGGCTCTCTAGGGCTTAGACCTTCTTTTAGCTTAAAGACCCATTTAGAGTCAATGAGTCGGGTTTTAGAAGGCCTTGGAACCAATGTCCATGTTTTGTTTGTGTACATTGATTCCATTTATTCCTTCATTGCAGCTAGCCAGTCTTTGGCATAACCGCTCTTAATGGCAGATTCATATGAGCTTGGAGTGGAAGGATGCCTAACATTATCAACAGTTAAGAATGCATATTCCACAATATATGAAGTGTACTTCCTATTAGGTGTGACAATTCTAGGCTCTCTATCCCTAGTCAACTAATAGTCATGTAGTGTAGGTAATGCATGAATAGGGGTGTGCATCGGTCTATAATCGAGCCGAACCGGGCCGAACCGAACCGAAACCGAAAATCTCAAATTCTCAAACCGAAAGCCGAACCGAATGCATTAGGTTCGGTTATTTGCCGGTTCGGTTTGTGTTCGGTTCGGTTTTAACATAATTAAACCGAATTTTCATAAAAAAAAAAATTAAGTATACAAATATATATAAAATATAGTATATATACACATTCCAAAATATGTGTATATATTACAAAATATGTGTATATATTCCAAAATACTTTAAAGTATACAAAATTTAAAATTTTAACAAATGCAGTATATATACATATACAATTTATTATACATACACATGCAAATCTAGTGTATATATGTGTATTTAAATATAATGTATGTATACACATTATGTAGCCACATTATGCAAATACAATAAGTATGTGTGTATATATAAAATATTCAAACACACACACACACACACACACACACACACACACACACACACACACACACACACACACACATATATAATATTTATGTAGTGTATAAAAAAATTGGGTTTAACACAAACCGAACCGAAACCGAACACAAACCGAACCGAAACCGAAAAATGAAAATTCTCGAACCGAAAGCCGAACCGAAAAACTTCGGTTCGGTTTGGTTTGTGTTGGTTCGGCCCAAAAATTCGGTTTGGACCGAATCATGCACACCCCTATGCAGGAACATTAGAAACATGCAAATCAGAAGGGGATGCGGAGAAAGCAGAGGACTCCTTTTGGGAGTCATTAGAACGTCCATTTACATCACTAGAAATAGGAGAGACTGGAGGAGAAGTAAGAGGAGAAACATCCTTAAGAGAAGCTGGAGATTGATCTTCCTTAGAATCTACAGGTGCCTCGTCCTTAGTTTCTTCTTTAGAATCTTTTTCTTCTCCTTTGTGTCCCCCCTACAGTGTGGAAGGTGGAGCTTTCTTAGCTGATGTTGTAATTATTCCAGTGTCGTGCTCAGAATCATCACCATCAGAGGAATCATCATCATCAAGGATCAACTCTTTAGTCTGCTCAATGGTACCTGTCAGCTCAGGATAAGTTGTTAGTTCAAATTTTAGAGGAAAAATATCTTCATTAAATCTAACACATCTTGTTGTTATAACTTTGTATGGGCCAGGTTGCAAGAGGAGCACCCTATAGCCCTTAACTCCATCAGGATAACCCAACAATAGTCATTTCAAGGCCCTTGGTTGGAGCTTTCCCTCACTCACATGAGGGTAAGCTGCACAACCAAAAGGCTTCAAATAAGCTAAGCTGGGTTGTTTTCCTGTCCATTTGTATTGGGGAGTCTCAAAGTCTATAACACTAGAAGGAGACCTGTTTACAAGATATGCAGCAGTTAACACAGCTTCACCCCATAAAGAATTTTTAAGACTAGGACTAATCAACATGCATCTAACTTTTTCCAGTAAAGTTCTATTCATCCTTTCAACTGTACCATTTTGTTTTGGAGTACCTGGAAATGTCAAGTGTCTTTTAATCCCATGTGATTGACAATACTCATTAAATTATGTATTACAAAACTCTAAACCATTTTCAGTTTTGAAGCATTTAAGTTTGTGGTTAGACTGACTTTCCACCATTACCTTCCACCTCTTGAAGGCATCAAAGGCATGATCCTTTGATTTCAGAAGACTTACCCAAAATTTCCTTGAGAACTGGTCAATGAAGCTAATAAAATACCTTATACCTCCTACAGGGGGGATTGGTGAGGGTCCCCATAGGTCAGAATGCACATATTCTAGAGGATTATCAACAATATAAGTTGAAACAGGAAATTTAAGCTTGGCAGATTTTCCCAAAACACAATGCTCACAGAATTTAATGTCAACATGTTTCTTAGACAATAATCCAGATTTATGCATTTTTTTTAATCCTTTGTTGCCTATGTGACCAAGCATGTTGTGCCAATTTTTAGTTTCATGGAGAGTCATGGAATTAGTGCAAGCAGTAACATTGAGCTCAGGCATAGAGGAAAACATATGATATAACATTTTCTTCCTAACAACTTTGACAATCACTTTACCATTCCTAGATATTGTTCTACTGCCATCAACAGAAGTAACATCACATCCTATTTCCTCTAATACAGATTCAAACATGAGACTTCTCCTTAAACTTGGGACCCACTTGACATTAGTGAAAATTCTAACAATGCCATCATGCATAAATAATGGAACATCTCTTACTCCTTTTATTTTCAGAGAAGTATGATCACCCAATATAACATCACCACACACAATTTCATTCATGTTTTTAAAAGAAATGCTTATTAGGTGTGGCATGCATTGTGCAACCCGAATCTAGTATCCATGCATCAAATGTATCAAGATATGTTAATGCAAAACACATAAACAATTCAACAGAATAATAACCCATGTTCTCAAGCACAGAAGCAGACAATTCAATGTTGTTCTTTTTAGCCAATTCCTCAACTCTTTTCTTTTTCCTACACTCCTTGACCTAGTGTCCAATATTACCACAATAATTACATTTAGAGTTTGGGTCAGATTTCTCATTTTTAGGCTTATCTTTCTTATTCTTCTTATTCTTGTTTTGTTTATTGCCCCTCTTGTCATTTCCTTTAGTGAACAGAACCTCAGGTTTGTCAGCTTTATCATTTTTCAGACCTTTAATCTTGAAAACTTTCATGATCTCATTCTTTTCAACAATGGATTCAATTAGCTTATCCTTAGTAAGTTCATTACGACTAAAATGAATGACATCTTTGAAGTTATCAAATTGAGTGGGAAAAGAATTCAGAAGTAAGATAGCCTGGTGAGAATCTTTTATGTCATCATTACATCGTTCTAGTTCTTGAGTCATGTTAAGAAATTTGTCCAGATTGTCATCAAGAGTTAAATCAGTATTCATCTTAAAAGTGAACAGACGACATAGCAGAGAAATCCTAGAGGGCAAGGATTTAGAGATCGAGAAAGAGCTTCTCCAAGGCACGCCAGAGGGAGTAAGTGGAAGAGTGTTTTACCACTTGTCGAGCAATACCATCAGTGAGGCGTAACATTATCTCAGAGTGGGCTTTCATGTCCATTTCCAGCTCTTCAGCTGTGGACTTTGAGGTAGAGAATCCTCCTTCAACCTTCTTCAGTTTTTGTTCTTTAGTAAGCTTTGGGGGGTCCTCATCGTTGATGTCCAAACCCTTGAGAAGGGTGGTCATCTCAGAGGCTGTGGTTGCAGGTTTCAAGACCGCCTTCCAACAACCTTCTTTTATGAGAAAAACTCTCATCTTGACTTTCCACATGGTGAAGTCTATAACACCATCGAATGGCATGATATTCAAAGCACTATCCATGGTATTTGGTACCTGCAATATTCAAGAAACAGGTAAGTATCAAAGTTTATGCAAGCGGAAGCTAAATGCTGCAACAGTATACAAGACACCCAAGAAAACCTTAGAATCACAGGTCTTGGAACGGATCTAGACCAGTGGTACTTCAGACAGGAGAGGAATAACACCAAGCCTGAGCTTTTTGAAGGTCTACTGTTGTGAGCCTAATTTGCCATGTTTTACACTTAATTTTATATCGATTTCTGCATACATTTGGGTTAGAACAATACAGAATCTGTGTAGTTTACACTTATTTGCAATTTATGGAGGTCTACACAAGTTTTGGTTATATTTCGCAGAAATCGGACGCACTTTGAAGCTTAAAGGAAACTCATGGAGAAGCTAAGGATGTTGCAGCTGGGGAAAACACCATTTTTCACCATTCTTCATTTTGAATCAAGCTTTGATGTCTTCATGAGAGTTGTAGCCCTCTGAAAGAGCTTTCCAACGCATGGTCATATGCATCAATCCGACGAACGAGGACTTGGGAAAGTGCGTTTCAAGAACAGAGCAGAAAGCTGAGAAAACTCTACTCGAGATCGACTAGACTCTACTCGATCTCGACGAGCCCTGGTCGAGCAGACACGGTCGAGCAGAGCTGATCGAGAACACTGAGTCAGAGACAACCCGACTCCCGGAACCCTACTCGATCTCGAGTACCCCTGGTCGAGATCGACGAGGCATGTCCGGAGTCGACGAGCTGTGCCGAGCCGAGAAGCCGAGGACGAAGACGCAGACCACCTCTACTCGATCTCGACGAGCCCTAGTCGAGATCGACGAGCCCCGAGTCCAGATCCGAGCCTGTCGAGTAGAGCCACCCGAGAAGACCCAGTCGACATAGCCAGTCTACTCGACCTCGACGAGCCCTTGTCGACATCGACGAGCACCGTGAATCAAGTCCGAGTCTGTCGAGCGCCAGCTAGCCGAGACGACGGAGCCGAGCCAGTCAACCCTACTCGAGATCGACAAGACCCTTGTCGAGATCGATTAGACCTCCAGAGCCGCGTTACTCGACTTGACGAATCCTACTCGACTTGGGATTCCTTGGGCGTGAAGGAAGTCGATTTGGCCGAGATCTATCCAAATTTGATCCAAGGAAGGAGATCTATCAAGACATGAAGACTTACCTTAGTTAGATTTATCTTTTCCTAGTTGATTTATTTCCTTTTATCAATTTATTTATCTTTTAGCCTTTTAGATATAATTTTAGATATAGATAGAAATTTCTTTCCTAGATTAGCTAGGGAAAGAAGCCTATAAATAAGGCCCTAGGGGCTCAGTTTTATTCATTCCAGGTCACACACAATTCCAATTCAGAGACACAATTACACATAGAGTTTAGGAGTTCTAAGGTTTTTAGGGTTTTGGCTTTCTGCGAAAGTTGATTGCCAGGATTGTAAAGGCTTTTGAATATAGTTTAATGCAAGTTTCTTTTTATACATCCATGTCTGCGATTGCAATGAGGCGTGAGTAGTCCACCCACTTCTGGGGCTGGGTGAGCCCGACGGTGGCCATGTGAGGCGATGCGATAAAGGTCAGATCTTTTTGTGCAATTCATCTTCTATCCCTATGAGCATGATTCTTTTGCGAGAGTTGAAGGTGGTCCTTGTTTGTGTTATTGAAGCGAAAGTGATCTTAATGCAACTTGGGTTAATTATGTGAAAAAGGGTTAGTAACAATTAGGGTTTATGCGAAAGCCTCTATTTGCCTATTTGTTAATGACGAAAGTTATTTGATGGAAAGCATGATCTTTTGTGCCTTTATGTGTTACTTTGCATGGTTATCGTTGTGGTGTTGATACCCTGGCTTTGGAAGTCTTTTATTATATTGAGTTTATTTCTGTCAAAAATATGAGTTTTTGGTTCGAAAATTTGCAATTTAAAATTTCTGTCTTTCTTGTCGATACAGAGGAGAATCTCGTCGATATCGAGTACTGCTTTGTCGATCTCGAGTAGGAGCTGGTCTAGGTCGAGTTGGTTTTCTTCTGTTTTCGTCGATTTTCACTTTATGAGTTTCTGTTGTCGACTGCCTTTGTCGATCTCGAGGAGACTGTGGTCGAGATCGACGAGCCTCTGCCTTTGCTTTTATTTGCTGCTTTGCTTTGTCTTTTCTGTCTTCGTTTAGTTCTTTGCTTTTGTTTGTTATTTTCTGCTTTTATTTCTGTTTCTTTTCTGTGTTTCTGTTTTTCTGCTATTTTGTCTGTGAGATTTACAGCTACTTGAGAACTGCTGACGTGCTTCCTCGTGGATTCGATCCTGACTTTCTCTTACTACAACGGGAGGAAGTCTTGTATTTATTTGCTGAGACAGGGAAGTCAGTCTGAACTTTATTTTATATTTATTTCAATACTCGATTTACTCCTGCTTACAACAAATTGGCGCCGTTGCCGGGGAAGCAATCATTCGCGCCTTAGGTAGTTAGATCTCATGTTTTCTTTGAGTTTTCTTCTATAGGTATATGCAGGGCACCTTCGAGTATTTCGAAAGGGAAAGAGCGAGACAGTATGCAAAAGAATTGGAATTTTTTAGATGGCTATACATCGTTGATGAGGAGGCATGGTTTGAGGGTGTACGTGCATTTAGGAAGCTCCGAGATTCGTCAAAATCACCGCCAGAAGCCCCAGTCCTGCTAGAAAGAGAATCTGAACCTGAGGTCGACCTTGACCAACACCTAGTCGACGTCGACCCATCTCCAATCGATATCGATCTATCTCTAGTCGATACCCAGGTATGTCCTTCCGCTATCTCAATTCCAACTTTTCCCCCTGTCTTTGATAAACCATTTGAAGAACCTCTAGAGGAAGAAGAGCCAGAAAAGAAGAAGTTGGACGTCGTTGCCCATGTTGTTTCAAAGTCACTTTTGCCTTATAAGGTGAAGGCTATCCCCGACGATTTTGAGCAACCGATGTTCATATTCAAGTATGGGGTCCTCGCAAAGTGGTATGAAGCTCCGCACGATGAGTTGGAAATATCTCTTCCCACTCCACCATTTTGCTGTGGTGGAGACGCGCAAACAAATCAACCAATGGAGCGGAAGAGCTATGATGATGAGGTATGCAAATATCCTTTATATATTCCTTTATGCATGCCAGCTGGAGCCCGGGAAGATGAATGGGTGGAACCATGGAGCGTCCACTCGAGGAGGTTTAAGCTTCTTCACATGATGCCCCCGGATGACATCCCACGCTTCCCACCACCGGAGGAACCACCAGATCCATCTATACCTCCGGACAAAGATGAGCCAGGCTGATGCTTAATGGAGAAGTCGGCCTAGCGACTATAAAATCTAGAGCTTGTACATAGACATTTATTTTTGGACTTTTGAGACTTTGTTGCTTTTGTTTGTTTTTTTTTTGGAACTTTTAGTTTTCTATTGTGGGTATATGTCTTCCATACTTTTCAGGTACATGGATAGAAGCAAGCTACATTCAGACTCGGCCCATGATCCTTTTATTCAAAATTGAGAGGCCCTGCACCTATGTCTAGTGAGTTCCTTTCCTTACCCTTGTTTTTATACAGTGAGGACACTGTAATGTTTAAGTATGGGGTGGGGGAAGGGCTTACTTTATGCATATTGATCATATTTGACATTTTTGTGCATATTTAGAGTTTATTTCTTTGAATTACTACATTGCTATTTTGGAATGCATTATTTATTTATGTACTTATGTGTATGTTTTCCAAAAGTTTGAGAAAAATGACCCCCATTGAAAATTTTGGTTAATGTCATGGAAGCTTATATTGAACTCGACGATGCAAAAATTGGATTCATTAGAGATATAGCATGAAATTGCCTAGTAAAGGGAAGTCACAATGAAATGCATTATTTCTTGAAAACCATGAAAGGAGGTAAAATTTGAAGTTGCTTTTGACATGTTGCATGATAAGATGATGGAGGACTTTATATTTCCATATAATGCTCATATTGTTTTTCCTAGCCATACCCATGCTTATGCATCACAAAAGCCATAGTATGCCTTATTTCATATATTGCTCCACATGCTCTAAAATATTGCCATTCTTTACCTTATCCGGGGATTATGTTGAGAATGATGTTACATTATGAAGATGTTATATGGTTGTTGTGTTGTTATCATTATTTGGAGTTTGGTTGGAAATTGTTTGAATATATGGAAAATTTAATGAGTGAAAGAAAATCCAATCACCTCAGGAGATAAAGGTAGATTGACCCTGCTCTCTGAGATAATAGTTTGGAGAGATGGGACACATTGTGAGGAGTCCAAAGCACTAAGTATCCGGAGCCATTCATGACACCCATGTTTGCGACTCGCGAGAAGGCAGTGCTGAGGTTAGAGAGGTAAAAGCATTATTATGAATAAAAGCATTATGAAAGGTGATGAACCAAAAGGAGAAGGAATGTGGAAACTCAAGTTTAGAAATAATCCATTTCCCCGGATCAAAAGCACCACATTGCCAAACATTGCCCACCTTAAGCCTTTTACCAATCTACTCCATATTGAGCTTAAATTAAAGTCTTCTTGATTATCAATGCTTTGTCACGAATAAATGTTTTGCATAACCCTCCTTTTGTGAGTAGATGTTGCTTTTATATATTTGCACATGCATGGATCTGTGACACAAGTACCTTTTCGAGGATGGTAATTGATTGCAGGGTTATATAAGAATGAATCTAGCTAATATGTTGAGAGTTTGAATTCTTCCCCTAAATGACAATTAAAAGTATTGCTTGAGGACAAGCAAGCTTAAGTATGGGGTGTTTGTTGTGAGCCTAATTTGCCATGTTTTACACTTAATTTTATATCGATTTCTGCATACATTTGGGTTAGAACAATACAGAATCTGTGTAGCTTACACTTATTTGCAATTTATGGAGGTCTACACAAGTTTTGGTTATATTTCGCAGAAATCGGACGCACTTTGAAGCTTAAAGGAAACTCATGGAGAAGCTAAGGATGTTGCAGCTGGGGAAAACACCATTTTTCACCATTCTTCATTTTGAATCAAGCTTTGATGTCTTCATGAGAGTTGTAGCCCTCGGAAAGAGCTTTCCAACGCATGGTCATATGCATCAATCCGCCGAACGAGGACTTGGGAAAATGCGTTTCAAGAACAAAGCAGAAAGCTGAGAAAACTCTACTCGAGATCGACTAGATTCTACTCGATCTCGACGAGCCCTGGTCGAGCAGACCCGGTCGAGCAGAGCTGATCGAGGACACTGAGTCAGAGACAACCCGACTCCCGGAACCCTACTCGATCTCGAGCACCCCTGGTCGAGATCGACGAGGCATGTCCGGAGTCGACGAGCTGTGCCGAGCCGAGAAGCCGAGGACGAAGACGCAGACCACCTCTACTCGATCTCGACGAGCCCTAGTCGAGATCGACGAGCCCCGAGTCCAGATCCGAGCCTGTCGAGTAGAGCCACCCGAGAAGACCCAGTCGACATAGCCAGTCTACTCGACCTCGACGAGCCCTTGTCGACATCGACGAGCACCGTGAATCAAGTCCGAGTCTGTCGAGAGCCAGTTAGCCGAGACGACGAAGCCGAGCCAGTCAACCCTACTCGAGATCGACAAGACCCTTGTCGAGATCGAGTAGACCTCCAGAGCCGCGTTACTCGACTTGACGAATCCTACTCGACTTGGGATTCCTTGGGCGTGAAGGAAGTCGATTTGGCCGAGATCTATCCAAATTTGATCCAAGGAAGGAGATCTATCAAGACATGAAGACTTACCTTAGTTAGATTTATCTTTTACTAGTTGATTTATTTCCTTTTATCAATTTATTTATCTTTTAGCCTTTTAGATATAATTTTAGATATAGATAGAAATTTCTTTCCTAGATTAGCTAGGGAAAGAAGCCTATAAATAAGGCCCTAGGGGCTCAGTTTTATTCATTCCAGGTCACACACAATTCCAATTCAGAGACACAATTACACATAGAGTTTAGGAGTTCTAAGGTTTTTAGGGTTTTGGCTTTCTGTGAAAGTTGATTGCCAGGATTGTAAAGGCTTTTGAATATAGTTTAACGCAAGTTTATTTTTATACATCCATGTCTGCGATTGCGATGAGGCGTGAGTAGTCCACCCACTTTTGGGGCTGCGGTGAGCCCGACAGTGGCCATGTGAGGCGATGCGATAAAGGTCAGATCTTTTTGTGCAATTCATCTTCTATCCATAAGAGCATGATTCTTTTGCGAGAGTTGAAGGTGATCCTTGTTTGTGTTATTGAAGCGAAAGTGATCTTAATGCAACTTGGGTTAATTATGTGAAAAAGGGTTAGTAACAATTAGGATTTATGCAAAAGCCTCTATTTGCCTATTTGTTAATGACGAAAGTTATTTGATGGAAAGCATGATCTTTTGTGCCTTTATGTGTTACTTTGCATAGTTATCGTTGTGGTGTTGATACCCTGGCTTTGGAAGTCTTTTATTATATTGAGTTTATTTTTGTCAAAAATATGAGTTTTAGGTTCGAAAATTTGCAATCTAAAATTTCTGTCTTTCTTGTCGATACAGAGGAGAGTCTCGTCGATATCGAGTACTGCTTTGTCGATCTCGAGTAGGAGCTGGTCTAGGTCGAGTTGGTTTTCTTCTGTTTTCGTCGATTTTCACTTTCTGAGTTTCTGTTGTCGACTGTCTTTGTCGATCTCTAGGAGACTGTGGTCGAGATCGACGAGCCTCTGCCTTTGCTTTTATTTGCTGCTTTGCTTTGTCTTTTCTGTCTTCGTTTAGTTCTTTGCTTTTGTTTGTTATTTTATTCTTTTATTTCTGTTTCTTTTCTGTGTTTCTGTCTTTGTGCTATTCTGTCTGTGAGATTTACAGCTACCTGAGAACTGCTGACGTGCTTCCTCGTGGATTTGATCCTGACTTTCTCTTACTACAACGGGAGGAAGTCTTGTATTGATTTGCTGAGACAGGGAAGTCAGTCTGAACTTTATTTTATATTTATTTCATACTTGACCATCCTCCTGCAACAACATCTACCCAATGTCCTGCCTCCAATCCCGCTTCATGAGAACACCAATAATGGCACAGGTAGGTAAGGAAAGAGACACTCAAGCTCTGATACCACTTTGTGATTCCCAAGCGTCCTCGGCTTTACAGACCGAAAGCCAAGTACGGGTTAAGCAATCAGAGATCGCAACAAGAAATTAAACCAAGCAATCAACACGTGGTTTTACGTGGTTCGGCCGGAGCCTACATTCACGGAGCCTCAACCGGATCGGCTTGAGATCTCAATCCAATAATCAAATAGCAAGGTTACAAAACAGGTTGCCTAAGATCTAGACTAAGGCAAACAAAGACGGAAACAGACAATACAAGACAAGTATGCATGCACGAGAGAAGCAACCTAGAACAAAGCAAGTAAAGGAAGAGGACACCCTAGATCTGAAGGACAGAGTCAGATCTTCGTTGGATTCGACCAGAGAAGGGAAACTTCGCCTGAACAGAGGGCAAAGAACCTTCGTCTTCTTCCTAGGACCAAGATCTAGAGTCTCAGACGAGATTCGCTCTAGATCGGACCACCGTGAGCTTCGTTGGAGCCGGGTTGGAGGAAACGCTATCTTTCTCTCTTCGTCCCCTTCTCTCTCTCTCTCTCTCTCTCTCTCTCTCTCTCTCTCTTAGGGTTTGGTTTACCTGAAAAGTCGGACCAAAAGAAGTGAGGCAACCCTAGGTCCAGCTTTGCTTATATAGGGGATCTCTAAACGAAACGATGCGTTGCAAGCATGAGGAGTGGATCCAGAAGCTGGAAGCTATCAACAAGGTAAGCGAGCTCGGCCCAGTACAGCGAAGCGAGCCGGGTTACGGGCTTTTCAGGCCCAGTACATCAAGTGCATACAAAGTGTATATATATAACATATACTTATACATATATTTATACATAGTAACATATGTGAACATAAGTATTTAAACCTACACTTCTAACATATGCTAGTACATATACATAAGTACATATTATATTTACATGTGTATTTATCTTAATATACCAATTAATCTTATCTAAGGCCATCCATTGTTCCTAGATCAAATGCTTAAGATTAGAATAGACATTACAAAGTCGAACTTTTGATAATCACTACATCGCCTAGACACCTGTCGCATCAGTACTCAAGCGACAAGCGCTTCAAAGTGTAACACTTTGTGTGTATTGTCGCTTGGGTTTGTATGTGTTTTTTTTATTGAAACTCAGGCGACGATGTTACGAGTTATGTTTGTCGCCTGAGCCTGAATTGCAATTAATTTTTGCTTGTGGAGACTAGGTCGTTCATTTTGTTCATCGCCTGAGTAGGTTGTTGATTTAAAATATTATATATGCAATTGTCCTAGCCGCCTGTTCATTTTGTTCTTCGCCTGACTAGGTC